>OY288252.1:29632317-30832317 GCA_958450325.1 Agrostemma githago
AGTCGCCTTTTAATATAAGGTTCGAAAAGAATAAAAAATTAAAAAAAGCGAAGAAACGAAAAAAATAGGCTCGGCGAACCAGGCTGCTGTGCGAGTCGCCTGACAGGCGCGCGACTCGCGTGGCAGCCTGTTCGGGTTTTTTTTTTTTGTTCGAAAATCGTTAATTTTTACAAATCGCGTACAAATATGGATTTATTTATACTCGATTCATATTTTCGATATTCGTCATATTCGATATTCGATTATGAAATCGATATCGAATAGGCGGAATGATTTTAGAAAAAGTTTTGAAAAAAGGTTCGTTTCGAACGAAAAGTAAAAAAAAGAATTTTGAACGAAAAAAATGTTAATTCTCTCCGCGTTTAAAATCATCGAATTTTGTTTTTAAAAAAAGGTAGTGATTTTATTAGCATCAACGAGAATTAATTAATTTAGTTCTTGTAGATACGATATTCGATTAGAGAATCGGTATCGTATTTTAGGAACGTTATAAAAAATAGTTTTTATTATCGAAAATAAATAAAAAATATGATGCGACAAACGAGCCATATTAATAATGCGAAACGATCGATAAAAAATAAAAAACGGACGAAAAGAGGGGAGAAAGACGTGAGAGAGAGAGAGAGAGAAAGGAGAAGATTCGGGTTTGATTTACACCCTCAACCTACATGCTTTACTTTCTCGGTATAGAGCTCGTCGGACGGTGGCTTAGGCACGGGAGCGTCGAGATGATGCGGGTGAGTTAAGGTGGTGCCGATTTATGTGCATGAGAGGCGTCGGGTTCGGCCGGCTGGATGGGTCGGTTTCGTCGGATTTTTGAAGCTACTTCGGGATTCCTTCGGACGTGTGTCGAGACTATATTTTGCTATATATCGAGTATGTATGTCTAATAATTATGGTGTGTCGGAATTCTTGGTGTTTCATGTATCGGGATTATTGATGTTTCATGTATCGGGATTATTGATGTTTCATGTATATTTTGTGTTGAATATGAGGTCCTATTTATAGGAGTCGAGGTAGTCTTGCTTGTGTGGCAAGAAATACCGGTTTGGATAGGAAATACGAGAGTTCGTAAGGGAATAAACTTCTCGTTTCTTAGGGGAGAAGCCAAGTATTCGGCTGGTTGGGGAGTGTTGGCCGAGTATTCGGCTGTCTCGGCCGAGTATTTGGAGCTCGGTCGATGTCTGATTCGGTTTCTGGATAGAATTCCTACTTGAGATCGAATTCTATCCTTAAACGGATTTGTTTAATATTATTTGAAAGCTGATTTTTGTGATGTTTGAGTCCGAATCAGCCGTGTAGTGTCACGGCCAGCTCGTGTGACTCGGGAAAAAATATCTTTCACCGGGTTTGACTCGGTCGCTAAAAGACGGTTTTACCCCCGGTGTCGGAATCGACCCAAATTATTCTCATTTGACTCGAAACGACCCACTGGGCCTGGATTTGAGGTTGGTTTTGTAATATTTGTACTCCGTAATAAGCCTAAACTAAATGTCCATGATTTCGAGCCCATGACCGAGTCCATTAAAGCACGTTTGCGTCCTATCATCATCGGGTGTTTGGCGGGACCTACTATAGACACCTGGCGGTCAAAATGTGGGTGTCTACACTAAGTCAACGAGCTAAGCTAAACTAGAGAATGATAAGAGGGGAGAAAGCTAGACTAAGACTAAGGAGAACAAACAAGGAGAACGGGCTAGGATTAGGTCAGGGTCAAAGGGGTAACGGAATGGTCGAGGAAGAACTAGAGTGAAGGAGGTAGTAGGGTGATCTAGGTTGGTCCGGGCTCTCGCAACTTAGACCCACCTAGAGGTTCCACCTAGAACCCATCTGGGCGACACACACAACAAACGGGGTTAGTAGCGTGATATCGGGGCCTAGGTCAAATCCGGGCTCTCGCTACTTAGACCGACCTAGGGGTCGTCCTCACCGGGCTCTCGCAACTTAGTGAGGGAACCGAACCCACAACAAACTAACACCCACAAGAGAAAGGCAAGAAGAACAAGCATTCACAACTACTTAATCATTCAAGCATTTCAACAAACATGTGATATGCACCAAACCAAGAGGAAACCCAAATCTTCCACCAACATCTCCAACAATCCCTTAATCACCCAATTAACACCCTAATCACCCTACTAACCCTAGCAAGAACACTACTCTAACATATCTAAAGGAAATACTAACAAAAACAAGATAAACCAACACAAACAACAAAACATATATAAAGAAACTAGTGAAAACAATGAACTACAATCAAAGATTAAAACTTGGAAGATTAAACATGAAAGATTAAAAGAAAAGAGAAAGGAAAGATTATACCAACTACAAAGGATGAAAAGGAGAACACTTGTATAGAAGAACACCCAAATAATTCCACCAAGGTTGTCAAGCTTGAATGGATTCTTCAAGAGATCCAATAATACAAGATTAAACTATGATTAACCACTAATTACCGACTAATCTACACTAATCTAATCTAATCTAACCTAAAGTAGTCTAGGGTTTAAGGTCTAGTCAAGTGCATAAGCTTTACAAAACAAGGGAAGAGTATATATATAGGGTTACAAGTGGAAAGGAGGGGAAAGAAACAAGCGCGGGTTACAGCTAGGTCGTCCCGGTCGAGACGGGGTGGTCCCGGTTGGGACGGGGTCGGTCCCGGTCGGGAAGCCATGCTCCCGGTCGGGATGGGCCCTGGACAGTAGCCTCCTTGTTTGTGCCCTCATCCCGAACGGGATGAGTCTTGTAGGCCTCGCATATGAACTTTTTGGTCTCTCCTTGTTTCTCATGGGCTTCCCATCGATTCTCAGGACTCGGGATCGGGTCTCGGAGGCTCGGGATCGGGTCTTGGAGGCTCGGGATTGGGTCCCAAGGTCTCGGGGTCGATTCCAAGGCATCGAGTCATCGTTCCTTTACTCCGTTGGCTCCAAAATGTGTATGTATCGAGTCGGAATCGCTCCAACTCTTCCAAATCGGCCTCGGGAACCTGAAACGAGCTAAAGGAAGCATAAGAAGCCCATAAATCGCTCCCAAGGAGCGATTCCACAAGGAAAATGGGACCAAAACACTACAAAATAGGCACTACAAACGATACTTATCAACTCCCCCACACTTAACCCTTACTCGCCCTCGAGTAAGCACATACTAACTACTAAACTATCCGAGTGGGTATTAGCGCACCCTCTGCCCCTTCAACTCACGTGAGTGCACTTAGAGGAAAAGTGCACTCCGCAAGGCAAGTCGGGTCTTGCGACAAAACTGTGGATGCAACCGGACACAAAACACATAAACAAACAAACACACAAACAAACACATAATCGGTTGCACCCAAAAGAAAACAAATACCGCTTCCCTCAAACAAGCGGTGAAAGAAGCACCGGTTTAGGACTCGAGGCAAGTGACAACGTTCCCAAGCTAGACTTACAAACCAAGGTGAACTAAACCCTAATAGTATGACGATAAAGCAACAAAAAACGTTGGTAACTTACCTAGGTCCTCCTAACTTTCTAAAAACGTACTACAGGACGATCGGCGGAGTGGAAAAATGAAGAACCACGGTGTTAGTCGACACTGTAGGTAAGTGAGACCCCGCCCCCTTTAGCGTGAGCCAAGAGGGTCGTCCCGTGTCCAAAACCGCCTAACTAGTCTAAGTAAAAAGGTGGAAAACATGCAAAATGAGGGAAGACCGACTAATGCCGCTATCATCCTTCCTAGGGACTCGGTCCTTTGGTAGGCTCTTCACGGCAAAAGTCGGAAAAAGGCTTATTTTGAGCGGTAGGGGTTATTTTTGTGAGTCGGGTTTTCTTTTGGCATTTTCTCTTTTCTTTTGCATTTTGATTTGTTTGTTGCCATGCCATTTCTTTTTCTTCTTTTCTATTTTCTTTTTGCCTTTTGTGCCTTTTCTTTTTTTCTTCATTCTTTTCTTTCTTTCATTTTTCTTTCTTTTATTTTCTTTGCCCTTTTGGCTCGATTTGGCTTTTTGGCATTACTTGAAAAATAAGAAAGAGAGATTTCAACACTTTGCAATTTTATTGTATGGATATGTGTGAAAAGTAGGGAAATGGGAGAGTTAGGGAGCGTCTTTCCCTTCAAACCCACAAAAAGTGGATAACTTGGACTAATCAAACGATCCTAAACACGGTCACCTAAGGGACGAGACTCGGTAACCAAGGCCTTTTCACACCGTGGGTGGTCATAATGGTCAAAAGTGCAAATCACGTAGTAAATCCCTAGTAAGCTAGGTGGACTCAAGGTAAAGGACCAACGAATTCATTGATTTAGGGTCATTCTACTAGGCTAAAGTCCAAAACTCGATTTATACAACTAGAAAGGGAAAATAGACACTCACACACTAGCCTCTAAATCGGGTTTTTCGAAAGCAGTTTACGCACAAGACACACAACACAACACAAAACAAAGACAAGACGAAAACGAACGAAAGAAAAATGAAGCAAAAGCAACAAAACAAGAGCAAAACAAAACGAACACATACAAAACACAAACACCACCCCGAATTTCCAAACAAGTCACCAAATCAACCACACGTATGTACAAGCTCCACCCGAGCACACCACATCACAATCTCCTCCAAACTCCCCAAGAGACAAAGAAGGAAAAAGGGATGGAAGATGTTACCGGACATCATGAAAGCTCTCCAAAATTAGCGGCGATTAAAGCAACCTATAAGGAAAAGAGGGCAAACACACAAAACAAAACAAAACAAATACACGACACAAAGACACAAAAGGAAAACACACGAAAGAAAAATCTTCTTGATTTTTGTGAAATTTTTCAATTTTTTATGGTTTTTAAAGATTTTTTTTCGAAAAAACTAAGAAAATAAAACTAACTATGCTAGAATATCGCTCCCCCACACTTAAACCGAGCAATGTCCTCATATGCTCAATCGTAGTGTGCGGAGAGACAAAAGAAAAAGAAAAGAAACTACGAAAATAAAGCTAAAAATCAAAAATAAAGTGAAGAAAAAGGTAGAAGGTGTCCGGCCGGGGTGTAGTCAAGTCACCATGGGCCGAGACGAGAAAAAGATATGGATGGGGGAAGAAATAAAAGAAGGAAATAAAAGGAAATAGGAGGGGAGGGCTAGGTGTAATCAAGTCACCTAGCCCGGATTCCGCCTAAATCCGACTAAATCCTCAAAAAAGAAAGTGAAAATCTTGTAAAAATTGGATTTTTGAAAATGACTCTCGATGTAGTCACATCATCGAGAGTCGGGAGTAACAACTACCAAGGCCTCGAAGGCCACCAAGATACCATGACTCAAGGGGAAGGGAATAAACAAAGGAAAACAAGCAATAAAAGACGGAAAAGTAAGGATAGTTACCCAAACCAATCGGCTAGTAACTCATTCGCTCCATCGTCTCATAGATCAATATTGGCACAAAGCTTGTCTTCTTCATTGCTATTCCTCTTCAAACTTGATAGAACCGCATGGTAGAGGTAGTAATGGTGCGAGAGGGTGGGATTTGATGTGAATATCGGTCTAAAGTGAGGAGGAAATCAGATGAAGGTATGGAAATGAAGTATGTGGGTGGTATGATATGAGCAAGGAAGGTTGGGAGGTTGGGTGGGGGTATACAATGGTTGGGTGGGCTTAAATGTCAAAGAAGAGGCACCAAAAAGGAGTAGGGGATCATCCCGGTCGGGATGGATGGTCCCGATCGGGTTGATAAACCCTTTCCGATCGGGAAGCCTCCTTCCCGATCGGGATGACACTCCAGTGGACTCGATTTTTGGCACCCTCATCCCGATCGGGACGGCCCCATCCCGGTCGGGACGACACACCCTTCCCGGTCGGGAAGGGTCTTCATGACTCCCATGACCCCAAAAACCGACTCCCTTACTCACGATCCAAGCTCTATCACTAACCACTCCTTTCTAGGAGTCACCTTCACTTCACCTATTACAATAAACTCAAAATACACATCAAATTCACTCCCTCACATCGCTCATCAAAATACCAAATCAATTACAAGAATCCCACAAAAACAAACAAATCCAAGAAATAAAACACACAATTACAAGCACAAGTACTTCTAAGGAAGAGGGAGGGGGAATATACAACATGACGGTTCTTTAGGAACTCCGTCAAACCTAGGATGGTGGACTCTCCTTCAACCGTAGCCCTCAAGGGCATGGAGGAGCAAGTCGAACGCGCTACCGACATCATAATGAAGGCCCAAGAAGCGCTCGAGCCTAGCCAACCTCCACGGCCTCCAAGGAGAAGGCAAGAAGTAGGAATCCCAAGACCCAAAATCATCTTTCAAATCGTCTCCGGGGTCTATCCATCCTACGAGCTTTACCGACCTCTTCCTCCCTAGGCATCGCCTCCAATCACAAGCAAGCTTCATCTCCAAGAAACGAGGCACAAAAAGCGGTTTTGGCCTCACTTCCTCGTTGCACACCCCCACACTTTCCTCAAGTTGTGGTTCCCCATCTTCATCACTCGGCCCCACATCATCTTGGAGAAGAGGATCGAAACTTCTACCGGCGGTTTCAATCTCTTCCAAGTCATTGCTTGGTTCACTAGCTAGGGGCTCTTGATGCATATCCACATTCTCGGACATGGGCAACTCGAGGCTATCAATTTCACCCAACAACTTCACAAACTCTACCAACCCATCCAACTCACTATCCTCCTCCAATTCCTCACCAATGTTGCCTTCAACAAGGGTTATCTCCTCATTCGTCTCTTTTTGGGTAGACGATTGAGGTTCTTCAAAGCAAATTTCTCCTCCAAAGGGAATTAAATCGGCGGCTTCGTGATTAGGTTGCTCCTCTCTCTCAAGTGGGCACCCTCCATCTAAATGTGATGCTCGGGATAAAGAAATTACGGTTTGAACCGCTAATGCATTTAGTCGAGCATTCCTCGCCTCGTTTGCCCTTTGAATTTGGGCCCTCAATTCATTTTGTTGTTTTTGAATTTGAATGGCCATTTCTTGGTTGCTCTTTTGCAATTGAAGAAGCGATTGAAACTCCTCCATGTCGGGCAATTGGTGATCATTGGGGTCTTGTAAAGCTCCTTGATAATCTTGATGATGCCCAAGGGGTGGGGCATCATATTGTTGGTAGTGAGGTTGGGGTGATTGGTAGTATTGTGGGTCATGGGGTTCATATTGTGGTTGGGGTGTAGGGTAATATGGTGGGTTTTGGGGAAATTGGCTTCCATACGGTGAATCTTGATTGAACATGGTGGGTTCACAATCATAGCTCGAGTAATAGCCACCATGGTCGTAGGAGTGATAGTCATTCACTTGTTGGTAGCCATATCCATATTCTTGAGGATCATACCCGTCTTGATTACCCCAAGAAGCTTGATTATGGTAGGGGGACGTCATGCCATAGCTTTGGTTCAAAGAAGAAGAGGGGTAGCTCATATCGGCTTCCATGTGTGGGGAGTTTAGATCAAACCCCATGCTCACTCGAAAATCGTAGCTCATACCCGGTTGGAAACCACTCATTCTAGCAACCGTCCGTTTAAGCGGCTCTGAGTTGCAAGAAGAAGATAATCACCACCTCTAAGCACAAACTGTAGACTAAGAACAAACGTGAGAAGTCTAGTGCTTTTTGGGCACTAGACAAGAGAGAAATAAACCTCACACACACAAGAAGCAAGGTAACAAAAAGAAAAAAGAAAAACACAAACACAAAGACAAACTCAAGCAAATAGGAAAACAAAGTACAAACTAGCACCGTCCCCGGCAACGGCGCCAAATTGATGGGAGGGATTTGTCGTGGAATCCCAACCGTCAATAATATAACCGGCTATTCCTACGGTAGATAGGGCAAGTCGGGTCGAATCCACGGGGACGGTAAGAGGCGTCTAGACTAAGGTCACCCGATTACTAGACTAAGTCAACGAGCTAAGCTAAACTAGAGAATGATAAGAGGGGAGAAAGCTAGACTAAGACTAAGGAGAACAAACAAGGAGAACGGGCTAGGATTAGGTCGGGGTCAAAGGGGTAACGGAATGATCGAGGAATAACTAGAGTGAAGGAGGTAGTAGGGTGATCTAGGTTGGTCCGGGCTCTCGCAACTTAGACCCACCTAGAGGTTCCACCTAGAACCCATCTCGGCGACACACACAACAAAAGGGGTTACTAGCGTGACATCGGAGCCTAGGTCAAATCCGGGCTCTCGCTACTTAGACCGACCTAGGGGTCGTCCTCACCGGGCTCTCGCAACTTAGTGAGGGAACCGAACCCACAACAAACTAACACCCACAAGAGAAAGGCAAGAAGAACAAGCATTCACAACTACTTAGTCATTCAAGCATTTCAACAAACATGTGATATGCACCAAACCAAGAGGAAACCCAAATCTTCCACCAACATCTCCAACAATCCCTTAATCACCCAATTAACACCCTAATCACCCTACTAACCCTAGAAAAAACACTACTCTAACATATCTAAGGGAAATACTAACAAAAACAAGATAAACTAACACAAACAACAAAACATATATAAAGAAACTAGTGAAAACAATGAACTACAATCAAAGATTAAAACTTGGAAGATTAAACATGAAAGATTAAAAGAAAAGAGAAAGGAAAGATTATACTAACTACAAAGGTTGAAAAGGAGAACACTTGTATAGAAGAAAACCCAAATAATTCCACCAAGGTTGTCAAGCTTGAATGGATTCTTCAAGAGATCCAATAATACAAGATTAAACTATGATTAACCACTAATTACCGACTAATCTACACTAATCTAATCTAATCTAACCTAAAGTAGTCTAGGGTTTAACGTCTGGTCAAGTGCATAAGCTTTACAAAACAAGGGAAGAGTATATATATAGGGTTACAAGTGGAAAGGAGGGGAAAGAAACAAGCGCGGGTTACAGCTAGGCCGTCCCGGCCGAGACGAGGTGGTCCCGGTCGGAATGGGGTCGGTTCCGGTCGGGAAGCCATGCTTTCGGTCGGGATGGGCCCTGGACAGTAGCCTCCTTTTTTGTGCACCTCATCCCGAACGGGATGAGGTCATCCCGAACAGAATGAGTCTTGTAGGCCTCCCATATGAACTTTTTGGTCTCTCCTTGTTTCTCATGGGCTTCCCATCGATTCTCGGGACTCGGGATCGGGTCTCGGAGGCTCGGGATTGGGTCCCAAGGTCTCGGGGTCGATTCCAAGGCATCGAGTCATCGTTCCTTTACTCCGTTGGCTCCAAAATGTGTATGTATCGAGTCGGAATCGCTCCAACTTTTCCAAATCGGCCTCGGGAACCTGAAACGAACTAAAGGAAGCATAAGAAGCCCATAAATCGCTCCCAAGGAGCGATTCCACAAGGAAAATGGGACCAAAACACTACAAAATAGGCACTACAAACGACACTTATCAGTCTATCGGTACATATGTTGAACTATAGGGATATTCTGAGTGATTATGCCTGCAAATGTTAGTAAAAAGAGAGTTAAGTTGTGAAATGTGAATGAATGCGGAGGTAGAACTGTAATCCCCTAGAAATTCTAACGCAATACAATGGCGGAAACACTGTAGAGTTGGGATTAAAACACACTGACAAACTATATCTTATTAAAAGAAATGGTAAGTCAATACAAAGGCCTTTTTTTACAAAAGGGCTAAAAAGGAAATTCTCAAAACGGGTTATACAAATCCATAAATTACATGAATAAAGAAAGAGTAGGATCCACGCTACTCGCTAGCTCACACCCAAAACCCAGCAGCAAATACCTGTCATGTTATAAACATAACAGCCACGTCAGTGGGGAGTAACTCGGACGTTCTCCCAGCCATATTATGTCATATGGAAAAATAATAGTATTATTATATCAAAATATTTAAAAAGAGAAAACATTAAAACGATATAATAAAAATAAGTTTTCAGCGAAACTTAGAGCACTTGCCAACCTGCAAGTCAAAATCAATCGATAATATAAATATTCAAAAATGACGTTATGAAAATTCGATCGGTGTGCACAAGGCTAGCCTTTCACTAGAAATAATACTAAACTAGCTTCGAGAACTTAGTCAAAACAAATCAGACTTCGGTCTCTAACTAGGCAACTCAACTATAACAGGACTGCGTGCAGCGAGGTCCTGGCTTAAGTAATGTACACCCCTCCTGGACACCAACCGTAATCCAGTTCAACCCGACGGCGACTTACACGATGCGATATCTAAGCTTAAGGTCAAAATATACACACTCCTGAACACAAACCATGCTCAGTTCAACGACCAATGTGTCTCAACATAGACACACCAGCTTTATAGTTGATGGCAAAAACGTACATCCCAGACTATATTACTCTAACCCCACACTTCTCTTTATTCCATAACTTCAAAACAAGCCATTATCGATATTGAGAATAAATAATCATTATAAATAATATGAAGATAAAAAGGAATAGACATTTATATAAAAAAGGAAACTTTCTATAAATAGAAACTTACTAATTTTAGAAACTTACTTAAAATAGAAATACTGTTATAGAAAATACGTAAGTTATTAAAATAAGTGAAATGTATTAAAAATAGCATTTCTAACGAAATTGACATTTTATTATTATCGTTGTTATCGTAACTTTAATAAATTTCTAAATTTGTTACTCAAAATATAAATAAAATATAATAAGTCATTTTATAGTATTTTATAAAATAATTAGGAAATCGAGTTAAAACTATAAATTTTAAAAAAGAGATGATTTAAGAAAATGATATCAAAATTAATTGAGTCGACGAACTTTATAAATTAAATGAGATTTACGACGAATTCAAATTATTTTTAACAGATAGTTTTTATTAATAAATAATATGGATTTTAATAAAAATAGTCAAACGGAAACAAATAGGAAATTATTAGTGAAAATAGTCTCGACTAAAATATATTTAAAACAGAATCGACTATTTTCTCATTTATTAGAATAAATCGTAAAACGAAAATTAATTTATTAACTAGTATACAAATTTCGATTCAAATATAAAAATACGATTTTTAATTGAAAATTATAAATTAACGAAATATGAAGAAAATATGAAATCGTTATTATTTAGTTACTAGTGTCACGATAACCAACAAAATATTACAACGAGCACAAATAATAAAGTTACTAACGATTTATAAAACGATATCGAAAGTCGTAAAAATATTTATAAAGCATACGATTTAAAAGAATAATTTTATTAGCAAATAATATAGCTAAAATTAGAAAATTGAAGTTAAAATACTTACTACATACTACTACTCAAATATACGATATAAAATCGAGTAACGTTCTAAAGTTACCTGGAGCCGAAACCGAGCGATCACGTACTTGCCTATCTTAAATAGACCAAGCTCGAACCTTAGAATTTGAAAGTCGATCCAATAAAACTCCGAGACCTTCAACAAACGAAATTGAACGAGATTGGAATAATGAGAATACGGAGCAAAGAGTCGGAACTAAAGAAGATTGAAAAGGGGTCGGAGGAAACATGGAAAACTAGAAAAAGCAAAACCGAGAGGAAGAAGGAATCAAATCGACCACGAAGGAGAAGGAAAAGAAAGACGTGAAGAAGAAGATTAAGGAGACGAAACACGAGGAAAAGAAAGGGAATCGTAGCTGGGATCGAGTAGCAGCAATCGAACGACAACAATAGTAAGGTCAGCAGTAACAGCGGAAATAGCACGAAAACAGTAACAAGATTAAGATGATAAGTTACGGCAACAGTACGATAGCAAAACGATAACAAAACAAACTGCACCTAAGGTGACAAACAAATGAACGAAAACAGAAGAGGAATAAGAAAAGAAGAGTCGCAAGTTAATAGCAGTAAGACCAACAACAGTAGCAACAAACGACGATGACAGAAGACGAAGCAGAGTTGCAGGAAGTAGAGCAAAGGCAACGACAAACTGATCAGGCTTAGGCACAAAGTTTGGCATAATAAACGTACAAAAATAGCAGGAAGATGACCGTGACTGAACTAGACTGAAACAGGGTCGAAATCGAGAAAGAAGGAAAAGAATGAAGACAAAAGGCAGCAGTAGTCAGAATAGCATTAAGGATGACCATGATCAGGAAAAAGAAGAAGAAGAAACAGAGGAAACAGAAGGGAATGAAACAACCATAGCGGCAGATTCAAAAACATAGCAAAGGTCGACAATAATGACAACCAAGAACAGTAACAGCAGCCGCAACGAATCAGGCGGACGTCCGTTTGATGATGGGTGGACGTAAAAGAAGAAGAAACAGCGGCAACTGCAACACGGAACAGCAGCAAAGACAAAGAAGAAGAAGAAGAAGAAGAAGAACAAAACCAAACCTGAATTAGATAAATCGATGTTGAAAATCAGCAGCGAAGAAATGGCAGCAGCGGCGGCGAAAGGACGGGGAAAACAGAACTGAGGAAGAAGGAGAAAACAATGGAGCAGGAACGAAAAGAAATCGGAAGATGATGAGATAGGTTGAACGAGGAAGGAGAAGGCAGAGGGTGATCAACAAGGCAAACGGGCAAGTAACCGTTAATAGACAGGTGGGAAAGCAAGAGGAAACCGAAGGGGAAAAAGAAAGGCAAAGGGTAGGTTGAATGAGGGTGAAGCGGTGGAACTCAAATGAAAAGGCATAGGGGTGAGAGAACATTAAAAACAAGGATAAATGGGAAGAATGAGGTGGCTGAATGATCATTAAACAAGTGCGAAGAAATGAAACATAATTAAATGAATCGGGTTAGAAATGCGGCTAAAACAAATTTCGTACCGATGAGTGGACTGACCCACGAATCGAATTAAACGAGTTAATAAAATTAATAAATAATCGGACCGACGAATAAAATTAGTAAATAAGTATTCGAGATGAAAACGAAGGTTAGTGAAATAAATAATTAGACGATAACATAACTTTTTCCGATAAATAATAAATCTTCGATAAAGTGAATTAAATTGATTTTTCGAGAAGAAGAAATAAGTGTTTTTGACGAAACTTAAATTAAATGAACTTCGAGCCGAAAATAGAATTTTCGAGCTTAAATTTAAATAAATAAAGGAATTTAGATTTTAAATCGTCAAAATAGATTTGCGATAAGAATTAAATAAATGTATAAAATGAATCGAAATAGAAATAAAAATATGTTTTAAATATAAAAAGAGTTTTCGAGACAAATAGAAGTTTAGGAGTTGAAACGATTAAACGATAAATTCATTTTGTAATAATTTTAAGAATTACGAGTTAAATCGTAAAAATAAAAATACGAACATAATTTTAATCTAATTTTAAATTTATAAAATCAGGGGTGTTACAAGAACCCCTCAGGACCAGTTGATGGGTGTGTAAGTTGGGAAATCTAGATGAAACATGAACGAGTTGTTGTGTTTGGCTTGATGCAAAAGAGTTGGAGGTCAAGAAATTACCAATAGAGGTTATGCATGTGAGAAATGAGTTGAAAGTCATGTGATGGAATGCTAAGTTGATTATGAATATTAGTGACTTACGCACCCTTGATCAGAGCTTGTAAGTATATTCGTTTGAAAAGTTTACAGTGGTGTTCTATGATGATTAATAGCGGGTTATATACTAGGTTCGGGGAAAGGTGGATCTCGTTAATGTAAGGATAGTGTCGGCATTTATAAAATTTGTTGGGTAGCGTGAGTATAGGATTGGTGAACATCGAGGCGAAGTTCATTATAAAGTGGGTAGGATGTCATACCCTATGGTTTCCTATGATAGGTGTACGTGCTTAATGATCGTGTCAATCGCCGCATAATAAGTTAGAATAGTTATCGTTAGTTGTAAGTATGCAAATAGTTAGTTAGTAGTACGTGATGCAAATACAACAGTTAATTATATGATAAGTCATGTAATGTATTTGACCAAATGTGGATGGTGCGGGGTGTCGTTGGTTGAGATGCGTTATTATTGGTCGGATCTTGAACTTCAGGACGAAGTTCCTCATAAGGAGGCTAGATTGTAATACCTCGTCCCAGTTATACATGTCACATTACTTAAGTTAGTTTGGTGATTGGGTGATTGATCAATTATTGATTAGTTGGTAGGCCAGGTTGATATAGTTAGTCGTTCCGTAGTGGGAGGTGAATATCGGGACGAATTTCTTTATAAGGAGGGTAGATTGTAATACCCGTATTATAATTCTTGTATTTTATATTTAGCTCGATTCTCTTTAAGGACTGGTAGTATAGGTATAGGTAAATCATTTCATTTAATCCATTCTAATGACCGTATAATGTTTAATTTAACCAGTTTCTGGTAACCCGTCTCTAATACCTGATTAGCGTAACCATTTCTTATAAGTGTGATAATTGTATCACATGTCTTATACCTGTGTAGTGTACAACCCAAGCTCACTTAAAAACAAATAACTCATTCCCAAGCCCAATTGAAAACAAACGCATAAAAGTTACACATAGGGTTTTAGCCTTAGTCGCACTTCCTCCTTTCTTTTAATTTGTTCCTTCACCTTCTAGGTCCTCCTTCTTTGGCTTCCACCCATGGTGTAAAACATAAAAATTTCATACCTGCGATAATTAAATAACAAATATAAAATAATATGAAAACAAGAGTTTTATTTTATAATCGAAAGATTGAGTGTTACAACTTTCGTAGATCTCTTGATTCCAATCTCGATGGTTAGGGTTTTGATAGTTCTACGGAGGTCTTATCGACTTAGATCCGTGGGGGAAGATGGAGTCTTTTTGGTGACTTATTCCATTTACCTACAATTTGGTAGGAGGATGATGGGGTCGTTTTGAGACTTAATCCATCTAATCTCCTCTAAACCCTAGATGGAGACTTATATTTATAGTTGAATAGCTTATAGACCAAGCTAAGAATATTCTAAAGCATCTTAGATATTATCACAATATTTATTGATAATTATCTCCAAATAATAAAGATATTATTCCTAAATAGATACCGAAATAATATAAAATTGGTGTCTAAAAATGCCCCCTCGAGACTTGCTGTGGAGACTTCAAAGTCGTTTGCAAATTTGTCTCGAACCTTTGTAGAAAGACCTAAGGCTAAATTTGTTTGCCCCCATAACTTCTACAAATCTGGATCCTTCGAGATTGGAGATGAAGAGCGAAAATTTTCATGTCGGGTTCACCAATTTGTAAAATTTTGGTATTATTTCGGCACTACGACGACATAAAAACTAAATTTGTAGGCATTAAAAATTTATTAAAGTGCCGAATAAATAAAATTAATTAATTATATTGAGTTAATACGAAATTGTAGCTCAATTTAATTATTTTGTCCCGAGTAAAAGAAATATGGGTCGATCCGAATTACAAATTAACTTATTTGGATCACTAAACCCGAAAAGAAGACAAACTGGGCCAATGTCACTTATAAGCCCATAAATGGACCTGTGACTACAAAGTCCACCAAGGAGAACTAAAACTCTATAAATAGAGCCCTTCTAATTCATTTGAAGGCAATTGGAAAACTTCTGAAGCAAAGGATCCAGAGAGAAAAAGACACAAGTCACTACAAGCTCTTCATCCAATCCGTCGCAAGCAGTCAACAAGTACGATAAACCGTACCGCCTGCTCAGAAGACCCAAGACAAATTCAAACATTCAAGAGAGATTCAAGTCATCGCGACCCTCTCAAGAATATCAAGTTACAACGCGCGCAAGGCAGTACAAGTCAGCTACGCACGCGTCCCTCACGTGTACCGCGTGTGTTCCTTAAACATGTGTATTAGAATCAGAGGATACATTAGAGGTTGTACACGAACGTTTTGATAAATAATTAATAAAATTTATTTGTTTCCTTGTTTTGTATTTCAGTTAGCTGCGATACATAATTTGTCGTTACAAATTTTTGTGAACCCGACGTGAAAATCTCTACCTCTCATCTCTACCGCTGAAGCAACCAAGACAACTTTGCAAGAAGATGTCTACCAACCAAAGCAACACTTTCAACATCCCCAGGAAGACCTACGTTGACACTCTTAAGCAATCTCCTAACGCTGTTATGCAATCTGCTGGCATGGTCACCAGGGCGAAGGCGAAAAAGGCTGCCCTTGACGCCGCTGCCGCCAGCCTACGCGCTGCCCATGTCCCTAGCAGTCCGCACAAAATCTCCGCTGCCTCAATTGCTGCCGCCAGAGCCATTATTGCAACCTCTTCTCCTTCCCGCAAGGACGAAGTCTCCAAGAGCAACACCGCCTCCCCGCACAAGCCTAAGGTGTCACCAAGAAAGAAGGAAGCCACCACTCCTATTAGAGCTTCGGTGATGATGGCTAGTGGTATCAACCTTGAAGATCAAGTCGCGAATCTGACCAAACTCGTTGAAAAAATGCAAAGGGAGAATGACGAGAAGAACTAGAAGATCGAAGATCTTCAAATGGAGGTGATTGAGCTCCGCGAAAAGCCTACTCCTAGTATGCACGATGACTGTGACACTGATAAGGACAGCATCCACGAGAGCGACGGTGAAAAGAATGATGAGGCTGGCAAGGGAGCTGGTGGCGAGAAGCCTTCAAAAAAAAAGATTGGAGCTTACACCCCGGAGCAATTGCAGAGTCAGATAGGTGACACGATCAAGACCCAACTCGGTGAAAATACTTCCAGTGGGGACGGTACGTCAAACCTTACACCAAAAGGATTGATGACCTGCGCATGCCTTCCGGATATCAACCTCTGAAGTTTCAGCTGTTCGATGGAAAGGGTAACCCGAAACAACATGTCGCGCACTTCGTGGAGACATGCAACAATGCTGGAACTAAGGGTGATCGCCTTGTCAAGCAGTTCGTAGGCTCTCTCAAGGGAATTGCTTTTGACTGGTACATGGATTTAGAAGCGAAATCAATCGAAAGCTGGGCTCGGATGGAGGACGAATTCCTTAACCAATTCTACAGCACCAGGCGCATCGTTAGTATGAGTGAGCTAACAAATACTTCACAATGGGAAGACGAGCCGGTCATTGACTACATCAATCGCTGGCGTGCGCTAAGTCTGGAATGCAAAGACCGTCTGAGTGAAGCTTCCACGGTCGAAATGTGCATCAATGGCGTGAACTGCGATCTTCTTTACATTATGCACGTGATTAAGCCAAGAAGCTTTCAGGATTTGGCAACTCGAGCGCATGACATGGAAATTACCATCAAACAAGGACGCGGCAAAAATCGATCGTCTTCTTCTAAAGCGCCTGGTGAGAAGAAGGAATTCATGAAGACCGAAAAAGGGTCAAAAACAAAAGAGACAATGACCGTCGACGCAGATAGTGGACCAGTCAAGATCTCAGGCAGATCAAAAGATGAGAAACGGAATGACTCATTCTCTTATGACAACCGGTAGAATAGGCCTACATTGAAAGAACTGCAGGTTAGAATAGGCCTAATCATAGTAGCTTCCATAAAGAACTCCATAGATTTAGAAAGCTTTCTTAGTTTAGATCAATTCTACTCTACATTTTGTAATCAAGCTTGCATCTTTGTTGAAGATTGTGGTTTGAAGATTTGAGGGTTTTTGCAAGAATTTGGTGACAAGATTCTTGTATTATTTCTTGAAGCTTCATTGTTATGTTAATCTTCATCTTCTTCTTTTGAGTTTTTCTCCATATTTTGTACTTTCTTTCCTTCTCCCTTTCTCCATTAATTAATTAGTTTCCTTTTTAATCTTTTCTTAAACCATTGTTTATTTGTCTTGCCATTTCTTATGTTAGTGTTGTTTTGGTGAGACCGCTGGTGATAGGGTCGGGTTCAGCTGTGCCATTGTGGGTCCGGGCCTCATACTGGAGGTTAGTTGCTTTTTTTTGCTCTTGTGTTTTGAGTTCTACTTAGTTTTTGGCTTGAATTGCTAAGGTTATTTTGAGATTTTGAAGGCTTGGATCTATTCCTACTTCCCGTGCTTGTCACCTAAGACGGTGCAAGTGCACCCGAAGAGATTCCCGGCGGGAATCGAGTGGAGGCTTGCTCAGCCTAAGAGCAGAATCAGCAATTACACGGTGGAGAACGCGCTGCTTAACAAGCTACGCGTTAAAGATGTAAGTTTCCTCCTATAGTTTATTTGCTCAATAGCCCCCAAGTTCTGGGATTTCATTAGGATGTCGATTTTGTTGGTGTAGTTTGTGGCCCGCCCTTGGGCTAATTACGAGGGCGTGCCGGAGTACGTGGCTACAGAACTGAGGCCGCGGAGTTACAGGAGAATGCTTCTTCCTGCGTTGATTCGTCCAGTTTGGTACCTGGGCGAGCGGTTGGTGCGTCAGTGCCTATATGATGATTTCAGAGTGTCGGTTGATCCTCCCCGGACTATGTTCAGGCCACCGACCGCCGCAGAGATCCTCGAGGACAAGACGGAGAAGGAGGCGATACACTCTTGGTGCCGGGTGCCTCCTACCTATCTCACGTCACCCAGCGGTTAGCTTGGTACCGCCTCGTGGTAATGTTCTAATATTTGGCTTTAAGTTTTGTGTTGCGGCTTGTTATTTTCCTTGCCTTTTGACTGACCACTCTGTTGTGTTTTCAGCTGGCCGATCCGGCTGACGAAATCCAGCCCCCAGATTTTCCTATGACTCTGCTTAGGTTGGATGCGGCTGGGATACTCTTTACCGAGCCTCTCCCCCGTGTTCTGCTGAGGAGATGGATGTCGGGATAGAGTGGCGTGACCGAGTATACCGGGTAAGTTTTGACTTTTGTTTTTGATTAGGGTTCTAAGAATAAGAGTCAGTTTGCCTAACTTTTATGGTTTTACTCTCAGGTTTCGTCGGCTTGCCATCAGCGGTTGGGGCAAGCTGCCAACTGCTTTTGGGCCTATGCCTCGAGGGTCTCTCGTGACACTTCGGGGCCTCGATCGGTGGGTTTCTGTGACTAAGGTGGTTTCCTAGGCTGCTTGTGTGTTTTCCTAATGTTTGAGTGTACTTGCAGGATGTCTCAGATATGGTAGGACAGCTGGAGACTCGGGTGACCGAGCTCGAGGCAAGAGATGTTGAGTCGCAGAGGCTCTTGCAATCTCGTGCTGACGATATCGCCTTCCTAAAGGAGCAGCTGGCTCAGTCTCGGGGCGAGACCTCCACACAGGATGAGGCCAGACATAGGATCGAGAGGGAGACTGAGGTTGAGGCTGAGGTCACGGGCGCTACGGAGGAGGTTGGAGGAGTCCCCGAGACGGCTACCCTAGATATGCTGTCGGGGATGGACGGTAGTGAGTCTCCTACCTTCGACTTAGAAGACCTAGGTTTGGATGACAACTTAGGTGATCTTGTGATAGCCATCGGTGCGGCGGGGTCCTCCCTAGTCTCGATTTGTTTATAAATTTGTATATTTTGTATATTTGCTTTAAATTCTTAGCATTTGAATTAGTTGGATTAGTTTCGTGCTTTTTTATTTTTTTTGACTAATCGTGCAGTTAGATTGACAAGTAATCACACTTTTGCGTTCATTTGCTTGCGATTCGACCTAGTTTAGAGTACGTTAGTGTTGTATGAGAGTACGAAAACCGTTTGTTTCGAATGTTTTTGAAATGCGTTAGTATGAGCCGGGAATCGGATCAGGTAGTACGTCGATTAAAACGTTTTGACTCGAGATGTAAAATATTAACGTGCTTTGACCGAGTGTGTTAAAAGATGAGCGTATGTGCTTAGAACGAGACCGAAGTTTAACATTCGGGCGACTTTTGGAAAAAGTTAGACCACTTTTTATACATTTATAGTATTGCCTTGTTAGGCTATAGATGCGACTTGACGATAACCGTTAAAAGGCTATAACACGCCTAGGTGGGGTAGCTTATCTCCTTAAAAGAAAAAAAAATGAAACGACATCTAAGTCTGGTGGATCCGATGGACGAAATGTATCGTTCGTGGGGATCTGTCATTCTTGTGCGGGCATTTTGGATTTTGGAAAGGGGTTAGCTACTTCAGGAGATCGTTCCTGGTGTCTGGGATTGTCGGGTGTGAGAGAAAGGTTAAGGATTGTGGAGGTGACCGTACTATAGAGTAAGGAAGCTATGCGGGCTAATGTTGCTAAGTGCACGACCGAAGACGGCGTTATCGATCCTAGTGTTCGTCAGTTCATCTACACGGGCCGAGACCGACAAGACCCATTTTGAAAATGTGACTGAGGAGGGGAAGTTAGATTGGTTGGGCTTGCTTTTGGTTAGGGAGGTGGAAGTTTGTGTTAGGAGGGTCAATGGTGAGGGACCCAAGCAAACACACCCGAATGGCAGGGGAAAGGAAAAGTTGGACCGGTAGAGCTCAGCCGTTTAGTACTATGTTTTATTAATTGATATTATGTGGCGTATTAGTACTAATTTTTGAAGAGTTTTGACACGTTGTTGCTTTCCGGGATGTCCGGGTTTCAGACGGTTGATGTAAATGGCCACGACAAAGGCTTGATTTAACTGATTTTTTTTATTAATGAGAAGAACATTTTTTTTATATATATAGTTTTTTTGGTGGCTCTCAACTTGATTCTTCATTTTGCCTGGAGCGCCCTTTTGGGTTTTCACTCCGTCCTCGGCTCACTTTTTTTGTTTTCTTTTGTTTTTTTTTACTTTGTTTTTTTTTTTTACGATGGCTCGCGACTCGTTTCTTCATTTTGCCCGGAGTGCCCTTTCGGGTTTTCACCCCGTCCTCGGCTCGTCGTTTGTGCTTCGTCATTGGAATCACTCGTTAACCGGAACGTGGAAAAAGGTTTCGGTTTGCATGTGAATCGAGTAATCAATTTTGTTATTTGGTTGGTCGTACCCGAAGAAGGGTCGCCTACGTATCCACGTTTAGACGGAATCAAACCATGTTCGTAGTTCTTTCAGATGTGAGTGATTTTGCTTTAGACTAGTTATGCCAATTATCGATATGAGATGTTTAGAGTGTATTCACCGTAGTTAAAGAACTAAGGTGGACTGTTTGGGGTGTGACCCCTCGGAAATGACAATTACCGAGATACCGTGTTTGGGTCAGGGTGACTGGCTTGGATAGTTTTGAATTGTGGAGCTAGGTAGTGAGTGGCTTCGATAGATCAAAATCTGGAGTTTGACTTTGGTGGAGTTTGGGCTATAGGCTACGGTTACGTGATGTGGTAGGAAAGGGGAAGCTGAGTAAAAATGATTCAGACTTCAATCGGGTGGGTTGTAAATTATGTGGGATCTGATTTCCGTGTCCGGCCCTAACGGTTGGGAATGTCCTATTGAGCTTGAATCCTCAAAATTCCGGACTGTCTCCTAACAAGTGTCTCGGGAAGGTCTTAAGGGTTGTAATGTAGGGAGGCTAGTATTTGGGTGCTAGTTGACTGGTCTGCTCATTTTACTCTTTTTTCGGAATTGTATTTGAAATCGAATTGGATGATTGGGTTTTGATTTTGACCATTGAGTTCGGTATTGATCATTGAATTGGGCCGGCTTGGCTTGGCCTTGGTTTCGCTTTTTTTCTTTGGCCCCTTTTGGCCATTTCAGACCTTTGGTTTGGCTAGCATCTATGGTGGATTGGTCGGTCATTGTTGGAGGGATGTTTATTTTGGGAAATGGGTTTGCCTTCCGTCTTTGATTACAAGCTAAAAGACTATCTAGATTTGTCATAGGATTCGGGGATACTCGTTCTAAGGGATAGTTTGTGGTTTTCTATACCAGACATGGAATAGGTAAAAGAGGAACACAGGATCTCGGTTCTTGTAATTCCTCGTTGTTTTGAGGTTTGTTTGATTGTTATCGATAAATGACATAGTATCGAGTCCTAAGCGAGAAATTGCGTTATTAAATCCATCGATTGTCGAGGCGCATTATAAAGGAAGAAAAGCTTGTTTCTTTATTTTGATAGTAATAAGCGGGTTACATGCCCGAGACATTGTTTTTGGGGAGGTGGAAGACAGGTCCCCTCGCACTTCTTGAATCGATGTAAAAACAAAAGATATTTGTTATACTATTAGGTGTAGGCCCTAAGACGAACTAGACTCTGACTCGGACACAGATTTAATCGTCTCGGCGGATGCCCTTGGGTTGTCAGCATCTTCCTTAATATTCCGAACATTCTCCTCTATAGGGTCAAGTTCGGAGCAATCAATGGCGTTGCCGAAGACTGTGTGAATGCTAAAAGGGTTAGTGATGTTGTTTGGTTTTTCGGGTGGAGATAGAGGGATGGTCCTATTTTCGATCATATCTTGTATGGCATGTTTGAGTCGATAGCAGAACTCGGTATCGTGCCCGTTATCGTGCCCGTTACGTGCGAGTTTAACTTGTGATGTTGCAAAAATGGGTGACGCGTATGGTTTTGTTCATTTGATGAAATTTGAAACATAATGCTTTGAATTGTTCAAGGAGATTCAGATGAAAGTACAAGATCAACTTGATAAGTTCGTACGAGTCGTTCGATATGATTGAAACAGGGAGTAATTGAACTAAAAGATTGTGATCATCTTAGAAGTAGTGAAAAGTGTTTCAAACTACAATATTTGATATGATTTGGTCTATGATGAGTTATTCGGATTTTATTGACTGTTTAGAAGCTTATGCACTATAAAAGTCTTTGTACAATGTTGATGGGATTGTCCATGTAAGTCGGAGAATAGACACCATATGAGATATGGATTGAAAACGTTCTAAAATAGTCTTTTCTTAATTATCAAGTCTTAAAGTTTAGAGAAAATCGTTTTCTAGAACTTAGACTCAATTATGACATGTGTTTTACTCGGGGTATTATGTTAATTCTACAAACCATCCAAAGAACAAAATTGTTTTGTTGCATGGAGTGATATATTTATTTTAAAGAAATGTGATTTCTAATAGAAATAGTGGGAGTAGAATCGACCTTGAAATGTTCAAAATTAACAAGTGTTCTCTACAACTGTTGAAGAAGATATTGATGCATCCATGAAAAGTCATGATCATCTTACCTGTAAAATATTACCCTACATAGGTTTGACTTATGATGAAACAATAATGGGCAAAGACACAAAGAGTTAAATGAAATCATAAATCTAATAGATTCCATATACCATAACTACCAAGTATATACTTTGGTTAAACGGGTCTTATAGTGAAGAATAGTCTTCAATATAAAGATGATGTGGATTGATATAAGATTATCTATAAAGCATAGTTGGCAGTTAAGGATTTATCTCATAGTAATGACTATGGAAAAACCCTTTTTACAACATTATGCTTAAGTCTATTAGAATTGATTTAGCATTTTGATTGTCATTACTCATATGATGAGTTTTGGGCAAATGTATGTGAAATATATTTCTTGAAAAGAAATGTACAAGATGGTGTATGAGATACCTCATGTGAATTTCATATCATCGAAATGGCTAGGCAAATGTGAATGTTCTGATTTGATTGGAGCATGGAGCATGGAGCAAGTATCTTCGTTCTCAATGTGGTCATTCAAATATGTTTGTTTTCCTTTGAGACGAAGAGAGACAAAGTGTGTACAAGAGACTAGTGGGATTGCATTTATTTATATGATTTGGTATGTAAGTGACATACTTCTCTAACTAAACGACATTTGGTTGTTATAAGTCTAGGAGACTTTGCAAGAAATGTGTTTATTATGTGCTCGTGCGTGAAGAGTAGATACTAATCTGGTGAGTTTCACCAGACTGCAATCAAAGAATTATTCTTATGTGCTTAAGAAGCAAAAGAATTATTATTCAATAGATGTGTGATGTGATAAACGAATTATTGTAAACAAGTAACAACGATTCATATTTCCATATAGACAAAGATGACATGAGATTGTAATCTCAGTAAATTTTGTTTTGGATGAGAAGTTGTGTGTTGGAACGGTTCCAAAGGACAACTTTGTGACTAGTATTATAATTAAAGTTAGTGTTCTATTGCTTTTGAAGCAAGTAGACGTTTGATTACGAATCAAGCAAACACTCAACTTTAAAGTTTATGAAGCAATTTGTTGTTTATGAAACTAACAGTCTGCCTTAATTGAGAGAAGGTAGATTGACCATATGCTTGTAAATAACTGATACAATTGTTGTATGTCCCGAAACCTCCTCTACATAAAGATCATATTGGTTATGATCGGTATAAGACGCTTGGGCAAGTGGTCTTAGTACTTTTAGAGGTGTTTGGTTTAGTGGGAGTTATTTCGATAATTGATATATGTATGACATATTGTCATTTGGTTAATGCAACCAAGTTTTGTCCCTAAATAATTTACATTGATGAAATAGATCACTAAGTACGTGACTTAGTCTTGGAACTCTATTTGGATGATGTAATTATTTTGTCTCTAGTCAAGGCATTGTGTTTGGACATTTGAATACCCTTAAATGACTAGTGTGTGAGTTGGTAGATGGATAAGTTCCTTGAGTCATAGGTATTGAGATATTAAACCAGGCATATGGGTGTACGTTGAGAACATGCATTGGACAGACCCGCCGAAAAGGATTTTACTAAGATTTCACATAGTGTCAGTAAAATTCTTTGCAAGTTATGAACTTGTATGGTCTTTAGACCTGAGTCTTTGACTATCCTGTACAGATGTGTATGCTTTGATACTATTCCTCGTCAGCTGTGAAAGAGGGTTGTGGATGGTTATTGGGCATGCATGGATCATGTGATAGGACGTGGTTAGATAAGAGGAGATTTGTTCGTCCTTTACTGAAGGGAATTTATTGTTTTCTTGGCCACTCAAAGAGTGTGACTTGTGCAAATGCGTGGCCGCTCTCAGATAGGATGATTGTCATCTATCTGCTCTTTTAACAAGTCAACTCAAAGATTCGAGTAAAAGATTGAGACATGCGAGGATGACACTTCTTCTTACCTCATTCTCAATTGGAAACAATAGTAGCAAAGAGACTTAACGTCGTTCTTGAGAGGACATATACAAGTGGGAGAGTGAAGGAGTTATGTCCACTGTCCTACGGATTAACCCGCTTAAGTCTATGTATCCAATATGCCTTTCAAGAGGTCGATGTCGGATTGACAAGTAAATGAGTTACGTGTCTGGTAATCATAAGTGGGCCCATTGGGTCACACACAATGTGTACGAGATATTATTAATATATATCGATATATTAAATATATCGGGTCAGTAGTAATACGAACCCAGCTGCGTTGTCGGGTTATGGTAACTAGAGTTATTCTAATAATCTAATTATGGTAATTAGAGTTCTGAAAATAACCTAATTCTACCTTCTCATCTCATATATAAGGAGGTTCATATGAAGAATCAAGATATGAAATTAAGAGTATTGACTCATAATATATATACGAATTAAATAAAGAGTTATAAGAGAGATTTAGAGAGAAGTTGTGAGAACGTCTCACAAACCCTTATACTAGCATATACGTCGCAGTGCCGTACCCGTGTGGATACCAAAGAAGGCATCACGTTTGGGGTGCTTTATTATATCCGTGAAAATTATTTATTCTGTCCGTGGAGATTATTTATTCTGTCCGTGGAGATTATATATATTTCTGGGTTTATTATACTTCTTATTAATACGTTGTTCCGCTGCAAATAAGGTATAATTGTTATCTCTCTACTTTTGTCTTTTCGGTTAATACTCGCAACAGGTCCTTGGGTTTAAGGGTTGTAGCCCTACAGTTATAGTACACGCAAGTAAATTTAGGAAGAACTCGGCATATCACTTTCAAGCTGATATTAAAGGCATAGCGTAATCGTGATAAAATAAAACTTCTGAATGACAATTGCTCGAAGTACTGTTTCTAAAATTAGGATGATGGTGGGATTTGTCGTGGGGATCCCATCACCAAATATAACCAACTAATCCTAACTAGTAGCTAGGGAAGTCGGGTCGAACCACAAGGACGGAAAATGGTCTAGACTAGAGTTTGCCTACAACACAAGACTAAGTCACAATATCACAAAGGGAGGAGAATTAACAAGAATTGATTACTAACACGATCACTAGGCTAAGAAACAAGGATAAACAAACTAAGATAATGAAAGGAAAGAAAGATTTGGTTATGAATGAACTAGGGATGACATGAACTAAGTGATTCAACTAAAGCTAAATTCAAACAATAAACAAGAAGAACAATTACTAAGAAGATGAAGAAATCAATAAGGGGAAAGAGTAGGGTTAGGTCGGGTTCATAGGTGCATTAGGCTAGGGGGAAATTGAGGACAAAGGTGTCACCTAGTCACTAAGGTAAGTCCGCGCTCTTGCGACAAAAACAAACCCGAAAACTCATGCAAGAAGTTACCTTAAACAAGAGAATTCAACCACCAATTAAACATACAACAAGAAGGAGGAAACTAGTAATAGTAGTATTGGCCACTACCACCCTAACAAACATTTCATCAAACACATGGCTGTGGACGTCCGTCCGCACCTCCCGGCGCCCCGCGCGCGCCTGCGCGGGACTGACCCGGTTTTCAACGTGTGGCGGCTGCCACCCACGCGGCCCCCTCCCTACCGGGAGCCGGTCCGATCATGTACGGGGCGAAGTGTCGGACCTCGATTTGGATGACGATCTGGACTTGTACTAGACGGGTGGGGACACCCGTTTTCCGTTTGGGAATCGATCGACTCGTGGTTGTAAATGTTTAAAGGCCATTTTGTTTGGTAAGGCCATCTTTTTAGTGAACTGAAGTTGTTGCCGATTTGTGGAGTCGCCACCGAGTCAATTATGGGGACTCGGAAACCGTTCAAGTCAACTTTGATCCCTTGCCGGCTCAAAGTTGAGTGGCACGGGACCTAAAGATAAAGACTTGTACCCTTAAGCACTCCATGCCTGGAATAACTCTCATTGCCAATGGTTTCGGACATCCAGAAATCGTCGATTCTGAGTAAGGGGTGAGGGTACGTATTGGGAAGCCAACATCTGATAGATGTTAACACCCAATCCCGCCCGCACTATAGCGGCCTCTACTAATCAATCGATGGGCTGATATCCTAGTTCTTTTGTTGTGGTGGAAGTACTGTAACATCCGTTGTTTTAACCCTTAACCTTTTGCTATGTCGGCTGTTTAAAGACAAGTAAGTTTTGTCGTCGAAGTAGTTGTGTTTACATTCTTTGCATGCGATTTCACGTGACAATCAGGCCATGAAAAGATGCATGTAGGAGAGTAGAGAGTACTAGTATTATACGTATTAGCAAATCAGTTTTAACGCGATAATACGGATATTAGTCATTCTCGTTGTATACCTTACCTGGTATTCTGCTTAAGATGCGTCGGCTCGGTATTAATAGAGATGCGTCGAACCTAATAAGGCGAGCACCGGGACTAATACGGAACCCGACCATCACTTTGTTCAAATTTAGTTGTTTTACGTTTTGAATTCCGTGTTAGGTGATTTAGCATGCGATTATAAGGTCATAAAAGCTATAAATCATACGAAAAACTGTAAATGCGAAAGTAAGTAAATCACATAATGAGGAGTTGCACCCTCGGAGTATACACTAAACGGACTCGATGCATAGATAGTTTTGAGAACGCATCTCGGAATTACTCGGGTCTATTTAGTGTGTTTTAGTGTTTGCGGTTGAAGTTGGGACGTTACATATTTTAGTAGATGTTTATGGACCTAGTGCCCACATTTAGCGTAGTCGTAGTGCATAATAATAGAAAGTGTGAATATGGAAAGTTTTGCTTAGATGACAACCTAGTGACGATACAACTTCGACAGGCGGATCCTCCTAGCTTGACCAGTTATCCCGGCAGAGTTCCGTTACCGTTTGACCTTCGGCGGCTACTCCGGTAGAACTTCGTTGCTAAAGACTAGTTCTGCGGCTAATCCGACAGAACCTGGGTACTAGTTTTGAGCTAGTCGATCACAGGCACCTCGGTATCGAGTGGAGTGCTCGAAGGTGAGGAGTAGCGTCGATGTCGCTTTATTATCGGAACTACGATCGAGTGGATCGTTTGCCTCGGGTGTCGGAGTGCGAGCCCTTAGCAAGAGTTTAGAGGGGGAAGAGAAGTTGTGAATTTTGTGTTGAAGTGAGGGCGTGAAGGGGGGGTATTTATAGGTGTTTTCGGCCCTCGTCGCCCATATAGGCGCCCGAGCTGAGGCGTACTAAGACTCAGGCGCCTGGGTCCGGGCGCGGGGAGACCCAGGCGTGTCAGGTGGTGCGGTTGGAGTTTTGAAGATACGATTTTGATACTTTCCAAAACCATGAGACGGGTGTATAATACTTAGCTTAGGGCTTAAGGATCCCCGTGGCTTGACCTAGCGTCGTGGGTTTAGTGGGCCTCGGGTGTTCATCCCGAGGTTCGCTTGGCGCGGTGTTGACTCGGTTCGAGTTTCGGGACCGTCTCGGGGTCCCGGTGTCAGAATTGACTCTAATTAGTGTTTATGAGATCGTAACGACACGACTAAGGATGCCATCATGTTAGTTTAATTTACCCGAGTACTTTAATTGATCCGTTCTATAGAAAAACTATCTAGAACACCGCGAACCCGCGTCGCGTTGAAGTCCTATCGTCATCGGGTGTTTGTTGGGCACTTCTTCAGCCACCAGGTCCAAATCTGCGTGTCTACAGAAGCCCCCACTTTGACTGAGGCTTGGACAAGGCGAAAGTTAAAGTATAGCCGCCCAGGTCAATCGAAGATTACGACCTGGTGGCTGTCCGGTCGGGTCGTTTTATGTCTGTTAGACTGTGCGTTGGGGCTCGCCAGCCAAGGTTTAGGAGTCATACCTGACGTCTTCGCTTGTGGTTGCTTGCTTGGGCCTGGGCCATTGCTTGTCATCTTGTTCTTGATTCTTTGTGCGCGCGCGCTTTGTCTTCTTCGATTTATTTAAGGTTTTGTTTAACTTTAAGCGCTTTTATGTGTTAGGTGTAAATGTATTTGCTTTTACTTAGGATGCTTATGAACCCTTGAAACGTTCGAGGGCGTTAGTCTCCACTCGAGCGGTCGTCATTCGGGATGCTTATGACCCCTAGGACAAGGTAAAGTGATGTATAACTATTCGAGGGTGTCGGTCTCCGCTCGGATAGCTGTCTTTCGGGATGCCTCTGACCCCTAGGACAAAATTGTTGTTGCTGTGCCTCCGGGATCACTAAGATCCCTTGGGCAAAACTCCTCGAGGGCGCCAGTCTCCACTCGAGTAGCTATCTTTTGGGATGCCTCTGACCCCTAGGACAAAATTTCTGTTGTTGTGCCTCCGGGATAACTAAGATCCCTTGGGCAAAACTCCTCGAGGGCGTCAGTCTCTACTCGAGTAGCTGTCTTTCGGGATGCCTCTGACCCCTCGGGCAAATTGATGTGCCTCCGGAACAACTCAGACCCCTCGGGCAAATTGTTGTGCCTCCGGGATAACCCAGATGTAACAACCCGGATTTTCGATGACTTAATTTAATAGATAATGCGGAAAATTATCTAAGTCATTTAATTATACAATATCAGAGTGCGATAAAATTCGGATCACTACGGATCCTTAAAAGAAACGACTATTAACAACATAGTCTCGATTTACTAGTACAAAATATAAACCGTATTTTATACAGATATTTTATTAAGTCTCTCACTCGATCCTTTCCCCATCGCCTCATACCTGCACAAATATATATAAAACAGAGACCGCTGAGTGGGACAGCAACCAAACCGTTCATTTAACATCACCTCATACATAAAGTAATCATGTGAATAACCAATGATATGCTTATAAAACTTTTAAAGGATTTCATGTAACATATAATTTCCTGTATTCCAATTAACCAACATGTGAGGTGATGAAAACGATAATTTTTAGAAGATGGGACATTGGCAGCCATTTGATTTTAAATCATTTTTCAAGTGAACATATAAGCACACGAGTCGTGGCTCCTAGTATCACCGCTACATCCTATTGGCTTGCATCTCACCAATAGAAGTAACCGTGTTACCAACTCGTAGACCGAATCGATCTCATGAGGTTTACATCTCACCCATAAGGCTCAATTGGGTCGAACTTCAATTATATTATATGTTTATTCAAACGGGGCTCTGGGCGAAATGAAAGCTGATGATTACATTCTCTGCATCATCAAGAGGGAACCCGCAGTTTTCAAGTACTTGTCTATACGTGCGCACATACCCTACGCAGACTCTTGAACCGTAGCTCTCACTACCGTAGGACGACTACCTTAAACACTAGGTCGACTCTTGGACCGCAGCCTCCGAGTCTGCTTTTCATTACAAGTGCAGTCGAAACACCACGAGTGGTAGAATCCAACACAAGCTATTCGTTCCAGACTCGTATCGTAAACTTTATATAAAAGTTGTCCGTGAACAAGTAGTATTTTATTTGGTGACCTTAATTAAATTGGTCAGACTCATTTGAAATAGTTAAATCCTCAAATACTTACTTTCAGTGTGACAATGTTACACTTTAATCCTCAAGTGTCACCCGAAACATCATATCTCAAAAGGCGTATATGGAGTATCCTTTATTTTTAAAATAAAAACCTCTCTTTTAAATAAGGTTTTATATTAATTTTAAAACTTAAGATATATATAAAAATATGTTTTTGGAAAATATAATTTAAATCATACTTAGTCGATTTATGAAATTTTGACGTGAAATTTCTTTTAATAATTATGATCGTCGTATAAAAGTTTTTGAATAATTTAAGTTTGTTTATTATAGAAAACGTAATTAAGTTTATAAAATATAAGTGGAGTAAAATTTTATTCGTAATTAAACAATAAAAGTATTAAAACTAATTTAAACTTGCACATGCTATAAGTAAGTAAAATTTACAAGAGTAACCAATAATATGAGATGGAATTTATAAGTATAGGAACATAAATAACAAATAAAAGTACAAATAACATGGAATTAAAATAACGTACGTAAATTTTACTTTATTTAGGTTCTTTTAACGATTTAATCCGTTTTTCAAATAATTAGGAATGTAAATGTGGTAAATAAATTTAACAAGTGAAAATTTAGTTAGTTAAATTTAGTCGTAAACGAAATATATCACATGAATAATATATCACATAACATTTTTATATATATATGTAAGTAATTTAGTCGTACAAATAAGCTTAAATATCTAAATAAGCAATTTATTAAAGTTAGTAACACGATATACCTATATATATAAAATGTTGTTAAAAGAAGAGTTTGGTTACCTCGATAGCTACTATTTATTATTTATATTAGAATTAAAGATTGTCGGGGTCGATGATGTCGTCTAAACTTGGAATCTCGTCTCCTCCTCCTTCTTCTAGAATAATACGTTTACCCATACAAATGAAAATAAATTAGTTAGATTCTGACCTTACTAACGTAGTAAAAATTAAAATAATAAGTACCGTAAGTAAAATAGACTAATAAGATGAAAGGTTTGAGGAGTCGTAAATACTTACGTATTCGCGTAAATGAGTAAGATTATAAGTACGTTGATGAGGTAAAAAAATTTCTACGGACACTCCTATTTATAGGGGATGATTTGTCCTACTTCATCAATCTATACCTAGAGTAGGGAGCATTAGTACACTGCTACTCTTATGCATGAGCACCATGCAAGAATTGCATGAACACGTAAATTTTTGTAATTAATCCTTTTTTTTTGTCCCAAATAATTCACTTCGATTTATATTGCAGACAAATAAACGTCTTTTATTCTTAAAAGTTGAAATATAAGGTCATTGGATTAAAATAATGGAACCCATAAAATTTATTAAAAAAAATTTTGTAAGACGTAAGTACGTTCCGTAGTACTTGTTCACGACCTCTTGTAACGGATTTTAAAAACGTTATATATAAAAATTTCGATAAATCATTTCAAATTTTATGAGACGAGAAAATGTCAGAATGACAGGTTATTATTAAAACATTTTCGAGTCTTAAACTTTGTTTAACGAAAGATGAAAATTTTAAAATTACGTTTATTAAACACGGAGTGTTACAATCTTCCCCCCTTAAAATAATTTCGTCCTCGAAATTCTGATATAACTTAAGGGTTTGACTTAGGTTTAATATTCTACCTGAATCAAATAGTTGGGGGTGTTTCTCTCGCATTGAGGCCTCAGTTTCCCACGTGGCTTGTTCATATTTCTGACCTCTCCACAATACTTTGACAAGGGGTATTACCTTCCTCCTTAAGGTACGTACTTCCCTTTCTAGGATTCGAACGGGCCTCTCCGAATAAACAAGGTAAGTTGGGTCTTGCGACAAAACTGTGGATGCAACCGGACACAAAACACACAAACAAACAAACACACAAACAAACACATAAATGGTTGCACCCAAAACAAAACAAATACCGCTTCCCTCAAAAAAAGTGGTGAATGAAACACCGGTTTAGGACTCGAGGTAAGTGACAACGTTCCCAAGCTAGCAATACAAACCAAGGTGGACTAAACCCTAATAGTATGACGATAAAGCAACAAAAACATTAGTAACTTACCTAGGTCCTCCTAACTTTCTAAAAATGTACTACGGGACGATCGGCGGAGTGGAAAAGTGAAGAACCACAGTGTTAGTCGACACTGTAGGTAAGTGAGACCCCGCCTCCTTTAGCGTGAGCCAAGAGGGTCGTCCCGTGTCCAAGACCGCCTAACTAGTCCACGTAAAAAGGTGGAAATATGCAAAATGAGGGAAGACCGACTAATGCCGCTATCATCCTTCCTCGGGACTCGGTCCTTTGGTAGGCTCTTCACGGCAAAAAGTCGGAAAAAGGCTTATTTTTGTGGGGATTTCTTTTTGTCAGATGGGTTTTCTTTTGGCATTTTCTTTCTTTTCGACATTTTTGCTTTGTTTTGCCATGCCATTCTTTTTCTTCTTTTCTATTTTCTTTTTGGCTTTTGTGCCTTTTCTTTTTTCTTCATTCTTTTCTTTCTTTCATTTTTTTTTCTTTTTTTTTTCTTTTCTTGCCCTTTTTGGCAAGATTTGGCATTTTTGGCATTTCATTGAGTAACAAGAAAGAGAGAATCAACAATTTGCAATTTATTGTGTGTATATGTGTAGAAGGTAGGGGAAATGGGCAAGTCGGGACGGGCCAAGACCCTTCAAACCCACAAAAAGTGGAGAACTTGGACTAATCAAACAATCCTAAACACGGTCACCTAGGGGACGATACTCGGTAACCAAGGCCTTTTCACACCATGGGTGGTCATAATGGTCAAAAGTGCAAATCCCGTAGTAAATTCCTAGTAAGCTAGGTGGACTCAAGGTAAAGAACCAACGAAACCATTGATTTAGGGTCATTCTACTGGAGTAAAGCCCAAGATTCGATTTATACTACTAGGAAGGGAAAGTAAGCACTCACACACTAGCCTCTAAACCGGGTTTTCGAAAATGGTTTACACATAACACAACACAACACAAAATTAAAGACATGACGAAAACGAGAGAAAAAGAAACAAAGGAAACAAAAACAAAACATAACAAAACAAACATACAACAAACACCACCCCGATAATCCATACAAGTCACCAAATCCACCACAAGAATGCACAAGCTCCACCCGAGCACACCTCAACATAACCTTCTCCAAACATCATAAGGAATAAAGAAGGAGAGAGGGTTAGAAGATGTTACCGGATATCTTTAGATCTTTCCCGAGTCATTTTGAGTATTATCGATTTTATTCTAACACATGAACCGATGATAAATTTAACAAAATGATCGAAACATAGTTCAGTTCAGGTACTTACTGTACTACAATACGCTTCATGTATCGAACATACGGTTGATAAAACAAACAAACAAGTGTAGTACATGCATGGCTTCAGCCATTCTTCATTACAAACAATAAACCATGACATGTCCATCCAAACAGTGATGGGAGTTCAACAAATAAGAGTTGGCAATTTATTAAGTCATAGCATTGGAAAACAAAAACGATTCTAATTTAGATTGTTGGTTGTATAGGTAAGCATCACATATCTAGTAATGAGTTGTTGTTGCTGTTGTGAATATTTTAAGATGAATTGCATATGTAATTGATATCACATATCTGCAGGAGCATATTTGTTTGAAAAGCAGAAAATTAGAGATAATTTGCCTTCCGTTTCTGAAAAAGCGATCAAAATGGATGTAGTGTACATAAGAAACTGAATCCATACGATCCCTTTCATTATACCACATCTGCACCGCGCACTTACGGCAAGAGTATTCTGGGTCACCGATATCCACGTAACCCTCCCACTCTAGTAAATATTTGTAAAACAGTCATTACCTTATGTAATGTGTGAACTATAAAAATGAACCATGAATAGATATAAAGAATTGCTTCAACTGACCTAGGCCTTCATTCAATTATTGGTGTTCCTCTATAAGAGATGCCGACGACCCAGCGCCGAAGATGTCTCTCGCAAGACTGTGTATAACTATTTCCCTATCATATTGCCCATGAATGGAAGGATGAGACAACGCTGATGCAGCAGTGACGCAACTCTGAAAGGTAAGAGAGGGTGATTGAATTATTAGGTTGGACGCAGTACCTGCAAAGATAATGTCCTGGTTAATCTATTATCGAATATATACGTTTAAACATAGCTTGTAAAAGGTGCGAAACAAACCATTTGATGAAGAAGAAGCTGGAGTTGAAACAACAGATGGTTGGGGAGTTAATGTTAGCTGACTCGCCCTGAATTCATTTTGAAGAACGCGCCTATTATGTCTGGCAAGTTTAGTCCGCCATCGCTGAATTGTTAGTTATTATGGAAATCTGAAATTATGTATTAAACATTAATCAGCCTGATAACAAAAAGTTAAAGCATATATATGGAAAAAAAACGGTTTTATGAACAAAGAATTTAGTTTACCAATAGAGTGAGTTGTCGAAACACGACCATTGACAATATCCTCGAAATTAGCAAACCGAAAACCGTGAAGTGGTATAGAGGACTGTCCGTCGTAAGGGACAACCTTGCTCGAGTATTCAAACTGTAGACGAACACTGCTGGGAGTTGCTCTGTCGAATCCGATATTGGGTCCAACACTCAGCGAATCTGAATACTTGCTCAAGATCTGGCGACGCACAGTACCTTGCACAATTTCATTCTGTAAAAAGATAAGTTACATTGAGATATATTAACTGCGCTCATAAATACGTTTTCGTTTGACTCGATGGTTATTCGCGGATAAGACAACCCAAAATAAATATATCACATATCGACATGAAAAAAATAAACAGAGAATAAAATAAAAAAACAGTATTGTGTTTCAATTAAATGTACAATCCTCGGATACGCAAGATTTTAGTAATAATATGAAGATTTACATAGAAAATTATGTAGAATGTCTATATGAATAAAAAAACAGAGAATAACTAAATTAAAATTTCGAATACTTTCAGAATATATCTGAAACCATATGAAGCTATTATAGGAGAATAGAGATTATGTAAACAAAATGTAAACCATATACGTATTATATATATGCACCATTACTATATATTATATACGTAAATATATAAATACGTAAATAAACTATACGCAAGTAAACTATACGTAATGAAACAGAGACGTGAAAGAGTAACATTACGACAAAGTTAAAAACATTACGATTGTCGTGTATAAATCAAAACGACGGATCGCAGCAGACAAATAATTAAACGAACGCAGTACCTCGGAGTCAATCAGCAGAACCTCGATAGAATCCGTTTTGGTTCTGTCCTTCATCACAGGACGGGTCCAGCAGTGGACGACCCTGACGACCATCTCCTTAAGGCGCTTGCCTTGCTGGAGGTTCGATATGCTAGTTAGGTCGGAGGTCGACATTGGGTGAATAGGTTGGAAGTGTGTATAGAAAGACTGAGATTTTTTGGGAATGGTAGACCAATTCATTTAACAGAAGTGGTATTTATATATTTCCGGTGTATAACGTGAACACGGGATTATGGTATATTGATACCAAAGAATATTCGGGTTGAATAAATAAAGGAATAAAAGGTAAATATTTAGTAGTATATCTACCACGAATTTGAAATGTACAGAAATTCTGTTAAATGAATCGACATAAAATTGTTTAGTGTGAACCAAAAATACTATTTCGAAATCTACATGCTGTTATCATGGAAACGATGTCGCGGTATATCTTTTAGGAATTTGATACGTAAATAACTTCTAATAAACGATCCATATTTAACATATGCCAAAACTAAATACTGTTATTATGGAAATGAGATCGTAGAATATCTTTTTATAAATGCATATCTATTACGAATTTGGTGTATCGTAGAATATCTTTTTATACTGTTATAGGTGTAGTTATTAATTATTTAGTAGTATATCTATTACGAATTTGAAATGTACAGAAATTCTGTTAAATGAATCCCTAACAGATTATTTACTGTAAACGAGTTAAATTAACGATCCATAATTAACCTATGCCAAAGTTAACTGCTGTTATTATGGAAATGAAATCGTAGAATATCTTTGTTATTATTGTATATAAATTCCGTATAACTAAAATTTCGATATGTATATATTGTATATATGTACGTATCATGGTATAACTAATATCTTGGAAACTATATGAATATATTATAAGAGAGTATCGATTATGTAAACAATATATATGCCATATACGTATATATTATACAATATAATATATCGTACACGTATATACGTATATACATCAAATATGTACGTAAATATATACATAAATATGTATAAGTATTATATATTTACGTATATACATGTACATATGTGATGTATATGTACATAAATGATTATATGGACAAATATACATACTATATATACGTATATACCATAAAACGAAATATACGATTGTCGTGTATATACCATTAAACGAAATTATGTACATATCCTTACAAATATGTCCGTAAATATATACATAAATATGTTTAAGTATTATATATTTACATATATACATGTACATATGTGATGTATATGTACATAAATGAATTATATGGACAAATATACATATTAGATATGTATTATATGTTATCCTTATAAATATGTACGTAAATATATACATAAATATATATACGTATTATATATGTACTATATATTATATACGTAAACATATATATATAAATATATATATATATATATATATATATATATATACGTAAATAAATTATATGGACAAATATACGACATATATAATGATATAATAATACATAATAGTATTTATATTTATATTAACATATATTAACATATAGTTAATTATATATTATGAATTTCGAACAGTATATGGACAGAGAATACGATTTCATAATTTAGTAGCATATTTTATATGTTAATATATGTTATTTTTTATATGTTAAAATATGTACGTAAAATACATAATAGTATTTATATTTGTATTAACATATATTAACATATAGTTAATTATATATTATGAATTTCGAACGGTATATGGATAGAGAATACGATTTCATAATTTAGTAGCATATTTTATATGTTAATATATGTTATTTTATATATCTTAAAATATGTACGTAAACTTTTAATTACATATGAATACGATTTCATATGAAAAGAATCAAATTTAGTAGCATATTTTATTTTATATTTAACTGCAGACAATTACTATCTTGCCCCTAAATCAATGGCTGGATGTGTTTTGGTTTAAGTGAATGGACAAAATTGTCCAATTAATGAGAGAGCTCCGAGAGAGCTTCTGAGAGTTCTAAGGTGTGCCACATCAGCTTTGCTGGTGTTATCTTTAGGTTAAGTAGGATAGGATTCCAAATCTTCTCACTCCTTTCATTGGTGCAACTTTTAGGAATACTTTATCTCCAACCTCAAATTCAATTGGTCGTCTATGCGTATTGGCATAAGCTTTCTGTCTATCCTGTGCCGCTTGAAGTTTCTCTCGAATTATTTTAATCTGTTGAATCTGGTCTTGGATGATCTGAGGCCCCAAACCAATATTGTCACTAATGTCGTCCCAACATACTGGGCTTCTACACCTTTTTCCATACAATGCTTCAAAGGGAGCACATCCCAAACTAGCATGGTAACTATTATTGTATGAAAATTCTATTAACGGAAGGTTTTTCTCCCAACTTCCGGGAAATTCTAGGGTACAGGCTCGTAACATATCCTCAAGGGTTTGGATAGTCCTTTCCGTTTCACCATCAGTTGCCGGGTGAAAAGCTGTGCTCATTCTAATCTTACTACCCAATAGTTGTTGCAATTTGTCCCAAAAATTTGACACAAATCTCGGGTCTCGATCTGAAATAATTTCCTCGGGTACTCCATGAAGTCTGACTATTTCGGCTGTGTAGGCCTCAGCTAATTGTTCTAATCTCCAAGTTTCTTTCATAGGTACAAAATGTGCGACTTTTGTTAATCTATCCACGATTACCCAAATAGCATCTTTCTGGCCCTGTGTCCTAGGTAATCCCATAACAAAATCCATAGAAATCGAACTCCACTTTTCTCTAGGTATATCAAGAGGTTGTAATAGGCCTCCTGGTCTTTGGTGTTCAATCTTTACCTTCTGACAAATGATACATTTGGCTACAAACTCAGCTACATCTCGTTTCATGCCCGACCACCAAAATCGTTGTTTCAAATCTTTATACATCTTATCTGATCCTGGGTGGATAGAATACTTAGATCCATGAGCTTCGCTCAGAATTTTATTCCTCAAAATATCATGATTGGGTACACACCACCTACCCTTAAGTCTCAAGCTTCCATCTTGATAAATAGTGAAATCCTGTTTTCCACTCGTCTGAACTTCTTCTCGCAATTTCATTAGTTCAGGATCTTCCAATTGAACGGTTCTTATTTCATGAAACAGATCAGGTTCACCTACTATATTAAATAATGTCGTATCTCCATGCTTTACTATTTCTATCTCAAGTTTCTCCAAATCATGAATCAACGTACTCATCGAATGACTTTTCTTTCTGCTCAAGGCGTCAGCCACCACATTGGCTTTCCCCTCATGCTATAACAGGTCAATGTTGTAATCCTTAATCAGTTCTAACCATCTGCGTTGTCTCATGTTCAACTCCTTCTGAGTGAATATATACTTAAGACTCTTATGGTCGGTGTAAAACTTACAACTAACTCCATACAAATAGTGTCTCCAAATCTTCAAAGCGAAGAAAACGGCGGCTAATTCCAAATCATGAGTTGGGTAATTCCTTTCATGAATTTTCAATTGTCTCGAGGCATAAGCTATAACTTTCCTTTTGATGGTAGGGATTTGTCGTGGAATCCCAACCGTCAATAATATAACCGGCTAATCCTACGGTAGATAGGGTAAGTCGGGTCGAATCCACGGGGACGGTAATGTATAGTCTAGACTAAGGTCGCCTAAATACGAGACTAAGTCAACGAGCTAATCTAAAGAATGATAGGAAGGGGAGAAGGCTAGACTATGACTAAGGAGAACAACTAAGGAAACGGGCTAGGATTAGGTCGGGGTCAAAGGGGTAACGGAATGGTCAAGGGAGGACTAGAGTGAAGGAGGTAGTAGGGTGATCTAGGTTGGTCCGGGCTCTCGGAACTTAGACTCACCTAGAGGTTCCACCTAGAACCCATCTCGGCGACACACAACACAAACGGGGTTCTAGCGCGCTATGGCCCTAGGTCGAATCCGGGCTCTCGCTACTTAGACCGGCCTAGGGGTCGTCCTCACCGGGCTCTCGCAACTTAGTGAGGGGACCGAACCCACAACAAACTAACACCCACAAAAGAAAGGCAAGAAAACAAGCATTCGCACATACTTAGTCATTCAAGCAATTCAACAAACATGTGATGTGCATCAAACAAGAGGAAACCCAAATCTTCCACCAACATCTATAACAAACCCTTAATCACCCAATCAACACCCTAATCACCCTACTAACCCTAGCAAGAACACTACTCTAACATAATCAAACTACAACTAACACTAACAAGATGGATTAACAAAAGAAACAACACAAACATCTACAAACTAATGAAAACTATTAACTACAATCAAAGATTGAAACTTGAATAACATAAATAAAGATTAAGAAGAAAAGGAAAGGAATATACCAAACTAGTGAAGGAGAAAGAACAAAACTTGCATTAATGAAGAAAACCCAAAACAAACATCCAAGGTTGTCAAGCTTGGAGAAGATCTTGAAGAATTCCCTTAACACAAGTACTAATCTAAGATTAACTACTAATTACCGACTAATCTACACTAATCTAATCTAATATCACCTAAAATAGTCTAGGGTTTTAGGAAAATAACATAAGATAACATAGGATGGTGTCTTAATACAAGAGGGGGGTATATATAGGGTTACAAATGGAAGGAAGAAGAAAGAAAACAAGTGCGGGCTACAGCAGGCCCGTCCCGGCCGAGACGGATTGGTCCCGGTCGGGAAGCTTTGATCCCGATCGAGTTGGGCCCAGGTCAGGAGCCTTCTTTTTTGTGCACCTCATCCCGAACGGGATGAGCTTATCCCGAACGGGATGAGTCTTGTAGGCCTCCATTATGATCTTTTTGGTCCTTCCTTGGTTCTCATGGACTTCTCACCGATTCTCGGGACTCGGGATCGGGTCTCGGAGGCTCGGGATTGGGTCCCAAGGTCTCGGGGTCGATTCCAAGGCCTCGAGTCATCGTTCCTTTATCTCGTTGGCTCCAAAACGTGTATGTATTGAATCGGAATCGCTCCAACTCTTCCAATTCGGCCTCGGGAACCTGAAACGAACTAAAGGAAGCATAAGAAGCCCATGAATCGCTCCAAAGGAGCGATTCCACAAGGAAAATGGGACCAAAACACAACAAATAGGCACTACAAACTACACTTACCAACTCCCCCACACTTAACCCTTACTCGCCCTCGAGTAAGCACATACTACTACTAAACTATCCGAGTGGGTATTAGCGCACCCTACGCCCCTTCAACTCACGCGAGTGCACTTAGAGAAAAAGTGCACTCCGCAAGGCAAGTTGGGTCTTGCGACAAAACTGTGGATGCAACCGGACACAAAACACACAAACAAACAAACACACAAACAAACACATAAATGGTTGCACCCAAAACAAAACAAATACCGCTTCCCTCAAAAAAAGTGGTGAATGAAACACCGGTTTAGGACTCGAGGTAAGTGACAACGTTCCCAAGCTAGCAATACAAACCAAGGTGGACTAAACCCTAATAGTATGACGATAAAGCAACAAAAACATTGGTAACTTACCTAGGTCCTCCTAACTTTCTAAAAATGTACTACGGGACGATCGGCGGAGTGGAAAAGTGAAGAACCACGGTGTTAGTCGACACTGTAGGTAAGTGAGACCCCGCCTCCTTTAGCGTGAGCCAAGAGGGTCGTCCCGTGTCCAAGACCGCCTAACTAGTCCACGTAAAAAGGTGGAAATATGCAAAATGAGGGAAGACCGACTAATGCCGCTATCATCCTTCCTCGGGACTCGGTCCTTTGGTAGGCTCTTCACGGCAAAAAGTCGGAAAAAGGCTTATTTTTGTGGGGATTTCTTTTTGTCAGATGGGTTTTCTTTTGGCATTTTCTTTCTTTTCGACATTTTTGCTTTGTTTTGCCATGCCATTCTTTTTCTTCTTTTCTATTTTCTTTTTGGCTTTTGTGCCTTTTCTTTTTTCTTCATTCTTTTCTTTCTTTCATTTTTTTTTCTTTCTTTTTTTTTTCTTTTCTTTGCCCTTTTTGGCAAGATTTGGCATTTTTGGCATTTCATTGAGTAACAAGAAAGAGAGAATCAACAATTTGCAATTTATTGTGTGTATATGTGTAGAAGGTAGGGGAAATGGGCAAGTCGGGACGGGCCAAGACCCTTCAAACCCACAAAAAGTGGAGAACTTGGACTAATCAAACAATCCTAAACACGGTCACCTAGGGGACGAGACTCGGTAACCAAGGCCTTTTCACACCATGGGTGGTCATAATGGTCAAAAGTGCAAATCCCGTAGTAAATTCCTAGTAAGCTAGGTGGACTCAAGGTAAAGAACCAACGAAACCATTGATTTAGGGTCATTCTACTGGAGTAAAGCCCAAGATTCGATTTATACTACTAGGAAGGGAAAGTAAGCACTCACACACTAGCCTCTAAACCGGGTTTTCGAAAATGGTTTACACATAACACAACACAACACAAAATTAAAGACATGACGAAAACGAGAGAAAAAGAAACAAAGGAAACAAAAACAAAACATAACAAAACAAACATACAACAAACACCACCCCGATAATCCATACAAGTCACCAAATCCACCACAAGAATGCACAAGCTCCACCCGAGCACACCTCAACATAACCTTCTCCAAACATCACAAGGAATAAAGAAGGAGAGAGGGTTAGAAGATGTTACCGGATATCTTTAGATCTTTCCCGAGTCATTTTGAGTATTATCGATTTTATTCTAACACATGAACCGATGATAAATTTAACAAAATGATCGAAACATAGTTCAGTTCAGGTACTTACTGCACTACAATACGCTTCATGTATCGAACATACGGTTGATAAAACAAACGAATAAGTGTAGTACATGCATGGCTTCAGCCATTCTTCATTACAAACAATAAACCATGACATGTCCATCCAAACAGTGATGGGAGTTCAACAAATAAGAGTTGGCAATTTATTAAGTCATAGCATTGGAAAACAAAAACGATTCTAATTTAGATTGTTGGTTGTATAGGTAAGCATCACATATCTAGTAATGAGTTGCTGTTGCTGTTGTGAATATTTTAAGATGAATTGCATATGTAATTGATATCACATATCTGCAGGAGCATATTTGTTTGAAAAGCAGAAAATTAGAGATAATTTGCCTTCCGTTTCTGAAAAAACGATCAAAATGGATGTAGTGTACATAAGAAACTGAATCCATACGATCCCTTTCATTATACCACATCTGCGCCGCGCACTTACGGCAAGAGTATTCTGGGTCACCGATATCCACGTAACCCTCCCACTCTAGTAAATATTTGTAAAACAGTCATTACCTTATGTAATGTGTGAACTATAAAAATGAACCATGAATAGATATAAAGAATTGCTTCAACTAACCTAGGCCTTCATTCAATTATTGGTGTTCCTCTATAAGAGATGCCGACGACCCAGCGCCAAAGATGTCTCTCGCAAGACTGTGTATAACTATTTCCCTATCATATTGCCCATGAATGGAAGGATGAGACAACGCTGATGCAGCAGTGACGCAACTCTGAAAGGTAAGAGAGGGTGATTGAATTATTAGGTTGGACGCAGTACCTGCAAAGATAATATCCTGGTTAATCTATTATCGAATATATACGTTTAAACATAGCTTGTAAAAGGTGAGAAACAAACCATTTGATGAAGAAGAAGCTGGAGTTGAAACAACAGATGGTTGGGGAGTTAATGTTAGCTGACTCGCCCTGAATTCATTTTGAAGAACGCGCCTATTATGTCTGGCAAGTTTAGTCCGCCATCGCTGAATTGTTAGTTATTATGGAAATCTGAAATTATGTATTAAACATTAATCAGCCTGATAACAAAAAGTTAAAGCATATATATGGAAAAAAAACGGTTTTATGAACAAAGAATTTAGTTTACCAATAGAGTGAGTTGTCGAAACACGACCATTGACAATATCCTCGAAATTAGCAAACCGAAAACCGTGAAGTGGTATAGAGGACTGTCCGTCGTAAGGGACAACCTTGCTCGAGTATTCAAACTGTAGACGAACACTGCTGGGAGTTGCTCTGTCGAATCCGATATTGGGTCCAACACTCAGCGAATCTGAATACTTGCTCAAGATCTGGCGACGCACAGTACCTTGCACAATTTCATTCTGTAAAAAGATAAGTTACATTGAGATATATTAACTGCGCTCATAAATACGTTTTCGTTTGACTCGATGGTTATTCGCGGATAAGACAACCCAAAATAAATATATCACATATCGACATGAAAAAAATAAACAGAGAATAAAATAAAAAAACAGTATTGTGTTTCAATTAAATGTACAATCCTCGGATACGCAAGATTTTAGTAATAATATGAAGATTTACATAGAAAATTATGTAGAATGTCTATATGAATAAAAAAACAGAGAATAACTAAATTAAAATTTCGAATACTTTCAGAATATATCTGAAACCATATGAAGCTATTATAGGAGAATAGAGATTATGTAAACAAAATGTAAACCATATACGTATTATATATATGCACCATTACTATATATTATATACGTAAATATATAAATACGTAAATAAACTATACGCAAGTAAACTATACGTAATGAAACAGAGACGTGAAAGAGTAACATTACGACAAAGTTAAAAACATTACGATTGTCGTGTATAAATCAAAACGACGGATCGCAGCAGACAAATAATTAAACGAACGCAGTACCTCGGAGTCAATCAGCAGAACCTCGATAGAATCCGTTTTGGTTCTGTCCTTCATCACAGGACGGGTCCAGCAGTGGACGACCCTGACGACCATCTCCTTAAGGCGCTTGCCTTGCTGGAGGTTCGATATGCTAGTTAGGTCGGAGGTCGACATTGGGTGAATAGGTTGGAAGTGTGTATAGAAAGACTGAGATTTTTTGGGAATGGTAGACCAATTCATTTAACAGAAGTGGTATTTATATATTTCCGGTGTATAACGTGAACACGGGATTATGGTATATTGATACCAAAGAATATTCGGGTTGAATAAATAAAGGAATAAAAGGTAAATATTTAGTAGTATATCTACCACGAATTTGAAATGTACAGAAATTCTGTTAAATGAATCGACATAAAATTGTTTAGTGTGAACCAAAAATACTGTTTCGAAATCTACATGCTGTTATCATGGAAACGATGTCGCAGTATATCTTTTAGGAATTTGATACGTAAATAACTTCTAATAAACGATCCATATTTAACATATGCCAAAACTAAATACTGTTATTATGGAAATGAGATCGTAGAATATCTTTTTATAAATGCATATCTATTACGAATTTGGTGTATCGTAGAATATCTTTTTATACTGTTATAGGTGTAGTTATTAATTATTTAGTAGTATATCTATTACGAATTTGAAATGTACAGAAATTCTGTTAAATGAATCCCTAACAGATTATTTACTGTAAACGAGTTAAATTAACGATCCATAATTAACCTATGCCAAAGTTAACTGCTGTTATTATGGAAATGAAATCGTAGAATATCTTTGTTATTATTGTATATAAATTCCGTATAACTAAAATTTCGATATGTATATATTGTATATATGTACGTATCATGGTATAACTAATATCTTGGAAACTATATGAATATATTATAAGAGAGTATCGATTATGTAAACAATATATATGCCATATACGTATATATTATACAATATAATATATCGTACACGTATATACGTATATACATCAAATATGTACGTAAATATATACATAAATATGTATAAGTATTATATATTTACGTATATACATGTACATATGTGATGTATATGTACATAAATGATTATATGGACAAATATACATACTATATATACGTATATACCATAAAACGAAATATACGATTGTCGTGTATATACCATTAAACGAAATTATGTACATATCCTTACAAATATGTCCGTAAATATATACATAAATATGTTTAAGTATTATATATTTACATATATACATGTACATATGTGATGTATATGTACATAAATGAATTATATGGACAAATATACATATTAGATATGTATTATATGTTATCCTTATAAATATGTACGTAAATATATACATAAATATATATACGTATTATATATGTACTATATATTATATACGTAAACATATATATATAAATATATATATATATATATACGTAAATAAATTATATGGACAAATATACGACATATATAATGATATAATAATACATAATAGTATTTATATTTATATTAACATATATTAACATATAGTTAATTATATATTATGAATTTCGAACAGTATATGGACAGAGAATACGATTTCATAATTTAGTAGCATATTTTATATGTTAATATATGTTATTTTTTATATGTTAAAATATGTACGTAAAATACATAATAGTATTTATATTTGTATTAACATATATTAACATATAGTTAATTATATATTATGAATTTCGAACGGTATATGGATAGAGAATACGATTTCATAATTTAGTAGCATATTTTATATGTTAATATATGTTATTTTATATATCTTAAAATATGTACGTAAACTTTTAATTACATATGAATACGATTTCATATGAAAAGAATCAAATTTAGTAGCATATTTTATTTTATATTTAACTGCAGACAATTACTATCTTGCCCCTAAATCAATGGCTGGATGTGTTTTGGTTTAAGTGAATGGACAAAATTGTCCAATTAATGAGAGAGCTCCGAGAGAGCTTCTGAGAGTTCTAAGGTGTGCCACATCAGCTTTGCTGGTGTTATCTTTAGGTTAAGTAGGATAGGATTCCAAATCTTCTCACTCCTTTCATTGGTGCAACTTTTAGGAATACTTTATCTCCAACCTCAAATTCAATTGGTCGTCTATGCGTATTGGCATAAGCTTTCTGTCTATCCTGTGCCGCTTGAAGTTTCTCTCGAATTATTTTAATCTGTTGAATCTGGTCTTGGATGATCTGAGGCCCCAAACCAATATTGTCACTAATGTCGTCCCAACATACTGGGCTTCTACACCTTTTTCCATACAATGCTTCAAAGGGAGCACATCCCAAACTAGCATGGTAACTATTATTGTATGAAAATTCTATTAACGGAAGGTTTTTCTCCCAACTTCCGGGAAATTCTAGGGTACAGGCTCGTAACATATCCTCAAGGGTTTGGATAGTCCTTTCCGTTTCACCATCAGTTGCCGGGTGAAAAGCTGTGCTCATTCTAATCTTACTACCCAATAGTTGTTGCAATTTGTCCCAAAAATTTGACACAAATCTCGGGTCTCGATCTGAAATAATTTCCTCGGGTACTCCATGAAGTCTGACTATTTCGGCTGTGTAGGCCTCAGCTAATTGTTCTAATCTCCAAGTTTCTTTCATAGGTACAAAATGTGCGACTTTTGTTAATCTATCCACGATTACCCAAATAGCATCTTTCTGGCCCTGTGTCCTAGGTAATCCCATAACAAAATCCATAGAAATCGAACTCCACTTTTCTCTAGGTATATCAAGAGGTTGTAATAGGCCTCCTGGTCTTTGGTGTTCAATCTTTACCTTCTGACAAATGATACATTTGGCTACAAACTCAGCTACATCTCGTTTCATGCCCGACCACCAAAATCGTTGTTTCAAATCTTTATACATCTTATCTGATCCTGGGTGCATAGAATACTTAGAACCATGAGCTTCGCTCAGAATTTTATTCCTCAAAATATCATGATTGGGTACACACCACCTACCCTTAAGTCTCAAGCTTCCATCTTGATAAATAGTGAAATCCTGTTTTCCACTCGTCTGAACTTCTTCTCGCAATTTCATTAGTTCAGGATCTTCCAATTGAACGGTTCTTATTTCATGAAACAGATCAGGTTCAACTACTATATTAAATAATGTCGTATCTCCATGCTTTACTATTTCTATCTCAAGTTTCTCCAAATCATGAATCAACGTACTCATCGAATGACTTTTCTTTCTGCTCAAGGCGTCAGCCACCACATTGGCTTTCCCCTCATGCTATAACAGGTCAATGTTGTAATCCTTAATCAGTTCTAACCATCTGCGTTGTCTCATGTTCAACTCCTTCTGAGTGAATATATACTTAAGACTCTTATGGTCGGTGTAAAACTTACAACTAACTCCATACAAATAGTGTCTCCAAATCTTCAAAGCGAAGAAAACGGCGGCTAATTCCAAATCATGAGTTGGGTAATTCCTTTCATGAATTTTCAATTGTCTCGAGGCATAAGCTATAACTTTCCTTTTGATGGTAGGGATTTGTCGTGGAATCCCAACCGTCAATAATATAACCGGCTAATCCTACGGTAGATAGGGTAAGTCGGGTCGAATCCACGGGGACGGTAATGTATAGTCTAGACTAAGGTCGCCTAAATACGAGACTAAGTCAACGAGCTAATCTAAAGAATGATAGGAAGGGGAGAAGGCTAGACTATGACTAAGGAGAACAACTAAGGAAACGGGCTAGGATTAGGTCGGGGTCAAAGGGGTAACGGAATGGTCAAGGGAGGACTAGAGTGAAGGAGGTAGTAGGGTGATCTAGGTTGGTCCGGGCTCTCGCAACTTAGACTCACCTAGAGGTTCCACCTAGAACCCATCTCGGCGACACACAACACAAACGGGGTTCTAGCGCGCTATGGTCCTAGGTCGAATCCGGGCTCTCGCTACTTAGACCGGCCTAGGGGTCGTCCTCACCGGGCTCTCGCAACTTAGTGAGGGGACCGAACCCACAACAAACTAACACCCACAAAAGAAAGGCAAGAAAACAAGCATTCGCACATACTTAGTCATTCAAGCAATTCAACAAACATGTGATGTGCATCAAACAAGAGGAAACCCAAATCTTCCACCAACATCTCTAACAAACCCTTAATCACCCAATCAACACCCTAATCACCCTACTAACCCTAGCAAGAACACTACTCTAACATAATCAAACTACAACTAACACTAACAAGATGGATTAACAAAAGAAACAACACAAACATCTACAAACTAATGAAAACTATTAACTACAATCAAAGATTGAAACTTGAATAACATAAATAAAGATTAAGAAGAAAAGGAAAGGAATATACCAAACTAGTGAAGGAGAAAGAACAAAACTTGCATTAATGAAGAAAACCCAAAACAAACATCCAAGGTTGTCAAGCTTGGAGAAGATCTTGAAGAATTCCCTTAACACAAGTACTAATCTAAGATTAACTACTAATTACCGACTAATCTACACTAATCTAATCTAATATCACCTAAAATAGTCTAGGGTTTTAGGAAAATAACATAAGATAACATAGGATGGTGTCTTAATACAAGAGGGGGGTATATATAGGGTTACAAATGGAAGGAAGAAGAAAGAAAACAAGTGCGGGCTACAGCAGGCCCGTCCCGGCCGAGACGGATTGGTCCGATCGGGACGAGATCGGTCCCGGTCGGGAAGCTTTGATCCCGATCGAGTTGGGCCCAGGTCAGGAGCCTTCTTTTTTGTGCACCTCATCCCGAACGGGATGAGCTTATCCCGAACGGGATGAGCTTATCCCGAACGGGATGAGTCTTGTAGGCCTCCATTATGATCTTTTTGGTCCTTCCTTGGTTCTCATGGACTTCTCACCGATTCTCGGGACTCGGGATCGGGTCTCGGAGGCTCGGGATTGGGTCCCAAGGTCTCGGGGTCGATTCCAAGGCCTCGAGTCATCGTTCCTTTATCTCGTTGGCTCCAAAACGTGTATGTATTGAATCGGAATCGCTCCAACTCTTCCAATTCGGCCTCGGGAACCTGAAACGAACTAAAGGAAGCATAAGAAGCCCATGAATCGCTCCAAAGGAGCGATTCCACAAGGAAAATGGGACCAAAACACAACAAATAGGCACTACAAACTACACTTACCAACTCCCCCACACTTAACCCTTACTCGCCCTCGAGTAAGCACATACTACTACTAAACTATCCGAGTGGGTATTAGCGCACCCTACGCCCCTTCAACTCACGCGAGTGCACTTAGAGAAAAAGTGCACTCCGCAAGGCAAGTTGGGTCTTGCGACAAAACTGTGGATGCAACCGGACACAAAACACACAAACAAACAAACACACAAACAAACACATAAATGGTTGCACCCAAAACAAAACAAATACCGCTTCCCTCAAAAAAAGTGGTGAATGAAACACCGGTTTAGGACTCGAGGTAAGTGACAACGTTCCCAAGCTAGCAATACAAACCAAGGTGGACTAAACCCTAATAGTATGACGATAAAGCAACAAAAACATTGGTAACTTACCTAGGTCCTCCTAACTTTCTAAAAATGTACTACGGGACGATCGGCGGAGTGGAAAAGTGAAGAACCACGGTGTTAGTCGACACTGTAGGTAAGTGAGACCCCGCCTCCTTTAGCGTGAGCCAAGAGGGTCGTCCCGTGTCCAAGACCGCCTAACTAGTCCACGTAAAAAGGTGGAAATATGCAAAATGAGGGAAGACCGACTAATGCCGCTATCATCCTTCCTCGGGACTCGGTCCTTTGGTAGGCTCTTCACGGCAAAAAGTCGGAAAAAGGCTTATTTTTGTGGGGATTTCTTTTTGTCAGATGGGTTTTCTTTTGGCATTTTCTTTCTTTTCGACATTTTTGCTTTGTTTTGCCATGCCATTCTTTTTCTTCTTTTCTATTTTCTTTTTGGCTTTTGTGCCTTTTCTTTTTTCTTCATTCTTTTCTTTCTTTCATTTTTTTTTCTTTCTTTTTTTTTTCTTTTCTTTGCCCTTTTTGGCAAGATTTGGCATTTTTGGCATTTCATTGAGTAACAAGAAAGAGAGAATCAACAATTTGCAATTTATTGTGTGTATATGTGTAGAAGGTAGGGGAAATGGGCAAGTCGGGACGGGCCAAGACCCTTCAAACCCACAAAAAGTGGAGAACTTGGACTAATCAAACAATCCTAAACACGGTCACCTAGGGGACGAGACTCGGTAACCAAGGCCTTTTCACACCATGGGTGGTCATAATGGTCAAAAGTGCAAATCCCGTAGTAAATTCCTAGTAAGCTAGGTGGACTCAAGGTAAAGAACCAACGAAACCATTGATTTAGGGTCATTCTACTGGAGTAAAGCCCAAGATTCGATTTATACTACTAGGAAGGGAAAGTAAGCACTCACACACTAGCCTCTAAACCGGGTTTTCGAAAATGGTTTACACATAACACAACACAACACAAAATTAAAGACATGACGAAAACGAGAGAAAAAGAAACAAAGGAAACAAAAACAAAACATAACAAAACAAACATACAACAAACACCACCCCGATAATCCATACAAGTCACCAAATCCACCACAAGAATGCACAAGCTCCACCCGAGTACACCTCAACATAACCTTCTCCAAACATCACAAGGAATAAAGAAGGAGAGAGGGTTAGAAGATGTTACCGGATATCTTTAGATCTTTCCCGAGTCATTGGCGATTAAAGCAACCTATGAGGACAAAGGGAGGCAAGACACAAATACACGCCACAAAGACACAAAATGAAAACACAAAAGAGAAAATCTTTTTGATTTTGGTGAAAAAATTTCAAAATTTTAGGTATTTTTGAAGATTTTTTCGAAAAAGGGAAAAATAAAACTAACTACGATAGAATATCGCTCCCCCACACTTAAATCGAGCAATGTCCTCATATGCTCAATCGTAGTGGGCGGAGAGACAAAAGAAAAGAAAATAAACTACGAAAATAAAGCTAAAATTAAAAACAAAGTGGAGAAAAAGGTAGAAGGTGTCCGGCCGAGGTGTAGTCAAGTCACCATGGGCCGAGACGAGAAAAAGATATGGAAGGGGGAAGAAAAATAAAAAGAAAGAAAAAGAAAGGAAATGGGAGGGGAGGGCTAGGTGTAATCAAGTCACCTAGCCCGGATTCCGTCCAAATCCGACTAACTCCTAAAAAGGGGTGAAAATCCTGTAAAATGGACTAATCGATTGACTCTCGACGTAATCACGTCGTCGGGAGTCGGGAGCAACCATACTACGGCCTCGAAGGCCACTAAGATCCCGTGACTCAAGGGAAGGGGGGCAAGCAATGAAAAACAAGCGATAAAAAGACGGAAAAGTAAGGATAGTTACCAAACCGAGCGGTTAGTAACTCACTTGCTCCATCGTCTCGATGATCATTAGAGGCTCGTCGCTCGTTTTCTCGGTTGCCATCTCGCTTCACACTCAAGAAGGCCTCATGGTCGGGGTAGTAATGGTAGAGGGTGGGATTTGATGTGAGAGTCGGTGTAAAGTGGATAGGAAATGGAGTGGGGGCATGACAATGAAGTACATGGGGCATATGATAAGGCTAGGGTAGCTAGGGAGGTTGGGATGGGGCATAAAACGGTTGGGTGGACTCGATTTGCGAAGAAGAATCACAAAAAGGGAGCAGAGGACCATCCCGGTCGGGAAGGTTGATCCCGATCGGGTCCCCTCATCCGTCCCGGTCGGGACGCCTTCATCCTGGTCGGGACAGACTCACAGTAAGCTCAAATCTTGGTACACCCATCCCGATCGGGAAGGCACCCTTCCCGGTCGGGAAGCCTTACCCTTCCCGGTCGGGACGCCTCATCCCGGCCGGGATGGACCTTCTTCAACGTCCACGATCCCAAAAGCTTGCTCAAAGCGTCAAAAACCCAATCCTCGCGCCTACAACCCAAGGTATATCATCGCCAATCCTTTCTAGGAGCGTTCTCACTCTACCTATCAATCAATACTCAAACACACATCAAACTCTCTCCCTCACAACGCTCATCAATCAATCCAAATGACAAGAATTCACAAAAATCCATTAACTACAAGAAAAAGATATATACAATGAGACGGTTCTTACGGAACTCCGTCAAACCAAGGTGGTGCTTCTTCATTCTTTTTCAACAACCATAACTAGTTCCATCTCCATCAAGGGCACGTAAGAACAAGTCAAAGGCCCTAGAGAAGTCTTCAATCAAGCTTGTCATATAACCGACCATATCCCAAGGCTTCTCGTGGCCTTGCCTTGACGTTCCCGGGGCCTCCCGCTCTTCCAAGTTCAAAGACTTGAACTTGTACTTTTGGTCCTTGGGGACATACCCAAACGTCCATCGGTCCTCATGCGGCCCCAAGGGAGGCTCATCTTCTTCCTTGTCATTGCATTTCAACTTGTCATCAAGCCCATGAATTGGGCACTCATCTTCCTCCATATCGGAGTCGTCATCCTCAAGTACATAAGAGTACTTTTTCAACCTTTGTTCCGGTTCACCCCCTAGATCGATGTCTTTCTTGGCTTGGATCATATTGCATGTCTCATCGCTAGTAGGCGAAGTGTTGCCTTGGAGGTCAAACACTATCTTCTCCTCGCCTAAATCAAATGTGATCCTACCGTTCTTCACATCGATCATGGCACCCACGGTGTGTAGAAATGGGCGCCCAAGAATAATGGGAGTGTTGGCATCCTCCGGCATGTCAAGCACAATGAAGTCGACCGGAATGAAGTATTTCCCCACTCGTACCGGTACGTCCTCTAACATTCCTAATGGCCGATTGAATGATTTATCGGCCATTTGGAGGGTGAGGGACGTACATTTCAACTCTTTCATTCCGAGTCGGCAACAAATAGAATACGGAATGATGCTCACACTCGCGCCTAAGTCACATAACGCATTCTTGATCAAAAAGTTGCCTATGGTGCAAGGGATCGAAAAACTACCCGGATCCTTCAACTTCGGAAGCGTGGAACCTTGTATGAGCTCGCTCACCACCCTCGTGAACGCTACGGTCTCTTCCTTGTCGACGGATCTCTTCCTAGCTAGGATTTCTCTCATAAATCTCCCATATGCCGGGATTTGGGTAAGTAGTTCGGTGAACGGGACGCTAACATCCAATTTCTTCACAATACTAAGGAACTTGTCGTAATGAGTGTCCACCTTAGTCTTCATTTGCCTCGATGGGTAAGGCAACTTGACTTGGTACTTGTTTTGATTATTAAGGGTGGACTCTTCAAAGGACACTTTCCTTTTTCCCTTGTCTTTCTCTTGAAGAGGAGGAGGGTTGTCTTCTTGGGGTTTCTCGGCCTCCCTTGATACTTGCTCCTCAATTGGAATGTCAAAGCTTGACTCTTCTTGATTTGGAGATGTCATTCGCATTGTCGGTTCTTGCATTGGCTCTTGCTCATTAGGATATGGAGGGGAGTCATAAGAGGTACCTCTCCTTGTAGTGATGGCATTTACATGCTCAAATGTCGGTGTTTCACCTTGGGAGGGTAGTTGCCCCTTTTGCCTTGAGGAGCTCCCCGAAGCTAGTTGAGATATTTGATTCTCAAGTATCTTCATGCGGGTATCTCTCATTGCGTTTTCCCCTTGAATATAAGTGAAGAGCTCATGATGATTCCTTGACATGTCCACTTGACTTTGTTCCAAATCTCGATTACTCCTTTGTATTTCCATCAAAGTCTTTTGAATATCAAAATCCCGAGGTGGGGACGATGGATTATGTGGAGTGTCGGTGATGGGGAGGGGAATGCCATAATCATGAGTAGGAGACCGGCTCCTAGCCTTGCTTTGTTGTTGTTGATTTTGAGTTGCTTGTTGACGGTTCCCTTGGAACCCATGAGAATTACCTTGTTGATGGCCTTGATTGTTGCCATGATTGCGGTTTTGATACCCTTGAAAATTTTGGTTTCCATGGAAACCACCTTGATTGAAGTTCCCTTGTTGGAACCCTTGCTTGTTATTGAAGTTGTCTTGGTTATTTTGCTTGAAATTGTTGAAGGGTCTTTGGTTACCCACATAACCTTGGTAACTTTCATTGTTGTCCCGTAAGGGAGGTGGAACATAGGGATGATGTTGTTGTTGAAAGGCTTGTTGTTGGGGGACTTGTTGGGAAGCTTGGAATTGATTAGAGTAAGAAGTACCTTGCTTGAATGCTTGGAATGCGTTCACTTGCTCAATACTCCCACGGCAAAACATAGGCTCATGTCCAACTATTCCACAAGTATCGCACATCCCATAGTAAGGTAAAGGAGGTGCGAACCCCAAAGCATTCACTTCTTGAATCGGTTGATGGTGTGAGGAACTAGTGCCTTGGACTTGGTCGAGTTGACTTTGGAGCTTCTTATCAATAGTCTCCATGTGCGTTTTAATTTGAGCTCCAAGGTCAATGCTTAGCTTAGTGATAGCATCGACCTCATGCAAGCCTCCTCGATGTGCCTTCCTAGGCCTAGAGTATTGCGAATTATGCACCGCCATCTCTTCGATTCTCGCCCATGTTTGGTCGTCATCGACCTCGGTAAACCTACCATTGGAGCCCATGTTGAGAATGGCTCTCGAGTCCTCATAAAGTCCATTCCAAAATTGTTGCACCAAGAACCATCGTGAGAGTCCATGATGAGGGCACGATCTTACCAAAGACTTAAACCGCTCCCAAGCTTCATACAGGCTCTCTTCATCCCTTTGTTGGAACACGGTGATGGAGGCCCTAAGCAAGTTTGTCTTTTCCGGAGGGTAAAACTTTTGGTAGAATGCCAAGGCAAGCTTTTTCCAAGTATCGATCCCCATGGTTGCCCTATCGAGACTCTTGATCCATTGCTTCGCCTTTCCAATAAGAGAAAACGGGAAGAGTACCCAACGAATTTGGTCTTGAGTAACCCCGGTTTGAGATATAGCGTCACAATAATCGGAGAAGGTCTCCATATGTTGGTGCGGGTCTTCGGTGGGCAAACCACTAAATGGGCTCCTCTCCAAATTGGATAAATTGAGTCTTTTCCACAAAATTCCCGGTATAGGCTTCCGGTAATGCACTCGGTCCCGGCAAGACATCTTCCGTGAAGGTGGAGTGAGAGGAAAACTTAGGCATTCTTGGATGTAAGGGAGAAGATGGTGGTGTAGAGAGTGTTGATGTAGATGAAGAGGGGGAACTAGGAGAAGAATCACCGAAGGGATTGATGAAGGTCCCTCCGGCCGTCTCTCGAGGTGAAATGTTCAAGTCGGCTCCTTGGGCTTGCCCTTGATGAGTATTGCTTGCACTCGGTTGAGAGGTTCTAACCCGATTAATCGTCCGTTGGTGAAAGGCTCGGTAGAGTCTCTCCGGCTCTGGATTAAAGAGATAGAGGTCGCCTCCCCTCCTAGGCATACACTACACACTAGAACAAACGTAAGAACGCCTAGTGCTTTATGGGCACTAGGCAACGACAATAACAAACACAACTAGAGACAAAGAGAAAAGAAAGCTAAGGAAATAAGAGAAACTAGAAAATATTCACAAGAGAAGATGGGAGAGCACAAAGAAAGGTAACTAAGTTTAGAAATAAGCAAACTAAGTCTAAACAATGCACCGTCCCCGGCAACGGCGCCAAATTGATGGTAGGGATTTGTCGTGGAATCCCAACCGTCAATAATATAATCGGCTAATCCTACGGTAGATAGGGTAAGTCGGGTCGAATCCACGGGGACGGTAATGTATAGTCTAGACTAAGGTCGCCTAAATACGAGACTAAGTCAACGAGCTAAGCTAAAGAATGATAGGAAGGGGAGAAGGCTAGACTATGACTAAGGAGAACAACTAAGGAAACGGGCTAGGATTAGGTCGGGGTCAAAGGGGTAACGGAATGGTCAAGGGAGGACTAGAGTGAAGGAGGTAGTAGGGTGATCTAGGTTGGTCCGGGCTCTCGCAACTTAGACTCACCTAGAGGTTCCACCTAGAACCCATCTCGGCGACACACAACACAAACGGGGTTCTAGCGCGCTATGGTCCTAGGTCGAATCCGGGCTCTCAATACTTAGACCGGCCTAGGGGTCGTCCTCACCGGGCTCTCGCAACTTAGTGAGGGGACCGAACCCACAACAAACTAACACCCACAAAAGAAAGGCAAGAAAACAAGCATTCGCACATACTAAGTCATTCAAGCAATTCAACAAACATGTGATGTGCATCAAACAAGAGGAAACCCAAATCTTCCACCAACATCTATAACAAACCCTTAATCACCCAATCAACACCCTAATCACCCTACTAACCCTAGCAAGAACACTACTCTAACATAATCAAACTACAACTAACACTAACAAGATGGATTAACAAAAGAAACAACACAAACATCTACAAACTAATGAAAACTATTAACTACAATCAAAGATTGAAACTTGAATAACATAAATAAAGATTAAGAAGAAAAGGAAAGGAATATACCAAACTAGTGAAGGAGAAAGAACAAAACTTGCATTAATGAAGAAAACCCAAAACAAACATCCAAGGTTGTCAAGCTTGGAGAAGATCTTGAAGAATTCCCTTAACACAAGTACTAATCTAAGATTAACTACTAATTACCAACTAATCTACACTAATCTAATCTAATCTCACCTAAAGTAGTCTAGGGTTTTAGGAAAATAACATAAGATAACATAGGATGGTGTCTTAATACAAGAGGGGGGTATATATAGGGTTACAAATGGAAGGAAGAAGAAAGAAAACAAGTGCGGGCTATAGCAGGCCCGTCCCGGCCGAGATGGATTGGTCCCGGTCGGGACGAGGTCGGTCCCGGTCGGGAAGCTTTGATCCCGATCGGGATGGGCCCAGGTCAGGAGCCTTCTTGTTTGTGCACCTCATCCCGAACGGGATGGGCTTATCCCGAACGGGATGAGTCTTGTAGGCCTCCATTATGATCTTTTTTGTCCTTCCTTCGTTCTCATGGACTTCTCACCGATTCTGGGGACTCGGGATCGGGTCTCGGAGGCTCGGGATTGGGTCCCAAGGTCTCGGGGTCGATTCCAAGGCCTCGAGTCATCGGTCCTTTATCTCGTTGGCTCCAAAACGTGTATGTATTGAATCGGAATCGCTCCAACTCTTCCAATTCGGCCTCGGGAACCTGAAACGAACTAAAGGAAGCATAAGAAGCCCACAAGGAAAATGGGACCAAAACACAACAAATAGGCACTACAAACTACACTTATCACCTTTTTTGCATTAGCACGCATCCTAAACCGTTAAGTGATGCGTCACTGTAAACCTCATACTCTTCTCCATCAGTTGGTAACGTTAAAATCGGTGCCGAAATCAGTCTTTCCTTAAGATCTTGAAATGCTTTCTCACACTCCTTGGTCCAAATATACTTTGACTCTTTCTGAAGTAATTTTGATATGGGTTTTGATATCTTTGAAAATTCGGGTACAAATCTCCTATAATAACCCGCAAGTCCTAGAAAACTTCTTACTTCAGTCACACTCTTAGGTGCCTGCCACTCCTTGACAGCCTCAATCTTAGTGGGGTCTACTTGAATTCCTTCCTTACAGATAATATGTCCCAAAAATGCAACTTCATGTAACCAAAATTCACATTTGGACAATTTAGCGTACCATTTGTGATTCCTCAAAATATTCAAAATAGTACGTAGCTGTTTTTCATGCTCGACCGAATCCTTAGAATACACCAAAATATCATCGATAAATACTACCACACAAGTATCCAAATATTTGTGGAATGTTCTATTCATCTTATCCATAAAGACTGCTGGTGCATTGGTTAACCCAAAAGGCATAACTCGAAATTCATAATGACCATAACGAGTTCTAAAAGCGGTTTTCTGAACATCCTCCTCTCTGACCGAAGTCCGATGATAACCTGACCTTAAGTCAATCTTGGAAAATATACCATCTCCTTTAAGTTGGTCAAACAAATCATCTATCCTCGGAAGCGGATAACGGTTCTTAATGGTTACCTTATTTAATTCTCGGTAGTCAATACATAGTCTCATACTACCATCTTTCTTCTTAACAAAAAGTACAGGTGCTCCCCAAGGTGATGTGCTTGGTCTAATGAATCCTTTTTCCAACATTTCTTCCAATTGCTTTTTCAATTCCTGAAGTTCTATAGGAGCCATCCTATAAGGTGATTTAGAGATAGGGGCTGTTCCTGGTGCGAGATCAATAGTAAATTTCACGTCTCTCAAGGGTGGTATTCCAGGCAATTCCTCAGGAAACACATCTGGGAACTCTCTCACAATAGGTATGTCACTAATTTCCATCTTGTCCTCGTTCTTAGTGATGTTACAAAGGTAAACTTGACATCCTTTTCGATACATACTCATCAGTTTCATCGCTGATACTAGCTTAGTCTTTTGATTTGATCTTAAGCCTCTATAGGATACCCGATCTCCAAGTGGGCTCCTCAAAGTTATTTTCTGATCCCTACACTCAAATTGGGCATGATACTTACCTAACCAATCCATCCCAAGAATAACATCAAAATTAGGAAGGTTAAAACTTATCAGGTTAGCTAAGAAGGTAGACTCCAAAATGATAATAGGCACATCCTCAAATAATACGTTACAACTCACAACTTGACCGTTAGGTAAAGATATTGATGCATCCACACTCACAGGGTTGGATAAGTTTGCTCGGGTAGCAAAAGAGGGTGATACATGGGATAAAGATGTCCCCGTGTCAAATAACACGCGTGCCAAACATGAGTTAATGGGAAACATACCAGAGACAACATCAACATCCTCAAATTCCTCTGCGTCCATCTCTGTCAAGGCATAGACCTTTCCCTGAATTCTTTCATAAGGCGGTCCTTGATTTGCGTTAGTTCCTGGTTTCTTTGGACATTGAAATGATTTGTGCCCTTCCACTTTACAGTAGAAACATGTGATAGGTTGGCCATTACATTGTTTGTTAGGGTGAGCTGGACGTTTACACAGAAAACAAGTGGCATTATCCTTCGCTTGCGATTGTTTTGCAAAAGAGGTATTGTTGGCTTGGTTACTATTCTTGTAGTTAGGTTTCTGGTAATTGTTCTTATACACTGGTTTCCTGAAATTGTTCTGGTTAGAATTGTTTCTATTGAAAAATGGTTTCTGAATGAAACTGGACGATGATACAGTTGGGATAAAGGGTTTCTTCTTTTTCTTATCAGCTTGGATCACATTGTTCACAATTAAGGCTTTCTCATAAGCTTTCTGGAAAGTATCAAAGTCAAGTCCCGACATAATTTTTCCCAACTCGGTTTCCATTCCCCGAACATATTGGGCAATTCTAGAGGGTTCATCTGGTACTAGTCTCTTAGCAAATTTGGACAATTCCTCATACTTCTTAGTATAATCATGTAAGGTCATATATCCCATCTCTAACTGGTTAAACTCCTGCTCCTTCTGCCATCTCATTGCGGCAGGGTAAAACTTATCCTCAATTCTTCCTCTAAAGTCTTTCCAATCAGCTCCGGGTGTGGCTATATGTCCTTCCTTAGCAATCCTCCACCAACTATTGGCTTCCTCTTCAAAAAGTAGGTTGCTACTTCCACCATTTCCTCAGCAGGTGTGTGGCTAAGTTTCAAAAGTTTTTCCAGCTCTTCTAACCATTCGAATAGGTCTGTAGGGTTGTCTGATCCAAAATAGGTAGAAGGTCGGTGTTTAGAGAATTTTTCAAAAGCTGATGGATGGTTACGATTAGGGTTCTGGTGGTTATCATTCATAGCTTGGGTTAAAAGGGCTTGGGTTGCGACTAACTGACCGGCCATTCCAGTGATAACATCTTCGAAGTGTTGACGTCTTGCTTCTTTTGGATTGTTTCCGTTTCTCGTCATCTGTGATTTTCGTTAATGTGCAAAGGTTACAAAAATCAAGAATTGCACATAATGCTATTTAGTTAGGTACTAAATTATATATATATATATATATATATATATATATAGAGGTAGGTTCAAATAAGGTCCACAATTTTTTTAAGTCTATATTGAAGTTACAGATGACATACGCTAAAGTTGCATTTGTTCAAAATTGATATATATACAAATGCAACTTTAGCGTATGTCATCTGTAACTTCAATATAGACTTAAAAAAATTGTGGACCTTATTTGAACCTACTTATATATATATATATATATATATATATATATATATATATATATATATATATAACATATTTCAGAAAGTTTTACAGTATATTACAAAAGTAGTTTACATCCTTTATTCATACGATTACGGAATAACACTAAAATTTGCTAGATCTTACAAGCTTTCTATTTAGACCTTTAGCAAAATAGTACAAGGCTATTTTGAACTCGTCCCACTTAATATAAAATCCTTCAGGTGGACATTTCTCTTGCCACCAATCTTTGTATTTCTTTCCAAGAAAGTCTACGGCAAAGAGGGTTTTCCATTCATCCAGTACTCTAGCATAACGAAATCCGGTCTTGATATTTCTGCACCAATATCCGTGCTCTGCTATTGTTCCTACAAAGTATTCTGGTCCATATCTCTTAAAACTGACGTTTGCGTCTATTAGTTGTTCCTTTTTACTAATCAATTCGTACTGGAAAGGTTGGAAATGGAATTTAAACTCATAGGCTTTATCGATCCAATTGGTTTGCTTATCCCTTCGGTCATATTCCGCAGCTTTCTTTGCGGCTAGCCATTTCTTAAACCGATTCTTTTTCTCGGGAGACATGTCCATGTCTGGATTTTCTGGCTTCATTAGGCTGTAATCGATCCTCAAAAGTTAAAATAACTTATCCAAAGTTCGGTTTAGATAATAATTTAAAATAAGGGAACGTAAGGTTTCTAACTCTCGGAATGTGACTTAGGATTTACGAAATCAATAAAGGATAATGAGAAAGAAAATGGAAAAGTGTAACTCTTAGAAATAAAACGATATATATACACATACATACCTACATATATATATGTATATAGAGATACCAGGTACATATAATTATACATCAAGTTTTCAAAAGCCTAAGTGTCTTAACTACTACTCCGATACAAAAATTATGCTAGTCTATGGCAAGGCCTAAGTAGTACATAGTATATTCTGGCTTAGTTGTTATATATACAACAGGCATCTAGTCTGAAAAGTATTCCCCTTTATCATATAACTCCTAATCAGAAGGAGGTGGCATTTCCTCCGGATCTATGTCAATTATATCCGGAACGGTTGCCTCACTGGCACGTCTTCGTTCCATTATGACCGTTTCATATTGCCTTAGGTACCGGGTCACCCTAGTGTAAATAAATTGGGCAGGGTACCCCACGTGTCCTGCCATCTGATGCTCATCCAGACAACGTAAATAGCTGAATCGGGGAAATCCCCAATCACCGGTAGTCGGGAGGGTCAGAATCAAAGCATGGCCCCTAAGTTTTGGACTAGTCATGTATGCAGGGTTGACTTGGTCTGCATAAAATTGGAAGTATTCTTCTAGAAATAAGATATGAGAGTCTATGCTCTCTAATGTAGGCTGGAAATAACATTGTTCTGGTGCCAACGGAGGGTCTGCCATCAACCTATTATTGATGAGATAAAAGGGTTAGTACTGTACAAATTTCAGGAATGTTGGGTACAGTATCATATTTTAAAATTTTGGCTTCTCCTTATCCTATTATTACATCTTACATATAATCATATAATTAACATGAATGAAAGATAACACATAAGCGTTTCCCTTACATCATTTCCACCCCGATAAATTATTTAATAGGATCTTAACTGTTTCTATGTGAATCTCTCATTTTAGCGATCTTATATGGTCTTAGTATTTTAGTAAGTCTACCCAGGCGCGCTCCTCGTTAGGTAAATGAAGCTCAATCCTCACTTACGGTCACAAGGTCACTCTGATACCAACTGTAACAACCCGGATTTTCGATGACTTAATTTAATAGATAATACGGAAAATTATCTAAGTCATTTAATTATACAATATCAGAGTGTGATAAAATCTGGATCACTACGGATCCTTAAAAGAAACGACTATTAACAACATAGTCTCGATTTACTAGTACAAAATATAAACCGTATTTTATACAGATATTTTATTAAGTCTCTCACTCGATCCTTTCCCCATCGCCTCATACCTGCACAAATATATATAAAACAGAGACCGCTGAGCGGGACAGCAACCAAACCGTTCATTTAACATCACCTCATACATAAAGTAATCATGTGAATAACCAATGATATGCTTATACAACTTTTAAAGGATTTCACGTAACATATAATTTTCTTTATTCCAATTAACCAACATGTGAGGTGATGAAAACGATAATTTTTAGAAGATGGGACATTGGCAGCCATTTGATTTTAAATCATTTTTCAAGTGAACATATAAGCACACGAGTCGTGGCTCCTAGTATCACCGCTACATCCTGTTGGCTTGCATCTCACCAATAGAAGTAACCGTGTTACCAACTCGTAGACCGAACCGATCTCATGAGGTTTACATCTCACCCATAAGGCTCAATTGGGTCGAACTTCAATTATATTATATGTTTATTCAAACGGGGCTCTGGGCGAAATGAAAGCTGATGATTACATTCTCTGCATCATCAAGAGGGAACCCGCAGTTTTCAGAATCTTGTTCTGCCCCCATAACCTAGGTAGTAATACTGATCAAGTACTTGTCTATACGTGCGCACATACCCTACGCAGACTCTTGAACCGCAGCTCTCACTGCCGTAGGACGACTACCTTAAACACTAGGTCGACTCTCGGACCGCAGCCTCCGAGTCTGCTTTTCATTACAAGTGCAGTCGAAACACCACGAGTGGTAGAATCCAACACAAGCTATTCGTTCCAGACTCGTATCGTAAACTTTATATAAAAGTTGTCCGTGAACAAGTAGTATTTTATTTGGTGACCTTAATTAAATTGGTCAGACTCATTTGAAATAGTTAAATCCTCAAATACTTACTTTCAGTGTGACAATGTTACACTTTAATCCTCAAGTGTCACCCAAAACATCATATCTCAAAAGTCGTATATGGAGTATCCTTTATTTTTAAAATAAAAACCTCTCTTTTAAATAAGGTTTTATATTAATTTTAAAACTTAAGATATATATAAAAATATGTTTTTGGAAAATATAATTTAAATCATACTTAGTCGATTTATGAAATTTTGACGTGAAATTTCTTTTAATAATTATGATCGTCGTATAAAAGTTTTTGAATAATTTAAGTTTGTTTATTATAGAAAACGTAATTAAATTTATAAAATATAAGTGGAGTAAAATTTTATTCGTAATTAAACAATAAAAGTATTAAAACTAATTTAAACTTGCACATGCTATAAGTAAGTAAAATTTACAAGAGTAACCAATAATATGAGATGGAATTTATAAGTATAGGAACATAAATAAAAAATAAAAGTACAAATAACATGGAAATAAAATAACGTACGTAAATTTTACTTTATTTAGGTTCTTTTAACGATTTAATCCGTTTTTCAAATAATTAGGAATGTAAATGTGGTAAATAAATTTAACAAGTGAAAATTTAGTTAGTTAAATTTAGTCGTAAACGAAATATATCACATGAATAATATATCACATAACATTTTTATATATATGTAAGTAATTTAGTCGTACAAATAAGCCTAAATATCTAAATAAGCAATTTATTAAAGTTAGTAACACGATATACCTATATATATAAAATGTTGTTAAAAGAAGAGTTTGGTTACCTCGATAGCTACTATTTATTATTTATATTAGAATTAAAGATTGTCGGGGTCGATGATGTCGTCTAAACTTGGAATCTCGTCTCCTCCTCCTTCTTCTAGAATAATACGTTTACCCATACAAATGAAAATAAATTAGTTAGATTCTGACCTTACTAACGTAGTAAAAATTAAAATAATAAGTACCGTAAGTAAAATAGACTAATAAGATGAAAGGTTTGAGGAGTCGTAAATACTTACGTATTCGCGTAAATGAGTAAGATTATAAGTACGTTGATGAGGTAAAAATTTTTCTACGGACACTCCTATTTATAGGGGATGAATTGTCTTACCTCATCAATCTATACCTAGAGTAGGGAGGATTAGTACACTGCTACTCTTATGCATGAGCACCATGCAAGAATTGCATGAACACGTAAATTTTTGTAATTAATCCTTTTTTTTTTCCCAAATAATTCACTTCGATTTATATTGCAGACAAATAAACGTCTTTTATTCTTAAAAGTTGAAATATAAGGTCACTGGATTAAAATAATGGAACCCATAAAATTTATTAAAATAAATTTTGTAAGACGTAAGTACGTTCCGTAGTACTTGCTCACGACCTCTTGTAACGGATTTTAAAAACATTATATATAAAAATTTTGATAAATCGTTTCAAATTTTATGAGACGAGAAAATGTCAGAATGACAGGTTATTATTAAAACATTTTCGAGTCTTAAACTTTGTTTAACGAAAGATGAAAATTTTAAAATTACGTTTATTAAGCACGGAGTGTTACACCAGACCCCTCGGGCAAAAATGTTGTTTGTTTTAGTAAAATGGTGGTGTTGTGAGTTTGTCTTAGTTTAATTTTGTTTTGCAGGCTTGTCTTGTTTTGTTCGGGTTTGTTCTTGCTTTTGTTTCGATCTTGGGTTTGTCGAGTTTGCTCAAAGTTTTCTTACGTTAATCTTGGTTGTTTTTGTTACGCGTCCGGATGCAGCGTTAAATGCTTGTTTTATTATTCAAGAGTGCATTATCGATGTTAATTAGTAGTTGTCCCATTATTGTTGTTATGCTTGTCTTAGTAGGTGCATGTGTATTGTCTTTGAGTTACGTTTGTTTTGCTTTGTTTTACTCTGGGCTAGGCCGCTTAGGCGCGCGCCCTTCAGCGCTCCAAGACTCAGGCGCTCAGCCCCCAGCGCACCAGGACCCGAGCGTGTCAGCTGGTGCGGTCATATTTTCGTGAATCGGGGTCTGCCTAAGTAAACGAAGATTGGGGGCGCTCGTCTTATTTCACCAAAAAGTCGAACGCGTCATTCTCTTCGCCTCAAGACCGTCTTTTCGAATTTTCTTGCCAAGTTTCGATTCGATTTCCGCTATTTACGACAATGTCGACTCCGGGTTAGTGTTCCTTGCTTGCTTATTGTCGGTTTTGCTTGATTTGATTGATTATGAGTTGGTTTTGTTGAAAACTCTAGAAAATCGATTTGGGTGTTTTTTATTTGTTAAGTTTCGATGCTTGTGCTTGATTTCATTGTTAAATTGAGGTCGATTAGAGCTTGTTGAAGTAGTTATAAGCTTGATGAGGATGTTCGAGGTGTAACAATGGTTCCGTAGGGAAATGTATTAGGAAAGCTAGGGTTAAGGACAGTTTTCCGGTTTTTTCCGTGTTTATTTTGCATAATTTTGCTCAAATGGTGTTTATGGGGATATGGGTAGCTCTATTGTTGATTACTAGGGTTAGGATGACCTATAGGACCCTCCGTGAGATTTTGTGTGTCTTAAGACGGACCAAAAGGTGTCGAAACGATGCAGGATTTTCCCGAAACCACTTCCATTGTGACCGGGATCGAAAAAGCATGCTAGCGGCCCTTTCGGAATTTTGATACCCTTATCCGAAATTTTGACCTTATTTTGACCTGTTTAAGCTGACTTAGCCTGACTAGGGTTATGTTTCGCTGTGTTGTATTTTTTTTTTTGTTTCGGGTTTCACAGCTATAGGTAACACCGAGCGTCCCGAGGGAACTTCCTCGGTTGGCGCTAGTGAGGTTGTCGGGGCAAGTTCGCAGACTCCCCGAGGGATTCGCAGGAGACAGAGGAGCGTCTCGTCTCAGCGGCGTGACCCTGAGACTATTAATGAGGCCGAGTTCGATAGGGTGAAGAAACGCAAGCTGCCGGAGATGGTGGCTAGGAGGGCTTATGCTCCGGTTCCGGTACCAGAGAATGAGGAGATTGTCTACGAGGATCCTAAGTGAGCTCGGGATTGAGATGGTCATCAGCTGATGTTTCATCTTGACCGTCACATTTCTAGCCGCATTGTGCGGGGTCTGGTGAGTGTATTATTCGTGTTTATTAGTTATGCCTCGGATTCTATTATATGTTTTTGCTTGGGTTGAGCTAGCTTTGTTTTGTTCATCCTAGCATTGTTTCGGTTTGCAGCCCCCAGGTCTGATGAGGACTTTCTCGGGTTTTATTACATGCCTCGATGTCTACCATCAGAAGTTGACCCCCACGGTAAAGGGGATTATCGAGAGGACCGCTCTGGGTCCCGTGGTCGGGCAATGGGTTAGGCTGGTCGGTTGCCAAACTAAATGCAACCTCATGGTGATCCGGGCGATGATAGATCGCTTCCACGATACTACCTCGACCTTCCACATGTATTTTGGGGAGGTCGGGATGAGCCTATAGGACTTTGGGATGATTAGTGGTCTGCCCTGGGGTCTGGAGAGGATTAGGTGGGCCGCCAAGGGCCCTAGTCTAGATAGTGATGAGGTGCGGGGCCTCATCGGGGATTGTCTGCCGCGTGAGGCATATAATACGCCTCATGCTATAGTGAGCTCGTACATCATCGACCACTTCGAGCGAGTGGCGGTGTTAGAGGGTCGGGAGGCTAATACGCCGGAGCAGGATGCTCGGTTGTGGCTGTGGTATTTCCTAGGGTCGACTCACTTCTCGGACAAGGGCGAGAGGTTTAGTACCAGGATTTTGCCTTTCCTAGCCGACCTGACTCAGTTAGGGCGCTTTGATTGGGTGACCGCGGCTTTCGCGGAGATGACTCGCTGCTTGCAAATCATGGTGAGGCCGCTGGTGATAGGGTCAGGTTCAGCTTTGCCATTGTGGGTCCGGGCCTCATACTAGAGGTTAGTTGCTTTTTTTTTGCTCTTGTGTTTTGAGCTCTACATATTTTTTGGCTTAAATTGCTAAGGTTGTTTTGAGATTTTGCAGGCTTCGATCTATTCCTACTTCCCGTGCTTGGCACCTAAGACGGTGCAAGTGCACCCGAAGAGATTCCCGGCGGGAATTGAGTGGAGGCTGGCTCAGCCTAAGAGCACAATCAGCCATTACCCGGTGGAGAACGCGCTGGTTAACAAGCTACGCGTTGAAGATGTAAGTTTCCTCCTATAGTTTATTTGCTCAATAGCCCCCAAGTTCTGGGATTTCATTAGGATGTCAATTTTGTTGGTGTAGTTTGTGGCCCGCCCTTGGGCTAATTACGAGGGCGTGCCGGAGTACGTGGCTACGGAACTGAGGCCGCGGAGTTACAGGAGGATGCTTCTTCCTGCGTTGATTCATCCAGTTTGGTACCTGGGCGAGCGGTTGGTGCGTCACTGCCTATATGATGATTTCAGAGTGTCGGTTGATCCTCCCCGGACTATGTTCAGGCCGCCGACCGCCACAGAGATCCTCGAGGACAAGGACGGAGAAGGAGGCGATACACTCTTGGTGCCTGGTGCCTCCTACCTATCTCACGTCACCCGGCGGTTAGCTTGGTACCGCCTCGTGGTAATGTTCTAGTTTTTGGCTCTAAGTTTTGTGTTGCGGCTTGTTATTTTCCTTGCCTTCTGACTGACCACTCTGTTGTCTTTTCAGCTGGCCGATCCGGCTGACGAAATCCAGCCCCCATATTTTCCTATGACTCTGCTTAGGGTGGATGCGGCTGGGATACCCTTTACCGAGCCTCTCCCCCCGTGTTCTGCTGAGGAGACGGACGCCGGGATAGAGTGGCGTGACCGGGTATACCGGGTAAGTTTTGACTTTTGTTTTCGATTAGGGTTCTAAGAATTAGGGTCAGTTTGCCTAACTTTTATGGTTTTACTCTCAGGTTTCGTCGGCTTGCCATCAGCGGTTGGGGCAAGCTGCCGACTGCTTCCGGGCCTATGCCTCGAGGGTCTCTCGTGACACTCGGGGCCTCGATCAGTGGGTTTGTGTGACTAAGGTGGTTTCCTAGGCTACTTGTGTATTTTCCTAATGTTTGAGTGTACTCGCAGGATGTCTCGGATATGGTGGGACAGCTGGAGACTCGGGTGACCGAGCTCGAGGCAAGAGATGTTGAGTCGCAGAGGCTCTTGCAATCTCGGGCTGACGAGATCGCCTTCCTAAAGGAGCAGCTGGCTCGGTCTCGGGGCGAGACCTCCATACTGGGTGAGGCCAGACATAGGATCGAGAGGGAGACTGAGGCTGAGGCTGAGGTCACGGGCGCTACAGAGGAGGTTGGAGGAGTCCCCGAGACAGCTACCCTAGATATGTCGTCGGGGATGGACGGTAGTGAGTCTCCTACCTTCGACTTAGAAGACCTAGGTTTGGATGACAACTTAGGTGAGCTTGTGATAGCCATCGGTGCGGCTTCTAGGGGTCCTCCCTAGTCTCGATTTGTGTATAAATTGTATATTTTGTATATTTGCTTTAAATTCTTAGCATTTGAATTAGTTGGATTAGTTTCGTGCTTTTTTTGTTTTGTTTGACTAATCGTGCAGTTAGATTGACAAGTAATCACTTTTGCGTTCATTTGCTTGCGATTCGACCTAGTTTAGGGTACGTTAGTGTTGCATGAGAGTACGAAAACCGTTTATTTCGGATGTTTTTGAAATGCGTTAGTATGAGCCGGGAATCGGATCAGGTAGTACGTTGATTAAAACGTTTTGACTCGAGATGTAAAATATTAACGTGCTTTAACCGAGTGTGTTAAAAGATGAGCGTAGGTGCTTAGAACGAGACCGAAGTTTAACATTCGGGCGACTTTTGGAAAAAGTTAGACCACTTTTTATAGATTTATAGTATTGCCTTGTTAGGCTATAGATGCGACTTGACGATAACCGTTAAAAGGCTATAACACGCCTAGGTAGGGGTAGCTTATCCCCCTAAAAGAAAAAAAATGAAAAGACATCTAAGTCTGGTGGATCCGATGGACGAAATGTATCGTCCGTGTGGACCTGTCATTCTTGTGCGGGCATTTTGGATTTTGGAAAGGGGTTTAGCTACTTCAGGAGATCGTTCCTGGTGTCCGGGGTTGTCGGGTGTGAGAGAAAGGTTAAGGATTGTGGAGGTGACCGTACTATAGAGTAAGAAAGCTATGCGGGCTAATGTTGCTAAGTGCACGACCGAAGACGGCGTTACCAATCCTAGTGTTCGTCAGTTCATCTACACGGGCCGAGACCGACAATACCCATTTTGAAAATGTGACTGAGGAGGGGAAGTTAGATTGGCTGGGCTTGCTTTTGGTTAGGGAGGTGGAAGTTTTTGTTGGGAGGGTCAATGGTGAGGGACCCAAGCAAACACACCCGAATGGCAAGGGAAAGGAAAAGTTGGACCGGTAGAGCTCAGCCATTTAGTACTATGTTGTATTAATTGATATTATGTGGCGTATTAGTACTAATTTTTGAAGAGTTTGACACGTTGTTGCTTTCCGGGATGTCCGGGTTTCACACGCTTGATGTAAATGGCCTCGACAAAGGCTTGATTTAACTGATTTTTTTATTAATGGGAAGAACATTTTATATATATATATATATATATATATATATATATATATATATATATATATATATATATATATATATATATATATATATATATATATATATATATATATATATATATATATATATATATATATATATATATATATATATATATATATATATATATATATATATATATATATATATATATATATATATATATATTTTGGTGGCTCGCAACTCGATTCTTCATTTTGCCCGGAGCGCCCTTTCGGGTTTTCACTCCGTCCTCGACTCACTTTTTTTGTTTTCTTTTGTTTTTTTTTTTACTTTGTTTTTTTTTTTGACGACGACTCGCGACTCGTTTCTTCATTTTGCCCGGGGTGCCCTTTCGGGTTTTCACCCTGTCCTCGGCTCGTCGTTTGTGCTTCGTCATTGGAATCACTCGTTAACCGGAACGTGGAAAAAGGTTCCGGTTTGCATGTGAATCGAGTAATCAATTTTGTTATTTGGTTGGTCGTACCCGAAGAAGGGTCGCCTACGTATCCACGTTTAGACGGAATCAAACCATGTTCGTAGTTCTTTCAAATGTGAGTGATTTTTCTTTAGACTTGTTATGCCAATTATCGATATGAGATGTTTAGAGTGTATTCACCGTAGTTAAAGAACTAAGGTGGAGTGATTGGGGTGTGACCCCTCGGAATTGACAATTACCGTGATACCGTGTTTGGGTCAGGGTGACTGGCTTGGATAGTTTTGGATTGTGGAGCTAGGTAGTGAGTGGTTTCGATAGATCAAATCTAGAGGTTGACTTTGGTGGAGTTAGGGCTATGGGCTACGGTTACGTGATGTGGTAAGAAAGGGGAAGCTGAGTAAAAATGACTTAGACTTCAATCGGGGTTGTAAATTATGTGGGATCTGATTTCCGTGTCCGGCCCTAACAGTTGGGAATGTCCTATTGAGCTTTCCTCAAAATTCTGGACTGTCTCCTAACAAGTGTCTCGGGAAGGTCTTAAGGGTTGTAATGTAGGGAGGCTAGTATTTGGGTGCTAGTTGACTGGTCTGTTCATTTTACTCTTTATTCGGAATTGTATTTGAAATCGAATTGGATGATTGGGTTTTGATTTTGACCAATGAGTTCGGTCTTGATCATTGAATTGGGCCGGCTTGGCTTGGCCTTGGTTTCGCTTTTTTTTTCTTTGCCCTTTTTGGCCATTTCAGACTTTTGGTTTGGCTAGCACCTATGGTGGATTGGTCGGTCATTGTTGGAGAGATGTTTATTGTGGGAAATGGGTTTGCCTTCCGTCTTTGATTACAAGCTAAAAGACTATCTAGATTTCTCATAGGATTCGGGGATACTCGTTCTAAGGGATAGTTTGTGGTTTTCTATACCAGACATGGAATAGGTAAAAGAGGAACACGGGATCTCGGTTCTTGTAATTCCTCGTTGTTTTGAGGTTTGTTTGATTTTTACCGATAAATGGCATAATATCGAGTCCTAAGCGAGAAAGTGTGTTATTAAATCAAGCGATTGTCGAGGCGCATTATAAAGGAAGAAAATCTTGTTTCTTTTTATTGATAGTAATAAGCGGGTTACATGCCCGAGACATTGTTTTTGGGGAGGTGGAGGACAAGTCCCCTCGCACCTCCTGAATCGATGTAAAAACAAAATATATTTGTTATACTATTAGGTTTAGGCCCTAAGACGAACTAGACTCTGACTCGGACACAGATTTACTCGTCTCGGCGGATGCCCTTGGGTTGTCAGGATCTTCCTTAATATTCCGAAAATTCTCCTCTATAGGGTCAAGGTGGGAGCAATCAATGGCGTTGCCGAAGACTGCGTGAATGCTAAAAGGGTTCGTGATGTTGTTTGGTTTCTCGGGTGGAGGTAGAGGGATGGTCCTATTTTCGATCATATCTTGTATGGCATGTTTGAGTCGATAGAAGGACTCGGTATCGTTCCCGTTACCTTGGTGATATAGGCAATAAGCATTAGGGGTCCAACTTTTGCTTCGTTTGCTGACTGGTGGGTCCGGAGTGGGACCCAAAGGTGAGAGTAACCCTTGATCGACTAGGCACTTAAGGACTTCGGCGTAAGATGGTTTGATTGGGGTAAACTTTCTCGGTGACCTTCCTACTTTCTAGGATGTGGTCTCGTAAGGTCTTGGTGTTCCTTCCGTATCGATTTTATGAAGCTTTGACTGGGTGGAGTATTGGGATAATATATCCTGAGTAGGTTTTTGGGCATGGTAATCGCTCAGGTTAGTGTTTGTCTCGCTTTCGGTGTCTCTACTCTCAAGGATATTGACGCGGCTATCGATGTAACGGACGAATAAGGTCAAACGGGTTACTGAGGTATGGATGTCGCGGACCCATTTGGCTAGGGTATTGACATCGTTGCGGATGCTCTTGATGGCGCTTGAATCTACCGACATGTTTGGGAGTGATTCTAGTGGGAAGGATTAAAAGGTCAGATCGGATCCACCGGATGACTTAGAGACTCGAGGAGTGCTCGAAACTAAGCGACGCGGAAATGAGGCCCTCGACCCGCGTGTGTGTGCGGTCACTGGTTTAGTGACTAAGGTGCTTTAGACTCTTGGTATATTCGGCGAAATGCCTAATGAGTTTTTATATCTGCGTGATGAGACGATTTGACACAAACCTTGGAGGTGATGTTTAAAGAGGACTTCTCAAGAAATAGACAACCCAAAACGTAAGACCTCGAGTAGAGGTGACCCTAGTAACTAACACAGACATTTAATCACACGGTTGTACGACGTAAGAAGTTGACCACGATCCCGGCTCGGGATCAAGGAATTTTAATATTTTTTGAAAACGACCGATACTCATGGAGGAAAGTATTTTTTTTTTGAAAAAAAAAATTCTTGCAAAATTAGGGTGACGATGGTGTGGTAACATCGTTGGTGATGTGAAAGGTGCGTTGCTATGTGTGTGTCGGGAATCCGACGATAGCCAAAGTGTAAACGTTTTCTTTTTTTGAAATGAACACGGTCCTTAGGTGGACCGGTTTTTTAAAAATGACGAAGTGACCTTTTTTTTTAATCGAGACTACTATTAAGTAGCTAGTTCGATAGTGGATGTGTGTGGTGCCTTAAAGGTGCGACTAAATCCTTGTCAAGGGGAGTGAATAATTTTTGAAAAGTTTTTTTCTTTTAAACGGGTGGTCCACGTTTGTTGGTTGCAACAAATAGCAATCGACAGTGGATGGTGGTGTGTTGTGAAAAGTGTTTCGAGAATGTAACCGTTTTGGATTTCTTGACTTCATTAATTGAAGCTTCGGTTGTGTTAACGGTGTGTGTAAAAAAATGTTTTTTTTTTGAAAATCAAATGTAACCATTTGGAGTGCCTTGATCCCATTAATTGGGAGTCTCGGTAATATTTAACGGTATTTGTTGTTTGACGGGTTTTATTTAGTCATGTGACGACGTTTGAAAATATATTTTGTTTGAAAATATCGAGTGTAAAATTGGCCATGACGATGGCATTTGAAAACGTTTTTTCCTTTTTTAGAAATCATGTTTCGACCAGAGTATCGGTGTTTAAGGAGTTGTTTTGGAAAGATGAGATATTTTCGAAAACGAAGTTGGGTGCGGTTGAATATGTTGGCGTGGTTGAATCCGGATTTTAGTGTTTTATTTGGGTTGGATTGTTCAAACACGCTACACATAACTAGGAATGCATACACTCATGCAGGAAGCAGACTCGGATAGGTTAGGGTAGGCTACCGCCCACGAATAGTCCTTACTTAGGCATTGATAATGATCGGGGGAGATGAGTGTCATACCGTCCATTCGGAACTATCCGCTTATTATCCCGCGGGGTACGCATTAGGCGGTCGAAGCGTCAATCGACGATCTCTCCGCGTGTCCCTAGAGATCTTACCGCGAAGAGGTCGACTGGTCCTGATATCGGTTAGGGTGAGCTTTTTAGGGCCAAAACCTGTAGTGACCACAACTAGAAACTAAGAGATGAGCTTCACCGACCTCGTTCAAGTTACACCACCGCTGGAAACTTGTTTCCAAATCCCCAGCGGAGTCGCCAAACTGTGGACGTCCGTCCGCACCGCCCGTCGCCCGCGCGGGACCGATCCGGTTTTTCAACATGTGGCGGCGGCCACCCTCGCGGCCCCTCCTTGCCGGGGGCCGGTCCGATCTCGCATACGGGGCGAAGTGTCGGACCTCGATTTGGATGACGATCCGGACTTGTACTAGACGGGTGGGGACACCCGTGTTTCCGTTTGAGAATCGATCGAGTCGTGGTTGTAAATGTTTAAAGGCCATTTTGTTTGGTAAGGCGATCTTTTTAGTGAACTGAAGTTGTTGCCGATTTGTGGAGTCGCCACCGAGTCAATTATGGGGATTCGAAAACCGTTCAAGTCAACTTTGATCCCTTGCCGGCTTAAAGTTGAGTGGCACGGGACCTAAAGATAAAGACTTTTACCCTTAAGCACTCCATGCCTGGAATGACTATCATTGCCAATGGTTTCGGACATCCAGAAACCGTCGATTCTGAGTAAGTGGTGAGGGTACGTATTGGGAAGCCAACATCCGATAGATGTCAACACCCAATCCCGCCCGCACTATAGCGGCCTCTACTAATATGATATCCTAGTTCTTTTGTTGTGGTGGAAGTACTGTAACATCCGTTGTTTTAACCCTAAACCTTTTGCTATGTCGGCTGTTTAAAGACAAGTTTTGTCGTCGAAGTAGTTGTGTTTACATTCTTTGCATGCGATTTCACGTGACAAGCAGGCCATGAAAAGATGCACGTAGGAGAGTGGAGAGTACTAGTATAACGCGATAATACGGATATTAGTCATTCTCGTGGTATACCTTACCTGGTATTCTGCTTAAGATGCGTCGGCTCAGTATTAATAGAGATGCGTTGAACCTAATAAGGCGAGCACTGGGACTAATACGGAACCCGACCATCACTTTTTTCAATTTTAGTTGTTTTACGTTTTGAATTCCGTGTTAGGTGATTTAGCATGCGATTATAAGGTCATAAAAGTTATAAATCATACGAAAAACTGTAAATGCGAAAGTAAGTAAATCACATAGTGAGGAGTTGCACCCTCAGAGTATACACTAAAAGGGACTTGATGCATAGATAGTTTTGAGAACGCATCTCGGAATTACTCGGGTATGTTTAGTGTGTTTTAGTGTTTGCGGTTGAAGTTGGGACGTTACGTATTTTAGTAGATGTTTGTGGGCCTAGTGCCCACATTTAGTGTAGTCGTAGTGCATAATAATAGAAACTGCGAATATGGAAAGTTTTGTTTAGATGGCAACCTAGTGACGATACGACTTCGACAGGCGGATCCTCCTAGCTTGACCAGTTATCCCTGCAGAGTTCTGTTACCATTTGACCTTCCGGCGGCTACTCCGGCAGACCTTCGTTGCTAAAGACTAGTTCTGCGGCTAATCCGACAGAACCTGGTACTAGTTTTGAGCTAGTCGATCCCAGGCACCTCGGTATCGAGTGGAGTGCTCTAAGGTGAGGAGTAGCGTCGATGTCACTTTATTATCGGAACTACGATCGAGTGGATCGTTTGCCTCGAGCGTCGGAGTGCGAGCCCTTAGCGAGAGTTTAGAGGGGGAAGAGAAGTTGTGAATTGTTTGTTGAAGTGAGGGCATGAAGGGGGGTATTTTATAGGTGTTTTCGGCCCTCGTCGCCCATATAGGCGCCCGAGCTGGGGCGTACTAAGACTCAGGCACCTGGGTCCGGGCGCGGGGAGACCCAGGCGCGTCAGGTGGTGCGGTTGGAGTTTTGAAGATACGATTTTGATACTTTCCAAAACCGTGAGACGGGTGTATAATACTTAGCTTAGGGCTTAAGGATCCCCGTGGCTTGACCTAGCGTCGTGGGTTTAATGGGCCTCGGGTGTTCATTCCGAGATTCGCTTGGCGCGGTGTTGACTCGGTTCGAGTTTCGGGATCGTCTCGGGGTCCCGGTGTCAGAATTGACTCTAATTAGTGTCTATGCGATCGTAACGACACGACTAAGGCTGCCATCGTGTTAGTTTAATTTACCCGAGTAATTTAATTGATCCGTTCTATAGAAAAACTATCTAGAACACCGCGAACCCGCGTCGCGTTGCAGTCCTATCGTCATCGGGTGTTTGTTGGGCACTATATATATATATATATATATATATATATATATATATATATATATATATATATATAGAGAGAGAGAGAGAGAGGGAGGGAGAGAGTATAAGGTCAACAACTCTTATAAGTTCATAAGTTCCAGTGTTAAAGTTACACGAGATGAGTGATAAAAGAGCTGAATGTTATAGTTACATATCAATTCTGAAAGACTGCAACTTTATCGTATGTGATCTGTAACTTTAATCCCCCTTTCCACTAACCAAATAACACAACTCACATATTTTCCCGCCTAAAGTTATCTACAACAAAAAAAAACTGGGCTAAGTGCGATTCGAACCATTGACCTCATGTGTGTGTGACCCTTCTCCTCTCCAACTACACTCTAACATCTTACCGATACAAATGTCACTACATCACACATAAAGCTATACACCACATGAGGTATGTAATTAAGGAAATCTGATTGGTTACCTTGATTACGAAAATCACATTTTAAATGGAATGTATCACATACAATATTTAATATGGAATGTATCATCAATTTTTCTTTTAAAAGTATAAGCATATTGTATCCCGTTTTCTTTCCACTAACCAAATAACACAACTAACATATTTTCCCGCCTAAAGTTATCTAAAACAAAAAAAAACTGGGCTAAGTGCGATTCGAACCATTGACCTCATGTGTTTGACCCTTCTCCTCTCCAACTACACTCTAACATCTTACAGATACAAATGTCACTACATCACACATAAAGTTATACACCACATGAGGTATGTAATTAAGGAAATCTGATTGATTACCTTGATTACGAAAATCACATTTTAAATGGAATGTATCACATACAATATTTAATATGGAATGTATCATCAATTTTTCTTTTAAAAGTATAAGCATATTGTATCCCGTTTTAACCAAATAGTTGCATTATTTTTGTTAATAGAAGATTGCACTATCCCGTACAATATTTTACATAGAATATAAAATAGTTATGATTATTTATCTTAAATACATAAATATTGGAAGATTGCTGATCATACCAAATAACTCAACTCAATATACCAAATAATTCAACTCATGTATTTTCCCATACCAAATAACTCAACTCATGTATTTTCCCGCCTAAAGCTATCCACCAACAAAAATTAAAAAAATAGATCAAATGAGTTAGGTGCAAATCGAACCCTTGACCTCATGTGTGTCACATACCATTTTTACTATGGAATGTATGATCAATTTTTTTTAAAAAAGTATAAACATATTATATTCCGTTTTAACCAAATATTTGCATTATTTTTGTAATAGGAGATTGCACTATCCCGTACAATATTTTACATAGAATATAAAATAGTTACGATTATTATTATATATCTTTCTGATCATATTCGAAAATCATATTTTTAACATCGATATAAAATTTAGTAACTATTTAAAAATGGAATATATATTCCGATTGTTCTTACAAAGCCTAATACATAGTAAAAATTCACCGAAAATTCTCTATATACTACTCTAAGACAATAACAGTTATTAACATTTTCCTCAAAAATAAACTAATTTAAATTGAGAAGGAAAAGAACATTTTACTAATAAATTCGCAAACTATTCATTTCATTAATGTTAAACAAACTGACAAAAAAAACTTCTTCTTATGAAAATAATTAGATAAATTTTAAGATATGATGTCATTAACTTTGAGAAAAAAAATCAGTTATCTAAAAAATTCATTTTTGAAATAAGCTATTTACTTTAACTTTTACAAAGATATACTCTCCCCGTCCCTATGAATTCTTTGACTATTTCATATTGGAGTTTTTCAATGAATGAATTTGGCTTCACATGTCACTTCATCATTGGACTTTTTCCCTTTGTGCCCAAAACAAAGACAAACAATTCATCGGGACGGAAGGAGTATACTCACTCGATACCACTAAGATCTTCTCATTTATTCAAATGTGAGAATTATAATTATCATATAGAAAGATTATTTTGGTATGTAAGAGTACAAAATACGGAATATACTATTAAAATCCATATAAAAAAAAGTTTCACAAATCACATAATATTAAGTCTTACACCTAAGAAATTCCATTTTTAATTTTTTTTAAAAATTTTCTAATAAAAAATAGAATAGCTTTTTTACGCAAAAAAACGTATCACGGCGTGCTAACCATTTAAAAAAGTTCATTTTTATACAATTTTTGATAAATATTTATGTATTTTACGGTATGTTAAAGAGAGAAGTGGATATCTCGAAATGTGAGAGGACATAAACCAAGTATATAAAAATATAAACAATATTTTTCATTAATTAAACATTATTTAATATTCCGTACATTTCAAGACATTACTCAAATATTTTGATTAGTTTTGCGATTTAAAAAATATTTTCCTATTTTTAAAGTATACAATCAATAAATAGTAAAAATAAAATAATAAATTTTTTATTTTAAATATTAAATGAAATATTCTATAAGATAAACATATTATAAATAACGTGCATTGCACGGGGTCAATACTAGTATAAATTTAATTACATATAGTGAACTTATTTGATCTCTTCTATATATATAGACACACACTTAATAACTCAATATATATAATAAAATAATTGTTATATATACACTCAAATGGTAACTATGTATACCAATTAATCAATATATATACAATGAAATAATTGTCATATGTACTTAATTATTTGATATAATAGAATTGTTATATACGCTAAAACAGTTACTATGTACACTGAAATTGGTTTTATATATACACCAATTTGATTTTAATATAAACAAAAATAATTAAAGAATTTTTCCGGGATTTTTTTTTTTTTGTTTTTTGGATTGTTTTTTTCTTTTGGGAAAAAAATGTACGCAAACAAAAAATATATTTTTTTAGGGAAAAAATGTGTTTTTTTCCGGAAAAAACAATTTTTTTTTTCCAGAATTTTTTTTCATTTTTTTCCAGAGGAAAAAAAATTGATTTTTTTTTCTGGGGAAAAAAGAAGTTATGTATGAATTTTTTGTTTTAATCTTAGCCTTTAATTTCATTTTAATGGTGTGTGTGAATATAGCTATATATGTCAAGAGGAAGATATTGTAATATAAATGTAAATAGGTAATGTCAGTTTTGCCCCTACGTTTTGCAAAGGATTTGAAAAAGTTTAGGTGATTGGACGATTATGTCCATTTAATGAGGGAGGTCGGATAAAGGTTTTGTGCGATTTTATGCTGCCACATCACTCTTTGTGGTGTTATCTTTAAGTAAATATCTTCTTTATATTAAAGCAAGGACCAAAAACCCTTAGGTGGCACCCTTCTTTATCCCCCATTTGAGAATAAGTCACTTTTTTCATGTTTTGTTTTCAATTAGTTTAAGGAAGTGTATTAAGAGGAGTTAATAGTAAGATAAGTACCCGAAGTTTCCTCTTTTTTTCAGTTAAGGGAATAAACTATTGAACTTTACGGTTAAGGGTCTCAAAACTAACGCCGTTAACTTTTTGATGTTAAGTGTAGTTTACTACATACTTATATTATCATTATTGATACTCATACTTGACAATGCCAAAAACATGAAAAAAAATTACTTTAAATAATATTTCATTAATCCAAAAAAATACTTCAACCGAAAACAAAAACTATTGTAAACGGTAGCATATTACATATTGTTCCCAATTTTTTTTTTTTTTTTGAAATTGTCATAACCCTTGATCACATGAATTAAAGTCAAATATGAGAATAATTTGAGTATACAAATTCTCCCGTTGTATATTTTGAGGATTTATAAAAAGTGAATTGACTAGAGGCATGACAAACGGGTTGGGTCTCAGGCCGGGTCAGAATACGGGTCGGGTTATTCGAGTCACGGATCAAATTAGGGTCAGAATATGGGTCAAAAAATGTTTTGAACAACTAATTCTTTATTTATTTTTCCATTTTGAAGTCAAAAAAATTATTTTAATATTAAAATTTTGTTTACTTTAATAGTATTATTATTACATTCTATAATTATAATGTTTATATTTAAAAAAAATATTAAAATTAATTTTTAAAATCATTTTAATAATTATGTTATTACTCGTAAAGTCGTAGATGATAAAAAAATTGTTTTGAATTGAATATTTCTTTATCTTTGTAATTTAAAATATTAAAAGTATTTGTTTTTTAATTATAAATCAAATATAATAATATATAGATCTAAACATTTTATTAATTATAATAATTTCTTGTTCACCGAACGGGGTCGGATTGGTCGGAGCGGGTTTCGACCGTAAATTAACGGGTCAAGCTGGTTACGGGTCGAAAAACGTGTTCAAGACCCTAAAATGGGTCGGGCGGGTCGAGTTTGTGGGTCGAGTAAAGTTTTGACATGTCTAATTAACGGTGTTAGTTTTGAGACCCTTAACCGTAAAGTTATATAGTTTAGACCCTTAACCGTAAAAAAAATGAAACTTTAGGTACTTATCTTAGCATTAACTCGTATTAAGAGGGTATTAGGAGTGTGTAATTCAATTGAATTACTGCAATTAATGTTCACGTAGAACAAAGCAACATTGAAATCAATCAATAAATGAGTATTTAGGAGTGTGTAATTCAAATGAACATTAACAATTAATGAAGTGCAGCAAATGAGAGTTGGGTAATCACCAATTGACCCTCGAAACTCATTCCTCCCTTCATCATCTCACTCAAAATAATTAAATAAAAAAATAAGTTAAAATCGACTTTGGGTGCAAGTAATATGTACATTGAAAATTACATTGCTCATTGAGAAGGGACGCATTAACCCTCATATGCATTAACTCTATTATGCAATTTACAAAGACATTGAAAATACTCATATCAATCCTTTGGTTTATCTATGTTTTTAATGCTCTCATCTTATTTGAATACTTATATATATACTTCAATTCATCATGCAATTGTCTTCATCTTCATTTATTCTACACAATCCGGACTGTGTAGGTGTTGGAACATGTTTATCTATGCAATTCTCATCTTATATCAATCTTTATATGTTTTTAATCCTTTGATTCTCATGTTTTGCAGGTGTTGGAACAATCCATACAAACATAGCATCTGTCCACGATATTGATGTCCAAGAAGCCAAGAACAACTTGATGTACCTTCATCTGTAACAACCAACCATTATTTCTGAAAGTTATAATTTAAAATTTTATGTTTGTAACCCAAATTTGGCAGATTGGTCCGTAAACACTAATGTATAGTCAAAATTCAATTATCAACTGTCACTGATTACTTCAATTCATTATTTAATAAAAATATATGATACTAAAATCAACATGAATACAAAGTTGTGTAGTTGTTCCCCCTCAAATCGTGTATTAACATTGCAAGTGGAAGATGTTAGTTTAATATATCAGCTTTTGATAAATCAATAATTTGCATAACAACATTGCATATGAAAAAAGTCAATTTTTTCACACCTGAAATATTTGGATAATTCATCATGGACCGATGATGTTGGTGTTCAACAACTTTTTAGCTTGATTTGGGGAAGAATTTTGAAGATTAAATTTTAGTGTAATTTTTGGGTACTCTATTATTACCATTTTGTTTTACAATTTTTTTTTTTTTTTTTTTTGAGCGAATAGATCATTTCATTAATAAAAAGTCATATGACATCTGCAACTTACATCAAAATTGAATGGATACAATACTATAAAATTTGAGTAAAATAAATTCTCTTTAAAACAAAGATCTCTCACTAAGATTTTGATCTCCGCTTCTGCACATCCTCTTTCAACATATCGCTGTTTAATGATACAGCTTTCCACAAGAGGGTCTTCGGATCTTCTAAGGTTTTGAAGAGAATCGATTTCATCTAACCTGATAGATTGTAGCCGCCAGTCTGACATAAATTGAGATACCACATGTTGAACGATTGTGGTACTGATCTTTCGCGTCCTCTCTACTTTAATAGAATCAACACCCCTCCTAAAAGAGAGAGCGAAACCCATCAATTGATGGGGGCAAAACTCTCCAAAAGGAGAGGACTTATTATAATTATAATATTAATAATACTAATAAAAAGCGGTATAATTAATTAAAATCGGGGGCTTACCACCATTAAAGGTGGTAGCCCCAAGTTTTTTTTTTTGGGGAGGCTAGGGTTTTTTGGGAGGAGGGAGAAGGGTTAAACTAATTTTTGTTTTACAATTTTAAATCCACTTAAAGTTACAACTTAACCAAAAAGCATGTTCATCAACTTTCTTAATTTATCTGAGATCAATGCTTTTATTGCCATTTTTGTTTATAAGATCACAATGTAAAGTATTTCGATCAAAGTAATAACCAATTCATCATAAATCAAAGTATGAACATCAACAAACAATTAAAACTCGAAATCTGTAACTGAAATCAACAAGCATTTACTTAATAACAGTAGATCTTTATTACCTTTACCCATTTTCGATCTAATCCGCTCCTTTTCCCACATTCTTCAAGAACACTAAATCGATGCAATTACTTGACAAGTATTTAAACTTGATTTCAACAGTCATGGTAGAGTCGATTGAATGGTTTGTGTTTGTTTCATGATCAATCGTGTATTGATATTGATTAACCCAAATTTGGGAATTAGGGTTCTCCTTCCCCCTTTCCAGGTTTAAGTATTTGTTTATTTTTCAGTTTGGGTTGTATTTGGATTTTGGTCCACCGTTTATTACTCCGTACAATTTTACCGTTAACGTATGGCAATAAAACAATATAATCCCATAAACTTTTACGGGGTAGAAATTTAGAACAATCCGCTTTGTTGCTCTTGGGTCGGGTCAACCGCTAATTTAAATGAAGTAGTACCAAGTTATTAAAAAACTCCCTCCGTTTTTTAATTTTAGTAATACTCCCTCCGTTTTTTAATTTTTTGTCTTTTTCCAATATAATACTCCTCACATATAATCATCAAATGAGGCTAAAGATTACCGTGAGAACGTGCAACATGGCTGTGACTTCATCAGTTAGGTTTTCTATTTCGTTTGATAAAGATTACCGCTTTCTGGGATAATTTCTTACCCCTTGCAACATAACTGTGACTCTATCAGTTATGTCGATTAAGTCGACATCGTCTTAAGCAAGTACGGAGTACATCACATTCCAATTTTATAAATTCTCATGAGACGATCTTATAATACGATTATCGTGAGACTTCTCACATGAGAGACACGTATTATCGGTTTCACATTACGATTATCGTGACACCTCTCACATGGGAGAAAGTTATTAAAATAATAAAATACTCCCTTCGTGAGAGGTCTCACCATAATCGTATTGTAAGATCGTCTTATTACATGAGACTATTTGTTTCAATTATTATGTTTAACACAAAAACTAATAGTATGAGACTGTTACCATGAGTCGAATTGTCAAATACAGATTACTCGCATACTATTAAAAACTTTTGTTTGTTATTAATTTTTTATTATAAATACAATTTTATTCTTAATTTCTTAATCATTTATTAAAATATCGTTGAACACTGTGATTATCATATGCGTCAATATTCACTTCTTTTACATTAATTTTAAACCAATATCGTCTTTCTGTTCACCCTCATATGGATTGTGATTTGTCTTTTGGATAAAAAAAATGTTTCAACCACGTGATTTTTCACGGGTATCATACTAATAAAAAAAAATGTAGCAACCCCGTGAATTTTCACGGGTATCATAGTACTTAAATGTATTCTACATTGTTCGGTCCGTACATCTATTACGCGTATGGATGATCACATTTTTTTGCATAATTGAAGACCAATCTTGCTTTCCTTCATTATTGAAATTTTTCACGGGTATCATACTATTAACACGCGTATGCATGATCACATTTTTTCGCATAATTGAAGATCAATCTCGCCTTATTTCATTTGGAAACATCAATTAAAGAACCACAACCCGTGAAATTTTTCACGGACATAACACTAGTATATATATATATATATATATATATATATATATATATATGGCTGGGATCCGGTCCGAACCGTCCGAACTATTTAATAACTAAAAAACCCGCGATTCTCTCTAACACATCCCTTACACTGTTCCATCTCATCCTTCCCCAATTCAAAACACACGCACAATCGGACCTCAACAATCAATCCCCATAATCGACCCTCAACAATCAATCGGTTTCTCCAGCAAGTATTCAACATCATTCACCAGGTATTTGCGATCCTCCAATCGACACGCGATTTGCGATTCCTATTTTCGATTTTCGATTTTTTACTCCAATTTATGATTTTTTTTCACTCTAATTTTACTTTGATCGACACATTCAAAATCGTAGCATTTAATTTCCTGCATTTTCTTTATCTGCAATCCTCCATTGTCGTTGTCACTCTCTAGTTCTCTTATTCAATTTAGTTGCCCAAGTAATACACCTTTTTCATATCCTTCTTCTTTTACCGTTAATTCTTCTTTATTTACTGGAATTCGAATGTAGTATATGATTTGATGTGATTCGTTGCATCAATTTATTGCGATTAACGATTCTGTTATCACTAATTTGATGATTTAATTAACGCTAACATTAAGCTGGGATCGTTTCATTTGATTTGATTCGTGGTATTTGATTTATTTCTTATTGCAATTTCTATTGATTTCGAGATTGCGAGTTTGTGACTAGTGATTCTGTCTCATCCATTTTTGTTCAGCAAGTAATAATGAATGGTAAAAGCATGTAAATTGAAGTAATCACTCTGCATAACTTGTGCCGGTATCTAGTTACCTAATGAAAATGAGCTTTTGCCAAATCATACCTTTGGATGTTGTGTTTGTGGTCTTTATTGACATTAACCCCTTAATTTGCTCATCCATTTGCCAAAATGTGTTATTTTTTCTCTTTTGAAATGTTCACATTACTGAAGTATTCACTTAGACTTGGCATATATCTGGTTGCCAGGAATTTCTAGCACTCTCACTTGGTTGAGGAATTTCTATTTTCTGTGAAGATGGTAACCATTACAGCTAATTCTTCATGTACTGGTATAAATTTTTCATTTGGTTTATCAAGGATATTGGCCTTTTAAAATGAAATTATCTCATTCTTGTAGGTTACACTTTTTAATGCTCCACTTAAAAATGTGTAAGTAGAGACTATAAAAGTGTAATTGTCTCATCTTTTTGTAGGTTACACTTTTTAAGACTCCACTTACACTTTTTGAAGGCTCCACTTACACTTCTTAAGAAGTGTAACAAGAGACTAAAAGTAGTGTAAGTAGAGACTATCGAAGGGTAATTGTCTCATCTTGTAGGTTACACTTTTTAAGGTTTCACTTACACTTTTTGAAGTCTCCACTTACACTTCTTAAGAAGTGTAACAAGAGACTAAAAGTAGTGTAAGTAGAGACTATATAAGTGTAATTGTCTCTTTTTTTTTGTAGGTTACACTTTTAAAGGCTCCACTTACAATTTTTGAAGGCTCCACTTACACTTCCTAAGAAGTGTAACAAGAGACTAAAAGTAGTGTAAGTAGAGACTATCGAAGTGTAATTGTCTCATCTTCTTGTAGGTTACACTTTTTAATGCTCCACTTACACTTTTTGAAGTCTCCACTTACACTTCTTAAGAAGTGTAACAAGAGACTAAAAGTAGTGTAAGTAGAGACTATAAAAGTGTAATTGTCTCATTTTTTTTGTAGGTTACACTTTTTAAGGCTCCACTTACACTTTTTTAAGGCTCCACTTACACTTTTTAAGAAGTGTAACAAGAGACTAAAAGTAGTGTAAGTAGAGAGTATTGAAGTGTAATTGTCTCATTTTCTTGTAGGTTAAATTTTTTAAGTTTAATTTTGTAATTGCAGATGTACATGTTCAAGTAACTGAAGAAGATTCACAAATGGTAGAAGTAGATGCTTGTGAGACACTTTGTCCAACAATTGTTTCAGGTACAATACTTTCATTATTGATTCTTCTTTTTGTTTGTGTCGACTCATATGAAAAGTTCGTTATTATTCTTACTCTCTCCGTCCCTGAAAGATTGTCGCATTTCCCTATTATATGTGAGGAATATTTTAATGAAACAGGACAATCTTAGTGGGACGGAGGTAGTATTACCTTTTTTTATAGTGAGCCCGGAAGAAGTCGTTGATGAAACTCCAATTCAAATAGTGCCTTATTGTCGAGAGGAGCTTAAGTCGTATGTTGGCTAAAATTTCTAAACTGCGACAAAAGCGTAGGATTTTATAATGAATATGAAGGTTGGCGGTTTTACTACGAGGATATATTGATCCAAAGTGGTAGATGAAGTTACTACACACAAGACACTTTTGTGTAATAAGAAGGGCATTAGTAACCACAAGGGAAAAAAAGAAAGAGGGCAATTATAAGAATTGGATGTTTAGCTAGGGCTTCTTTTAGGAGGGTCGATTCTTGGGAGTATGAACTTTATAAGTTTGTTGAGGGTCATTGTCATCCCATAGATTTCTCCAAATTCAATGACGCCGTAAAATCTTAAGAAAATTATAGTTGATAACTCACATGTTAACAAGGGTCCCGTGATGACATTTCGAATGTTCAAGGAGTATGTAAGAGGATACCAAAATGTCGGGCATCTTTAGAGGATTTCGAGAAGATTATGTTCATGCTGATTAATAAAAGTAGTTGATTAATAAAAAATGACTAAAAGTAGTTGATTAATGAAATGCTTGATAAATATATTTGGTCGAGCAAGGCAACAGGAATGTTGTGCCGCAACAACTAATCTTGTTATATTCTGCAAGTATCTTTAATTTCTATACAGTTTAGGAAGTTAAAAAATTGCGATCAAGATGATGTTCAAACTGTTTATAAAAGTTGCATTTCGATTACTGCGGCTCATGATCATTAGATGTTACTCCGTAGATGAGATAATAATTTGAGTGGAAAATCTGAACAGGTGGTGGGGAGAGCCAGGAAAAATGCCATGGACATTCAAAGGGGAGGAGACGATGTACCTACTGGAAGGTAAAGTGAAGGTTACAGTGGATGGGCATGAATATGAGTGTTTCGGAGTGGAGGCGGGTGATTTAGCCGTGTTTCCTAAAGGTATGAAGATCACTTGGGATGTGCTTGAAGCTGTGAACAAGCATTACAGCTTTAAAGAGTAATTATAATGTAATTCACTGTTAGGATTCAAAACCTGCATCTGCGTGCTTCACGTGAAATCCTCGAACTTTTGGCTTACAAGAAATTTTCAAAGTGTCTCGACTGGGCAACATGGAATTCATCGTAAGAAACATGCACATTTTCGAAACTCGGGATCCTTTGCCCTTGAACCTCGAACAATTGATCTTAACTATTTTTATTTATTTTTCAAATAATGCTCAGCTAAAACATTTTATTTTCATCGAAATGGAGTTCTATAAATGCATTTATAGAAAAATGGATCAAATAAATTATTGAAGTGATCATCGACTTAGTAGCTAAAGCAATTAAGTGACTCAACGTCTAACCTAAAGTTGATTCAATTAAGTGAAGATTGAAAAGAAGCCTCCTCAATCTAAGCTTGATCACCACTTGGTCTTAAATATTACATTCTGGAGTACTTTTGTTTATTTTTCTATCTTGAGATACTTCGTAGGAGTATTTAGTTTGTCTTGATTTGGAGCGCGGGTGCAACATGTCAACTGACATTAACTCGAGATTTTAACCCGCTTTTACATGCTTTTTAGGCTCGAGTTAGTCAGGCCAGGTTGCACAATTAAGATGACATACAAGTAGTAGAATCCGAAGGCTCAATAAAAGCCTTTTTTTTCACGTCTTGAGTTACGCCATACCATTGTCTATTTGATGACATGAAATCAAAACATAGCATTATCACATGGCTTGAGGGGCCGAGAGCATGGAATACCAAAATATAAAATAACTTTTAAGGATGTTTTTCCATCTTTATACAAGCGAAGCAATGTAGGACATGTATTTGCATCCTAGCCGTTTGTATTGGAATTGTGAGCAAGTGGAGTGGTGAACCGGGGAAACTGGCATGGAGATTTGAGGGGAGGAGACGGTGTACTGTACATGATGGAAGGTAAAGCGAAGGGTACAGTTGATGGGCATGAAGGCAGTTTCGAACTTTGATCGGTCAACATTTGATGAGGAGTTAGCAAATTGTCCTAAGAAATTTCTCTTTACCTCAAGAAATCCCACTTTTATCTTGAGTACTAGCTAATAAGACCTCATTAGGGTCGATAGGCAAACCCGTTGCCAGATGAATATCTTCGTCTATTATTGGAAGTTCACCACCCATAAGAAAACATGTGTCAACAACCCTGTCTTCAAAAAACCCTGGAACTTTATCAGTTTTAAGGGTCATCAAACCCCCAAAATCCATCGACTTGATATCATTTACTTGGTTCTCACTAGAGTTGCTATTAATGTAGGTCATTAGATGTTTGGGTGACATTCTTGTCTTCAAAAAATGTGGTCCTAAAATTGGAATATCAACACCATCATCATCAACTTCATCCTCTCTTTTTCTTTAGTTATGTCGAATAGCAAGAACATTCTTCATATCTGGCAAAATTAAGTTTAATTATGAAAAACATAACGAAAAATGGTACATATAACTATACTAGACAACCTGGTAATAAATTAAAGAATAATAACAAAGAAAGTGTAAATAGACAGTGATAAAAGTGTAACTAGACAGTGAAGATATGTAAGTGCAAGTATCATCAGACAATTTAACCGATCAAACCAGGAACTAACTCAGTTCTATTCTTCCATTCATCACAAACGCCAATATCCATTCTCTTACTTATTAAATTAGTAATACGTCTTCTGAGACACGGTCTTATAACATCAGACAAGAACCCCAATTGAATTAACAAAAGGCCAGATTTGTAGAAACTGGAAAAATACTCATTGATATGATCTCAGTTCATATATTACAGGAGCAACAAAAACACATTACTGTAAAAGACTGAGATCCAATGGCTTCATGTAATACTGAAGAAAAAAATGAAGACAGGAACACTGTCGGTACAGTTGGAGAGAAACGGAAACTTAAACCGAAACCTAAACGGCTGAGACGGAAAAAAAACACTGTAAAAAAGCATGTTATTATTAACAAGTAAAAAATGAAATCGACAAGTAAATGAAATCGAGACGAAATCGAGTAACAAGTAAATGAAATCTAGTAAGCTAACCCTAAAACGAAATCGACAACAACCGCGGCGGCAATAGATGAAATTGACAACAGCAGCAGAAATAGATGAAATTAAACTAATCATTGATTCAACCTAAGAAATCGATTTAGGAATCGAAAAAATGGAGTAGCGTGAAATTGATTTACCTGAATTGGGAGTTTTTCAATGAGGATGAGAGTGTTGGGATGAACCAAATTGGGGACAGTTACAAATTGGGGATGAAGCGAATTGGGGTGAGATGAAGTTAGAGTTGTTTAACGTGTGTTTTGAAGCTACAGTTGTTTTGAATTGGGGGGAATCGCGTGTTTTTTCTATTATATATAGTTCGGACGGTTCGGACCGGAGAGAGAGAGAGAGAGGATCTGGTACAATTAGCAAATTTGGTACAATTTACCTTTTAATGACAGCCATTAGATTTCATGGGATCAATGGCTAAGATGTAAGTATTTTACATTAAAAATATCTCATATTCCTTAACAGTTACACATATATTAAAAAATATCGAAAATTCAAAATTAACAAAAAAGAGTATGAAAAGAACAAAATTAAAAAGTTAGAGATTGAAATTAGATTAGCTTGAAAATTTACTCTTGAACGGAAACTGATTTGATTGAGAAAATGAAGAACGAATTGAGAAAGTAAAGTGAGTTATGAAAAAAAAAGGAAGCATTGGAATAAACTGAATGATACGTAAAAAGGGGAGTGGAGAAAAAAATAGGGTTTTAGTAGGATTATGTATTTAATCTCAGACAATTGATCTAATAAAATCTAATGGTTAGGAAAAGATGGTAAATTGTACAACTTTTAAGAAGTTGTAAAAGATCCTAATTATATATATATATATATATATATATATATAGAGAGAGAGAGAGAGAGAGATAGGTTCTAATGAGTCCCTATATAAGTGTTGAGTCCCTAAGTCCTCATCCCATCCGTTGGATGGGAGATGGATGAAGGGACGAGATTAATCACTATATTATTAAAAAAAAAAAAAGATACTGCTTCCAACAAAATAGGAAGGAAAATATCATTCAATAACCTATCATTCACATTCATTCAATCATTTACTCTCTCATTCATCATCGTTCTCTCGTTCATCATCATTCTTTCGTTAAAAAAAAAGATATATTGCTTCATCATTCTCTTGTTCATCAATTCAGTTTCCATTACTTTCTTCATCGTTCTTCATCGTTCTCTCGCTCATTCAATCATTCATTCTTCCTTCAAAACCACACAATCAAGACCACATTCAATAAGTAATCGTCTTCATCGCGCTGTATTATACGTTCGATCAGTCCGGCTTCTACTTTTCATTCAATGGCTGATATGCAAATCGTAGTATGTAAACACAAACGGTGAGTATATACATTGTAGTTTATACTGGATTGTATATGGGAGTCATTGATGATATTAGATTATTAGTTTCTACTTTTCTACCTTGAACTGCATATTCATCTGCGCACACGAAAACATATTGGTTTATTTTAGTTCACATACTGTGTTACTTTAGTGTGGAGTGTCTGTTACTTTAGTGACAAACATCTACGGAATATTATTTTTATGGTCTGTTACTTTAATTCATTGGAGATGTTACTTTGGTTAATAATGTCTGTTATTGTAACGCATTAAAGAGCCATGGGGATATATTAAACCGCCATATTAAAATAATAATAAAAAAAGATCTTGTTTCCTATAATAGTGGGACGTGATTGCCAACAAAATAGGAAAAAGATATTGGTTTATTTTCTAATTTTCTAGGTTGAACTGCATATTCATCATATGAAATTTGCGCGCACACAATATATTGAGTTATTGTAATTCATATACTGCGTTACTTTAGTGTATAGCATCTGTTACTTTAATGTCTACCATCTGTTACTTTATATGTCGTGTTACTTTAATACACTCCATTCGTTACTTTAGTGTTTTTCATCTGTTATTGTAGTGCACTGTAGTGTCGTAAGAATAAAGGAAACCACCATATTTAAAAAAAATTAAAATAAAAGATACTGTTTCCTATAATAATGGAACGTGATTGCCACCAAAATAGGAAACAATATCAAAGAGCTAGTAACGCCATATAAAAAAAAATTAAAATAAAAGATACTGTTTCCTATAATAATGGGACGTGATTGCCACCAAAATAGGAAACAATATCAAAGAGTAACGCCATATAAAAAACAAAAAAAAAGATATTGCATCCTATAATTATGGGACGTGATGACTTCAAAATAGGAAACAATATCAAAGAGTAAGATACTGCTTCATACTCTTATTTCTGATCATTATATGAATTTTTTGCATTAACCTATACCTGGTGTTATTTTGATAAGCATTATCTGTTACTTTAATTCATACTATCTGTTACTTTAATGTCTGACCTCTGTTACTTTATACCTGGTGTATAAGCATCCTCTGTTAATTTAATCCAATGTTACCTCAATGCACTTCATCTGTTACTTTAATTCTTCTTATCTGTTACTTTAATTCTTCTTATCTGTTACTTTAATCCATATTTCAAGTTTTAATTGTTTTTCTCCGTCACGTTTATTGGCACTGTTATTGTTTTTCAGTAGACGCAAAAGCACATGAATGATGTAGGGATGTGGGTGAGAGTTTCCTCCATTGTGCGGTGGTGAGATTAAATCAAAGCTTCTGAGATGATGATGATGAAGAAGACGGAGAGGACGAGAAGGATGAAGAAGCAGAATTATAAGTAGAACATTATGAGTAACAAGTGTGAAACATTGTAATTGTAATGGAGTTGATTTAGTTGGAATCTTGTACCACTCTTTGTTTTGGAGTATCTTAATAAAAACAAACATTGTTATTTTTGTTAATTGGAACTCCTGTTTTTGCAAGAGACTACTATGTAACGTAACAGATTTTATGAGTTAAAGTAACACAGTTCATGAATTAAAGTAACATATTGTATGAGTTAGAGTAACAGTTTTTGCAAGAGACTATGCAACGTAACAGATTTTATGAGTTAAAGTAACACAGTTCATAAATTAGAGTAACACAACGTATGAGTTACAGTAACATAATTTATGATTTATGACAGTAACATGGTAACATACGTATAATGGCAGAAGGGAACAAATGATTTTTTGCTGAAGATGAAAAAAAACTTAATTTTAAATAAATGTGTTGGATGAGAAAAAGAGGCAATTAAAAATTGGATAGGAGAGAGAATTTGTATTGAGATAATTAAGGAAGAGAGAGAAAGAAAATATATTTAGTAGATATTATAGATATTATAATTATTTCCTTAATTATGAGATCAAATCTTGTCCATTAATCTAACATTGAATCAAGGGCTAAGATGAGGACTCACGGACTCAACATATATAAGTGGACTCACCTGATCCCACCTATATATATATATATATATATATATATATATATAGATTTGGGTAGGTTCAAATAAGGGCACCATGTTTCAGTAAGTCTATATTAAAGTTACAGATGACATACGATAAAGTTGCATTTGTTTAAAATTGATATGTAACTATAACATTCAGCTCTTTTATCAAGTGATAAAGGTGCAACTTTATCACTCATCTCGTGTAACTTTAAGCACTTTTTGTGTAAATTTAACACTTGACCTTATGCTCTTAAAATAGTTGTTGTCCTTATTTGAACCTACCTCTAATATTATTATGATACGGAGTATGTTTTATGCTTGTCTCTTGTATTGGGTTGGATTGAATTCTGTACAAATATTTTTTTATCATTTATACTACTTACGCATTTACCAAAGGGACAATTTCGTTTTTCAACATTCTCTCCAAAAAGAATCTATCAATATATATATATATGAACTTATGTATTTAGCAATTAGCCAATTACTATAGGCCTTTTATATATTATTTTCTATCAAATATTTTAAATAGTGTTATTTTTATGTTCGGATCAATCGGACAGGTTGAATTATATTTGAATCACTAAGAATTGGGACAAATTTAAGTCGGGCTTAGATTATTTTGGGTTCGGGTCATTTTCATGATTGTTCTTTTCAACTTTTAAAAGCATAATAAACATTCGGGTCATTTCGATTCGCCGAGTCAATTAAGTTTACAGTTCAAACTTGGATTTTCACTTCGAGTGTTGGGTTGGACTAATTTTGTCGAGTCATGATATTCACTTCATCACAACAACTCAACATTTATACAAAAAAATAAATTGCTTGTTTTTCAGTTTAATATAAAATAAAATTATTGTCTAAATTTCTAAAGTAATATAGGGAAAGAATGGATTCAATTTTCAGATATATTGCCTAGGTACCTAGTTTTCAAGAAAAATGAAATCCAGATTTTAGATTATAATAATCTAAAATAATATTCTTCTATTTTCATTCAGAGACGAAGACGAAAAACAAAGAATCGATCCTTTGAGTATTACAAACTACATAAATGAAAGAAACGTATATATGCTCTCTATTCATCTATACTGAATTGTACCTACAGAAATGATAGAATTAGCTCGGATTAGACCAAAGCAAATTAAAATTTATAGACTTCGCAATAGAAATGAAATAAGATAAAGAAAAAAGAAGAAAACACTTTACGTTTATTAATCTGTATAAAATCGAAAAAAATGTGAAATTTTCACGTACAAACCATGACTCACAGTTAAAAAATCATTTCTTAGAGACTACACAATAAACTCACGCCTTCCAGCTATTGTTGCGCTCAAGAAGTCTACTTTCTATGTTAGAAGGCACCCGCAGCCTAGTACTCCTCAGCCGTGGTCGCATTAGTTTGCTTGATATGCTGAACAATCAAGCTTGGCTGATGCACACAGAACTAAAATCTGCAGCAGTTCCTCTCATTCCAGATGGCATAAACTAACGCCATAAGCACCGCATACACCAGCTGCTTCCAGAGTGATTGATGCTTCCAATTTCAACACCACTAAAATAGCAGCTCCCCTGGAAATCAATCCCGAGTCACTCCTGAACCAGCTCCCTGCACTTGTTACTGAACTTGCGCTAGAAGAAGAGATACCCATGACAGGTACCTAGTTTTAAGTAGGATAGGGCATCTTTGGTACTTGGACAAGTACTTTAACAAAATTAAATTTAAAATAATTTTTCAAAGCACATCGTTCAAATTGTTTTTGGTCAAATACTTGTATAATATTTTTTAACATTATTTTGTTAGTTATTCTTTCTTCAAAATCATTTGTTTATCTTTAATTTAAATACTCCGTACAAATAACATAAAAGGTAAACAAATTACCGAGATAGAAAGAGTACGAATTATCTTTTGATCTTTATTAGGTCCAACCAGGTCAAGTCAAAACCCGAAGTTAGTGGTTATTAACGAGTCATCGATTTACAAGTCATTACTATATCGGGTTGGGTGAGGTTGCATTACTTTAGGACTGAATCAGGTTCGCCCGGATTTCTGGACGGGTCAGGCTCAACATCTCCACTTTCGACAAGCATGGATCCTCTCCATTTCCCTTCTCCCCATTTCTCATCTATTTCCTCTAATAGATTAATATACTGAATAATACATTATTTTGCCTCCACCACATCTTCCGTTCCTTATATTTTTGAGCATCATATTGTTTAAAGATTGAATCTAAACCACTAAAAGGAAATGGAGATGTGTGTAGGATTCAATTGCCACTTTTACCCCATGTTGAACAACAATATGCATTCTTTAACGTGCTAGCAGAATTCAGGTGATACACTCATAGGGTAGTACTCATGACAAAGTTCATATCCCATCCGCAACCAATTTACCCTTGTGACTCATTTCACACCCAACAAGAAGAAGAAAAAAAATACTCAAAGGTACATATTCTCAATGTTGAGTTTATCAAAATACTGTTCTCTAAGAACCATAATAATGAAAACTTCTCTACAACTCACCGTCTTGACGAATACAGAGTACCCCTCCGATTCTTTGGAATTGCTACATTTGACGAATCTTAAAAAAATGTAGCAAACCTAAAGAATCGGAGGGGTACTTCACAATGAAACAGTTTATGATAATAAAACTGGGTTGGAGGGATTATCATAAAAAGCACCAGCAAAAACAATTACAGAAGTCAGGTCCCCTACTAAGACTCCTTCATCAATAAAGAAGTAAAGCTGGAAAGTATGTTAAAATTCTGGAACTTTAAAGCCTCAAGCTGTTTAATTTAACATTATGTGTAAAGCCAGAACAATCTACCAATCTATCTATATGACTGTCTAATGTCTACCATTTCCTACAACTCTACATTTCCATACTAAAAATATAACACTAAACCTCCTACCAATAAGACCCAAATGTACACTGCTGGTAACTGATCAGTGATCACTCCGTTACAAGTTGAAGTGCCAAAGAATTAGAGCGCTCCTAATATAAATCTGAGATCTCTAATCATATTAAAATTAAATCATTAGAAAGAAATGTAAGAAGGTATACTCACCCCAGCTTTGCCATAAATCGATAAGGGGGTTCCCATCATGTGTTACCTGAATGGTTTGATCGTGGGCCGTTTAGTGCCTCATTAAGCCGACTAAACACAACCTTTAGCGGAATACACGCCAATGTAGAGGGACCTTCGGATGTCTGAGAAATGGATTTAGTCTTTTGTGCACCCGTTAGTGACGACAACTTTCTAGTCTTTATCAGGAAAGAGCCTGAGCCCTGACGTTTCTTTGACTTGGACGATTTTCTAGAATGGAAACGAGATCGAAGTTTGGTTTTCTTCTTTTTGTGTGATTTCAGGTCAACAGTGACTCTGATTTCTGTCCCTTCATCATTGAACTCACAGCTTCCATCTGGCTTGTAATCAAGCGAATCAAGGTCACAATATCCGTCTTCTAAAGCTTCAACCGCAAGTGGGTGACCAGTGATAGGTTTACCATTAATCTTGCTCATGAGGGAGATATAAGGAACATGTTGTGCTTGGGATCTCGAAGCTTCCACAGTGACTTCAACCTCATATAACAAAGACTCTGTGTCGACGCTGCTTTGGGAAATGCCAGCCAACTCATAATTAGAGTTAGCTGAATAACGTGACTGATTTTGCGGGAACAATCTCTGAGAAGAAGCCATAGAAGTTGGAGAGAACTGACTGGGATTTTCACGATCGATCAAATGAGGATTGGGTGGATCATGAACATCTGCTTTCCACTTAGAATGTGGTTTTTCACCATTACTCAGATGTCTTGAGTTTCTTTTTCCTTTTGACTGCCACTTAGAAGCACTTTTCACCACCTTTTTGTTGATATAACCAGCTGGAAAGTAGGAAAGTCTTGGGCCATCGAGTGTTTCATGTCCGAAAGATGAAGCTTGAACTTGAATATTTTGACATGAATGCCCATTAGAAGATCGACATGCTGGTGAGAAACCTATGACAAACAAAATGAGAGAAATACGACCATCAATTATGGCTAAACCATTATGTAAAAATAGAGTACGAAGCAGTACCCTGATAGCTATATGTTCCACAAATCGACCACTGATTTAGCAAAATACCAACCAGCAGGTAACTATTTGGTTGGTCATGCATGTATAATCTAAAATTTGCGTTGAACTAGAAATAGAAATCAGCCTCATGTAAAAGCACCAAACAAGCCAATTCTTGAAGAGACAAGGGCAACATCACCACAGTGCATTAATGGTTCTGGCAAATTGCGGGGTAGGGGTGTTTCGGATGTAAGCAGCCTTAGAACTTGGTCAGCAACACAATGCTGTTTTGGAATGAATCAAATTAAAATTGCATCAAATGCATGCTACTTCACTAGAAAAAGAACCACGGTCACTCTAGTAAGCCATTTCGCTACATTCCAACATAGAGGCTATTCTTGAAGAAACATTTACAGAGAAAGGGCAGAAAAAGGTTTTACTTGACCAACAATAATGAGCATGCCATAACCTGAAAGCATGGTGTATAAACAGAGGTTTTGATAATCCCTACATACAAAATTACATCAAGTGACAAGTCTATACATCAAAGATGATTGTACAAAACCTCAACTAATCGAACTTTGTGATGTACATGGCTACATGCAGACATGAGGATGTATTAATAATAAATAAAAGGGATTGTTTTCATTGTTTTCTCAGAATCAGACTTGCACACTGATGGGTACATATATTGCTGGAATCGACAACTTTCTAACAGTGGATATAATGGACTATATTCAAACCTATCTTCAAACCCCCCAAGGTTACTTTTTTTACGCAATACTAGATGATCCTCTCTCTTTAGTAATAGGTCAGTTGCGATTGCAAAAAGTTCATAGCTCAGAATCTCACTCATCCCACTTTGATCAGAAGTTTCTTTATAGACACTGGGGTAAAGATAACATGGCTACTACTAATATAGGGTTTAAATCAAGGTCCGAATTCCAAGTTCTATAAGGAAACAGGCTCATGGCCATAGCTATCCAAACAAAAGATTACACAGCAATATGTAGTTGTATACTCTCCTTGTGGGAATGGCTAGATCAGTACACAACTATACTACGCAGTAAGCACTTGCAGACCAGTGCATGAAGCAGTGGGCTATTAGAATCCCTCTGTAGATTAGACAACCCCAACATAACTTCAAAAATCAAAATAATCTCATCTGTGTATGATAGAAAAACCTAGAACATACCCGATGAATCCTCGTCGACGAACGGGACATCAATTAATATGTCTAAAGAATCATCTTCTGGGAGAAGCCAATTAGACGGTTGAACACTCTTCATAATGTCACTATTTTCACATTTGTAGCTATAAGATACTGCATTGGATCTCTCAAACGGATTTGCAAATTCATCACAGATTATTTGGACAGGAACCATTGTTGAATTCTCCAATACCTTTGTAACTGGCCGTCGTGGATATTCTCTTTTCAGGAGCTCATGGAGATGTACCACCTGGAATCTCTTTTTCTTTAACATTGACGTTGAGCTTCCATTGGATAGAGTTCGTGCAGAATTTCCATTAACACCACAGAAATTATTAAAATTTGAATTGTTGTTCGAAGTTGGATTTGGCAAAGCTAAGATCGGACTTTTCTTCTCAGAGGCCAAGCCCAGGTCATTTAAACCTTTCATGCGTTTTATGCCTTCATATCCGTCATCTTCTGAGTCATAAGGGGTCTTCCGCTTCCTGCCTCTGTATTGTAAACCTTTAATGTGAGTAGAACCATAGGTCTCTTCATATGAAATACCAGATTGAGACAACTCCTGAGTTGAATGTGAAATTTCCAACATTTCCTCAGAACTTGTTCCCTCGGAACCTGTTCCCTCAGATGAATGCTCACTGTCAACGGCAGGGTATTTCTCACAATTTTGTTGTGTGTCAGCATCTGGACACTCTTTCAACATTAATGCCTTTTCAATTTCAAGAGCACAAACGATGGCGTTTTCTCTCCGTGGATATTTAGTAAATTTCAGTGAATTACTAGCTGCAGAGACACTTGCCTTTGCAATGCAGGTGTCATATTCCCCACAACGAAATGCTTTCACTGCTTTGGTTGTTTCAAGATCAAACCAATCTCTATAACACGAAAGACAAAAAAAAACAAAAGTAAATGAGCACAAAAGCCTGAGAGATCTTAGGAACACATACTAGAATCCGATTAAAACTTAGCAGCTCATAGGCTAAACCTCTAAATTATTGACCTCATCAAAAATAGAAATAACGAGTTCCAATATCTAAAAAATAACATAGATAAAGTAAAATACAACTGGAAGAGAATAAATGTTATAGATTTTATAGAGAGGGTATATGCAAGCACACTGACATTTGGTTGAACCAGTGAGAAAATGATGTTGCACTCGTAAATGGAAAATAAAAGGTAAGAAGACACTAAACCATCCCTTTATATAAGTCCCTTGTGACTTGTGAGACGACCTCACTATAATTTTATTGTGAGACCTCTCACATATAATTTTAAAAATATATACAGATGAGAACCTCAACAAAACCCATCAAGTTGTTAAAGAGCTCTACACCATATACAGGGCAAAAAAAGGGACACCGCATACAGGGCAAAAAAAGAGACACCAATACATATATCATTATTGAAACGTGAAATCCAAGCGCAAACCCTTAATCAAAGCCCCACTTAAACTTTAGCATAATGAAGGAGCTTCAGAGTCTCATACGAGGATAGTAAGGAAAGCCTCTATTTTCTTTATTCAAATCTGTCCACAAGACTTCAAAAACTCATGAGCTTCAAAGTCCTGAGAGATAGTGTGTCAAATGACTTCAGTCTATCCACACTGGATTTTGACATATATCTCTGGATCTACTAATGGCTCTAAATAACAATCAAACCGATGATATCAAGTGACATCCTACCCATCATTTTGTCCGTGAACTGCCACCACCCACAAATTCTCATCCAAGTTGAAAATTATACACAGCCAACAAAATCACGAAATACGAAACTCTCATCTCTATTTCAAAGCACTATAAAGGGAGATATGCAAACACCTTGACGCCAAGGATAACTCCGCATGTCAAATCCTATATAGGATGTATACTGGAATGGAACGCAAAAGGAGCACTTCCACCTTCCAAACAACAAGAGCTTAAGAAATGCAAATGCTTTAACACATACAGTACTTACTATTGTACTACTATGTGCAATAAAAATATAAGTGACGAAGAAAATTAACAATTCCTGAAACATGAAAAAGAAGAGACTTACACACTTATGTCATCGCGGCCAAGGAGCTTAATAGGAGTTCCAGATCTTGGAGCAGCCTTATCTGTCTCGGGCAGCTCTTCTGACCCAACTATTTGACCCGGCCACCATGACCCGTTTTTCCTCCGGACCCAAACCAACCCACCCACCGTAGCATGCAACACCCTCCTAACTTCAACCCCATTTGAAGAGTTACACACCATTTCTCTACTTGCAAAAAAAAATTAATAAAATGATAAACACAGTCACATAGCCACCTAATGACTGATTTTAACCCAGCGAACCAATAAAAAGGTTTTCAACTTCTCCAAATATTTGGGGGTTTTAATTGTAGTACGTAGGTTTATTTAGCTCCAACAGAATACATTTAGGTTTATTTAGCTTCAACAGAATAAAATGTGAGCACCCAGATTAGACTTGATGAACTTTACCGGGATTTTTCAGTTTCTGGTGGCAAAGGAAGGGTTTTGGATTTTTTTCTTTTTTTTTTTTTTTAAGTCAAAACTCAAAACCCCAAAAACTATTTTCTTCTTCGGTCTTTGGAGTAGAAATCCATTGAGCTCGGTGGATTTTTGTTTCTCATGCTCTCTATGAGAAATGAAATCAAATGACCATGTTTCGGCCTTTTGATGCTTGGATCATCCAATAATATCTGCGAAATACAAACGCTAAAACGAGGGGAAGGGGGAAATGAGGTAAGGCTAGGACCATCCAATTCAAGGTATGACTCATGATGATTTAGGTGAGTCAAGTTAATTCAAAGATTAAAGAGTATTTTACTCCGTAGTTCATTGTGGTTTCGTTTTGTTTTGGTGAAAAATACTTCACCCGTTCAAATTTAAAGGATATGTTTTTTTTCTCACACTTGCCGTCAATATATTTCGTTTTACATCAACAAAAATTATAAAAATTCTACTCCCTCCGAGTTCCTTTATTGTCTCACTTTTCTTTTTGAGCTGAGTTTGATTTTGTCTCACTTTTCTTTTTAGGCCATCAAGGTGTGGTTCACAATTGCTCTCTCATTTCTCTCTCTTCCTCCTTTTTTTGAATCACTCATTTCTCTTCCTTATTTTCCACCCCAAATCCCTTTGGGATAATAATAGAAACTCGGAGGGAGTATATTTTTAATCTACTCATAAAGACAAATCAAACAAGATCTCACATGATTATATTTTCTCTTATAAACTGTCGGGAATATTAAAGATTCTCTTGAGTTGTGAATAATGTACAAAAGAGAAGCGTACCCTTCGAATTTGAACGGAGGGTGTAATAAGTAAGGAAAAATGAGTGGCTAAAAAAAGAGAAAGAAAATAAATTGAAGGATAATTTGTGTGAATCGCATATTTGATAGCCTGAAAAAGATATAGGGAACATAATCAAACTTAACTAAAAAACGAAATAGACTATGGAATCGGATATGGAAAGCCAAGGTTCTAGCATGCATAAAAAAATTATTTTGGCAACTATCCAATCAAGTTACCTCAACCAAAGGTACGTTAGCTTCTCGTATCACCTCGATTGATGCCATTTTGTTCGGTTTTGCTACTGAGGTAAAAAGGTGTCTCCATCTTACTAAAAAGTGTGGGCGGTTGGGAGGATTTTGGGAGTGAATGGAGATGGAGACAAATAAGGAAAATGGGAATGAGAGGGTGAGAGAGTGGGTGGAGGATGTGTGGAGGGAGATGGAGGATGGTGAGCGTGAGCGATTTATGGTGGGATGTTGGGTGATCTGGGAAGCCCTCAACAAATGAGATTTTAAGTGGAAACAGATATAAGGGGAGGATGTTGTGAAATGGGCATAGATGTTGATTAAAGAAGTGGAAGAGAGGGAGATTATGGACCATAGGGGAGGAAAATTGAGCGAGAGCATGGACCATAGGGGAGCAAAACTGAGCGAGAGCATGGCGTGCCACAACGAGAGGGAAGGGTGGAAGGGATTAGAGGAGGGTTGAGTTAAGATTAAGGGATCGCTTGGGATGAGGTTAATTATTCCGGGGGTAATAGAGCAAAAATTAACTAGAAATGGATGAACTTGTTGCTTGATTGTAACATTTTATAGTGTAAAAGAGATACGAGGGGGAATAATTACCATTGGGGGTGTAGACACCCGCATTTTGACCACCAGGTGTCTATGGCAGTTTCCAAAAATCACCCGATGATGATCGGACGCTAACGTGTTTCTACGCGCTCGGATACGGGCTCAAATCCATTAATCGTTGGCTAACACACTTACGGAGTACAAACCTCACCAAACTGACCTCAAATCCAGGCCCAGTGGATCATTCCGAGTCAAACAAGACTAATTTGGGTCGAAACCGACACCGGGAATAAAACCGACTTTTAGCGACCAGATTAAAACCCGGTCAAAGCCGTTTCCGAGTAGCTCACCCACGGTCCGCCTCCAAACGGGCCATCAAATCAAGACCGTCAAGGCACAAAACCCTAGACACCAAGGTGCCCTAGCTTTGCCTATATAAGCAACCCCATGCAACACAATTACACAACTTTTTACAACCCTAAAAATCCTAGTACACTCTAGGACAATCAACTTCTCACAAACCTAAAAAACCCTAGTACACTCTAGGACAATCATCTTACACATCTACACAAAAACCCTAGTACACTCTAGGACAATCATCTATACACCCTAAACCTAGTTTACACTAGCAAAAACCCTAAACCTAGTTTTAGGAATCAAATCCGAGCCACCACAACTTAGCCTCCATACACCTCGAAGACTCTTGTGTTAAAGCCACGGTTACGAGTCCGCTCCGAGACAGAAACATGTAGGTTGAGGGTGACAAACCTCCTTCTTCTTTCTCTTCTCTTTTCTCCGTTTTTTTCGTTTATTATTATTATTATTATTATTATTATTACGGTATTATTATTATTATTATTATTATTATTACGGTATTATTATTATTATTATTATTATTACGGTATTATTATTATTATTATTATTATTATTATTATGGTATTATTATTATTATTATTACGGTACTATTATTATTATTATTATTATTATTATTATTATTATTATTATTACGTTTATTGTTATTATTATTATTATTATTATTATTACTATTATTTTTATTATTTACCTCGTTATCATTATTGCATCATAACATCGATAATATTGTTAGCATCAAAACATTAAAATACTTATCGATTTGTGTCGAATAAGAGGGATATCGGGATAAGAAAACACGAACATACAAGTGTACTGCACACAGCGTTGACGGTCGCTTATCCCGGTACCCCGATTATTTGATTATTGAGATGAGTCAACTTAAACAAGAGTTCGTCATTATTTCTCATCATCAATTTTGCATCCATAAATTTCTTTAAACATCAATTTTAACAAGGGTCGAAACCCGTTGACACGGATCCGACATCACAATCCCTAAGGATTTATTTCGATGTCGGAGAAGTCGAGGGAATCAAGTTTTTTTATTTATTTATTCAAGTAAAGCATCGATTTTGGATTCGATACCAATTCCATAATTGGATATCGAATCTAACAATCAAGTCGTATGAATTAATTAACGTGATTTACTCATATCACGATAATTAATTTAAAACGACTAAAATCAATTTATTTATTTTTTCTATTTCACTCTAATATTCCATATCGATTCAAATAATCGAATATGGGATATAGTGAGTACTCCAAATTTAGAATCGGGTATAAATTCAACAATATTTATATTCGGTTCAACAAAATTCGCGATTTATAAAAAAACCAAGTCGAACATAAATTATGCAATATTTATGTCCGATTCGGTAGAACCGTCGAATTATCAAAAATCAAAAGCAATTTCAAAATCAATAATTAAATTGCAAACGAACAAAGTTCGCACAGGTGCCACTCGACCGAGTGCCTTAGTCACTCGATCAAGTGACACCCTAAAATCGAGTCAGCAAGCTAATTATGACCACCACTCGATCGAGTCTCACAGTGACTCGGTCGAGTGGCCATGTACTCGACCGAGTTGGTCAATAACTCGGCCGAGTACGGTCATAAACGCAAAACAGAAATCTTTTTTAAAGGTCTACTCGATCGAGTCTCGATCGAGTGACCTCATAGCGACTCAAGCACGAGTCGTACATTATTCTACTTTTCAAACTCGATAGTATTTTACGACTTAGGTCAACATGTGCATAATTAATCACGTGTGTACTATCTTTTCAAATCATGCATCCTCATATTTGCATCTTTTCAATTTAATTCAGTATTTGCAAACCGTTATTATTCGTTATATTGTTATATCGTTACTAACGCGTTTTTGTTTCTTTTGTCAATTTAATCATTATTCGTTTATTATACTAAATGAACCCGCATGCTAAAATACAACTTTGACGTTAATTTTAGTTGTATTAAATTGACTTAGAAACCCTTTCAATTTCATTCGCATGTTTAGGGAAAATAAATCTTTGCATATCATTTTTCCCGTTTTACTAACGCGCATATTGTAAGTCATTCGAGTTCTTAGTAGAGGCTGCTAATGTGCGGGCGGGGTTGGGTGTCCTTTGTGGGCTTCCCAACACGTACTCTCACCCCTTACTCAGAACCTCGGTTTCCGGATGCCCGAAACCGTTGGCGCACGAGAGTCATTCAATATACGATTAACCGCTCAAGTCGGCATCTATATCGCAATGCAAAGGGACGACCCCAATAAACTCTGACATCGGAAATGGGCCGTATTTTGTATACGGCCCACTACGACATAGAGTGGGCTCGAATGGTTCCGAATAACCAAAAAATTCGGTGGCGACTCCACATAGACCTAAATTTCAATTCGATCCATTCTCATATGGAGATTCATTCGCCTACCCAAACTCGCTCGTGGCCGCGTCGGGGTGGACCTATGTCATGTCCACAATTTGGCGACTCTGCTGGGGATTAACTGATGCGTGACTTACCATCGGCATCCTCAGGGTGAGACTCGAATAGAAATCGTTTGACAAATACAATACGCGTGTTAGTTCTACGGTTCATGCATAACCCATATTTTCCCGGGCCGGTACTCGCGACCGACGTCCCACTATACCGTTGATGTACTCCAATATGGATATGTCAAAAGGTGTCCATAGTCGATTCGAGTGGGTTTCGCGGCATGTTCTAAGATCAACTCGACTTAGGAAGTCCGTCCCGATCAACGTCTAGACTATGTACACTGGTATAGACCCTCTATAGACCGACCGAGACTTAGTATAGAGCATACATGGCGTCGTTATAATGCTTGTGTGACTACGTGCTACTTGGTTTCCGAGTCGTTTTCAAAAAACCGTCAATTTTTCAAAATTGCATCCTTTTCAAACTATTCGATTTCAAAACCCGGGACCGAATTTAGGACTTAAGATTTTACTCAAAATAGCCTATTTTCTAGCCGGTATGCTGCCCAAATCAAAACTCGAACTTTCAAAACCCGTGGCCCAATGACTTTTCGTCCTCTTTTTTCGGAAATTTGGGCCATTCACCGAGTCCACTCGGTTCTTTTTAAAAAATCATCAATTTTCAAAACCTTCCACTTCTAGGACTTCCCGTATTTAGCAGTGTCGGGTCGTGTCTTAAGTCGTCAAGGTCCTTAGCGTCGAAACTCTGTCGATCTTACATCACAAGTTTCTTCCCTATCCCAGTCCGCCTTATTAGACTAAGGCAAGGCCCACCTACGTAGGACATACTCCTACAAAGGAAGGCCCGTTTACACAATCGAGTCAACCTTCCTTCGGACAGGACTAGGCCCACATAGCCGAATCCTAAGGAAGGCTCATCTTGCACAAGTCACCCATCCAGGTGTTTTTTCCGAGTCAACCTTTTACAAGGCATAGCCTTATAACAAAAGGTTCACGGTCCTTACGTCCAAGGGTCACTCGTCCGACACTTGAGTCTTAAAAAAATCTTCAATCCCACTCGGGGCTACCCTTTAACATGGCAATCAATCACGGTTGCTCTAGGGGTCATGTCTTACATGTGTCTCACATACCCCACTTTCGAGTCACTTAGATGTCACACTATCTGAGTCCTATCAAAGTCTTTAGTCTCACCTGGGGGGCCATTCTCCGACGGAGTGACTAATCACAGTCACTCCGAGAATCGTACCCTACACGTTCGTCTTAGGAGGGTCTAACCCAAGTCAAACATGGTCGCCCCATTTTCGAACTCACCCTTCTGCAGCTCGAGTCTAATTTACGATCGTTACCTCGTCTAGGTCAACATTCAGGTATCCCGGTCCAAGAGTCTTTGTCGACCCGTCGCCTCGGGCCGTGTCTAGTTTGACTCTCTCTCTTGCGCAAAGCCGAGTTTAGGCGAGTCGTGGCACCCGTCGTTCTCTCCAATCAAAGACCTTACCAAAAAAAAAAACAACCAACCGAGCATCCAAGTCCGGATTTGATTCGAGTCTAAGTTTGAGTCCGAGTCTAGGATACCCTACATCCTCATTTCCAAATTAGAGTTAGAGTATTTTGCATTCTGTCCTCTTTTCAAATTCAATAAAATCAGCTTTCAATATTCTTTTTCATATATACTTTCCTTATGTGTTCCCGAGAACATGATGAACACCATCATACACTGTGAGCACATGCACGTGACTATTATAGGCACATCTATAATGACTGCAGGAAACCGAGCCCGTGTTTTCCTTTTACCTATTCCATGTCTGGTATAGAAAAAACCACACAACTACCCGTAGCAGGAGCGGTATCGAATCCTATGACAAATCTAGGTAATCTCCTAGTTTGGGTTCAAGACGGGAGGCAAGCCCATTTCCCACAATAAAACACCCCTCCGATAAGACTGATCAATCCCTACCTTAGGTGTTAGTCTGACTGGACAAAAAAAAATCAAAAGTAAAAAAAAAAAGAAAAAAGAAAAAAGAAAGGGCCAAAGCAAAAAAAAGGCCATCAAAAAAACTGGACAAAAAAAAAATTGAAAGTCCATGAAAAAAAAAAGCAAAAGGCCAAAACAAAAAAAAGCAGGCCATCATCAAAAAATTCAGAATACCCATGACCGTGGTCAACGGTCCATTCAAGTGAAAGCCCCACGACCAGGGTACGGTCAAAATTATCAAAACCCATGACCGCTGCTAAGAGGTCAATCAAAAATCAAATACCCATGACCGTGGTCAACGGTCAACTCAAGTGAAAATCCTTTGACCGGGGTACGGTCAAATTCAAAATTATCCATGCCATCCAATAGGGGAGTGACAATCAAGCTGGTCAGATAACACCACACTCAGCCTTCCCACATTACAACCCTCAAGACCTCCCCAAGACCCAGGCTAGAGACAGCCCGGAATTTTGAGGATTCAAGCTCCATAGGATACCCCTAACAATTAGGGCCAGACATGGAAACCAGATCCCGCATTATCAAACCGGCTCTCGAAGCCTTAGCTCCACAGAACCGAGCTCCAAATTTCGAGTTATCAAGGCCATTTACCTCATTATCAAACCGGCTCTCGAAGCCTTAGCTCCACAGAACCGAGCTCTAGATTTCGAGTCATCAAGGCCATTTACTTCATTATCAAACCGGCTCTCGAAGCCTTAGCTCCACAGAACCGAGCTCCAGATTTCGAGTCATCAAGGCCATTTACCTCTATCAAACCGGCTCTCGAAACCTTAGCTCCACAGAACCGAGCTCCGGATTTCGAGTCATCAAGGCCATTTACCTCTATCAAACCGGCTCTCGAAGCCTTAGCTCCACAGAACCGAGCTCCAGATTTTGAGTCATCAAGGCCATTTACTTCATTATCAAACCGGCTCTCGAAGCCTTAGCTCCACAGAACCGAGCTCCAGATTTCGAGTCATCAAGGCCATTTACTTCCTAGCACCACATTTCCAAGAACATCCAAACCAGTTACCAACCCCAAACACGGGAACTCAACTTGCAGTCGGCATAGAACATGCCCAAATAGTTCACACCACCTCTGGGGGGCTACCCCGGAGAACGCTCACAGTCACAGGATTAATATCCTAACCATTCAAGCCCTTTGATCAAGACATCACTGGGAATGCACCTAGCCTACACTGTCATTATGGCTAGTTACACACAAAGTCCTATTAGACTAGGCACCATATATATCTTTCAATCCACTGAACTACGACATGGTTTGATTTCACTACACGTGAATACGTAGGCAGCCTTTCAACAGAGGCACAACCACTCACATTGACACACATTCAAAAAGCGCCATTATTCCGGTCACGACACCATCATGTTCTCAACAGCTAGCTTTGTTGTCCTGGGGGCTTCTCCTAGGCAGAAGTTCTCCATCCACTCACAAAATCCAGATAAATCCAACAAAAAATCTAGCCTTCTTTCTGTAGTGTGTCCTAGTACTCGGCTCAGTCGAAGACAAGAATCTATCAAGACTCGAGGCATCACCCACTTTGGAAAAGTATCCTAAAATAGGAAATCCGGAAGGGCACCAGACTAAAACAGTCTCATTACGGACTACTGCCAGTCCCCTATAGCATATCTATCCCATTTCGATATACGACCGTGTTGCCACTCGCCTAGGTTACGGGATAGCGCAACTTGAGAGTCTTGTTAGGTGGCCCACTACCCTACCGAGTCACGGTCCAATCCTTAGAGAGTCCAGTCCGTGTCAGTCAACTCGTTCTGTCCAGAGTCGAGTCTGTCGGTAGGTCCCTCTCTTATGATTCCACTTTGAAATTTGCAAAATTTAGCCATTTGAAAAAAGATCTTTTTCGACAAGGTCAGATTTCAGTCTATTTATACTGCGAATTTCTTTTCTATCCCTTTCCATTTTGAAAACCTAGCTCGCGATTGCTTTCAGGATTTCAAATTCAAAATTCGAGTTTTCAAAAAAAAAAATTCAAAATCATTTTCTCCAGCACGAGTCATTTTACCACCTACGTGTTGTATGCATTCTATGTGACTTATACAGGTACGACTCAAACAGGGACATGCAAGTCATCAAATCTCCCCAGCAGCATTTTCCGGGATAGCACGGGATGGGCCAACACACAGGCACACCCAGGGCTTACGCGACAAGCCCGAATTCCCCACGGAGCACAATCATCCAGCGCAGGTATGATCTCTGTCTTATAGCTGGCGAGCCCTTCACGCGAGTCTAATGGACTATAAACGACCCGACCGGAAGTCTACCAGGTCTTAACGGGCTTGGTAGCTACTCTGAGTTTCGCCTTGTCCAAGCCTCAGTCAGAGTGGGGGCTCTGTAGACACCCGCATTTTGACCACCAGGTGTCTATGGCAGTTTCCAAAAATCACCCGATGATGATCGGATGCTAACGTGTTTCTACGCGCTCGGATACGGGCTCAAATTCATTAATCGTTGGCTAACACACTTACGGAGTACAAACCTCACCAAACTGACCTCAAATCCAGGCCCAGTGGATCATTCCGAGTCAAACAAGACTAATTTGGGTCGAAACCGACACCGGGAATAAAACCGACTTTTAGCGACCGGATTAAAACCCGGTCAAAGCCGTTTCCGAGTAGCTCACCCACGGTCCGCCTCCAAACGGGCCATCAAATCAAGTCCGTCAAGGCACAAAACCCTAGAAACAAAGGTGCCCTAGCTTTGCCTATATAAGCAACCCCATGCAACACAATTACACAAGTTTTTACAACCCTAAAAACCCTAGTACACTCTAGGACAATCAACTTCTCACAAACCTAAAAAACCCTAGTACACTCTAGGACAATCATCTTACACATCTACACAAAAACCCTAGTACACTCTAGGACAATCATCTATACACCCTAAACCTAGTTTACACTAGCAAAAATCCTAAACCTAGTTTTAGGAATCAAATCCGAGCCACCACAACTTAGCCTCCATATACCTCGAAGACTCTTATGTTAAAGCCACGGTTACGAGTCCGCTCCGAGACAGAAACATGTAGGTTGAGGGTGACAAACCTCCTTCTTCTTTCTCTTCTCTTTTCTCCGTTTTTTTCGTTTATTATTATTATTATTATTATTATTATTATTACGGTATTATTATTATTATTATTATTATTATTATTATTATTATTATTACGGTATTATTATTATTATTATTATTATTATTATTATTATTATTATTATGGTATTATTATTATTATTATTACGGTACTATTATTATTATTATTATTATTATTATTACGTTTATTGTTATTATTATTATTATTATTATTATTACTATTATTTTTATTATTTACCTCGTTATCATTATTGCATCATAACATCGATAATATTGTTAGCATCAAAACATTAAAATACTTATCGATTTGTGTCGAATAAGAGGGATATCGGGATAAGAAAACACGAACATACAAGTGTACTGCACACAGCGTTGACGGTCGCTTATCCCGGTACCCCGATTATTTGATTATTGAGATGAGTCAACTTAAACAAGAGTTCGTCATTATTTCTCATCATCAATTTTGCATCCATAAATTTCTTTAAACATCAATTTTAACAAGGGTCGAAACCCGTTGACACGGATCCGACATCACAATCCCTAAGGATTTATTTCGATGTCGGAGAAGTCGAGGGAATCAAGTTTTTTTATTTATTTATTCAAGTAAAGCATCGATTTTGGATTCGATACCAATTCCATAATTGGATATCGAATCTAACAATCAAGTCGTATGAATTAATTAACGTGATTTACTCATATCACGATAATTAATTTAAAACGACTAAAATCAATTTATTTATTTTTTCTATTTCACTCTAATATTCCATATCGATTCAAATAATCGAATATGGGATATAGTGAGTACTCCAAATTTAGAATCGGGTATAAATTCAACAATATTTATATTCGGTTCAACAAAATTCGCGATTTATAAAAAAACCAAGTCGAACATAAATTATGCAATATTTATGTCCGATTCGGTAGAACCGTCGAATTATCAAAAATCAAAAGCAATTTCAAAATCAATAATTAAATTGCAAACGAACAAAGTTCGCACAGGTGCCACTCGACCGAGTGCCTTAGTCACTCGATCAAGTGACACCCTAAAATCGAGTCAGCAAGCTAATTATGACCACCACTCGATCGAGTCTCACAGTGACTCGGTCGAGTGGCCATGTACTCGACCGAGTTGGTCAATAACTCGGCCGAGTACGGTCATAAACGCAAAACAGAAATCTTTTTTAAAGGTCTACTCGATCGAGTCTATTGACCACTCGATCGAGTGACCTCATAGCGACTCAAGCACGAGTCGTACATTATTCTACTTTTCAAACTCGATAGTATTTTACGACTTAGGTCAACATGTGCATAATTAATCACGTGTGTACTATCTTTTCAAATCATGCATCCTCATATTTGCATCTTTTCAATTTAATTCAGTATTTGCAAACCGTTATTATTCGTTATATTGTTATATCGTTACTAACGCGTTTTTGTTTCTTTTGTCAATTTAATCATTATTCGTTTATTATACTAAATGAACCCGCATGCTAAAATACAACTTTGACGTTAATTTTAGTTGTATTAAATTGACTTAGAAACCCTTTCAATTTCATTCGCATGTTTAGGGAAAATAAATCTTTGCATATCATTTTTCCCGTTTTACTAACGCGCATATTGTAAGTCATTCGAGTTCTTAGTAGAGGCTGCTAATGTGCGGGCGGGGTTGGGTGTCCTTTGTGGGCTTCCCAACACGTACTCTCACCCCTTACTCAGAACCTCGGTTTCCGGATGCCCGAAACCGTTGGCGCACGAGAGTCATTCAATATACGATTAACCGCTCAAGTCGGCATCTATATCGCAATGCAAAGGGACGACCCCAATAAACTCTGACATCGGAAATGGGCCGTATTTTGTATACGGCCCACTACGACATAGAGTGGGCTCGAATGGTTCCGAATAACCAAAAAATTCGGTGGCGACTCCACATAGACCTAAATTTCAATTCGATCCATTCTCATATGGAGATTCATTCGCCTACCCAAACCCGCGCGTGGCCGCGTCGGGGTGGACCTATGTCATGTCCACAGGGGGGTAATGCATTACATGGGGGGAGAGGGGAGTAATAATTCCCCCTCTTAAATAAGTTATATTTCCTTAATTTTCTCCATTTCCACTCAACATCATCACTACTTTCCATCATTTTCTAGTTCATTTTTGCTCTATTACCCCCGGAATAATTACCTCCATCCCAAGCGAGCCCTATTGCGATGTTGGCGAGAGGGGGTTAGGGATGGGGGTAGTGTGTCGGGATGCTGAGCGAGAGGCGGTTCCATGAGCTATCGCTAAAATAGTTTAGGAGGAGATTGATGTGAGTGACGCTGAAGCTGGAGCTATCCTGGAAGCGGTTAAGGAAGCAAAAAGGCGTGGATACATAAAGATTTTTGTGGAAAGTGATTGTAAGCACGTGATATAAGTACTCTGCGAAAAGAATACTGGAAGAAGCGAGCTTTATGTAACTTGCGACGAGATTTTGAAGTTGTCGAGTGAGTTTGAGTCGATCAAGTGATCTTTTGTAAAACGAAATTCTAATGGTTTAGCACAAACTGTGGCACATTTCAAGTTTGATTCTATTCCGTGCAGTTGGGTGTAGGAGAATTTTCTACCTCTGTATCTTGAGCTCATTGCTTTGGCTGATTCTCATGAATCTAATTAGTCCGGATTTCGAGTTTTATAAAAAATGAAATAGGGAACACCATAGGAACTCGAAGGGGGTATTTAATTTCGTATTATATAAAGGATTTTTTCTAATGCACCTAATATTTAAGTCTTCAAAAGCTTATGTGATGTTTTGTTAAAAAATTTCCTCCAAAACCTTAGATTTTCCTGATACGAGTAAGCTCGAACCCGACCTGGTTGTGCTTGGACCGAACAAAGCCCACAATGAGACGATGCACTCACTCGGGGTATTCGAACCAAGCCCAATAAAGTTTGGCGTGTGCATGCTTACCCATGTCCCAAATATGGTCTAGGTGCATTAGAGAAAATAAAGATTATGAAAGATATGCGGATGATATCAAGCGTGATCCTTACTCCAAATAATCAAGAACAATCTTCACATATTTGGCAACAAAATGAATGAGTATCAATGTTGATTTGATATTTATTTCATGGGAGATATGCGTGAGATCTACCACCGAAATAAAGAGGCAATATTCTTTTAATTAGGAAATAAGAATAATAATGATATCTTCAATATCATTTCAAGATATACCTAGGATAAGATATTATATTATCTAGATTAATTATTAGTTTTAATTTGATTAGTATCTCGTAAAATATTCGAGATTATATTTGTGTAAGGCTATAAAAGCCACGTTCTATGCAAGCATTATTCATTGAACTATTAAGCAATAAAATTTCAGCAATGTTTTGATTTTAAATCAACTCTTGTGTTTTATATTTCGAGAAAGTACTTCGAAATCGCGTCGAGGAATTGGTGCGCCAATCTCTACGTTATTAGTTTCGGATTCAAGGTCGAATTCGGGCTAAATATCTTTGGTTACGTTTGTCTTTTATTTCATCACAAAAATCCTTACGTAATTCAAAGTGTTTTCTTTCCTAAAATAGGCGTGCCACAAAACACAAAATCCAGGAAGACCTTAATCACAAACCAAGGTTACATTAACCTTAGCTCAATTTCACTCTAAAATCCACGTCATCACTCAAGGTTACATTAACCTTCGACCCAACTTCATTTCCTATTCTAAACTGCTTCCGCATTCGCATCATCTTGGTATCAAAGCCGTGTTTAGCGACATAGGAGATAACGAAATCAACAACAACAATGTCAACAATGACGCAAGCAGCATCAATACTGGAGGGAGTAATGACGACAATCTCATCCAACAATTGCTCCGTGCCTTGCGCGCAATCTGCCCGAGAACAGACCTGGGGGAGGTGCCAGGAGATTCGTGGATGTGCCCAAGCCCCATGACGAATTCAAAGTCACGGAGTTGCCTGAATTCGGGGGAGGGATAGATCCGGAAGAATACTTGGATTGGGAGCGTCAAATCGAGAGGACGTTCGAATTCAAGGATGTCCCAGATGAGAAGCGTTGCAAGTATGCTATCTTGAGGCTAATAAAAAGTGCATCCCTATGGTTCGAAAGTATGAAGACTAGGCGAGCACAGGAGGAAAAGCCTAAGATCCGGTCATGGGAGGAACTCAAAAATAAGTTACGCAAGAGGTATGTTCCTAAAAGTTACAAAATCGACTTATATCGTAAGGTAGCCGAATTGAAACAAGGGACCATGTCAATTAGCGCGTATATTGTGGAGTTCGAAAAGGCATCTTTAATGTGTGAGTTAGAAGAACTCGAGGAACAAAAGATGGCTAGGTTTTGTAGGGGTTTAAATCGTAACATAGCTGATGTGGTAGATTTACATCCTTATGCTTCGTTTGATTTGTTATGCTCTTTGTGTTTAAAAGTAGAGGGCCAACAAAAACGACGAACTACTTCGACCACTAAAACAAACACTTAGGCAAAATCTGAAACACCGAATAAATTCGGAGGGTCTAGTTCAAGCCAAACCCCAAAATCCGTAGTTGCCACCCACACAATACCTAAAATAGGCACCAAATCAAAAGACATGTCTAAGGTCCGTTGTTTCAAGTGTCAAGGATTCGGTCATTTTCAAAGCGATTGTCCTAATAAAAGAGTCATCACCTTAAGAGAGGCAATTAGTTATCGCGATGAATTGATGGAGGGTTTTATTGACGAGGATGAACCATCATATGTCACGAATGGAGATGAGTTAGAGGGGGACGACGTGCTAGAGTTTGTAGCACCAAGTCATGTTGAGTCTTTGGTCTTACGTCGTACTTTGCACACCGTTGTTGAACCGGTTGTGGCCGAACAACGTGACCAAATATTCCACACTAAATGCTTGGTCAAAGACAAATGGTGTAATGTGATTATTGATGGGGGGAGTTGTACCAACGTCGCCTCACAAGACATGGTTAAGAAATTAACCCTAACCACCACACCACACCCGAAACCCTATACCTTACATTGGCTCGATGATGGGAATCAAGTCAAGGTAACTAAACAAATCCGCGCTGGTTTTACGATGGGTCCTTACAAGGACGAGGTGGTTTGCGACGTTATTCCCATGGATGCTTGTCATGTGTTATTAGGCATGCCATGGCAATTTGACCGGAATGTCCTTCATAGAGGAAGAAGCAACGAGCATGAACTCATGGTGGATGGTAAGAAGGTCGTCCTAAGGCCTATGGCGCCGAAGGAGATTCGTTCGATTCATTCTAATCGTACTAACAAACCGAGTTTATCAATGTTTGCTAGTGAAAGAGACGTGGAGCAGGTTTTGGCTAGAGGAGAGCAAGTGTATGCGCTTGTGGCGTCTAACCTGTCTACAGTTTCAAGAGGGAATAACCTTGACCAAGGTTACATTAACCTTGACCAAGTTTACTCTAACCTTGAATCTGTTGAACGCGTTAAACCACTGTTGCGTGAGTTTGACGATGTTTTTCCAGATGATTTACCAGCGGCTTTACCTCCATTGCGTGGAATCGAGCATCAAATTGATCTCGTACCCGGCGCGCCAACACCAAACAAGGCGGCTTATCGGAGTAACCCCGAAGAAACCAAAGAACTCCAACGACAAATTGAGGAGTTAATGGAACGAGGGTACGTAAGAGAAAGCATGAGCCCGTGCGCGGTTCCAGCTTTACTCGTCCCTAAGAAAGATGGCACATGGAGAATGTGCATCGATAGCCGAGCAGTGAATAACATCACCATAAAATATCGATTCCCGATTCCGAGACTCGATGATATGCTTGATGAACTTCACGGCTCAACCATCTTCTCTAAAATCGATCTTCGAAGTGGTTATCACCAAATTCGAATGAGAGAAGGAGATGAATGGAAGACCGCGTTCAAAACCAAACATGGTTTATATGAATGGTTGGTCATGCCTTTCGGCCTTACAAATGCACCAAGCACTTTCATGAGGCTTATGAACGAGGTTCTAAAGTCCTTCATTGGAATGTTCGTGGTCGTGTACTTGGACGATATCCTAGTATACAGTAAGGGCATTGAAGAGCACCTACAACACTTAAGACAAGTGTTCGAAACGCTAAGGGTGCAAAAACTATACGGCAAAGTCGAGAAGTGCTCATTCTTGGTTGACAAAGTTATATTCCTTGGATACGTTGTATCTCGGGATGGAGTTGCCATGGACCAAGAAAAGGTGGAGGCTATTCGTTCTTGGCCTATCCCTAGTACGGTGACTGAAGTACGATCATTCCATGGATTGGCTTCATTTTACCGATGGTTTATTCGTGATTTCAGCACGGTTATGAGCCCGATCACGGGTTGCTTGAAAAAGGGAGCGTTTGATTGGAACGAACAAGCTCAAAGGGCGTTCGAGAAAATCAAGGAGTTGCTATGCAACGCACCTATACTCGCTCTACCCGACTTCTCTCAACCGTTCGAAGTCGAGTGCGACGCAAGTGGCATGGGAATTGGGGCCGTTTTAATCCAAGCTCATCGACCCATTGCTTACTTTTCGGAGAAATTGGGGGGCGCTCGTTGTAATTACTCTACATACGACAAAGAGTTCTACGCGATCGTTCGAGTACTTGACCATTGGAGTCACTACCTTCGCCCTAGTCATTTTGTACTTCACTCGGATCACGAGTCTCTCAAGTACATACATGGGCAACAAAAAAATCAACCCGAGACATGAAAAATGGGTTGAATTCCTTCAATCATTCCATTTTTCATCAAAATACAAAGAAGGCAAGAGTAACGTAGTAGCTGACGCTTTATCACGGAGATATGCGCTACTTACCATGCTCGAAGTGAAGTTACTAGGGTTCGAGTTAATCAAAGAATCCTATGTACTTGATGATGAACTGATAAGTGTAGTTTGTAGTGCCTATTTTGTTGTGTTTTGGTCCCATTTTTCTTGTATAATCGCTCCTTGGGAGCGATTTATGGGTTTCTTATGATTCCTTTAGTTCGTTTCAGGTTCCCGAGACCGATTTGGAAGAGTTGGAGCGATTCCGACTCGATACATACACATTTTGGAGCCAACGGAGTAGAGGAACGATGACTCGATGCCTTGGAATCGACCCCAAGATCTCGGGACCCAATCCCGAGCCTCCGAGACCCGATCCCGAGTCCCAAGAATCGACGAGAAACCCATGAGAGGCAAGGAGGGACCAAAGAGCTCTTAAGGATGGCCTACAAAGACCCATCCCGTTCGGGATGAAGTGAACATGAAGCGCGGCTACTGTGAGCCCATCCCAATCGGGAAGGTCCTTCCCGATCGGGAAGGATGGCCCATCCCGATCGGGACCAAGCCTTCCCGACCGGGAAGGGTCAGTTACAGCTCCGCCTTGTTTCTTTCAATTCCTTTCCACTTGTAACCCTATATATACCCCCCCTCTTGTATTAAGACACCATCTTATCTTACCCTAGACTAGTTTAAGCCTCCATTAGACTCTCAAAACCCTAGATTAGTGTTCTCATATTAGCTTTAATCTTCCCTTAATTATTAGTTAATCTTTGTAATTAGTTCTTGTATTGAGAGGATACTTGAAGAATTCTCCAAGCTTGACAACCTTGGGTTTTATTTGGGTTCTTATTTATACAAGATTGCATCTTTTCATCTTCCTAGTGTTGGTATAATCTTTCTTACTCTTGTTCTTTGTTATTTAATCTTGTTTGAATCTTTTCATATAGTTATTGTTATTGTTCATTATGGATGTTTGGATATTCATGTTGTTTTCTCTTATTGTTGTTAGTTTGTTCATGATAATGAGTGAGTAGTAATCTTGTGGGGTTAGTAGGGGGATTAGGGGTAGATTATGGATGATTAGGGTTGATTAAGGGAAAAGGGTGAATATTTGTTGTTAGTCACATTGTGGGCACTCCATGTGTTTGTTGATATGCTTGTGTGAGTTGTAGTGGCCATGCTTCCCATACTTGTGTTCATCTTCTCATTGTTTGTCTATTATGTGGAAATGTTGAGAATAGTCATAGTCACGAGAGTGCCGACTAGGGTCTAAGTTGCGAGAGCCCGGACCCACCTTGACATCGGTCTAAGTTGCGAGAGCCCGGACCGACTCTAGTGACTAGGATACACCTATACCCTTGATCACCCCAATTACCCTTCTACTCTTATGAACCCGACCTACCCCACTTCCTTCCATATTTGAGTTCATCTTCTTAGTTAGCCATAGTTTACTCTAGTTTACTTGTTAGTCCATCATTAGTCTAGCTCTCATTTCTCCTCCACCATAGTTTTCCATTTATCGCTTTCTTTGTGTTTGTTTGGTAACATAGTCTCGTTTGTAGGCCGACCTAGTCTAAACTTCGCCTTACCGTCCTCGTGGATACGATCCCGACTCACCCTAGCTACCCACTAGGTGTAATCGGTAGTTTATTGTTGGTTAGGGACGTGACGAATCCCTACCATCATGAACTAAGGGAGATATTCGAGGAATGTCAAAAAGGTGGATACAAGGAATACACGATACAAGAGGGTTTTCAATTTAAGGGAAATCGACTCTGTGTTCCGAAGCATCCAATTCGTGAGTTATTAATTCGCGAAGCACACGGTGGTGGTTTAGCCGGACATTTCGGGGTCCAGAAGACGCTCGACGTCTTACACGAGCATTTTCATTGGCTAAAAATGATTGGTGATGTCCAAAACATCATAGGCAAGTGTGTTACTTGTCACATGGCAAAAAGTTCCTTTAAAGCAGGAGCCTACATGCCATTACCAGTTCCGGAACGACCATGGGAAGATGTGTCGATGGACTTTTTTGTGGCCTTACCTCGTACTCAAAGAGGAAGGGATGCAATTATGGTGGTCGTTGACAGATTTTCGAAGATGGCGCATTTCGTGGCTTACCACAAGATGGACGACGCTAGTAACGTCGCAGATCTCTATTATCACGAGATAGTCCATTTACATGGAGTCCCGAAGACTATTGTGTCCGATCGTGATTCAAAATTCTTGAGTTACTTTTGGAACACGCTTTGGAGAAAGGTCGGTAGTAAGTTACTGTTTAGCACTTCACATCACCCTCAAACTGATGGGCAAACGGAAGTGACAAACCGTATCTTAGGGACTATTCTCCGTGGTTTGGTGAGTAAAACTCAGAAAGATTGGGACCTTAAGCTTGCACACGCGGAGTTCGCTTATAATCGATCTCCTACCTATGCAACTAAGCATTCTCCTTTCGAGGTAATTTATGGGATCAACCCGTATTTGCCTATTGAGTTACTCCCCATCCTTAAAGGGGAATTCGTTCACAAGGACGCGGAGGACAAGGTCAAGGCTATGACAAAGCTACATGATCAAGTCGGAGCTAGAATTGAGGTGGTAAACGAAACCTACAAAAGACGAGCTAACAAAAACCGACCGACTAAGGTATTCCAACCCGGAGACTTGGTATGGTTACATTTACGCAAGGAAAGGTTTCCGGGAAAACGAAAGAACAAGCTCATGCCGCGAGCCGAGGGTCCGTACAAGGTCGTTGACAAAGTAAACGACAATGCGTACAAGATCGAGCTTCCGGGAGACTATGGAGTCCATGCTACATTCAATGTAGGGGACTTAAGTCCGTACTTAAGCGATGATGGCCTTGCGGAATTGAGGTCAATTCCTTTCGAAGAAGGAGGGGATGATACGAGTAAGCTCGAACCCGACCCGATTGTGCTTGGACCGAACAAAGCCCAGAATGAGACGATGCACTCACTCGGGGTATTCGAACCAAGCCCAATAAAGTTAGGCATGTGCATGCTTACCCATGTCCCAAATATGGTCTAGGTGCATTAGAGAATATAAATATTATGGAAGATATGCAGATGATATCAAGCGTGATCCTTACTCCAAATAATCAAGAACAATCTTCTCATATTTGGCAACAAAATGAATGAGTATCAAGGTTGATTTGATAATTATTTCATGGGAGATATGCGTGAGATCTACCACCCAAATAAAGAGGCAATCTTATTTTAATTAGGAAGTAAGAATAATAATGATATCTTCAATATCATTTTAAGATATACCTAGGATAAGATATTATATTATCTAGATTAATTACTAGTTTTAATTTGATTAGTATCTCGTAAAATATTCGAGATTATATTTGTGTAAGGCTATAAAAGCCACGTTCTATGCAAGCATTATTCATTGAACGATTAAGCAATAAAATTTCAGCAACGTTTTGATTTTAAATCAACTCTTGTGTTTTATATTTCGAGAAAGTACTTCGAAATCGCGTCGAGGAATTGGTGCGCCAATCTCTACGTTATTAGTTTCGGATTCAAGGACGAATTCGGGCTAAATATCTTTGGTTACGTTTGTCTTTTATTTCATCACAAAAATCCTTACGTAATTCAAAGTGTTTTCTTTCCTAAAATAGGCGTGCCACAAAACACAAAATCCAGGAAGACCTTAACCACGAACCAAGGTTACATTAACCTTAGTTCAATTTCACTGTAAAATCCACGTCATCACTCAAGGTTACATTAACCTTCGACCCAACTTCATTTCCTATTCTAAACCGCTTCCGCATTCGCATCATCTCCCTCCAAAAAAACCTCCATAAAGTGTCCATAATGATTGTATACACCCCGATTTGTACCGGGTATCTATTTGAGTCGGCGCGCGACACCCAATAATGATCGAACTCAACGCGCTGCAATTTTACATTGTTTTGGGTGATTTTTCGATAGTTCGGTTCAAAATGCTACTATTCGACAACTAGAGGGTCTTAGTCGAGATGTTTTGGTCACGTCGGCACTAATTAGAGTAATCCTCATTTACCTCGAATAAACCGAATATCAATTCGTATTTTGAGCAACTTATGATACGCGCGATTTCAATTGCCTGCACCCAGGCGCCTCAAAACTGAGCCGCCTCAGGTGAGGCGCCACAATATCAGGGCACTAACCTCCAGGCGTATGAAATTCGAAATCAGAACATTTCGCAAAACTCTATAAATACACCCTTATACACACCATTTCAAGGGTCGGAAAACATTCATTTCCCATCCCCAAAAGCCGAGTGCGAGAGCTCTACCATTCTCACATACACCCATAAACACACCCTAACTCTTCTTATATACCTCGAACTGCTCCCCGTGTCTGCGATGATACTCCGCGAGCCCGTATTTCAAAGCATTTGACATGTAGGTTGAGGGTGTCCAAAACCCATTTTTAATCCTTAAACTCGTTTATTTATCAATTTCTAACTACACTAACATTTAATTTCTCGCATCTAACATTTATTTGTCGTTCCTAACACCTAACTACTAACTTTCCAACGATAAAATACTCATTTTTTTTACGTATCGAGTACTAAGGGTGACGAAATAAGGAAATACGAACACAAAAGTACCGCACTCAAGTCGTCGGTTGCTTATCTCGTCACCTCGCGTAATTTGGTTGTTCAAGGTGAGTCAACCCCCTAAAATGCTTTTACCATTCCGTTATATTACTACCATGTATATATAATCAAAAACTATTTTAACACGACTCGAGTAGGCGTCCAACGACGGTATCGACATCATAGGTCTCAACGGTCAACTTACGATATCGAGATATGTAGGGCCTAATGCCTACGAGGACAAGTCGTTATCAATTTGGAATAAACGTCATATGACGCCAAATTCGCACATTATGGACCCATGGTCAATGTCTATGTCGAATAGTGCAAATCGTTTAATCCGAATCAATTTTCTTTTAAAAACGAACGCACTCGATTAAAGTTTTTGTCAAAAGTCCTCATAACCATCAAACAGGACGCTAGGGTGGTAGCGCATCACAATTGAGGCGCGCCATCCCAGGAACCTGATGGTCAGGGCGCCCCCCAAGTCAGGCACCTGACCCTCGAATTGTGACGCGATCGCAAAATCCTTCGTCGTGTGTTTTCGATGTCATTTATAAGAGTCGCTCTGAAATGTTGGATGTTGATTCTGTAATCGAAAGTCATGCATGAAGAGCCATCGAGAATCGAATTAATATGAAACCTAATGACGTCAATCTGAGCATCGTACGGTCCACAAGACCCGACAACAACGTCGCGATACAGAGGGCTCCGATATTCGTATTAAGTCGATATATTCGATCCAAATCATAAACCGGGATGATTAGGAACAAATACCCAATGAAGGCCAAAACAACATATCGTGGACTTCTAAAATAGTCAAAAACACGATATAAGTTTCGCCTAGGGAATTATATTTGCGACACTAGTCGGCACACGTTAATCTATCGCGTGTTTTCTTTTAAAACCCACATTTCATGTCTATTTTCATTTTATCATCACCTTCCCTTTACGAATTTGAGTGAACGCCTCGCGATATTAATCTTATATCAACGATTCTCTAGTCGAACTCGATATTCGATAAATCAAGGCAATCATATTTCACTAGGATAAGTTGGGACGAGACTTCGAGGCCTCGCGATCAAGCTAGCATCAAGCTTAGGTCCTGTACATTGCCAATCCAGGCGCCCTAGCGTATGTGCCTGAATGATGGGTCTCCGCACATCAAGTGCCTGAATTCCAGGTTGCACCGGCTTACACGTCTGAGCCTCTATCCTCTGATCAATACGCAACATAATACGTAAGATTATGGCCAGGAAAAAACCCCTAGCAAAAGCTCTCTCATGAAGGCGACGTAAAGAACGATTGGGAAGAAGACGATGATCTCTGCCCATCATGGCGAGGATTTCTTCGCCCAATTCATCTTCTTTACGTAACATCACGAAAAGGAAGATTGGGGCAAGTAAGGAGTGGAAGAAGAATGTGTTGGAAGCAAGTTCGAGACAAATGAAACCTAATGTGAAGGATGAACCTTAGCGAGTTGCGAATACTAATACCATTATTGGTGTTCCTCCATACAATCTGAACACAGAAGATGATGGCCTGGTAAAGGACTTGGATGACGTCAAAATTGGAAGGGACGATGACATGGAAGATTGGTTTCAAAGGCATGGCAGGAAGATCATCAAAATAGTGGAGGATCAACTTGATGATATGCTCCAGTTATCGGATGAGGACGTCAAAGATGAAGTTGAATATTGGACAACGACTGTGTATGGATTTGTCCTAGGGGCTAATCCTCCATGGCCGGTTCTGGAAAGGTTTTTCAGAAGAATTTGGAAGAACCGTACGATAGATAAGATATTGTTTATGCGTAATGGAGTCTTCTTGGTACGATTTCAGAATGAGGAGATGCAAAAGGCGGTCTTAAGTACATGACACTATCTGTTCGATAACAAGCCTATTATCATTAAGAAATGGCATCCGGATATTGAGTTAAGAGATGGTCAAAACAGTCCCAACATGGATTCGTCTACATAAGCTCCCTCTCAAATTTTGGGGGAATAGTCTATGTAAGATTGCGTCTATTGTGGGAAAATTTATCAAGTGTGATGAGGCCACTGAGCTGCACAAGAAATTGGGATATGTAAGGATTATGGTTGAGTTACAAGGGGATCAATCGTGTTCTAAAGAACTGCAGTTCAAAGATGAGAAACATGTGGTTGTGAGAGTGCCAATAGAGTGTGAGTGGAAACCTTCAACTTGCTCTATATGTAAACTGATGGGCCATGATAAGGATTCCTGTAGGAATAAGCAAAAGGCAAAGCCACAACGAAAGGTGTGGAAGAAAGTGGATCATACTCAGAAAAAGATCGACCATGTGTGGTGAATCCAAGAATGTTACAGACATAGGTGATTGAGACAGTGACTGAGCCAGTGAATGTGGAGACAGTTGTGGAGACTGAATATCCTGCTAGAGCTAATTCACCTCAGCTGCAAGTGAGGAGAACTACAGACCTGTCTGATGAGAGTTTGAAATCACCAGTTCGGGTGATATCAACGACTAAGTTTGGTGCTTTTTCCTTCAGAGATATGGTTATGAGCTCGTCAATTCTCAGACCTGGTGGGGGAATAGGTAATCATTCAAAATTCAATCAATGATTATCGGGTTTTGGAACGTTAGAGGGATGAATAGGGAGCAGAAATAGCGTGAAATAAATAAATTTCTGCTCGAGAATAAAGTTTCGTTGTTTGGTATTTTAGAGACTAAGATTAAGCCTAATAATAGGAATAAAACATTGCATACTTTCAATCAATGGTGCATATCTACTAATAGTCATGTGCATGATGGTGGAAGAGTTTGGATTCTGTGGAATCATGCTGTGGTAGACATCAACTTTATTGAATATTCTCCGCAGTACATCCACATGCATGTATATAATAAGAGTCTGAATAAGGAGTACCATGTTACAATGGTATATGCGTTCAATGGTATCCAGGAACGTGAAGCTTTATGGACTGGATTATGTAACATTGCTGCTAATATGCAAGGTCCTTGGGCAGTGGCGGGGGACTTCAATTGTGTTCTGTCAGCAGAAGAGAGATTAGGGGGTAATTTCAATCCTACCGAGGCTGCTCCTTTTCATGCCTGTATTAATCAATGTGAATTGGTAGACAGTCCAGCTGAAGGGGCGCTTTACACTTGGTATAACAAACAAAAACCTAAATATCGAGTGTATAGTCGCTTAGATCGCTTCCTGATTAACCAGGATTGGATTGATCAATTTCCTGATTTAATTGCTCATTATCTTCCAGAGGGTCTTTTTTATCATTCTCCGTGTTTGTTTAAGAATAATTTGAGACTAAATCAGAGAAGGCGCGCGTTCAAATACTGCAATCTTTGGGGGAGAACTGAAGGTTTTATGAACCTGATTCAACAACAATGGCAGACAGGTCATTATGGTACTAAGATGTATTATTTTAGAATAGAAACTCAAAGCACTGAAGGTTCCTCTTAAGCAATTGCATTTTTATCAATAGCAAAAATTAAATTGTTGAACCTGCAGAATAACATTGTTCAAGACCCTTCAAATAAAGCACTTATAAAGCAGGAAATGGAGGCATGTAACCTGTATGATAAATTGCATGCACAAGGATGAGCTTTCCTTCCTTCAACAGAGGGCCAAAGCTCACTGGATTAAGGAAGGCGATGTGAATATAACGTATTTCCATGGGTTATAAAAAAAGTAGAAGAATCCATAATAAGTAACCCACATAGAGAGTGCCAATGGGGTCATGGTGAACTCTAAGAAAGAGATACATGAGAACTTTCTGGCATACTATAAATCCCTCCTTGGCACCAAACAAAATACTATACCTGTGGTGCATAGCATAGTGTTCAACGAGAAGATATGTAGTCCTGATCTGGCTGCTATCTTGTTGCGACTTGTCACGGATGAAGAAATAAAAAAGACTGTGTTTAGCATTCCTAATGATAAGGCTCCAGGTCCAGATGGGTATTCAAGTATATTTTGTAAAGATAGATGGGATGTTACTGGCGAAGACCTATGTGCAGTTGTAAGGGAATTTTTTTTAGGGAAGCTTCTGAAGCAGCTTAACGCGACCACTTTGACCCTCATCCCTAAGGTTGCTAGACCACAGACTGTGCTGCAATTCAAACCAATTGCATGCTGCAATTTGGTCTATAAATGCATATCCAAGATCCTTTGTAATCGCCTTGCTGAGATTCTGCCTGAGATAGTATCTACTACCCAAGAAGGATTCATTCAAGGAAGGAACATTATCGAGAATATTGTGGTGTGCCAGGACCTCGTCAAACTCTATGGTAGGAAGGCTTTCTCCCCTCCCTGTCTCTTTAAAATTGACCTTCAAAAAGCGTATGATAGTGTGGAATGGGAATTCATTAATCAAATGATGAATGCTCTAAACTTTCCCACTCAATTCTCTAGCATGATTATGGAATGGGTGACAACTGCCTCATTCTCATTAAACGTGAATGAGGAGTTATTTGGCTTCTTCAAAGGGCAGAGAGGATTATGTCAAGGTGACCCTTTATCACCTCTACTATTCACGCTATGTACGGAGTACTTATCTAGGCTTCTTCATCACACGACCTCGAATATGGAATTCAATTTCCACCCATCGTGTAAGCCTATCAGGCTGAGTCATCTTATGTTCGCTGATGACCTTCTCTTATTCTGTAAGGGGGATATCAAGTCTATAATGGTGATTTTGCATACATTTTCCACTTTCTCCGCTGTTTCTGGTTTAAAGATGAGCCCAAGCAAATCAAACGTCTATTTTAATGGAGTGAAGGAGGACGTTAAAAGAGATTTTATACAAGTTTCGGGTTGCAAAGAAGGCAAGCTACCTTTCAAATACTTGGGAGTTCCCATTAAAGCATCGAGACTGAACATCAAGGATTGCTCTCCTATAATTGACAAAGTAATGGAAAGAATTAGGTGCTTAGGAGCAAAAAAATTATCAAATGCGGGTCGAATGGTTCTGATTCAAGCGGTTCTTAAGACTTTGCACAATTACTGGTTACCATTTTTTTACTGCCTTCTGCTGTAATCACGCATATAGAGACATTGTGTCGTAATTATTTATGGGAGGGAGGAGCTGACTATAAGAGGGTTCCTCTTGTTGCGTGGAACAAGGTGTGCTAGCCAAAAAAGGAAGGGGGTTTAGGACTAAAAAAACGATTATATATGGAACAAGGCTACAATTGGCAAGATAGTTTGGTGGTACTGGAACGACCGAAGTCCTTATGGGTGCAGTAGGTTCACCATCTATACTTAAAGGGCAACGCTTGGTTAGAGTATCAGCCAAATGCAACTGTCTCGTGGACCTGGAAGAAAATTTGCCAGGTAAGAGATGTTTTCCAGCAGGCGTATGAAACGCAGATATGGAATGCAGAGAATGCTTACACTATCAAGAAGGGTTACGAATGGATCAACAACTCCAATCAACTGGTTATATGGCACCAATTTCGGTGGAATTAGTGGACTCTTCCCAAACATGCGATGTTTGGCTTGATGTATCACCATCAAGGGGTGAATACGAAAGCTAAGCTAAAGCGTTTGGGAATCATACAGGAAAATAGCTGCCCTCTTTGTAGCAGGAGGAATAAACTTTGGAGCATTTGTTTTTTGCTTGTGTCTACATTAAATCGCTCACTAAAATGGTAGGGGAATAGATCGCTGTTGATATACCTTGCACGCAGCTCTTAGAATGGAGAGCTGATCAGAGGGGTAAGGAGTTGCAGATAGAGATCGTCAATGCAGTGATTAATAGCATTATGTACCACATTTGGAGGCAACGTAATGCTGCTGTTTATGAACAACGGGTCTTTCAGCCTCATATTGTGATGCAGGATATTCAAAAGGACTTTAGATACAAGTTCCAAATAGGTAGAAATGGGCTAAATCCCATTGATTTAGCTTGGATTGACAAAATTATGTAATATTGAGTTGATCCTGCGATCATGCTCGGCATTGTTGTATAAGTCACTTTCATTAATATAATTTTTTACAAATTCCAAAAAAAAACATAATGCATAACTGATCAGAGTCTGTTCAATCGTTCGGTTTACGGTTTCATTTTGCGTTTATATTTACGAGTCCGTATATAGTTTATGTTACCATTTCTAACTCGATATTATTATTGTTTGTCGTATTGTGAATTCCGGGTTGTATTCCGTACGTGTAACTTGTAACCTTTATTTTCTAGTTATTTATTTTCGTTGCTTGGCACTTAGTGTTTTCAAATGAACATCACATGCTAGAACAACTTCGACATATTTTTAAGATGCATTAAACGACGTAGTAAACATGTAATTCGCAAGTATAGCAAAAAAATAATGGTTGTCATACATTTTCACCATCTGACTAACACGCGCACTTAAACACTGTTCGATATCTTAGTAGAGGCCGCTATGTGCGGGCGGGGTTGGGTGTTCTTCGTGGGCTTCCCAACACGTACCTTCACCCCTTACTCAGAACCTTCGGTTTCCGGATGCCCGAAACCATTGGCAACGAGAGTCATTCGATACACGATATTCGATAATTCGACATTGGTATCGTTATGAAAAGGAACGAACCCCACAAGCTCTATTACTATAAGGCAAGCCGTGCTTTGTGCTTGATACACCAAAGTATAGAGTGGGTTCGAACGGGTCCGAATTCCCACAAAGCTCGGTGGCGACTCCATTAACATTTAAATTTCAATTCGAGAACAATCTTACCAAGAGATTCATTTGCCTACTCAAACCCATGCGTGACGTCGGGGTGGACTTTGCCATGTCCACAATTTGGCGACTCCGCTGGGGATACCTAATGTACCACTTGTCATCGGGATTCTCAAGGTGAGACTCGAAAAGAAATCGATTGGTTATTAAAGTGCGCGTTGTAGTTCGATGGTTCATGCTTAACCCAATCTTGCCCGGGCCGTTTATTTGTGACCGACGTCCCACTACACCGTGGTACATTCCTACATGGGTGCGCTAAAGACATCTATGGCCGAATTCGTATGGATTGCACGACATGTTCTAAGTCCAATTTGGCTTAGGGAGTCCGTCCTGATTTACGAAAGAGTCATCGGTGTTGGTATATACCCTATTTTGACCGATCGAGACTTAGTGTGAAGCATACATGTTGTCGTCATAATGCTTATTTGACTGCTTGCTACTTGGTTTCCGTGTCACTTTTCAAAAACCGTCATCTCAAAATGCATCCTTTCAAAATATCCAAATCCCAAAAACTCGGAATGATGCCGAAATTTAAACTTAAGATTTGACTCAAAATAAGCCTATTTTCTAGCTGGCATGCTGCCCATTTCAATATACAAATACCCAACTTTTCAAAAACTCGGTCCTGTCGGCGTGCTGCCAATTTCAAAAGAGAGGTCGTCTCTTAATTTTCAAAATGCGAAATTTTCACAACCATTCTAATATTTCAAATGCCCGGCCCTGTCGGCATGCGGCCAATTTCAAAAGATAGGACCATTCTCAAAATTTCAAAGATCCCTTAAAGTTTTTATAACTTTTCAAAAACCCGGTCCTGTCGGCATGCTGCAAACTTCAAAAGACAGAATCGTCCCCCAATTTTCAAAACGCGAAATTTTCTCAACCATTCCAATATTTCAAATGCCTGGTCCTGTCGGCATACTGCCAATTTCAAAAGAAAGGACGTCATCTCAATTTTCAAAATTTAATCCTTTTTCAAAACCTTTCTGATTTTAGGGCCTACTGTAATCCGTGTGTCTCGTCTCACCTAGTTCGTCGAACATCTATAGCGTCGAAACTCTGTCGATCCTATATCGCGAGTTTCTACCCCATCCCAAGCCTGCCTTGTTTAAAGACATGACCAACGTACGTAGGGCATACTCCTTCAAAGGAAATTCCGTCTAAACAATTGAGTCCTAACTAGAAAGTCCCACGCAATCTTTCTCTCCAACAGGACGGTCCCCACAACCTTTCCTGAAAAAATCTCGCCCATTTTTCGTCATCCATTAGTCGAGTCATCCCAATTCTAGAATCGTTTAACTTAAGAGCATACCCTAATCCCAGGGTCCGTCCTTATTCGAGTCCAGTCAAGGGTCTGTAGCGTCGAAGCTCTGCCGATCTCACATCGCAAGTTTCTTTCCTTACCCCGTTTACCTTTCCTAGAGGCCGAGTCAACTTTTTACAAGGCATAGCCCTGTAGCTAAAGGTTTGTGATCCTTACGTCTAAAGGTCACTCGTCCGACACCCGAGTCTTAAAAAAACCTTCAATCCCACTTGAGTGCTATTCTCCGACGGGGTGGTTGATCACAATCACTTTGAGAACCGTACCCTATGCATTTCTCTTAGGAGAGTCAAACAAGAGTCATCCTTCCTTCCGCGCTATTTCCTATGCTTTGGCGTGTTGTGGTTCCGAAGCAACATTTCTGATTACATGGGTATTCTCGCAGGGTTTGGCACTCGCAACCGAAAACAGAGACATGGAAAACACCATCAATAAAATGAAGGCTTTGCTAGACCTAATGGCAAGAAGACCTCGGTTAAGACCCAACTAAGGGCCATAAGAGCCGACTAAGAGGCCATGAATGCTCCCTTAAATGTCGTTGAACAGAGAGACCTCAATTCTGGGTTGGTGAATACTAGGCCATTTGCCAAACTGATGAGCACGATGCGTAAGCTGGAAAAACAATTTCATGCCCTCCAAGGGACCAACATTCATGTTGAAAACTCCTGAAACTATACACCCATTAGTGATAAACTACCCACTGATCTCAACTTAGAGGGTTACCCGTATTTGAAGGGACGGAGGATCTATTACTACACCTCAAGACGTTTATGGCAATCAAGGGGGTCAAAGCCGACATATTCATCAATCTGTTTGGCACGTCCCTCGGAAAATACCCGAAAGCCTGGTTCTATAGGCTAAATACAAAAGGATTCCCAACTTGGGAAGATGTGGCTACCGAGTTCGCTCAAAACTATTCTGACAGTACTGAACTTAAGACTACCATCCAGACTCTAGAAGTCACGACCCGAGATCCAACAGAGGGTTTCACCAAATACCTTCAACGTTGGCGGACTGAGAGTGTTAAGCTGGTGGACAAGCCCAACGAGAAAGAACTAGTGGAGGCGTTCATTGAGAACCTCCTACCCTCCTACCCCGTCCATTCCATGTATGCCGGTATTTCAATCTTTGCAGTGCTTACCGAGATGGGTACTAGAGTCGAAGATGATCTTCGACATAATGAAGATCTGAGTGAAGCTTCTATAGAAGGCTATACGGGACATCAATTTGAGTCCTTAAAAGCCAAAGATTACTGACTGCACCATCAAGACTCTTTAGCCATGGAATCGAGCGTCCGAGAGTTCGGATTTGATTTAAGCTTGAATTTGTGTTCGAGTCTAGGATATTCTATTTCTTATATTCTTAGTCAGAGTCGTTAGTATTCTGTCTTCTTTTCTAATTCAATAAAATCAGCTATTCTATCTCTACTATATGCTTCCTTATGTGTTTCCAAGAACACGATGAACACCATCATACACTATGAGCACATGCACGTTGTGGACATGACATAGGTCCACCCCGATGCGACGACGCGCGGGTTTGGTTAAGTGAATGAATCTCGTGGTGAGATTGTTCTCGGATGGAAATTTAAATCGAAGTAGGAGTCGTCACAGAACTTTGTGGGAGTTCGGACCCGTTCGAACCCACTCTATACATAGGCGTATTGCGCACAAAGCACGAATTGCCTTATAGTACCTGAGCTTGTGGGGTTCGTCCTTTTGCATAATGATATCTATGTCAAATTATCAAATATCGTGTATCGAATGACTCTCATTGCCAATGGTTTCAGGCATCCGGAAACCAAAGATTCTGAGAAGCCCATGAAGGACACCCAACCCCGCCCGCACATAGCGGCCTCTACTAAGATATCGATCGGTTTTTTAAGTGCGCGCGTTTGTAAGATGGTGAAAATGTATGACAACCATTATTTAGGCTATGCATGTGAAATATGCGTTTGCTACGTTGTTTAATGCATCTTAAATTATGTCCAAGTTGTTTTAGCATGTGATGTTCATTTGAAAACAATAAATGCAAAACAATGAATTAAATAACTTTAAAATAGATTACAAGTTACACGGGCGGAATACAACCCGGAATTCACAATACGATAAGTAATTGCTATATCGGGTTAGAAACGGTAAACGTAAACTATATACAGACTCGTAAATAGAAACACAAACTGAAACCGTAAACCGAACGATTGGACAGACTCCGATCAGTTACGCATTATGTTGCGTATTGATCAGAGGACAGAGGCTCAGACGCGTGGCCTGGTGTGTTTTGGAAGACAGGCACCTTGTGCGTGGTGACCCAGCCTTCAGGTGCCTGCCCTAGGGTGCCGACACAGGCAACATACGGGACCAAATCTTAATGCTAGCTTGATCCGGAGGCCTCGATGTCTCATCCCGACTTATCCTAGTGAAATTTGGTGCCTTGATTCATCGTATAACGAGTCCGACTAGGGAGTCGTCGGTGTAAGATTAATATCGTGTGGCATTCCCTCAAAGTCGTAATGGGATAAAATGAATACGAAATGTGGAAATGGAGAACCATCTGCAAGGCAAAAGAGAAATTGAAAAATGGCTATGTGGATGATGTCTGGATATAAGACCCTGATGGATATACTATAGCAAGAGGGTATAAATGGCTATAAGGAAGCATGCCTATTGTCCAATGGGGAAACATAGTGTGGAATGGCTGGAATACCCCAAAGTATTCTGCTCTCACATGGATAATGAATTCATGATGAATGGAGGACTGAATACAAAAGACAAGTTGAGTAAGTTTGGGTGTTGCAGTTGATAGGTGCTGCATATGTGATTACGGAGCTAAATCAGTAACTCATCTGATGTCTCAGTGTGATTACAGCAGAAGAATTCGAACTGCATTGGAGAGATGGATGAATGCAAAGATTCCTGAACAACCAGTATATCAGTTGAAAGGAGGGACTGATGAAAAGGATTCAAGCTACAGTTTGGATGAATATAAACAAGGCAAGAGTTTAGGGACAAATTCAGAGGCCTGAAAATGTCATAAAGGAAATTCAAAATGAAGTAAGGATCAAATTGGAAGGTGTAGCTCATAATAATCAGATGAAATGTAGTGATATAGATGTCATAAACAACTTTCTCTTGATGAATTCATGAACTATATCCCATAACTTAATTTGTGAATGAAACAATACTCACATTTTCACCAAAAAAAAGAATATGAAATGTGGACGTTGAAAGGAAACACGTGATAGATTAGAACGTGTTGACTAACGTCGCTAGTGTTATATATTCCCTAGGTGAAGCTTGTATCGTTGTTGAACACATTGAAAGTCTACGATATCTCATTTCGACCATGATATGGCCAAAGTCGTCTCACCAAATCAAGATAAACCTAATGCTACTAACTAGAAGATAGTGGCAAGTAAGGTATCGTATCCACAGGGAAGCGGTTGAATTCGTCTAATAGCTATGGCGATTCTAAGATGCTCTAAACGGTTGTTTGATAGAAATATATAAAAGATTACTAAAATGCGATAATAAATAATAGCTTCTAACAATAAGATGGAAACTAAAGTCACGGGTTCACGATAGATGTTCGACAATTATGCGACAATAATAATAAACACATAAGCATGCTGGTAGGCTATAACATGTCCTCTCGAATCGTATCAACCTAGGAAGGATCCAACGGGCTGTCGCAACTTATTAGACTTCCTACCAAATCGCGTGTGATCTAATCCCAATCGCAGGGGGCCGGTCACATGCAGGGGCCGAGGTACAACTAAAATTAAGCCTAAATTCTTCAAATCCAAGTGATTTTACACTCAGGCCGACCTACAGGGGGCTGTCCTATGCAGGGTGGCGCGCACATCGTCTTTGAAACATGGATTGGGCCGCTTCTGATGGCCCAATGAATCGACTTGTCTCAATTTCTTCTTCGCCTAAACGTCTTATGACACGAGTCTTGTTTCGGGAACGTTCTTCTAACCAGATATGAGTGTAAATGTGCATAGAAATCTGAAATTATGTAGAATCTACAAAAACACTCACTAAAGGCAAAATGTTAGAAGAAACGGCTCTAAAGAGCGCGTTCCGACCGGAAATGACAACGGAATCGAGGGAATAAAGCTATATAAACACGACACATCGAACTCCCCCGAATCGAACTCTTGCTTGTCCTCAAGCAAGACCTGTAAGAAAACAACTAATACAATACCGAAACAGCTCAAACCAAAGAGTAAGCAACCAAAGTACTCAAATACATCATGGCAAACATCTAACCAAGTCTAAGAAACGAATTCCAAGACGGGGAAATAAGAAAAATAAATCATCAACAAGTACACAACTTCACCAAGCATAATATATAGAAACCACATTTTCAACCAAAACCTTGCATAGGCTACTCACGGAGCCACTCATCGCTCAATTAGGAAGGGCATGTAAATGTAAAATATATGTGAATACGCTCAACTACTCCAACTCATGAAAATATGCCCGCAATCTAGTATGGTATCGACCTTTAAATTTTTACAAAACATGCCAAGATCACATAGGGAGGCAAAGATGGTGGTAATAAGGTAGAAGGTGGAAATCAATATTGTCATGTGAGGTTAAGGCCAAGCTAGTGAACTAACTAGTGCGATAATGCTCAACTAAAAATTTCTTCCACTTCCATAAACAGAACATACATGTAACACCCCTGATTTATAAAATTAAATTAAATTAAAATTATGTTCGTATTTTTTAATTTTACGATTTAACTCGTAATTCTTAAAGTTATTATAAAACGAATTTATCGTTTAAACGTTTCAAACTCCTAAAATTTTATTTGTCTCGAAAACTCTTCTTATATTTAAAACATATTTTTATTTCTATTTCGGTTCATTTTATACATTTAATTTAATTCTTATCGAGAGTGTATCTCGACGATTTAAATTCTAAATTTTTTCATTTATTTTTACTTACGCTCGAATTTCTATTTTCGGTTCGAAGTTCATTTATTTTAAATTTCGTCAAAATGTTTATTACCTTTCTTCGAGAAATCAATTAAATTCACTTTATTGAAAATTTATTATTTATCGGGAAATTCTGTTTCATCGTCTAATTATTTATTTCTATAAGCTTCATTTTCATCTCAAATATTTTATTTACTCATTTTATTTGACGGTCCGATTATTTGTTAATTTTATTAACTCGTTTAATTCGATTCGTGGGTCAGCCAACTTATCGATACAAAATTTGTTTAATCCGTATTTCTAACCCGATTCATTTAATTATGTTCGATTCTTCCCACTTGTTTAATGATCATTCAGCCCCTTTCTACGTGTTTCCGTTCAATGCATTTGTTTTCCACTAATCTTCCGTTTCCGTTCAATGCATTTGTTTTCCACTAATCCTCCGTATCAGCCACCTCATTCTTCCCATTTATCCATGTTTTTAATGTTCTCTCACTCCCTCTGCCTTTTCATTTGAGTTCCACCGCTTCAACTCATATTATTTTCCCACCTTTGTCATCATATACGTTTCCCCTGCCACCTCTTCATTCTTTCTCACTAAGCCGGTTCATGCATCCCCCCTCGTTCTCCTCATTCTTCCCTTATATGATGCTCTCTGCTGCTGTACGCTGCTACGCTGATCCTGCTTCTATTTGTTCGTGCACGTACGTTCTTCGACCCGAACTCGTCGTAGGGTAATTCGTTCTTATCCCTCTCTTAATCTATGCTGTTTGCTGCTTTTGTGCGTCGTGGTTGTTGCTGTTCGGGATTTCGGGTGCTAGTTTTCTTCTCCATTTTCTGTTGTGCGCTGCTGCTGATGCGTCTTATAACTACTCCTGCTGCTGCCCTTTCGGTCTTCTTCTTCTTCTTCTTCTTCTTCTTCTTCTGTCTATGTCGTTATTGCTGTCCGCTGTTTCGTCTCCCTTGTCATCTGTTTAGTGCTGTTTATGGCGGTTGTCGATGTCGTTATGATGCTACGGTTGCTATTCGTTGTGCTGTTCTTTCTCCTTCGTGTTAGTGTCAATGCGGCTGTTTTGTTCCTCTCTTCCCTTCTTCTTTTCTCTTCTCACACTGATTCTGCTGCTGCGTTTTGTTTACTCCGTCTGTGTCGTTCTCTTTTCATTTTCGTGTGCTAATTCGTTTCTCTTCTGATCTGCTTGCCCTGTTTCTTTCGTTATTCTTCTCTCTACTTTTGCGACGTCCTTTTCTTTTTTTACTCCTGCTGTACGATGCTGCGATGCTGCTACTGCCTCATCTTTCTGCCTGTTTATTCTTCTCTTCTTTTTCTTCTTCTATGTTATTTGTCCTCTTAAGTTACACGATTTTCTTCGCCTGATTTGCTGATGCTACTGCTGTCCGTTCTGTCTCAGATTTTGTCTGTCTTCTCCTTTCTCGTTTTTCTCCTTCTTCTTCGCTCGTTTTCATTCTGTTTCGGTTTTCGTCATTCGTTATTGTTTGCTGTTCGACTGCCGTTGTTTCCTTCTGATTTTGTGGCTCGTTCATTCCTCTATTCTTTTATCGATCCTTAATCTGATTTCTTTATTTCTGTTTCTTTCCCGATACTGTTGGAGTATGAAGTTTTACTAGAACGAGTGTTCAAGACGACTTTGGAACTTGAGATTGGAGGTCGGGCTGTTAGACGATCAGAGGTTATCTTTTCGACACAAGGTAACTTTAGGACGTTACTCGATTTTATATCGTATGTTTGAGTAGTAGTATGTAGTAAATATTTTAACTTTGGTTTTCTAATTTTAGCTATTTATTATTTGCTAATTATACTAATTTTAAATCAGATGCCTTATCAATATTTTTACAAGTTTTCGATATCGTTTTATAAATCGTTGGTAATTTAATTATTTACGATCGTTATAATATTTTGTTGGTTATCGTGACACTAGTAACTAAATAATGTTGATTTTATATTTCGTCATATTTCGTTAATTTATAATTTTCACTTAAAAATCGTATTTTTATATTTTAATCGAAATTTGTATACTTGTTAATAAATTAATTTTTGTTTTACGATTTATTCTAATAAATGAGAAAATAGTCGATTTTGTTTTAAATATATTTTTAGTCGAGATTATTTTCACTAATAATTTCCTATTTGTTGACGATTGACTATTTTTATTAAAATCCATATTATTTATTAATAAAAACTATCTGTTAAAAATAATTTGAATTCTTCGTAAATTTTATTTCATTTATAAAGTTCGTCGACTCAATTAATTTTGATATCATTTTCTTAAAACATCTATTTTCTAAAATTTATAGTTTTAACTCAATTTTCTAATTATTTATAAAATAGTATAAAATGACTTATTATATTTTGTTTATATTTTGAGTAACGAATTTAGAAATATATTAAAGTTACGATAACGACGATAATAATAAAGTGTTAATTTCATTGGAAATGCTATTTTCATACATTTCACTTGTTTTAATAACTTACGTATGTTCTATATGACTTTCTATTTTAAGTAAGTTTCTAAAATTAGTAAATTTTTATTTATAGAAAGTTTCTCTTTTATATAAAATGTTTATTCCTTTTATCTTCATATTATTCATAATGATTATATCTCTTGTATATATCGATAATGGCTGTTTTGGAGTTACGGAATAAGGACAAGTGTGAGGTTTAGAGTAATATATTCTGGGGTTTATGTTTTTGCCATCAACTATAATGCTGGTGTGTCTTTATGGGGCACACTGGTTGTTGAACCGAGCATATATGGTGTTGGGGAGTGTGTGTACATTTTGACCTTAAACTCGTGCCTCGCAGTGTAAGACGCCGTCGGGTTGAACTGAGTATTTATGGTGCTCGGGAGGGGTGTGCATATTATCTTAAACTAGGGCCACACATTTATAAGTCGCCGTCCTATTATGGTTGAGTAGCCTAGTTAGAGACCGAAGTTTGATTTGTTTGAACTAAGTTCTCGAAGCTAGTTTTAGTATTCTCCTAGTGAAAGTCTAGCCTTCATCACTAATTCTATCCATAACGCCATTTTGAATATTTTTATTATTATCGATACATTTTGGTTTGCAGGTTGGCAAATATCTGAAGTTTTCTTCTGAAAACTTGTTCTGATGTTATTGTTCCAATGTTTTAAGTTTTTCTCCGAAAGCTTATTTTTATTATATCATTTAATGTTTTCCATTTTCAATATTTTGATATAGTAATACTATTATTTTTCCATATGATATAATATGGCTGGGTGAACGGCCGAGTTACTCCCGACTGACGTGGCTGTTATGTTTATAACATGACAGGTATTTGCTGCTGGGTTTTGGGTGTGAGCTAGAGAGTAGCGTGGATCCTACTCTTTCTTCATTCGATTTATGGATTTGTACAAACCCGTTTGGAGAATTTCCTTTTTAGCCCTTTTGTAAAAAGAGGCCTTTGTATTGACTTACCATTTCTTTAATAAGATATAGTTTGTCAGTGTGTTTTAATCCCAACTCTACAGTGTTTCCGCCACTGTACTGCGTTAGAATTTCTAGGGAATTACAATACAAGTCACCAATCATTGAGAAAGAGTCTGGGATCAAAAGAGGGTGCTCAAATTTCATCAAGTAAACGGAAAATAAAAGTAACGAGAATAACATATTTTTGTTGTTTTGATTATTTTTCCTTTTTGATTTTTTTTCTTTTGAGCATTTTTTTTTTCCTTCTTTTGTTTTTTTTTTCAAAGCTTGATAAAATCAGAGGCAAATGTACAATGACTCAAATTGACACGGACAAGATCTGCATACACTCCATTGAAACAGAATCAACCACATCCAAACATCCATAGAAAATTTCCATAATCACACAATAACGAGCATAGAACGCACTAGGTGACCTGCTTCAGCAAGCTTGGCTAGATAGGCAAATTTGATTTTGTAGTTCATTTTGTGAATTCTTTAAATTACGGTCGAGGAGAGAAGAGAAAATGGATAAAAATGGATGAAAATGAAAATGTAAAATATCATTATTATTATTATTATTATTATTATTATTTTATTATTATTATTATTTTTTTTTTGCAAGAAAAGTTATGACTCTTATTTATCCATATGGGGCAAAGAAGAGACTAGTCTTACAAAAGATATAACCCCTAAAAACAAATACAACTCCACTTAATTTAACTTACTCATACCAAAGTTTTTATTCCTACTATTAAGTCTTGCAAAAACCTCAAATTTAATTTGACTCACTAAAGCTCCACAAGGCCGTTCCGCTCCCGTGAAAATCCTAACATTTCGTTCGACCCAGACATGATACACCGTAGCAGCCATTACACTACAGTACCACACACACTTCCAATGCTTCCTCCTCAAACGAGCTGCAACCCAGCGCAATTCAGTATTCAATTCATGAGAACGACCTGCAATTCCCATCCAAGTCTTCAACTAACCCCAAATAGCTTGCACATAATCACATTTAAAAAAGAGATGCAGATGAGACTCATTCCTTTCCTTACATAAGACACATCGATTAATCATGTAAATCCCTATCTTTTGCATTTTGTCAACAGTAGCCGGCTTACCCTATGCCGCCATTGATGCAATGATTCCTTGTTTTGGAATAACAGACGGTCCATGAAGTATCTTCAGCCAGCTCCTAGTATCAACCTTCTTTCGAAACCAATTATACGCTTTACTTATGCAATAACCCTGAATATCATGCCAGCTCTTAACTTGAGCCGCTGTTTCCTCTGCACCTCCTTCAACAGCCCGAATTTCATCCCTTAGTTTGAGCATACTGTTGAAAGCAGCAGTATAAAGATCCTGTTTCTGCAAATCCCATATTGATTTCCTGCCAATGACATAGTATTTAACCCAATTCCCCCAAACTCCTCCCTTATCATTCAAATTTCCATAGCCAGTGACTTACAAGAGCCTTATTCCAAGCAAATAAGTCCTTAATATTAAACCCTCCTTCCTCCCAAGGAGCACACATGCTCTCCCAACTCTTATAATAAGTACCACGCTCCTCAATTCCTCCTGTCCAGAAGTAATTTCTACAACATTGGACAAGCTTATCTCTAACATTCCGTGGTAAAATTGTATTAGAACACCAATAATTCAATATTCCAAAGTGAATGGAATTGATGACCTGCACCCTACCCGCATAAGTTAGACTTCTTGAAGACCAGTTACAAAGTACCTGCTGAATAGCGTAAATCAACCCATTATAATGAATTAACCGATTGTTTACATCATTCAGAGGTAGTCCTAGGTAACGACAAGGAAATTCCCCTTGTGTAAACCCAGAAACCCGCAAGATCTCTGATGGTAGGGATTTGTCACGTCCCAACCGATCAATAATACAACCGGCTAAACCTAACGGTAGTTAGGGTAAGTCGGGTCGTGTCCACGGAGACGGTGTTGCGAAGTTTAGACTATGTCTACCTAAAACGAGACTATGCTACCAAGACAAACACAAAGAGAATAATAAATGGTAAACTATGGTGGTGGAAGAGGTATGACTAAGCTAGTGATGAACTAGACTAGAACGACGCTAAACAATACTAATAAGACGATGACTAACTAAGACTATGGATCAAATACGGAAAGGAAGTGGGGTAGGTCGGGTTCATAAGAGTAGAAGGGTAATTTGGGTGATCAAGGGCGTAGGTGTCTCCTAATTGCTAGAGTCGGTCCGGGCTCTCGCTACGTAGACCGATGTCAAGATGGGTACGGGCTCTCGCAACTTAGACTCTAGTCGGCACTCTCGTGACTATGACTATTCTCAACATGCTCACACAATAGACAAGCAATGGGAAGATGAACACAAGCATGGGAAGCATGGCCACTACAACTCACACAAGCATAACATCAAACACATAGAGTGCCTATAATGAGTCTAACAACAAAGATAAAACCTTTACCCCTAATCAACCCTAATCACCTATAATCTACCCTTAATCCCCCTACTAACCCCACAAGAAGACTACTCACTCATTAAGAAGAGAAAACCAACAATAATAAGGGAAATCAATGTCACAAAACAAGCATCCATTATCATTAACAATAACAATAACAATAACAACAACAATTAGAAAGAAACTTGAATAAATAACAAAGACTAAGGATGAAAAGATTATACCAACGAAAGGAAGAATAAAAGATGAAAACTTGTATTAATGAGAAGCCCAAATACAATCCCAAGGTTGTCAATCTTGGAACAATCTTCAAGATTCTCCTTAATCCAAGAACTAATTACAATGATTAACTAAGGATTAACTAAGATTAAAGAGAGATTAAGATTAATGTGTGAGAGTAAATCTAGGGTTTTGAATGATAATGGAGGCTTAAACTAAACTAGGGTAACATAAGATGTCTTAAAATTACAAGAAGGGAGTATATATATATGGGTACAAGAATGAAGGAGAAGAAAAGAAGAAGCCCGTGCTGCCTCTGTAGCTTCCCGACCGGGACGGGTCATCCCGATCGGGACGGCTCTGTCATCCTGACCGGGACGGGATGGTCCCGACCGGGATGGGCTCACAGCAGCCATCCTAATGTAGTACCCCATCCCGAACGGGATGAGGCCATCCCGAACGGGATGGGTCTTGTATGCCTTCCTTAAACTCTCTTTGGTCCTTCCTTGCCTCTCATGGGCTTCCAACCGATTCTCGGGACTCGGGATCGGGTCTCGGAGGCTCGGGATTGGGTCCCAAGGTCTCGGGGTCGATTCCAAGGTCTCGAGTCATCGCTCCTTTATCTCGTTGGCTCCAAAATGTGTATGTATTGAGTCGGAAATCGCTCCAACTCTTCCAATTCGGCCTCGGGAACCTGAAACGAACTAAAGGAAGCATAAGAAGCCCATGAATTGCTTCAAATGAGCGATTCCACAAGGAAAATGGGACCAAAACACAACAAATAGGCACTACAAACTACACTTATCAACTCCCCCACACTTAACCCTTACTCGCCCTCGAGTAAGCACACACTAACTACTAAACTAGCCGAATGGGTATTAGCGCACCCTACGCCCCTTCAACTCACGCGAGTGCACTTAGAGGACAAGTGCACTCCGCAAGGAAAGTTGGGTCTTGCGACAAAACTGTGGATGCAACCGGACACAAGACACATAAACAAACAAGCACACAAACAAACACAAAGACGGTTGCACCCAAAACAAAAGAATTACCGCTTCCCTCTAAAAGCGGTGAATTAAACACCGGTTTAGGACTCGAGGTAAGTGACAACGTTCCCAAGCTAGCATTACAAACCAAGGTGGACTAAACCCTAATAGTATGACGATAAAGCAACAAGAACGTTGGTGACTTACCTAGGTCCTCCTAACTTTCTAAAAACGTACTACGGGACGATCGGCGGAGTGGAAAAGTGAAGAACCACGGTGTTAGTCGACACTGTAGGTAAGTGAGACCCCGCCCCCTTTAGCGTGAGCCAAGAGGGTCGTCCCGTGTCCAAGACCGCCTAACTAGTCCAAGTAAAAAGGTGGAAAACATGCAAAATGAGGGAAGACCGACTAATACCGCTATCATCCTTCCTAGGGACTCGGTCCTTTGGTAGGCTCTTCACGGCAGAAGTCGGAAAAAGGCTTATTTTTGTGAAGATTTCTTTTTGTGAGACGGGTTTTCTTTTGGCATTTTCTTTCTTTTTGACATTTTGCTTTGTTTTGCCATGCCATTCTTTTTCTTCTTTTCTATTTTCTTTTTGGCATTTGTGCCTTTTCTTTTTCTTCATTCTTTTCTTTCTTTCATGTTTTTTTCTTTTTTTTTTTTCTTTTCTTTGCCCTTTTTGGCAAGATTTGGCATTTTTGGCATTTCATTGTGTAACAAGAAAGAGAGAATCAACAATTTGCAATTTATTGTATGTATATGTGTAGAAGGTAGGGAAATGGGTGAGTCGGGGTTGCGCATTCCCTTTCAAACCCACAAAAAGTGGAGAACTTGGACTAATCAAACAATCCTAAACACGGTCACCTAAGGGACGAGACTCGGTAACCAAGGCCTTTTCACACCGTGGGTGGTCATAATGGTCAAAATGCAAATCCCGTAGTAAATCCCTAGTAAGCTAGGTGGACTCAAGGTAAAGGACCAACGAAATCATTGATTTAGGGGCATTCTACTAGATTAAAGTCGAAGACTCGATTTACGCTACTAGGAAGGGAAAATAGACACCCACACACTAGCCTCTAAACCGGGTTTTCGAAAACGGTTTACACACACAAGACACAACTAACACAACATAAAACAAAGACATGACGAGAACGAGAGGAAAAGAAACAAAAGCAACAAAACAAAAACAAAATAAAACAAACACATGCAAAACAAACACCACCCCGAACTTCCAAATGAGCAACCAATCATCCACAAACTTTACAAAGCTCCACCCGAGCACACCACAACACATATCTCCTCCAAACTCTACAAGAAACAAAGAGGAAAAAGGGTTGAAAAGATGTTACCGGATGTCTTGAAAGCTCTCCAAAGCTAGCGGTGAATAAGCGACCTATAAGGAAAAGGGGAGGCAAACACGCACAATACGACAAAAACACGACACGAGGACAAAAAGGGGAAACACACAAAAGAAAAAATCTTTTTGATTTTTTGTGAATTTTTTTTCAAATTTTTAGGTATTTTTGAAGATTTTTCGAAAAAGGGAAAAATAAAACTAACTACGATAGAATATCGCTCCCCCACACTTAAATCGAGCAATGTCCTCATATGCTCAATCGTAGTGTGCGGAGAAACAAAAGAAAAAGAAAATAAACTACGAAAATAAAGCTAAAATTAAAAACAAAGTGGAGAAAAAGGTAGAAGGTGTCCGGCCGGGGTGTAGTCTAGACACCATGGGCCGAGACGAGAAAAAGATATGGAAGGGGGAAGAAAGATAAAAAGAAAGAAATAAAAAGGAAATGGGAGGGGAGGGCTAGGTGTAATCAAGTCACCTAGCCCGGATTCCGTCCAAATCCGACTAAATTCTAAAAAGGGGTGAAAATCTTGTAAATTGGACTAATCGATTGACTCTCGACGTAATCACGTCGTCGGGAGTCAGGAGCAACCATACTACGGCCTCGAAGGCCACTAAGATCCCATGACTCAAGGGAAGGGGGGCAAACAATGAAAAACAAGCGTTAAAAAGACGGAAAAGTAAGGATAGTTACCAAACCGAGCGGTTAGTAACTCACTTGCTCCATCGTCTCGATGATCATTGAAGGCTCGTCGCTTGTCTTCTCGGTTGCCATCTCACTTCACACTCAAGAAGGCCTCATGGTCGGGGTAGTAATGGTAAGGGTGGGATTTGATGTGAGAGTCGGTGTAAAGTGGATAGGAATTGGAGTGGGGGAATGACAATGAAGTACATGGGGCATATGATAAGGCTAGGGTAGCTAGGGAGGTTGGGAGGGGGCATAAAACGGTTGGGTGGACTCGATTTGCGAAGAAGAATCACAAAAAGGGAGCAGATGACCATCCCGGTCGGGAAGGTTGATCCCGATCGGGTCCCCTCACCCGTCCCGGTCGGGACGCCTTCATCCCGGTCGGGACGGACTCACAGTAAGCTCAAATCTTGGTACACCCATCCCGATCGGGAAGGCACTCTTCCCGGTCGGGAAGCCTTACCCTTCCCGGTCGGGAAGCCTTACCCTTCCCGGTCGGGACGCCTCATCCCGGCCGGGATGGGCCTTCTTCAATGTCCACGATCCCAAAAGCTTGCTCAAAGCGTCAAAAACCCTATCCTCGTGCCTACAACCCAAGGTATATCGTCGCCAATCCTCTCTAGGAGCGTTCTCACTCCACCTATCAATCAATACTCAAACACACATCAAACTCTCTCCCTCACAACGCTCATCAATCAATCCAAATGATAAGAATTCACAAAAATCCAACTAACTACAAGAAAACGATATATACAATGAGACGGTTCTTGTGGAACTCCGTCAAACCAAAGTGGTGCTTTCTTCAATCTTTTTCAACAACCAAATCTAGTTCCATCTCCATCAAGGGCACGTAAGAACAAGTCGAAGGCCCTAGAGAAGTCTTCAATCAAGCATGTCATATAACCGATCATATCCCAAGGCTCCTCATGGCCTTGCCTTGACGTTCCCGGGGCATCCCGCTCTTCCAAGTTCAAAGACTTGAACTTGTACTTTTGGTCCTTGGGGACATACCCAAACGTCCACTGGTCCTCATGCGGCCCCAAGGGAGGCTCATCTTCTTCCTTGTTATTGCACTTCAACTTGTCATCAAGCCCATGAATTGGGCACTCATCTTCCTCCATATCGGAGTCGTCATCCTCAAGTACATAAGAGTACTTCTTCAAGCTTTGTTCCGGTCCACCCCCTAGATCGATGTCTTTCTTGGCTTGGATCATGTTACATGATTCATCCTTAGTAGGCGTAGTGTTGCCTTGGAGGTCGAACACTATCTTTTCCTCGCCTAACTCAAATGTGATCCTACCGTTCTTCACATCGATCATGGCACCCGCGGTGTGTAGAAATGGGCGCCCAAGAATAATGGGAGTGGTGGCATCCTCCGGCATGTCGAGCACAATGAAGTCGACCGGAATGAAGTATTTCCCCACTCGTACCGGTACGTCCTCTAGCATTCCTAATGGTCGATTAAATGATTTATCGGCCATTTGGAGGGTGAGGGACGTACATTTCAACTCCTTCATTCCGAGTCGGCAACAAATAGAATAGGGAATGATGCTCACACTCGCGCCCAAGTCGCATAACGCATTCTTGATCAAGAAGTTGCCTATGGTGCAAAGGATCGAAAAACTACCCGGATCCTTCAACTTTGGAAGCGTGGAACCTTGGATATGCTCGATCACTACCCTCGTGAACGCTACGGTCTCTTCCTTGTCGACGGATCTCTTCCTAGCTAAGATTTCTCTCATAAATCTTCCATATGCCGGGATTTGGGTAAGTAATTCGGTGAACGGGACACTAACATCCAATTTCTTCACAATACTAAGGAATTTGTCATAATGAGTGTCCACCTTAGTCTTCATTTGCCTCGATGGGTAAGGCAACTTGATTTGGTAGTTGTTTTGATCGTTAAGGGTGGACTCTTCAAAGGACACTTTCTTTTTACCCTTGTCTTTCTCATGAAGAGGGGGAGGGTTGTCTTCTTGGGGTTTTTCAACTTCCCATAGAACTTGTTCCTCCATTGGATTGTCCAAGCTTGATTCTTCTTGATTTGGAGACATAACTTCCTTCATCTCTTGTTGCTCACTAGAAAACACGGGAGGATTATATGTAGCACCGCTCCTCAAGGTGATGGCATTGACATGCTCAAAATTTGGAGTTTCACCTTGAGGAGGTAATTGCCCCCTTTGTCTTGAAGAACTCCCCGATGCAAGTTGAGCTACTTGGTTCTCAATCATCTTCATGTGAGTCTTCATTTCCTTGTTATCCATTAGAATTTGAGCAATGATTCCTTGTTGCGACATTTGTGTTTCCAATTGACTCCTTTGCATGTCTTGAGTACTCTTTTGCATATCCAACATTTGCTTTTGTATATCCGAATCCCGTGGTGGGGATGATGGATTATGCGGAGTATCGGTGAGGGCCAATGGAGTACCGTAGTCATGAATAGGAGACCGACTCCTAGGCTTGCTTTGTTGATTGCCTTGTGTTGCTTGTTGTTGTCGATGGTTCCCTTGGAACCCATGAGAATTGCCTTGATTAAGGCCTTGATTGTGGTTTTGTTGACCTTGAAAGTTTCGTTTCCTTGGAAATTTTGGTTTCCTTGGAAACCGCCATGATTGAAGTTCCCTTGTTGGAACCCTTGCTTGTTGTTGAAGTTGCCTTGGTTATTTTGCTTGAAATTGTTGAAGGGTCTTTGGTTACCCACATAACCTTGGTAACTTTCATTGTTGTCCCGTAAGGGAGGTGGAACATAAGGACGAGGTTGTTGTTGATGTTGAAGTGTTTGTTGTTGAGGGACTTGATTGGAAGCTTGGTATTGATTAGAGAAGGAGGCACCTTGCTTGAACGCTTGAAAGGCGTTCACTTGCTCAATACTCCCTCTACAACTCATAGGGTCATGACCAACGATTCCGCAAGTGTCGCACATCCCAAAGTAAGGTGTAGGAGGCGCGAACCCCAAAGCATTCACTTCTTGAATCGGTTGATGGTGGGAGGAACTAGAGCCTTGGACTTGGTCGAGGTGGCTTTGGAGCTTCTTGTCAATAGTCTCCATGTGTGTTTTAAGTTGAGCTCCAAGGTCAATGCTTAACTTAGTGATAGCATCGACCTCATGCATGCCTCCTCGGTGTGCCTTCCTAGGCCTAGAGTATTGCGAATTATGCACCGCCATCTCTTCGATTCTCGCCCATGTTTGGTCGTCATCGACCTCGGTAAACCTACCATTGGAGCCCATGTTGAGAATGGCTCTCGAGTCCTCATAAAGTCCATTCCAAAATTGTTGCACCAAGAACCATTGTGAGTGACCATGATGAGGGCACGATCTTACCAAGGACTTAAACCGCTCCCAAGCTTCATATAGGCTCTCTTCATCCCTTTGTTGGAACCCGCTGATGGAGGCCCTAAGCAAGTTCGTCTTTTCCGGAGGGTAAAACTTTTGGTAGAACGCCAAGGCAAGCTTTTTCCAAGTGTCGATACCCATGGTTGCCCTATCGAGACTCTTGATCCATTGCTTCGCTTTTCCAATAAGAGAAAACGGGAAGAGTATCCAACGAATTTGATCTTGAGTAACCCCGGTTTGAGATATAGCGTCACAATAATCGGAGAAAGTCTCCATATGTTGGTGCGGGTCTTCGGTGGGCAAACCACTAAATGGGCTCCTCTCCACAAGTTGGATAAATTGAGTCTTTGCCACAAAATTCCCGGTATAGGCTTCCGGTAATGCACTCGGTCTCGGCAAGACATCTTTCGTGAAGGTGGAGTGAGAGGAAAACTTAGGCATTCTTGGATGTAAGGGAGAAGATGGTGGTGTAGACGGTGTTGATGTAGAAGAGGAGGGGGAACTAGGAGAAGAATCAACGAAGGGATTGATGAAGGTCCCTCCGGCCGTCTCTCGAGGTGAAATGTTCAAGTCGGCTCCTTGGGCTTGCCCTTGATGAGTATTGCTTTCACTCGGTTGAGAGGTTCTAACCCGATTAATCGTCCGTTGGCGAAAGGCTCGAAAGAGTCTCTCCGGCTCTGGATTAAAGAGATAGAGGTCGCCTCCCCTCCTAGGCATACACTACACACTAGAACAAACGTAAGAACACCTAGTGCTTTATGGGCACTAGGCAACGACAATAGCAAACACAACTAGAGACAAAGAGGAAAAGAAGAGATAAAACTAAGGAAAGAAGAAAAATCTAGAGAATATTCACAAGAGAAGATGGGAGAACACAAAGAAGGGTAACTAAGTCTAGAAATAAGCAAACTAAGTCTAAACAATGCACCGTCCCCGGCAACGGCGCCAAATTGATGGTAGGGATTTGTCACGTTCCAACCGATCAATAATACAACCGGCTAAACCTAACGGTAGTTAGGGTAAGTCGGGTCGTGTCCACGGAGACGGTGTTGCGAAGTTTAGACTATGTCTACCTAAAACGAGACTATGCTACCAAGACAAACACAAAGAGAATAATAAATGGTAAACTATGGTGGTGGAAGAGGTATGACTAAGCTAGTGATGAACTAGACTAGAACGACGCTAAACAATACTAATAAGACGATGACTAACTAAGACTATGGATCAAATATGGAAAGGAAGTGGGGTAGGTCGGGTTTATAAGAGTAGAAGGGTAATTTGGGTGATCAAGGGCGTAGGTGTCTCCTAATTGCTAGAGTCGGTCCGGGCTCTCGCTACGTAGACCGATGTCAAGATGGGTCCGGGCTCTCGCAACTTAGACCCTAGTCGGCACTCTCGTGACTATGACTATTCTCAACATGCTCACACAATAGACAAGCAATGGGAAGATGAACACAAGCATGAGAAGCATGGCCACTACAACTCACACAAGCATAACATCAAACACATAGAGTGCCTATAATGAGTCTAACAACAAAGATAAAACCTTTACCCCTAATCAACCCTAATCACCCATAATCTACCCTTAATCCCCCTACTAACCCCACAAGAAGACTACTCACTCATTAAGAAGAGAAAACCAACAATAATAAGGGAAATCAATGTCACAAAACAAGCATCCATTATCATTAACAAGAACAATAACAATAACAACAACAATTAGAAAGAAACTTGAATAAATAACAAAGACTAAGGATGAAAAGATTATACCAACAAAAGGAAGAATAAAAGTTGAAAACTTGTATTAATGAGAAGCCCAAATACAATCCCAAGGTTGTCAATCTTGGAACAATCTTCAAGATTCTTCTTGATCCAAGAACTAATTACAATGATTAACTAAGGATTAACTAAGATTAAAGAGAGATTAAGATTAATGTGTGAGAGTAAATCTAGGGTTTTGAATGATAATGGAGGCTTAAACTAAACTAGGGTAACATAAGATGTCTTAAAATTACAAGAAGGGAGTATATATATGGGTACAAGAATGAAGGAGAAGAAAAGAAGAAGCCCGTGCTGCCTCTGTAGCTTCCCGACCGGGACGGGTCATCCCGATCGGAACGGCTCTGTCATCCAGACCGGTACGGGATGGTCCCGACCGGGCTGGGCTCACAGCAGCCATCCTAATGTAGTACCCCATCCCGAACGGGATGGGTCTTGTATGCCTTCCTTAAACACTCTTTGGTCCTTCCTTGCCTCTCATGGGCTTCCAACCGATTCTCGGGACTCGGGATCGGGTCTCGGAGGCTCAGGATTGGGTCCCAAGGTCTCGGGGTCGATTCCAAGGTCTCGAGTCATCGTTCCTTTATCTCGTTGGCTCCAAAATGTGTATGTATTGAGTCGGAAATCGCTCCAACTCTTCCAATTTGGTCTCGGGAACCTGAAACGAACTAAAAGGAAGCATAAGAAGCCCATGAATCGCTCCAAAGGAGCGATTCCACAAGGAAAATGGGACCAAAACACAACAAATAGGCACTACAAACTACACTTATCAATCTCCTGCTGTATGACGAGCATTACTCCTCCAAAGAAGATGTCCGTCTTGTCTCTATTGACATGTAACCCAGACACTCTAGCAAAATTATCAAGTTCCTCAATCGCAGCTGTTACCGATGGTACATCACCCCGAGTAAAGATCATAAGGTCATCGGCAAAAATTAAATGATTCAGACCAATTCCTTTACATTTCGGATGAAATGATACCTGATGCTTTCCCATCATAGTCCTGAGATATCTCGAAAGAATCTCCATACTTAAAACAAAAATGTAAGGTGATAAGGGATCACCTTGTCTAATTCCACTCCTCCCCTTAAAGAATCCATGTGTTTCTCCATTCATTTTGATAGAGAACCACGATCCCTGAATACAAGCCTTAATCCACATAGCCAGCCTAGGGGGAAAGTTAAATTCTCGCAACATAGCATCAACGAAACCCCATTGCAAAGAATCAAACGCCTTACGTAAGTCAATTTTCATAAGACACCTAGGTGTTAGAAATTTCCGACCATAACCCTTGATTAGTAATTGTGATAAAGCTATATTCTCATGAATGCTTCGCCTCTGAATGAAAGCTGCTTGTTCCTGACCAACAATCTTATGCATCACCAACTGCAGCCTGTGAGTAAGGATTTTACTAATTGTCTTATAGAAAATCGAACAGGATGAAATGGGTCGATAATCTAGTACAGAGACACATGTTGCCTTCTTGGGAATTAAGGTAATCAGAGTTGTATTAGCCTGTTTAATCATCTTCCCTGTTTGGAAAAATTCATAAATTGCATCACAAAAATCCTTCCTTATGACGTGCCAAGAAGAGTGAAAAAAACCTGAAGAAAATCCATCCGGCCCCGGACTTCTATCCACTCCTATAGAAAAAACAGTACTCTTAATCTCCTCTTCCTTAGGTAAGGCTGTTAACATCTCCCAATCTCCTTCACAAACTTTCGGACCCTTAGTCTCACCAAGGGCAATAGTAGGAGCATCCGTTCCTAAGAGGCTTGCATAATATTCAACAAAACTTTGGGCAACCTCCTTAAGACCTCTACGCTGAGTGCCATGTAAATCTTGAATTTCACCAATAATTTGTTGCTGGCGGCGCTCTTTCAGCCGAGTGTGGAAATATTTGGTCGATGCATCATCCAACGCAATACTTTCCATCTTCGCCCTTTGCTTGAGAATACATAGGTCAGCTTGTTTAAGTCTTTTACTTTCCTCCTGGAACCTGCACTCATCAAAAATAAGATCCTCATTCAGAGGTTGTTGCTGTCACTTTTGCTGACATTGTTCCAATTCCACATCTAATTCCTGAATTTTCCTGGTAATACTAGAGAACTGCTGCTTATGAAGGTCTCGAAGAGCCCATTTTACATACTTGAGCTTACAAAACAGCCTGAAGCCTGCCGTCCCAAACGCTTGCTTATCCCAAGCATTCTTAATTAATCGGCTATATAGTGGATGAACTGTCCAGCAATTAAGAAAACTAAACCGCTTCCTTATTCTATCCTCAGTAAAAATATTCACTAGCACGGGTGAATGATCGGACACTCCTGCCATAAGATATTGTGCATTAGAGTTTGGAAGTGAATTAATCCAATCTTCATTAACTAAAGCTCTATCCAATCTAGAGTATACTCTTGAATTTGGGTCTTGATTATTAGTCCAAGTGAATTCAGCGCCCTGACCACATAGTTCCTTAAGACCACTATTAAAAATGCAATTATTAAAAGCGTCCATCTCAGCATCATCTGGTAATGTACCTCCAATTTTTTCCTCACTATTCCTAATAATGTTAAAGTCCCCTAAAACCACCCACCTTCCAACCCCAACACTGATGGTATTTATTTTTTCCCACAACTTTTCTCTCCTTCGTGCATCATTAAAGCCATACACAAGAGTAGCGAAAAAACCCAAACCAGTAGCAAGATGATGAACATGACAGTGCATCAGCTGCTCACTATCCTGAAGAATAGAAACTTTAAGGGTTCTATTATTCCAAATAACCCATATCCTCCCATTGTAATGGTGCTTATAGTTGCATTTGACCGTATAACCACTAAATTTCTTTTGAATAATAGCTGAAGCTTTGGTAACTTTGATTCGTGTTTCCAATAACCCCAACATATCAATACCCCTAGCCTTCATTAAGTTTAAAACCTCGCTTTGCTTGTAAGGCTCATTTCTCCCCCTAATATTCCAGGAGCAAATCAACATGATTGTTTGTCAGGTGGGATAACTTCCTCTACTGGAGCAACCAACTCCTCTTCTGCCAATTGCCTTACTGTATTCTCCTCTCCAGTTTGCAAGATTGCATATCTGTTAGGAGACTCCAACAAAATTAACTTCTCACCATCTTCCTTCAACCCATAGTCAGGAGTGGAGCCTTTCACCTTAAGGCCTACCCCGGAGCATCCTTGACGCCTTACAACATGAGTAAAACCTTCCTCAAGATTGGTGTGAACAACATAACCTAGCCCTTGGCATTCTGAGTCATCAATGTTCACAATCCGTCTTAAAGGCGACTTTAACTCTGTTGAGGTACCGCCTAGCTCCTCGGGTCCTGAGCCAGTGATAATCAGGCCTCCATCCGACTCTTTCTCAGGGGGTCCTTGATGCATTACAGAAGGTTCAGGATGGTCAAGCATCTGTTCCTCTGTGGTACCACCTAGCCCCTGAGAGACCACTTTCTTGGGAGTATACCTCATTGGAGCCAAGGTTCCTCCCTCACCAGATTTCTTTGCCTTATCCTTTTTACAAGAGCTTTGAACATGACCCAACTTGCGACATGAATGACAATAATAAGGCAACCATTCATAATCAACAGCCTGAACCAGCTTCCCCAACAACGGAATATTAAGAGTAACTGACTGAGGTAGATCTTTTGAGACATCGACCTCAACCATAACTCTAGCAAAAGAAAGTCGTTCCTTGTATGTTGTCGTAGTATCTGCATAAAGTGGAGTTCCAACTTTACTTGACATCTTACTAAGTACCTGTTCCGACCAAAGATATGGGTCCAAGTCAGGAAAAAGTACTCAAACCGGAACAATGGAAACTCGATCCATCTCTTGAAAAAACAACGGACTCCATTGTTTTAATACTAGAGTATTACGACCCATATGCCATGGCCCTCCTCGTAGAACTTGATCCATGTCCTCGTTGTTCCTAAATCGGAATGAGAACCACCCTCGTCGGAAATATTGAACCACAGGATACACACTATTCCAATGCTTCTTCACAAAATCAGTCATCTGCTTCAAGGTGGGTTTCGCACCTATGACATTACCCATCAACGTATACTTCCATAACTTTAATTCATCTTCAAAATCCTTAATCTCTATATCAATTTCTTCTGAATTCGCACTAATTTCATCATAATACAAACCCATACCCTTTTTCTGTTCCTTAACTTTAGACGCCCATGAATTTGCAATCACTGCATCTGTTTTAGTATCAACAACTCCCCCAAGAACCGATGTATCATTATTTTTTGGGATGTCAATCACGAGAACAACAGACTCAGAATTCAAATTAATACCAGTAGAAACAGTAGGAGGAATAACCTCAATACCTTTCCCGCCATTAATTCCGGTCGGAGTTCCCTGTTGTAACGCCTGCTTTCCTCCTGATGAGCTTCCCTCTCGGAAATGACGGACTGACTGCATCGCGCGGTCAATCAGCTCATTCACAATTGGGTTGCCCTGTTTTTGATGCGCCTGAGTTTGATCCTCAGTCCCTTCACCGATAATGGTCGAATCAGCACTGTTCGAATCGCCATGATCATGCTTATCAGATTCCTTAATCTTTCGTGGTCTCCCTCGACCCCGTCCCGTGCCGGCCGTCGATTTCTGCATCAGTCAGTGATGATCGGCCGTCGATTATTATTATTATTATTTTTTTTTTTTTAAATTTTTTTTTTGCAAGAAAATTCATCATTTCATTCATTTTGAGTGAAATTACATTTGGTTGCAAAAAGAGCTATCCACTAGAAAGAACTAGCCTTTTGATACCATACACTCTCTAATCCTATTATACTTAGGATTACAATCATCAATAAACCTGATTAGTACTTGGGATTTTATTCTAGCAGTAATAGCATCACTGGCAGAACATTTATCAGCAAAAACTCTTTTGTTCCTTTCTCTCCAAATATTGTGTACCATAGCAGTTGTACTTGCTTGTATCAATGGCATCTTCCAATGTTTACGTTTCTGAGGAGCTGACATCCACTTCATCATATCCTTCAATGATCTAGCCACTAAGACCACATTCATCCAATCCATAACAGCCCTCCAAATCTGCCCAGTAAAGGGACATTTGAAAAATAAATGTCTGTTTGTCTCCTGATCTGCATAACACAAGCAACACCTATTGGCGAGTTGATAGCCCCTCTTGCAGTACTGATCCAGTGTAGCCAGTTTCTCTTGCGTGGCCATAGAATTTATAATTCTATGACTAGGGATAATAGTAGCATTGCAAAGAGCTCTAGTCCAAGGCAAAGGCCTCCAATCTTTAAAGATACTGTAGGCCTTGGATACCCTGAACCTAGATCCTACACATTGCAGAATGCTATTCTGTGCTGCAGGCACAGATCCAGTAATTTGCACCAGCTTATCTCGAACACTAATAATACCCTTCAGACCTGAAGGGAAGAACTCCTTAGCATTAATATTCCAGATATCATCTTCCTTCAAAACATAAACCCGACACCATCTTTCCCAAATGCTCTTTTCATCTCTAGATAGCTGCCAGATCCACTTAGAAATGAGGGCAGCATTCCAGGCCTCAATATCTTTTATGTTGAAACCCCCTGCATTCCAAGGAGAACATATCTCCTTCCATTTCTTAAACACCAATCTTCTATCCCCCTCCTTAATCCCCCAATAGAAGTCTTTGCAAATCTTACAAATCCTCTTACTTATTGCTTTGGGTAGTAATATACCAGAGCACCAAAAATTCTCAATCCCAAAAATAACTGAGTTTATCAGTTGGGCTTTTCCTGCATAAGATAAGAGGCTTGTAGACCAATGGTTCACATTATGTTGAATCTTCAAAATAAGAGCATCAAACATGGCTACAGTAATTCTACTTTCAGATAAAGGGATGCCTAAGTATCTGAAAGGGAAAGTCCCTACAGAAAACCCAGTTGCATCCACAATAACCTCCTGAACAGATACAGCAACTCCACCAAAATAAATGCACGTTTTTTCCTGATTAGCAGCTAGTCCTGATAGGGTTGCAAAGTCATTAAGAGCTTTCTTAACAGCAGAAACTGAAGGGACATCTCCTCTTGTGAAGATCATTAGATCATCTGCAAACACTAAGTGAGTAAGATTGAGTTTACCACACTTAGATGGAAAGATACCTGATCCTGGTTACAAATTACTCTCAATGATTGAGACAGAACCTCCATGCTCATTACAAAAAGATAGGGAGACAGAGGATCTCCCTGTCTAATACCACTTCTGCCTTGAAGAAATCCATATATACTTCCATTCAACTTAAAAGAGTACCATGGACTAGTTATACAACCCATGATCCATTGAATGAATATACCAGGATAGCCAAACTGGCGCAGCATTTGATTAATAAAAGTCCACTGAAGAGAGTCAAAAGTCTGTTTGATATCTACCTTAATTAAACATCTTGGAGATAGAAATTTCATGTTATATCCCTTCACCAGGGCTTGGGATAGGAGAATATTATCAAAAATATTCCTTCCAGCAATAAAGGCAGCTTGTTCTCCCCCAATGATAGAAGAGAGAGTAATCTTCAATCTATTAGCTAAAATTTTGGAGACAGTTTTGTAGAATACTGTGCAACAAGAAATAGGTCTATAGTCTTGAACAGAATTTGCATTCTTCCTCTTAGGTATTAAAGAAACCACTGTAGAATTAGCTTGCTTGGGCATGTTCTTAGTCTTAAAGAAGCTTACAACAGCCTTACAGAAGTCTTTTTCCACAATAGACCAAGATGCCTTGAAGAACCCAGCTGAGAACCCATCAATCCCTGGGCTACTATTTGAGTCCATAGAGAAAACAGCAGCCTTAATTTCATATGTTTGAATGGGAGCAGCTAGAGAATCCACCATTTTTCCCTCCAGTTGAGGAAGTTGCTGCCAATTACCAGTAATAGGCTTATCCTGACCCAATAGAGAAGCATAGTAGTCTTGAAAAGCTCTTGAAACTCCTTCAACTCCTTCCCTTAAAACTCCATTATGATCATTAATAGAACCTATCATCTGATGGTGTTTCCTTTCAGCAATCTTAGCATAGAAGTACTTAGAAGAGCAGTCTGCCTGTTGGAGATGCTTAACTTTTGCTCTTTGGTAGAGCATGCTAATCTCAGAATTCTTCAAGAAACAATAAGACTTCAAAAGCTCTTTCTCCTGCAGTATAAGAGTTGAAGAGAAAGGACGAATCTTCAAACTATTTTGACAGTCCAACAGACTTTTTTTGGCCTCACTGACTTGTTTAGAAATATCTGTAAAGCTTTGAGAATGTAACTCCCTTAAAGCTTTCTTAATAGCCTTAAGCTTCTGAAATAGCCTAATAATTGGTGCACCAGGAATATTACTCTCCCAAGCATGTTGTACCACACTATTATAATCAGGATGGGAAATCCAACTATTAAGAAAACAAAAACTCCTCTTAGGTTTAGAGCCCCTGAAAATCTGAACAAGAATAGGTGAGTGATCAGAGATGCCAGGTTCACAAAAATTTGCAGCAGACTGAGGAAAGGATATGATCCAATCAGGATTGACCATGACTCTGTCTAATTTAGACCAGATTCTGGCTTCAGGCTCCTATTTATTAGTCCAGGAAAGACTGCTACCAGAACTAGCCATATTATTATTATTATTATTATTATTATTATTATTATTATTATTATTATTATTATTATTATTATTATTATTATTATTATTATTATTATTATTATTATTATTATTATTATTATTATTATTATTTATATGAAACGGAAGTTGCATTAAGATCGAAACAAATTACAATAAGTTATTATTATTGTTGTTGTTGTTGTTGTTTTTGTTGTTGTTATTTCATTTCGATATTAATGCAAATTTCTTTTCATAAAAAAATAATAATAATGCTAATAATATTGTTGTTGTTATTATTTTTATTACTCATATATCTTAATGTTAATAATAATAACAAATTATTATTATCATTGTCATCGTCGTTGTCGTCGTCATCATCGTCATTGTTGTTGTTGTTGTTGTATTATTGTTATTATTATTATTATTATTATTATTATTATTATTATTATTATTATTATTATTATTATTATTTTCTATTTTTTTTATCATCATTGTTATTATAATAATTATTAATATTATTACACACTCCATAATATTTTGAGATCTCAATGTTACATTCAAATATTTACAACTCTGTCTAAATGTCATTAAGAATATCAAAATTTAAAATTTTGTATATTACGTAATCAAAGATATATACATAACCTTTTCTATTGCCAAGTACGAAAAAAACAAAAGTATAAATCAAATGAATTGGAGTGAGTACTATGTTGTTGTTATTATTATCATTACTATTATTATTAATTACTTAAAATTATAATTATAATTATTATTATTACTATCATTATTATTATTATTATTATTATTATTATTATTATTATTATTATTATTATTATTATTATTATTATTATTTTCTATTTTTTTTATCATCATTGTTATTATAATAATTATTAATATTATTACACACTCCATAATATTTTGAGATCTCAATGTTACATTCAAATATTTACAACTCTGTCTAAATGTCATTAAGAATATCAAAATTTAAAATTTTGTATATTACGTAATCAAAGATATATACATAACCTTTTCTATTGCCAAGTACGAAAAAAACAAAAGTATAAATCAAATGAATTGGAGTGAGTACTATGTTGTTGTTATTATTATCATTACTATTATTATTAATTACTTAAAATTATAATTATAATTATTATTATTACTATCATTATTATTATTATTATTATTATTATTATTATTATTATTATTATTATTATTATTATTATTATTATTATTATTATTATTATTTTTATTTTATTTTATTTTATAAACGGAACTTGCATTAACACCAGAACAAATTACAAGAAGTTAGAGGGGAGCCGAGATACTATCTGGGCCCCTACTCCCTTAGCAATAGCAAAACTAATTCTAGTGAAAATATGAACTGTGGCACGCGCTCCAGCATCCTGTGACATAGCGAATTTACAAATCCGCTGGAGCAGAGAGACAGCCTCCGTGTCGAGCTCGCCGAGAGAGGAGAAGGAGAAAGGAAGGAAACCATACCCAATCACCGTGCAGTGTGCCTGATACTTGGCGCACTTACGACGAGCAGCATCAGCAACGACCCGTCCGGGCTCAAAAGAAGTCAAGCCGGACTGGGTCAAAGGAGAGGACCCAGTCAGATCAACACAAACATCGCGCCCCCTGTCCCACGAGTAGAGTAGAAGATCGGCAGGTCGTAAAGGCTTGTCGTCATCGTCGCAGAAAATAAACTGTCCCACTTATTATTATTATTATTATTATTATTATTATTATTATTATTATTATTATTATTATTATTATTATTATTATTATTATTATTTAGTGTTATAACTTTCTATATTTTTTTTTTCATTTTTTAAAATAATATTTTTTTTTGGTTAATGGTAAGTATATTAATGTAAGAAAAACGAATTACAATTACATCGGTTGCCTAATAAGGCTCATTAAGAAGTTTCTATCTTTGGCATTAAAGCTTTGATTGCATCTGTTCTTACAAAAATCCCCAAATTCCTTTATAATACGAGGTGCCAGTACTTCAGGTCGAGTGATCTGCCCCTCAACTCTAGCGATATTCCTTTGATTCCATATATGGTATGATATCGAGTTGAGTAAGCCATTTTTAATAGCTCGCTGCATCTTCGTTCCCTTCATTTTTTTCCTCCAATCCATCTGCATCCTTAAGTTTGCCATTACTGCAACTTTCTCCCGGACTGTATCGAGTACACAGATGGTGTATCTACACTCATAGAACAGGTGCTTCATTGTTTCGGGCTGGTCTCCACAACAGATGCATTTACCGTCATCAGTAACCCCGAATTTATATAGCCTGGTCATCAAGTTCAAGCCATTCTGCTGAATCAACCAAGCGAATAAATTGTGCTTGGGAATAGACCAATTGGTCCAAACGGAAGCACACCAGTCAGCTCTCTCTCGCCTGCTCCTCATCCAGGAATACGCCTTAGCGACAGTAAAACAGTTCGCACCTTGTATAGCAATAACATTGCTGCTATAAGCGGGCTTCAGGGTGTCACGAGCCTGGCAGACTTTCTTTCAGTACCAACAAGAGTCCGAATTTGGGAATTTAAAATAATATTAGATAATTTATATGAGTAGATATTAGTTTCAGCTTCTTTTAATTCAGCTCAGCTTAGCTCAGCTTCTATCAGTCCAGCTCAGCTCCTATCAGACCAGCTCAGCTCTTATCAGACCAGCTCAGCTCAGCTCAGCCCTGTTTCAGCCGAAAAGAACAGGGCCTTAGTCAAAATAAAGGGGAAAACACCATACTTATGCGTATTGACATAGCATATTCCACGAGAAGACCTACACACACAACCTAAGTGGTAGCCAGACATGAATGTACTGGCTACAGAAGGCTCTGAATCTCACCAATTTTGTAGCTAAAGCCTAGATGTGATACGAGTAAGCTCGAACCCGACCCGATTGTGCTTGGACCGAACAAAGCCCACAATGAGATGATGCACTCACTCGAGGTATTCGAACCAAGCCCAATAAAGTTGGGCGTGTGCATGCTTACCCATGTCCCAAATATGGTCTAGGTGCATTAGAGAAAATAAAGATTATGGAAGATATACGGGTGATATCAAGCACGATCCTTACTCCAAATAATCAAGAACAATCTTCTCATATTTGGCAACAAAATGAATGAGTATCAAGGTTGATTTGATATTTATTTCATGGGAGATATGCGTGAGATCTACCACCCAAATAAAGAGACAATCTTCTTTTAATTAGGAAGTAAGACTAATAATGATATCTTCAATATCATTTCAAGATATACCTAGGATAAGATATTAAATTCTCTAGATTAGTTACTATTTTTCCTTGATTATGTATCTCATAAAATAGGCTAAGTGTCTCGTATAGTATATTCGAGATTATATACGTGTAAGGCTATAAAAGCCACATTCCATAGCATTTTTCATAATTCAACAATTAAGCAATAAAAATTTCCGCAACGTTTTGATTTTAAATCAACTCTTGTTTTTTATATTTCGAGAACGTACTTCGAAATCGCGTTGAGGAATTGGTGCGCCAATCTCTACGTTATTAGTTTCGGATTCAAGGTAGAATTCGGGTTAAATATCTTTGGTTACGTTGGTCTTTTATTTCATCACAAAAATCCTTAGGTAATTCAAAATATTTTCTTTCCTAAAATAGACGCACCACAAAAACGTCTAAATCCGGAAAGACCCTAACCACGAACCAAGGTTACATTAACCTTAGTTCAATTTCACTCCAAAATCCACGTCATCACTCAAGGTTACATTAACCTTCGACCCAATTTTCATATCTTATTCTAAACCGCTTCCGCATTCGCATCATTTGGTATCAGAGCCGTGTTTAGCGACATGGGAGATAACGAAATCAACAACAACAACAACAATAATGTCAACAACAATGACGCAAGCAACAATAATACTGGAGGGGGTAATGACGACAATCTCATCCATTAATTGCTCCGTGCTTTGCGCAATTTGCCCGAGAACAGACCTGGGGGAGGTGCTAGGAGATACGTGGATGTGCCCAAACCCCATGACGAATTCAAAGTCACGGAGTTGCCTGAATTCGGGGGAGGGATAGATCCGGAAGAGTACTTGGACTGGGAGCGTCAAATCGAGAGGATGTTCGAATTCAAGGATGTCCCCGATGAGAAGCGTTGCAAGTATGCTATCTTGAGGCTAACAAAAAGTGCGTCCCTATGGTTCGAAAGAGTGAAGACTAGGCGAGCACAGGAGGAAAAGCCTAAGATCCGGTCATGGGAGGAACTTAAAAATAAGTTACGCAAGAGGTATGTTCCTAAAAGTTACAAAATCGACTTATATCGTAAGGTAGCTGAGTTGAAACAAGGGACCATGTCATTTAGTGCGTACATTGAGTAGTTCGAAAAGGCATCTTTAATGTGCGAGTTAGAAGAACTCGAGGAACAAAAGATGGCTAGGTTTTGTAGGGGTTTAAATCGTAACATAGTTGATGTGGTAGATTTACATCCTTATGCTTCATTTGATTTGTTATGCTCTTTGTGTTTAAAAGTAGAGGGCCAACAAAAACGACGAACTACTTCGACCACTAAAACAAACACCTGGTAAAATCCGAAACACCTAATAAATTCGGAGGGTCTAATTCAAGCCAAACCCCAAAATCCGTAGTTGCCACCCAAACAACACCTAAAACCGACACCAAATCAAAAGACATGTCTAAGGTCCGTTGTTTCAAGTGTCAAGGATTTGGTCACTTTCAAAGCGATTGTCCTAATAAAAGAGTCATCACCTTAAGAGAGGCAATTAGTTATCGCGATGAATTGATGGAGGGTTTTAGTGACGAGGATGAACCCTCATATGTCACGAATGGGGATGAGTTAGAGGGGGACGACGTGCTAGAGTTTGTAGCACCAAGTCATGTTGAGTCTTTGGTCTTACGTCGTACTTTGCGCACCGTTGTTGAACCGGTTGTGGCCGAACAACGTGACCAAATCTTCCACACTAAATGCTTGGTCAAAGACAAATGGTGTAATGTGATTATTGATGGGGGGAGTTGTACCAACGTCGCCTCACAAGACATGGTTAAGAAATTAACCCTAACCACAACACCACACCCGAGACCCTATACCTTACATTGGCTCGATGATGGGAATCAAGTTAAGGTAACTAAACAAGTCCGCGTTGGTTTTATGATGGGTCCTTACAAGGACGAGGTGGTTTGCGACGTTATTCCCATGGATGCTTGTCACGTGTTATTAGGCAGGCCATAGCAATTTGACCGCAATGTCCTTCATAGAGGACGAAGCAACGAGCATGAACTCATGGTGGATGGTTAGAAGGTCGTCCTTAGGCCTATGGCGCCGAAGGAGATTCGTTCGATTCATTCTAATCGTACTAACAAGCCGAGTTTATCAATGTTTGCTAGTGAAAGAGACGTGGAGCAGGTTTTGGCTAGAGGAGAGCAAGTGCACACGCTTGTGGCGTCTAACCTGTCCACAGTTTCAAGAGGGAATAACCTTGACCAAGGTTACATTAACCTTGACCAAGTTTACCCTAACCTTGACTCTGTTGAACGCATTAAACCACTATTGCGTGAGTTTGACGATGTTTTTCCAGATGATTTACCAGCGCGTTTTCCTCCATTGCGTGGAATCGAGCATCAAATTGATCTCGTGCCCGGCGCGCCCTTACCAAATAAGGCGGATTATCGGAGTAACCCCGAAGAAACCAAAGAACTCCAACGACAAATTGAGGAGTTAATGGAACGAGGGTACGTAAGAGAAAGCATGAGCCCGTGCGTGGTTCCATCTTTACTCGTCCCTAAGAAAGATGGCACATGGAGAATGTGCATCGATAGTCGAGCAGTGAATAACATCACCATAAAATATCGATTCCCGATTCCGAGACTCGATGATATGCTTGATGAACTTCACGGCTCAACCATCTTCTCCAAAATCGATCTTCGAAGTGGTTATCACCAAATTCGAATGAGAGAAGGAGATGAATGGAAGACCGCATTCAAAACCAAACATGGTTTATATGAATGGTTGGTCATGCCTTTCGGCCTTACGAATGCACCAAGCACTTTCATGAGGCTTATGAGCGAGGTTCTAAAGTCCTTCATTGGAAAGTTCGTGGTCGTGTACTTGGATGATATCCTAGTATATAGTAAAGGCATTGAAGAGCACCTACAACACTTAAGACAAGTGTTCGAAATGCTAAGGGTGAAAAAACTCTACGGCAAAGCCGAGAAGTGCTCATTCTTGGTCGACAAAGTTCTTTTTTTTTGGTGAAATGTGAGTAATTCATTCATCAAAAAATAGGAGTTACATGACATATTCTATACAAAGACAGTATAAAGCACAAAAAAAATTGAGACAAGGGGTAGCTAGCACCTCCAACTCGATCAATAGCTGATTCCTATCTGTCTAAAATAATGTAAATCGGTATCGGTAACTTTATCCTTAGCTCTCAACTTAATCCGTCTCCTGGCATCACCTATGATACGTAAAGCCAGCTTTGTTGGATGATCAATATACCCCTCCAATCGGGCTTTGTTTCGTTGATTCCAAGTCACATAGTAACAGGCCACAAGAATAGCACCGTGCAATTTCCGATACTGCTGGTGCATATCTCCATCAAGTATATTCGTCAGGCTGAGATTACATCCAATAAGATCAGCAACAATCCGCATAAGTCTTCTACTGAATTGGCAATCAAAAAAGAGATGGTCCACCGTTTCAGTGGCATTACAGCAAAGGCAACAGTCATCATTGTCAATGCATCCATGCCGGTACAGCTTATCCTTCACATTTACTCCTCCATTCAAAATCAGCCAAGTTATGACAGCATGCTTAGGGAGAGCCCATTGATTCCACACGAAATTAGTCCAAGGCGGAGGATTATGAGCAGGAAGGAGCCATCCATAACCACTCTTAATCGAGTAGCCATTCGGATCCAACGCCCAAACTCCATTATGAAAGCCTTGTTTAAGAATTTCCTTCGTCTTACATATGGACTTCCAAGTCCACGAACAATCAGCAGGGGGGGAGTACTCGTGACAAACCTGCTGTTTTATGTATATAGAAGAGACCCATTTCACCCACAAGCTGCTTCTATCTTCGTAAATCCAACTAACGAGTTTGCCTACAGCTGCCACATTCCAAATGGAAGCTCTCTTAATGCCAAGCCCCCCAAGTTGCTTAGGGAGAGTGACCTTATCCCACAAAATAAGAGGAGTCCTTGTGTATTCACAATTCCCGTCCCAAAGATAGTTTCGGCATATTGCTTCAATTCTTTTGATAGTGTGCTTGGGAATAATAAATATTGTGGCCCAATAGTTATAAAGGGTGTTAAGAACAGACGAGATCAGCGTTATCCTTCCTGCATAGGACAGCTTTCTCGCCCCAAGGCCCCTGATGCAATTGGTCGACAAAGTTATATTCCTTGGATACGTTGTATCTCGGGATGGAGTTGCCGTGGATCAAGAAAAAGTGGAGGCTATTCGTTCTTGGCCTATCCCTAGTACGGTGACTGAAGTACGATCATTCCATGGATTGGCTTCATTCTACCGACGGTTTATTCGTGATTTCAGCACGGTCATGAGCCCAATCACGGGTTGCTTGAAAAAGGGAGCATTTGATTGGAACGAACAAGCTCATAAAGCGTTCGAGAAGATCAAGGAGTTGCTATGCAATGCACCTATACTCGCTCTACCCGACTTCTCTCAACCGTTCAAAGTTGAGTGTGACGCAAGTGGCGTGGGAATTGGGGCTGTCTTAATCCAAGCTCAACGACCCATTGCTTACTTTTCGGAGAAATTGGGGGGCGCTCGTTGTAATTACTCTACATACGACAAAGAGTTCTACGCGATCGTTCGAGCACTTGACCATTGGAGTCACTACCTTCGCCCTAGTCATTTTGTACTTCACTCGGACCACGAGTCTCTCAAGTACATACATGGGAAACAAAAACTCAACCCGAGACATGCAAAGTGGGTTGAATTCCTTCAATAATTTCATTTTTCATCAAGGTACAAAGAAGGCAAAAGTAATGTAGTAGCTGACGCTTTATCACGTAGATATGCGCTACTTACCACGCTCGAAGTGAAGTTACTAGGGTTCGATTTAATCAAAGAATCCTATGTGCTTGATGATGAACTAAGGGAGATATTCGAGGAATGTGAAAAGGGTGGATACAAGGAATACACGTTACAAGAGGGTTTTCTATTTAAGGGAAATCGACTTTGTGTTCCGAAGCATCCAATTCGTGAATTATTAATTCGCGAAGCACATGGTGGTGGTTTAGCCGGACATTTCGGGGTCCAGAAGACGCTCGACATCTTACACAAGCATTTTCATTGGCCGAAAATGATTGGTGATGTCCAAAGCATCATAGGCAAGTGTGTTACTTGTCACATGGCGAAAAGTTTCTTTAAAGCAGGAGCCTACATGCCATTACCAGTTCCGGAACGACCATGGGAAGATGTGTCAATGGACTTTATTGTGGCCTTACCTCGCACTCAAAGAGGAAGGGATGCAATTATGGTGGTCGTTGACAGATTTTCGAAGATGGCGCATTTCGTGGCTTGCCATAAAACGGACGATGCTAGTAATGTCGCGGATCTGTATTATCGCGAGATAGTCCATTTACATGGAGTCCCGAAGAATATTGTGTCTGATCGTGACTCAAAATTCTTGAGTTAATTTTGGAACACACTTTGGAGAAAGGTCGGTACTAAGCTACTGTTTAGCACTTCGCATCACCCTCAAACCGATGGGCAAACGGAAGTGACAAACCGTATCTTAGGGACTATTCTTCGAGGTTTATTGAGTAAAACTCAAAAGGATTGGGATCTTAAGCTTGCACATGCGGAGTTCGCTTATAATCGATCTCCCACCTATGCAACTAAGCACACTCTCCCTTCGAGGTAGTTTATGGGGTTAACCCGTATTTGCCTATTGAGTTACTCCCCATCCCTAAAGAGGAATTTGTTTACAAGGACGCGGAGGACAAGGTTAAGGCTATGACAAAGCTACATGATCAAGTCCGAGCTAGTATTGAGGTGGTGAACGAAACCTACAAACGGCGAGCTAATAAAAACCGACAAGCTAAGACCTTCCAACCCGGAGATTTAGTTTGGTTGCACTTGCGCAAGGAAAGGTTTCCGGGAAAACGGAAAAACAAGCTCATGCCGAGAGCCGAGGGTCCGTACAAGGTCGTTGACAAAGTAAACGACAATGCTTATAAGATCGAGCTTCCGGGAGACTATGGAGTCCACTCTACATTCAATGTAGGGGACTTAAGTCCGTACTTAAGCGATGATGGCCTTGCGGAATTGAGATCAATTCCTTTCGAAGGAGGGGATGATACGAGTAAGCTCGAACCCGACCCGATTGTGCTTGGACCGAACAAAGCCCACAATGAGACGATGCACTCACTCGGGGTATTCGAACCAAGCCCAATTAAGTTGGGAGTGTGCATGCTTACCCATGTCCCAAATATGTTCTAGGTGCATTAGAGAAAATAAAAATTATGGAAGATATGCGGGGATATCAAGCGCGATCCTTACTCCAAATAATCAAGAACAATCTTCTCATATTTGGCAACAAAATGAATGAGTATCAAGGTTGATTTGATATTTATTTCATGGGAGATATGCGTGCGATCTACCACCCAAATAAAGAGGCAATCTTCTTTTAATTAGGAAGTAAGACTAATAATGATATCTTCAATATCATTTCAAGATATACCTAGGATAAGATATTAAATTCTCTAGATTAGTTACTATTTTTCCTTGATTATGTATCTCATAAAATAGGCTAAGTGTCTCGTATAGTATATTCGAGATTATATACGTGTAAGGCTATAAAAGCCACATTCCATAGCATTTTTCATCATTCAACAATTAAGCAATAAAAATTTCCGCAACGTTTTGATTTTAAATCAACTCTTGTGTTTTATATTTCGAGAAAGTACTTCGAAATCGCGTTGAGGAATTGGTGCGCCAATCTCTACGTTATTAGTTTCGGATTCAAGGTAGAATTCGGGCTAAATATCTTTGGTTACGTTGGTCTTTTATTTCATCACAAAAATCCTTACGTAATTCAAAGTATTTTCTTTCCTAAAATATACGCACCACAAAACGTCTAAATCCGGAAAGACATGATGAGGGTTGAGAGCCTGCACCGGGTCGCCCGCCTGGCAGGCCCCACGAAGACCCAACCCGGGAATCGAAGAGTCTGTCCAGCAGGCCGTCGAGGTAAGACGCCGGGACTTTCCTCTATGAATGTGACTCCGAGAAGGCTGCCTGTCCAGCAGGGTAAAGCGACCAGCTGGGGAGGGCCCGTAGACTCCTCTTAACCACCTGCCCCCAGGCGACCTCCCTCCCGAGCAGGGCAGGGGTTACCAGGGGCCCTTTCGTCTTTCTGCCTAAGGTAAAAGGGAATGAGTGGATGAAGCAGGTCCACGTGTAACCCTGACATCCACCCATTCTCCCGCTCTTTTTCCCCCTCCAATTCCCTCTCTTGTGGGAAGGTATAAATACCCACCCATTTCCCACTTAGAGGGGGTTTGATTTTCTCTCTCTAGACTCTTACTCCTGAAAACGCCACCTAGTTCCTCACGAGCTAGGTTCGTCAAGGCATTCACGGACTGACTTAGGCATCGGAGAGGGTTCCCTCGGACAACCTCTGGGGCCCTGTGCGCTACTTGTGCAGGGAGCAGGCTCAATCCGCCGGGAAGGTCCGACCATAGGAGAGGAGAAAGAAGAGATCAAAGGAAGTCAAGCAAGCGATATCTGAATACAAAGAACCCGAATTCATAGTCGGGTTAATTGATTCCTTGACCGGAACAATTTGGCGCCGTCTGTGGGGAAGATCTAGGTTGTACCCACGAGATTACCCACAAAATCAACCATTCCAAAACACAAAATTAACAAATTAACCACTCAAAATCGAACATGCCGGAAATTTTCGACACCAGCTCGGTGGCAAACCCACCCAAAGCCCCCCCAATATGGCATGCCGCCAGAAGTGACACCCGCCGCCACAATTCCAGGTGTGGGGCGAGCCAGTCTCCAGGGGGCACCGGGCCAGGGGGCAGTTGCCATGACAGGGCAGGGGGGCAATCCGAGGCCAGTTCTAAACCTCACCCCTGCTCAAATGGTACAGACTGCAGCGTTCTTCTCAGCTATGCTGGATCAGAAATTCACCCCGGACGATCTGGTAGGCAGGGTCGCCACGACCCCCAAGTTGCTCCACTTTGAAAGTGGGGAAGGAACCGGGGGCACAAAGCGAACCGCCGTCAGAAACGTTCAGAAAAAGGCTAGGAAGACAGCTCAGGCTTATGCACAAGTGCAAAGGCGAATCTCAGAGGCCCGTCAGCAGCCGCCTGCACAGCAGGAGGTAGCTGGTCCTGAGGGCGCATTCTCCATTCATACTACAGAGTCCACGGCCGCTCGTGAAAGAGGAGGCCTATCCCAGGGCCTGAGGAATCACATGAAGCACAAGGAGCCAGTGTCCAAACGCTTGGGAGAGAAACAGGATGTATTCTCCAGGCTGACACCGATTGAGGGATTGCGGCCTGCCCCCGGGCTATCCCAGAGCCTGCAATCCAGGCTCAACAACGGTCAGCCTATGAGGCCCAGGCACCGTCAGGGTGATAACCTTGAGCCCGCCCAGAAAAAGCGCTCACGGTATCACTCCCCTTCCCAGGGCGACGAGGCGATAAGCAGGCCGAGGCCCCCACCAAGACACCGCTCCCCTGAAAGTAGGCGACCGACCCCTGACAGAAGGGACGACTACGGTCACCACTCAGGCGCGAGCAGGTCAAAAATGGTGGGTAGGCCAACCAAGACCCCGCTTCACCCTGAGATTCAGGCGTATCCTATCCCGAAGATTAAGATGCCAACTGTAAAGTTCGACGGAACTACAGACCCGGAAGATCACCTGGCTGCGTACGAAAGTCACATGGGCATGTACGACGCCGACGACGCAGTCTGGTGCAAAATCTTCCCCACCACCCTGGTGGGCCTAGCCCAGGGTTGGTTCAGGGACCTCCCGCAGGGGTCAATCTCTTTCTTCATCGAACTGGCAGAAATGTTCCTGGATCAGTATGCTGGAAACAAAAGACGACGTCTCACCCGTTTCGACCTGATGACCCTCAGGCAAAAGAGGGGCTAGACTGTCAGGGAATATCTGAAGAGGTTCGACTTATCGTTCCAGCAGGTAAAGGAAATTGACGACCCGACAGCAGCGTATGCACTAACCAACTCCCTGCTACCCGGCGAAATGAAAAACCAAATGATCAGGGCCCAGCCTGAGACCCTGGCCAAGGCCAGAAAGATTGCAGAGGGGTTTATTTGCAGGAGGAGTTCCACAGCCTGCCGGAGACCCCCGCAGGCCCCACGAGGCAGCAGGGGGGACCGCAGGGTGGACGCGGTAGAAACGAATCCGGAAGGCATAGAACTGAGGAAGGGGATACCCCTAAAAAGGATCGCACTGTCTACCAGCCCAGGTTCGACAGCTACACAGCCCTTAACAAATCCAGGGCGGAAATCTTCGAGCTGGAAAAGGAAACTGCTAAATGGAACCGCCCGAGCAAACCGCGCAGTCCAAAAGGGGATCCCAAGAAATTCTGCACTTTCCACGACTGTGTAGGCCACACCACCGAAGAGTGTCGCCACCTGAAAGACGAGATCGAGAAACTCATCAGGAATGGCTGGTTGGCCAACTATGCAGCCAGGAATAAACCTCAGAAAGAGGCGCCTGAAAAGCCCGAAGGCTCGGTACAGAACCGCCTGGTAATCCATGTGGTATTAGGGGATGCAGAAGACCTAGTCAGCCGAAGGGGGCAGAAAAGGCAAATTCGTGAGCTAAGGAACCAAATTTGCTACGCTGAAAGAGCAGGAAGCCCGAAAGGGGTAACGCTGAGCATCACCCCCGCAGATGCAGGGCGGGTGGTATACCCTCACAGCGATCCCCTGGTGCTATCCTTGGTAATCAGCAACCACATTGTTCGGAGGTGCATGGTGGATACCGGTGCCTACACGAATTTGCTGTACAAAGACGCTTTCGACAAAATGGGTCTGGAGAGAAGGCACCTACGACCTGCCCCTGGGTCATTATATGGGTTTAGCGGAGCAGGCGTACTGCCCATGGGGATCATAGACCTACCTGTGACATTTGGGGAGGGAGCTACGACCAGAAATGTCAGGGCATCATTTGTTGTAGTGGATGCAAAGTCTGCCTACAACGCCCTGATCGGCAGAGCCACCCTGGACGAAATTGAAGCGACCATATCAATCAGGGCTCTCACTATAGCCTATGTTACTGATTTTGGCCTGGAAGGGAAAGTGCGCGGAGACCAGGAATCGGCCAGACAGTGCTATTCCGTGGCCCTGCAGGCTCACGAAAGCGAAAGAAAAGGAAAAAGAAAAGCTGACAGTTCCCCCAGCAGGAAAGGCGAGATTCCAGCCGGTAGTCAGGCGCCAAAGCACCTGGAACCTGGGGGAGAAAGCATGCTGGTGGACCTGGAGCCAGGGAGGCAAGTCCTTATAGGGGCCGACCTGGAAGAGTCCTACCAGGCTGAACTGGTCGAGCTACTGAAAGAAAACAAGGATGTCTTCGCCTACTCGGCGGATGAGATGCCAGGGGTCGATCCAGCGTGTATCGTTCACAGGCTGAACGTAAACGCAGACGCCCGCCCTGTGAAACAGAAAAAGCGGAACATGTCCGCAGAAAAAGACTTGGCAATCAAGGAAGAAATTGAGAAACTTTTGAAGGTGGACTTTATAGAAGTTTGTGACTACCCTGAATGGTTAGCAAATGTGGTCATGGTCAAAAAGTCGTCAGGCGCGTGGAGGATGTGCGTAGACTTTACGAACCTCAACAAAGCCTGCCCGAAAGACTGCTACCCGCTCCCCAGAATCGCCCAATTGGTAGACGCTACCAGTGGGTACACTATGCTAAGCTTTCTGGATGCCTTCTCAGGGTATCATCAGGTGTACTTATGGCAGCCAGACAGAGTTAAGTGCGCATTCATCACCAGTTCAGGCACCTACATGTACAAGATGATGCCATTCAGGCTGAAAAACGCAGGAGCCACGTACCAACGCCTAGTCGACAAGGTGTTCGAAAGCCAAAAAGGCAGGAACATAGAAGCCTATGTCGACGACGCCATTGTGAAGAGTAAAGGAGACAAAGAGCACCTGGCAGACCTGCGGGAGACCTTCTCCTCCCTGCGTGCCTACAAAATGAAACTCAATCCAAAGAAGTGTACATTTGGGGTTCGCTTTGGAAAATTCTTGGGTTTTTTGGTCAGCTCTCGAGGGATAGACGCTAACCCCGAGAAAATTCAGGCTGTCCTGGACCTTCCTGAGCCAAAGACCATGAGGGACATCCAACGTCTGACAGGCCGCATGGCCGCCCTGGCACGAATCATCGCCAGGTCAGCAGAAAAATCAACCCCATTCTTCAAAGTACTGAAAGGCAACAAGCAATTGAAATGGGAGGACGAACAAAAAGAAGCATTCGGGCAGTTGAAGGAGCATTTAAAGAAACTCCCCACCCTGGCAAGGCCAGTGGCAGGGGAAAAACTCTTCCTCTACATCGCTGTAACCAATGTGACAGTCAGCGCGGTCATCTTGAGGGAGGAAGCAGGCGCTCAACAGCCCATATATTTTGTAAGTCACGCCCTGGGGGCAGCAGAGAAGAATTATCCTTTGGTTGAGAAAGCAGCCTACGCAGTCGTTATAGCGGCCAGAAAGTTGAGGCCATACTTCGTCGCACACCCTGTCGTAGTGCTGACAGACCAGCCCTAAGGTGCTGGAAAAAATTGAAAAGTCAGGCAGACTGCTGAAGTGGGCTATCGAGTTGAGTGGACTAGGGATAACATACCAGTAAAGAACAGCCATCAAGGCCCAAGCCCTGGCCGACTTTCTGGCAGAGTGTTCCCACTCTGAGGAGGATAGCCCAACCACCGGCGAATGGATCGTGTACACCGATGGGTCCTCCACGGCTAATGGAGCAGGGGCAGGAATAGTATTGACCAGTCCGGAGGGTACCGACTTTGAGCATGCTCTCAGATTTGTCTTTCCCGCGTCGAACAACGAAGCAGAGTACGAAGCAGTACTAGCAGGCATCAACCTAGCCAGAGCTGCAGGCGCAGAGCGGATTGTTCTGGCAACAGACTCCCAGCTCATCGCCAACCAAATCAATGGAGAGTATGAGGCTAGGGACCAAACAATGGCCGCGTACCTGGAAATGGTGAAGAGGGAATTATCAGGCCTAAAATCATACGAAATCAGACAGATCCCTCGATCCCAGAACAATCGGGCAGACGCCCTGTCAAAGCTGGCTAGCTCCAGCTTTCAGGATATAAGAAGGTCGGTATGGGTGGACGTTGTCCAGGAAAAATCTTCCGTCCTCTGTCAAGCCATCGGTTCGGTGGAGGAAGCAGGGCCTGGGGATTGGAGGACCCCCATCCTCCTGTTCAAGAAACACGGAATCTTACCAACTGACCCCGTACAAAAAAGAAAAATGCCGGCAAGGGCTGCATGGTTCATCATAATGGGAGAAGACTTGTACAAGAAATCTTTCTCGTCCCCTCTGCTCAGGTGGTTGGGGGCAGAGCAGGCGGCGGAGGTGTTGGATGACATCCACTCTGGGATATGTGGTCATCACATAGGAGGAAAGTCGCTGGCACACAAGGCCTTGAGAGCCGGATACTACTGGCCGACCCTGTTGGCCGACGCCAAAGACTTGACTCAAAAGTGCAGAAAATGCCAGCTTTTCGCCCCATCCATCCATGCCCCGGCCCAAGAGCTCAGGCCGATCCTGTCTCCCATCCCCTTCGCTCAGTGGGGGATGGACATGTTAGGACCCTTTGCGGTGGCCACAGGGGGAAGAAGATTCTTGATCGTAGCCATCGACTACTTCACCAAATGGGTGGAAGCTGAAGCAGTGCCTAACATCACCGAGCCTGCAGTCAGGAAGGTGATTTGGCGGAACATTATCACTAGATTCGGCCTGCCCAAAATGCTGGTGTTTGACCATGGAAGGCAATTCGATAATGACCCCCCTGAGAGTATGGCTGGAAGGCCACGGCGTCGCGGTTGCTTATTCTGCCGTCTGCCACCCTCAAACCAACGGACAGGCAGAGGCAGCCAACAAACAGATCCTGAATGGCCTTAAGAAAATGGTGGATGACCTCAAGGGCAGGTGGGCCGACGAGCTCCCCAGCATACTCTGGTCAATCCGGACCACCCGAAAGGAATCTACAGGCCAGACCCCGTTCGGCCTGGTATATGGTGCAGAGGCTCTATTACCAATCGAGGCCAGGATCCCTTCCCTGCGCTCCTCACAATACGACCAGACTGAAAATGAAGTAGCAATGGCTGAAGCCTTAGATCTGGTCAGTGAGGTAAGGGAAGAAGCCAGTGCCAATATCGTCGCCTACCAGCAACGAATGAGAAAGGCATACAATAAGAGAGTACATCAACGAAATTTTCAAATGGGCGATTTAGTCCTCAGAAAAACGCAGGCCGTGGGAAAATCGAGAGAGCACGGCAAACTCAGCGCTAACTGGGAAGGTCCGTACCAAGTAACTCAAATCTTAGGGCCAGGCACGTATAAAATCGCCAATCTAAAGGGTCAAGAGCTGAGTGCTCACTGGAACGCGGACACCCTGAAGAAGTATTATGTTTAAGCAGAATCTTAAGATACTCTTCGTTTCTTAAAAATTGGCGGAGAACGGTCAAAGAATGTCGACGGCTCCGACCACCCTTGTGTTAGATTTTTACAAAGAAATGAAAGAACCTCAAGTCTATACTCGTTGTCTGTTCAAACCTGTGTTTTCACACACAAACGAGCAGGGGGCAATAGGGGGAGGCCCCCCTGTTGCCAGAACTAAGGAAAACGGGCCCCCCAACAAAAATTCAACGCCTCCCTGCTAGCCTCTGGGCAGGCAGGGGGCAGGCCCCCTGGACTTTGAACAAAAGCCAGGGACAGGCCAAATGAACAAGGACTGGGGGCAGGCTCCCCAACCTTGTATAAAAAACGCAACGCCTCCCTGCCAGCCTCTGGACAGGCAGGGGGGCAGGCCCCCTGGACTTTGAGCAAAAGCTAGGGACAGGCCAAACAAACAAGGACTGGGGGCAGGCCCCCCAACCTTGTATAAAAAACGTAAAACGCCTCCCTGCCAGCCTCTGGGCAGGCAGGGGGCAGGCCCCCTGGACTTTGATCAAAAGCCAGGGACAGGCCAAACGAACAAGGACTGGGGGCAGTCCCCCTAACCTTGTATAAAAAACGCATAATGTTACCCTGCTTACCTCCGGGCGGGCAGGGGGCAGGCCCCCGGGACTTTGATCAAAAGCCAGGGACAGGCCAAACTAACAAGGATTGGGGGCAGGCCCCCCAACCTTGTATAAAAAACGCAAAGAGCCCCCCTGACCCGCCTTTTGGCAGGCAGGGGGCAGGCCATACCTTAAGAAACTCCAAACAAAAAATTCAAACAGAAGCAGGATGAAAACAAACGGAAAAATCCTTAGAAAAGGAAATAAAGTAGCAGGAGATACACCGAATAAAGGTTTTCTAAGGTAATTACATCGAATACGGCAGCCGGCCACAAAAGGGCTCGGTGCGCAGAAAAGATAAGAAGTCAAAACATTAGCATGAACGCGGCAGGGGACAGGCATGAGCCCTTTGAGGATGACTGCCTTCCATGTTAAGCAGGGGGAGCTTCTGGGCCAGATGTAGCAGCCCCTTCATCCATCCTGCGCATCTGGGCCTCGTCCTTAGCGGTATAAAGAGCCCGAAAAGCCTCTTCATCGAAGCCTGGGAACATCTCCTTGACAGCCTCCATGACCACCCCCAAGCAAGAGTTGGCACCATTGACGAAGCCTGCTGACACGGCAGTTTCCACCTCCTGGATTATCTCATCTTTCTCCTTCTGCCACTCCTCGGTCTTCGCCGCCAAGTCACCAAGGGCCGCCTGAAGAGCCGAATCCGCCTTGGAAAGACGCTCCCCTAGGTCGGCAGCCTTCCTCTTGGCTTGGTCCAACTCGGCTAAAGCTTTTTTGGCCTGCTCCAGCTCTGCAAAGGCCTGCTTGGCTCTCTTCGACTCCTCCTCCAAGCGGGACACCTCCCGGACCGCCCTCTCACTTTGAGACCTCTAGTGAGTCACCTGACTCCTGGCCTCCTCCAGCTCGCTCTCCCTTTTGGCCAGCTGATCCTTCAGGCCAGCAATAAGGGTGACGTCCTTTTCAATTGTAGCCAGACGGTCGGGGTTGGCCAGATCCTCGTCACTTAAGCGACTGAGGGCCGCCAGCTCAGCAGAGGCCTGAATAATTCTGGCAGTGCGCTGGATGTACTGGGTCACTTGGTGGGTAGCAGAGCGGACAGTCTTGAGGAGGTGATCCGCCAAAACCGCCCCAGAGTCAGAGAGTAAGGCAGAGACGTCCTGGCTATCGCCGGCGGCATAATGGAACTCAGTATTCTCCTCAGAGAAAAGGGTGCAGGGAACTCCCTGGGCAAAGCGTTTAGGGTCAGGCGTATCAGCTTCCAAATCCACCACATGATCTGCACTTGGAGTTCCCCTACTCCTTTTTCTGATCAGCCCCCTGGGAGCGCTTTCCCCCGTCTCTTCAGAGCCAGCAGCCTACGCCCCCCTGAGGAATCTGAACCCCTGCCGGAGGACCTCCCTGTTTGACGGTGGGGGAGGGAGTAACCTCAGAGGCAGTTGCCTTTTTTGCAACCGGAGAAGGGGTGGCTTCAGAGACCGCCGTTTTGGCGGGAGTTGACCTAGGGGGAGCAGGGAGCCTCGGCCTGCTGAACGAAAGGCCCTTCAGATGCTTCATCAGGTTTTTCTCGCCCCTCTTGAAGTCAGGAGGAAGGGAGGGACGGCTTTGAATAACGTCGAGAGTCCCGGACAAACCCAAACGTCTCACCTCCCCTTTTGTCCAAAGGAAGGTGGCGAGGTCTGCAAAGCAAACGGATGACTGGTTAGAAAGGCCATTTAAAAAGTAAAAGGCGAGTAAGGAAAAATCATCAACATTCCTGAACTACCTTCGTCTAAGCCCGGATTCATGCCCACCCGGGTAAGGTACCTGTCAGTAGCAATGACCTCCGCGTGGGGAAGCCATATTGAAGGACCGTACACCCCATACTTATCAGTGTTGGCAGCAAATTGGTCCACCAAATCCTTGTCTTCCGCGCTCAACTTCACCTCCAGAGCCTTACCTCCCACGCCAGGGTGATATTCTTCAGGAGTCTCAAGCCGGGTGTGAACGTGATTCCTGAAATGGCGGGGAATTTTCCACCCATGGGCGCTGTGCACATAGAGAAAATTGTTCTTCCAATCTCTCAGGCTGTCCATAGCAGGCCACACCAAAGTATGCCCTTTCTGCCTCAGAAGGGACCAATACCCAGGAGAGCCCTCACTCCCAGAAGAAACCATTTGCAGGCCGACCATAAATCTGAGGGCGTCAATAGAGGGTTCGGCGCGATGGAACAGGGAGGTCCACACGTATGAAATCAATGACCTGACAGCCATGGCTGTCAGCTGGGCGATGGCCACATTCATCCGCCTGAAAATCTCCTCTAGAGTAGGATGAAGAGGGAAACGAAGACCAAACTCCAAGAACTTGTGGTAAACCGCAATGCACCCGTCGGGAGGGCAGCACACGGTGTCTTTTTCGCCAGGGATGACAATTGTATATCCATCCCCGAAATTGTAGAACCGCTCAATCGCGTTGGCGGCGTTCTTCGCGAGAATCAGATCCCGGTTTTTTGGGTCAGGGTAAGTACTCAGAGGAATGCGGTACTTGGCTTTGTCTAAGTAATAGGTCCTGCCCCTTTCCCGGGGAATAAGGGGACCAGAGGTCCTGGAGGGGTCGATCTCCATCGCCTCGTCATCCGAATCAATAACGTCGTAGGGGGCAGGTTCAGGGGAATTGCCGCCCCCACTGCCCGTCGGGTCCTCCTCCTCAACCATCCCAAGGCCAACCTCCCTAGAGGAGGAGGCAAGGTCCTCCCTACCCTTTTCCCGTTCCTCTTTCCCCAAGGGGTCGGTGAATGGTAGAATGCGCGGGCGAGTTCTAGACATAGCAGCCCTAAGAGGAAAGAAAAAGCAAGAAATCGAAAAGAAAGGGAGCAAGAGTTGGAAATTAAAAGTCTAACCTAGGGTCAGCCGCCGAGGAAATGTAAGCTTGCAAGAGAAATCTCCCAGAAGAAACGGGGTTGCGAAGGAAAGCTCGAGTTATCACACCGAGAGATTTGCAGAAGAAAAGAAAGAAAGTTTGAAAAGAAAAAGAGAAGAGGAATAAGTGACAGATTGTTTTTATAGGAGGAAAGGCAGACGAAAAGTCGCCAACCCCCGAAGACCTACCCAAGGGCTACTGTCCACGTGTCGAACTCTCGAAAGGCAGCCCCTTGTAGCTTCCCAAGAATGGCCTCGAGAAGACCAAAAGACGTCGGGGGATCGATCACATTGTGACGTCCTCCCTCCATCCAAATAATAATAACAAAAACAAATAATAACAAATAATAAAATAACACATATAAACGAAGCTGCCTGATCTTTTCATTAAATTAAAGAAAACCCGAAAAACGGGCAAGTTACATCGCCTACAAACAAGAAATACAAAAAGAGCCCCTGTTTCTGGCTCGCCACGCCTGCATTTCTCGGGCAGGCCTAATCATCGTCAAAGCCTGGGGAGTAGTCCCCAGGGCTATTGCACCCCCCCTGCATCGGACCCCCAGTCCCAATCATCAGAGTCCTTGAAGGGATCCGCTGAATCATCGTCATCACCCCGACCATAGGAGTAACCCTGGCCGTCACTATCGCCGGAATCCCGGCTGCTAACGTCCCAGTCCCTACCATAAGGGACTGTTTTGGTATCATCACAGGAGCCACAGCCCACTCTCCTCCTCAGAGGAGAAGAAGGGCCCGACTCAGGAGATGAGGCCAGCTCAGAGCAGTCGGGGTCGAACTGCTCAGGGTGTAGCCATGGAAAACACTCATGGCACCCCCTGTCGAAACAACCCCCACCCTGGGGGCAGCGCCTGTATCTTGGAGCGGCTGGAGAAGCCCTCTGAGGGCGCTTGCCCACCTTGACAAGGGCCCTCCTGAGCTTACGGTGACGTCGAGCGCGGGGCCGCCTGCTACGGCGTAAAATGAGAAAAGACGCCCTGGGGTACCTTAGCTTCCAGCGCCCCCTAAAGCGACGGCTCACTACACGAGCCCCTTGGCAAAAAAGTACTTTGGTAATCCACGACATTTTCTTTGAAGGAAGAAGAAGAGAAGCTTGGAGATAGGTCGTGAAAGTGGCAAAGAAACCGCAATTTATACGAAAAAGGAGGCCAAAACATTAATTGGCGCCCCAACTACTTTGACAGGGGGCACGGCCAATCAGCACACCAGCACGCTGCCCCAAAATCCATTGGGTCTGGAAAGCAATCATGACCAAAAGACAATTAAACTCTTGGCATGCCCAATACAGAAGAGTCTTCCCCCTCGGGAATACGCGAACGCATTAAATGCAAGGGTAAAGCCACAAGTCAACTACTCACCATCAAGAGTCCACCTGCCAAGGAGAAGCCTTACTTCCCCCCGGCCGGTGAGGGCCAATTGATGAGGGTTGAGAGCCTGCGCCGGGTCGCCCGCCTGGCAGGCCCCACGAAGACCCAACCCGGGAATCGAAGAGTCTGTCCAGCAGGCCGTTGAGGTAAGACGCCAGGACTTTCCTCTATGAATGTGACTCCGAGAAGGCCGCCTGTCCAGCAGGGTAAAGCGACCAGCTGGGGAGGGCCCGTAGACTCCTCTTAACCACCTGCCCCCAGGCGACCTCCCTCCCGAGCAGGGCAGGGGTTACCAGGGGCCCTTTCGTCTTTCTGCCTAAGGTAAAAGGGAATGAGTGGATGAAGCAGGTCCACGTGTAACCCTGACATCCACCCATTCTCCCGCTCTTTTTCCCCCTCCAATTCCCTCTCTTGTGGGAAGGTATAAATACCCACCCATTTCCCACTTAGAGGGGGTTTGATTTTCTCTCTCTAGACTCTTACTCCTGAAAACGCCACCTAGTTCCTCACGAGCTAGGTTCGTCAAGGCATTCACGGACTGACTTAGGCATCGGAGAGGGTTCCCTCGGACAACCTCCGGGGCCCTGTGCGCTACTTGTGCAGGGAGCAGGCTCAATCCGCCGGGAAGGTCCGACCATAGGAGAGGAGAAAGAAGAGATCAAAGGAAGTCAAGCAAACGATATCTGAATACAAAGAACCCGAATTCATAGTCGGGTTAATTGATTCCTTGACCGGAACAGACCCTAACCACGAACCAATGTTACATTAACCTTAGTTCAATTTCACTCCAAAATCCACGTCATCACTCAAGGTTACATTAACCTTCGACCCAATTTTCATATCTTATTCTAAACCGTTTCCGCATTCGCATCAAGATGCAAGGTCGGTCTAAATGGGAACCACAAATTATAGCTTAGTTCGTTGAATACTTATCGATTAATTATCATTCCACGTAACAAAGGTCAAATGAATGCCAATAGGAACGAGTAGGTAGCCTAAAGGGTGCAAAATATTATCATTGCTGCATAATCGGCATCATAAACAAACACTAAGACTAAAGAAAATAAAAGAGTAAATTAAAAATTACTCCCTTTTAAGATATCGATTTTAAAATTTACTCCCTTTTAAAAATTTTGTTAAAAATAACTCCCAAAATCTATCAAAAGTTCAAAAATTGCTCCAAAATCAGCTACTTTATAGAACTGGCCGAAACCTTTCTGGACCAGTATGCAGGGAACAAGAGGCGCAGGCTGACTCGCTTCGACCTGATGACCCTGAAGCAGAAGAAAGGCGAGACCATCAGAGAGTACTTAAAGAGCTTTGACATGGCGTTCCAGTAAGTCAGGGAAATTGATGACCCGGCAGCAGCTTATGCTCTGACCAATTCATTACTCCCTGGCGACATGAAAAATCAGATGATCATAGCCCAACCAGAAACCCTGGCGAAAACTCGAAAAATAGCCGAAGGCTTCATGCTGTAGGAAGAGTTCCACAGCCTGCCGGATACCCCCACAGGACCTTCCAGGCCACAGGGGGACCGCAGGGTGGGCCCAGCAGGGGCGAAGCGGCGGGAAGACAAAGAACCGAGGAGGGGGATGCTAAAAAAAGAGAGCATGCCTACCAGCCAAGGTTTGACAGCTATACAGCCCTTAACAAGTCAAGAGTTGAGATATTTGAGTTATAAAAGGAATCAGCCAAATGTAATCGCCCAAGTAAGCCACGCAGCCCAAAGGGTGATCCGAAAAAGTTCTGCACCTTCCATGACTGCATAAGACACACGACTGAAGAATGCCGCCACCTGAAAGATGAGATAGAAAAGCTCATCCGGAACGGCTGGCTAGGTAATTATGCTGCTAGGAACAAAAATCAAAAAGCTGCAACAGAGATGCCTGATGGCTCTGTACAGGATCGCATGATAATCCATGTGGTATCAGGAGGCGCTGAGGGACAAACAAGCCGAAGGGGTCAGAAGAGGCAGATCCGAGAGCTCCGAAATCAAATCTGCTACGCTGAAAGAGCAGGGAGCCCAGCAGGCCTGACCCTGTGCATCACTCCTTAGGATGCAGGACGGGTCATTTACCCTCACAGCGACCCCCTGGTCCTGTCTCGTACTATAAGCAATCGCAAAGTAAGAAGGTGTATGGTAGACACAGGCGCTTACACCAATCTGTTGTACAAGGACGCCTTCGACAAAATGAACCTGGAGAAAAGGCACCTCAAACCTGCCCCTGGATCGTTGTACGGGTTCAGCGGTGCAGGGATCCTCCTAATGGGAGTCATCGAGCTGCCGGTGACGTTCAGAGAGGGGGCGTCGGCCAGGAATATCCGGGCCTTGTTCATAGTTGTGGATGCAAAGTCTGCATACAACGCCCTGATAGGCAGGGCCACCCTAGATGAGATTGAAGCTGCGATATCCATTAGGGCATTAACTATAGCCTACGTAACAAACTTTGGTATGGAAGGAAAGGTACACGGGGACCAGAAGTCAGCCAGGCAATGCTACTCCGTGGCTCTGCGTACTCACGAAACAGAGAGGAAGGGGAAACGGAAGGCCGACAGTTCCCTCAGCAGGGAAGGTGAAATTTCGACTGATCAGCAGGCAGCAGACCACCCTGAACCTGGGGGAGAAAGTATGCTGGTGGAACTAGAGCAAGGCAGACCGGTCTTGATAGGAGCTGACCTGGAAAAATCCTACCAGGAGAAGTTGATTAAGGTCTTGCGAGACAACAGGGATGTTTTCGCCTAATCGGCAGACGAAATGCCAGGGGTCGATCTGGCCCACATCATTCACAAGCTGAACGTAAGTCCAGAGGCCCGCCCTGTGAAACTAAAGAAGAGGAACATGTCCACAGAAGAAGATCAGGCCATCAAAGAGGAGATCGAAAAGCTCCTGAAGGCAGACTTTATAGAAAGTTGTGATTATCCTGAGTGGCTGGCTAACGTTGTCATGGTGAAAAAATACTCGGGAGCCTGGAGGATGTGTGTAGACTTCACCAACCTCAATAAGGCGTGCCCTAAGGACTGTTATCCCCTGCCGCGCATCGACCAGCTAGTGGATGCCACCAGCGGATATTCCATTCTCAGTTTCCTGGACGCCTTCTCGGGCTATCACCAGTTGTATCTCTGGCAGCCTGACAGGGTGAAGTGTGCATTCATCACCAGCACAGGCACTTACATGTACAAAATGATGTCGTTTGGTCTCAAGAACGCATGAGCTACCTACCAGCACCTGGTAGACAAAGTGTTCGAGAGCCAGAAGGCAGGAACCTGGAGGCATATGTAGACGATGCAATAGTGAAGAGTAAGGAGGACAAAGGACACCTAAAAGACTTGCAGGTGACCTTCTCCTCCCTACGGGCCTACATAATGAAGTTGAACCCTAAAAAATTCACCTTCGGGGTCCGCTCTGGAAAGTTCTTGGGTTTCCTGGTCAGCGCCAGGGAGATTGACGCAAACCCGGAGAAAGTACAAGCTGTCCTGGACCTCCCAGAACCGAAAACAATTAGGGATATCCAGCGTTTAACTGGTAGGATGGCTGTCCTGGCACGATTTATCGCCAGGTCAACCGACAAATCGACGCCCTTCTTTAAAGTGCTGAATGGAAACAAGCAATTCAAGTGGGAGGCAGAGCAGAAGGAGGCCTTCGAACAGTTGAAGGAACATCTGAAAAAGTTGCCGGCAGGAGTAAAGCTCTTTCTCTACATAGCTATGACAAATGCTACTGTAAGGCGCAATAATCTTGATGGAGGAAGCAGGCTCCCAACAACCAATTTACTTTCTAAGCCATGCCCTGGGGCCAGCAGAAAATAACTACCTGTAGACACCTAGATTTAGACCTGGTGGCTGCAGAAGTGCCCAACAAACACCCAATGACGATAGGACTGCAACGCGACACGAGTTCGCGATGTTTTCGGTAGTTTTTCTATAGAACGGATCAAATAAATTACTCGGGCAAATTAAACTAACATGATGGCAGCCTTAGTCGTGTCGTTACGATCGCATAGACACTAATTAGAGTCAATTCTGACACCGGAACCCCGAGTCGGTCTCGAAACTAAAACCGAGTTAGCACCGCGCCAAGCGAACCTCGGGATCTACACCCAAGGCCCACCAAGTTCACGGCGCTAGGGTAAACACCGGAAGCCTTAAGCCCTAAGATATGAATCATACACCCGTCCCACGGTTTTGGAAAGTATCAAAATCGTATCTTTAAAACTCCAACCGCCTCACCTCACGCGTCTTAGTCTCCCCGCGCCTAAGCCCAGGCGCCTGAGTCTCGGTGCGCCTCAGCTCAGGCGCCCATATGGGCGACGAGGGCCGAAAACACCTATAAATACCCTCCTTCACCTCATTCATTCGACACTACTTCTCATCTTCTCTTCTCCCTCTACATTCTCGCTAAGGGATCGCATTCCGACACCCAAGGCAAACGATCCACTTGATCGTATTGATGGTAGGTTTTGCCGTGGGTCCTAACCAACAAATAGAGTCCAACTAATCCTAATGGGTAGCTAGGGTAAGTCGGGTCGTGTCCACAGAGACGGTATTGTAGGGTTTAGACTAGGTCCACTAAAAACTAGGCTAAGTCACAAACAAACACAATTGACTAACTATGATGGTTGAGGAGGATGAGAATGGACTAACAATATACTATGTATGACATAAACTAAATGAAGCAACTAGGATTAACTAAATAATAAAACTAGAGAAATGATGACTAACTAGAAGGATGAATCAAATAAGGGAAAGAGTAGGGTTAGGTCGGGTTCATAAATATGGTAGGACGATTGGGTAATCAAGGGTGTAGGTGTCTCTTAGTTACTAGGGTCGGTTTGCGCTCTCGCGCTAAATCCAAAGTCCGCACTCTCGTGTCAAATACTAGACCCGAATACTCATGCTAGATGCTACTCAAAACACAAGCATTCAATCACAAACCAAACATACAATGAGTAGAAAAAGACAAGTATGAGAAGCATTGGCCACTACTACCCACACAAGCAATTCAACAAACACATAGAGTGCCCAATAAGTGACTAGCAACAAAGGATTCACCTTTACCTATAATCAAACCCTAATCACCCATAATCCACACCTAATCCCCCTACTAACCCCACAAGGAATCTACTAACTCATTATCAAACTAAGACTAACATAAACAAGAGAAATCAATGTAAACATCCAAACATTCATAATGAACAAACAATAACAATAAACAATATGTAAAGATTCAAACTTTCAAGATTAACAAAGATTAAAAGTAAAGAGGAGAAGAGGATTATACCAAACTAACAAGAATATGAAAAGATTAGAACTTGCATTAATAAGAAACCCAAACAAATCTCCAAGGTTGTCAAGCTTGGAAGAATCTTCAAGAATCCCTTAATACAAGACTTATTAAACTAGGATTAAAGGAAGATTAAGCAATGTAGGGATGGAGAATTAAATCTAGGGTTTAAACAATGTAGAGAGGCCTAAGAGAGTCTAGGGTAATGTAAGATACTTAAACAATACAAGGGAGTAGTATTTATAAGGTTACAAGAGTGAAGGAGAAGAAAAGAATCAAATGCAGGCTGCATCTCTTCCATCCCGACCGGGACGAGATGGTCCCGACCGGGACGGACCCAGAACAGGAGCATCTTCTTTTGTGCACCTCATCCCGGACGGGATGAGGTCCTTCCCGACGGGGATGGGTCTTGTAGGCCTCCAATATGATCTTTAAGGTCCCTCCTTGCTTCCCATGGACTTCTCATCGATTCTCGGGGCTCGGGATCGAATCTAAGGGGCTCGGAATCGGGTCCCAAGGTCTCGGGATCGAATCCAAGGCATCGAGTGATCGTTCCTTCTCTTCGTTGGCTCCAAAAGTGTATGAAACGAGTCGGAATCGTTCAATTCTTCATGAATGGTCTCGGAAACCTAAAACGAACTAGAAGAAGCATAAGTAGCCCATAAACCGCTCCCAAGGAGCGATTCCACAAGGAAAACGGGACCAAAACACAACAAATTAGGCACTACAAACTTCACTTATCAACTCCCCCACACTTAACCCTTACTCGCCCTCGAGTAAGCACAAACTAACTACTAAACTAGCCGAGCGGGTATTAGCGAACCCTACGCCCTTTCAACTCACGCGAGTACACTTAGAGGAAAAGTATACTCCGCAAGGTAAGTAAGGTCTTGCGACAAAACTGTGGATGCAACCGGACACGAAACACATAAACAAACAAGCATACAAACAAACAAACAAAAGGTTGCACCCAAAAAGAAATAAATACCGCTTCCCTCTAAAGAGCGGTGAAGGAAACCCCGGTTTAGGACTCAAGGCAAGTGACAACGTTCCGAAGCTAATCATACAACTCGAAATGAACAAAACCCTAAAAGTATGACAACAAAGCAATAAAAACGTTGGTAACTTACCTAGGTCCTCCTAACCTTCTAAGAACGTACTACGGGACGATCGGCGGGATGGAAAAAGGATGAACCACGGTGTTAGTCGACACTTTAGGTAAGTGAGATCCCGCCCCCTTTAGCGATGAGCCAAGAGGGTCGTCCCATGTTCTAAACCACTCAACTAATCCAAGTAAAAAGGTGGACATTATTGCAAAATGAGGGAAGATCGACCATTACCGCTATCATCCTTTCCTAGGGACTCGGTCCTTTGGTAGGCTCTTAACGGCAATAGTCGGCAAAAGGCTTATTTTTGAGATGTGGGGGCTCTTTTTGTGAGACGGTTTTCTTTTGGCATTTTTCTTTCTTTTGCATTTTTGCTTTGTGTGTTGCTATGCCATTTCCTTTTCTTCTTTTCTATTTTCTTTTTGGCTTTTTGTGCCTTTTCTTTTTCTTCAATCTTTTCTTTCTTTCATTTTCTTTCTTTTTATTCTCTTTGCCCTTTTGGCTTGATATGAGTTGTAGGCATTTCTTTTGCAACTAAGAAAGAGATTTCAACAATTTGCATTTTATTTTGTGGATATGTGTAGGAGGTAGGGGAATGGGTATGTCGGGACGACGTCTTCCCTTCAAACCCACAAAAAGGGGAGAAACTTGGACTAATCAAACAACTCCGAACACGGTCACCTAAGGGACGAGACTCGGCAACCAAGGCCTTTTCACACCGTGGGTGGTCATAATGGTCAAAATGCAAATCCCGTAGTAAATCCCTAGTAAGCTAGGTGGACTCAAGGTAAAGGACCAACGAAACTATTGATTTAGAGTCATTCTACTAGACTAAAGTCCAAGACTCGATTCATGTTACTAGAAAGGGAAAGTAAACACTTGCACACTAGGCTCAAAACCGGGTTTTCGAAAGCCTTTTTACACACTAGACACAACTACACATCACAAAACAAAGACTCAACAAAACGAAAGAAAATGGGACAAAGGCAACAAAAATAACACATAACAAAACAAACACATAACGAGACAAACACCACCCCGAATCTCCAAATAAGCAACCAATCAACCACAAATCTTCACAAAGCTCCGCCCGAGCACACAACATCACAAATCTCCTCCACACTCCACAAGAGATAAAGAGGAAAAAGGGATAGAAAGGCGTTACCGGATGTCTTGCAAGCTTTCCAAAGCTAGCGGTGATTAAGTGACCTACAAGGAAAAAGGGAGGCAAACGCACACAACACAGCAAAAGCACGACACAACGACACAGAAAGGAAAAGACACAAAAGAAAGTCTTTTTGATTTTTGTGAAAATTTTCAAATTTTTAGGGTTTTTAAAGGTTTATCGAATAAACTACAGAAATAAAACTAACTACGATAGGATATCGCTCCCCCACACTTAAACCGAGCAATGTCCTCATGCTCGATCGTAGTGTATGGAGACACTAAAGAAAAGAGAAGAAACTACGAAAATAAATCTAAAAAAACAAAAATAAAGCGGAGAAAAGGGTAGAATGTGTCCGGCCGGGGTGTAGTCAAGTCACCATGGGCCGAGACAAGAAAAGATATGGATGGGGGAAGTGTAACACCCTTGCTTTTGACCATTTTAGTTATTTATAATAACGATTAATATTAATAAATCGAGTCTCGACAAAATATTTTATATAGTAATATTAAATTCTTGTGTCTTTGGAACCTTTCTATTTCATTTCATTGTTTGCAAAACTGAAATTTCTATCGTTATCAAAATTCTGCGCGATTTCGTAAAACGGTTCCAATTTTCTCATACGGACTCCGATTGAGGCGTTTCAAAAGCCTAACTTTATTAATTTTCCAAGATCTACACAATGGTGATATTCAAAATTACAATTTATAAGTTCATGATAAACATATTGTACTGGACAGCTCCTTTACTACGAAAATCGTCACCCGACGAATCGTTTCTCGACATTCGATTTCCGTACTTCTTTCCTAACCATGGTGTGATCAAATAAACTCAAAAAAATCACCCTAAGGCATGCCATACCGTCACTTTGAAGTCCAAGCCTCAAAATATGCCTTTCTAATAAAAAACACCAAATAGGGTATGTACCTCTTAAAGTATGCTTAGCTACTTTTGGTAATTGTCAAGTTGTTGTCCACCCTTTGCTCCCCCATCTAATGCACGACTTATGTGCTTATAACCAGCCATTTTCTCTTCATTTACTCATCCATTCACTCACTTAAACACTCCTTCAAGGATCCATCTAAAAACCAAAGAAAATCATACAAGTTCTTTTAAGTTCTAAGGTGTTTACACCACCATATCTCAAGAGCACATACTCTTTCTTTTCCTTACCTTATACTCTTTATTTTTAAGTCTTATTCCTATTATATTTACTAACTTACTTTGTTTGTGTGTTCTTCTAACTTATTCATGAAGAGGAGCAAGAGGAAGGGGGCTTCGATCTTACTATATTTGATTTCATAGTTGATCCGGAGAATTGCTAATAGGTAATCTAACTTTTCTTCGCCCTCAAATCTCGTAGTATAATGTTTAGACACTAACTAACATATAACATCATGTTTAGGACTAAATCATTAGATCACCAAGTTTAAAGTTAACTATTTGTTGATTTATCACTTAACAATACATGCTGTAAAATGGATTCTGTAATGTATGATGTATGTTCACGATTTTTCTGTGTAAAATATGTTTCTAATTAGCCTTAGATTACTTCATGACATTTGTAGATCTGAATGTCTAGAATATGATAAAAATATTAAAATTAAGTTTTTATGAAAATAAATATTTAGTAATGATTTATTTTGTAAACTGGTACTGTATGATTTAATGTAATGTTTGAGGAAATGATATTTTTCGTGATGTTGAACGTTTCTTTTGGACTTGGAAAAATTATTTTATGTTCCTGATGATGCCTATAATGTGTATGTCAAATTTCATATAAATCCATCATATATATTTTCATATATAAAATTTGTACTAAAATGTGTCAGATCTGGAACGAATATTTTAGTTAAGAACATTTATATAATATTTTAATCTAAATTTCTGGGTATACGTTACGTACAAGTATAGGTATCCAAAATAAAATTTTGGTTCACTTTAATGACGTTTAAGTATTTTAAATGATTTAAAAGAAAGTATTGAAAACCGCACTGTTTTCGTTTCTAATTTGTTAAAAATAGTAAACCTTATTATTTTTGAAAAATGACTTTATATCTGGAAACCTAACTTGTAAAAGTATGTAGAGTATGAAAATTGAAACTTAAAAATAACATTTGAAAAATGACTCATTTAGTATCCTTAATGATATTATCGGTTCCGATTTTACTTAAAGTTACTTTTGTAAAACTCTATGTTTTGAGAAATATGATACCTAATAAGGTTAAAAATGATTTTTATAATTATTATTGATTTATTTGGTGTTTGAAAATATTTTACTAAGTATAAATAGGCTTTAAGAGATAAGTGTACTTGTACAAATACGAAAACGTATAAAAATACTAAATACGTACACTTGAACAATAAATGTACTAAATACTTATGCCCAAAAAGTATAGAGTACTAAAAGACGAATAACCCAAAAGTACTAAGTTAAACAATGCTTAAATGTGCAAAACAATACTTAAACTTTATAATAAGCACTTAAGGACTAATTAGTGACTAAGTCAAAACTAAGGGTTGACTAGTCTATCTTGGTCAAACTTTGGCTTTTTAAGTCAACATAGACCAAGTCAAGATAAAGGAACCCACCTTAAATAATGTACTTAGAAATAATTGAATCTTTAATCAAATCGCAACTAATGAACGCTTCAAAAAATATATCTCAAATAAAATGTTCCAAATCTCTTACATCAGTATACTAAAACTACCAGTTAAGATAAATTTTACGACGATTGATATTGTTTGTTAATCTTAAAATCGACACACTCAAATTCCATAGGAACAACCGTACTTCTAGTCGGCGTGTTACCTAAGCTGGTGATCAGACACGTTTTCACGAACGATGTTATTGATACCAATCATGGTGAAAATGAACATGTGCCCTGGCAGTACCCTCTGAGTCGTCTTCACCATTCCATGTTGTAATGACTTGTTCCGAGTCAATACAGAGCCCACAGACCGGTCACCCTTATGGAACCCGGTATTGTTTCATCCCTCTGGACATCAGACATGTGCCCCACGATGACCGCTGAGCTCGATATTCCAGAGACTCTGTCTTTATAAGACACCCTAATTCAGCCTACGTTTTGTGTTGGGCGCTATCTTGGTAAAGTTTAGAAGACGATGCGATAGAAGACAGCTTCGAAAGTAGACTACGACACTCGGAGTCACTGCTCATGGGAGGCCATGATGCATCCTGCCGGTGCGAGAAAAATGCTAAGAAGTAAATGGGCAGCCAGCTCTTTATGAGTTTGTCGGTAGAGTAGTAGTCGTCCAGTTGCCATTGAGGTGCTCGGTTATGTAAAGGTTCTCTTTCCCGAGACCAAGAGTATGGATTGGGTGTGTGCGCATACATAGACAAGGGCACTGATCAGCTCTCACTCTCAATATCGGATATCTTTGGGGGCGGAATACCTTCCGACCTTTGCCTTAGCAGTGTATGGGACATGTTCGGTTTAGCGGGGCCTCTGAGTCCATGCACTTGCAGTCCTTCTTCTCCGTATGTCAGTCGACTAAACCGAGTCAATTTAGGTGTTCGATCCTATTGAGCACTAGGGGTGAGATGTAAACCTCCTAGTATCGATATGATTGGCGGGATTGATGTTCCCATCCGCATTTATGATGAGATGCAAGCCTTAAGTGTGCATGAGATATTAGTAGTCACGTCCCGTGCATCATGTGAAAGGAAACCATTGTTTTTAAAAGTAAATGACTACAGTTTTCTAAATCACATGTGCAATTATGCTTTGTTACTGTTCTATACTCTTATGACTAATGATGTGATTGAAATGCTTGATATTTGGAAGTGATGTTTTGTTATATGTCTTGCTTGAATATTGATTATGATTTATATTATGTCCATACTATTTGTATTATGTATGTCTTACTCTATTTTCACATGACACTTCTATGAATCCATGATCTATGCTTTACTGTATTATTCACATGATACTCATATGATGTATGTATTACTTTATTCTATATAACCTACATGTCTTATATATTTAAATTGATTCGCATGTTAACTGAAATCACTTCATGTGTATCTCACATTGTATACATGTCAATTTGTAATGTGACATGCGTGCTTATCTGTTAATTAGATAACCTAAACGTTGTACTACATTGATTATTCGGGGCCGTGTTAGAAGGACGGTTAGGTTACTCCCACTAAGTGGGACATGTATATTTAAATATGCATTCAGGTTGACGAACCCTCAAGACTGGACATGGGGTCATGCGTGAGTGCAAGAGATACAATGTGGCAGATGAGAGTGTCAAACTATAAATCTTGTAACACAAATTTTGTCAGACTATTGTATTTAGAAATTTGTAATTCGGGTTTCATTTGTTGTATTTTAACAAACGGTTCATTTATCGGTAAAAGACTCACTTGAGTCGATGGTTTTAAATTTTTATCCCTTTTTACGACTTAATTATTTTCCACCTTGTTAATTAATGTCATTAGAAGAACCGGGTTGTTACAGTTGGTATCAGAGCGACCTTGAGACCGTGTGTAACTATGTGCGATGCATATGTACATCACCTATCGAGGGAACGCGCCTGGAGCTCATGACACGTGTCTAGAGTGTCTAAAGTGTCTAAAACATGTAGAACATTTAAGATCACTAAATGAGAGATTCACTAGCATAACCCTAGGATCAAATAATATACTTGGGTAGAATATATAAATGGGTAGAACTACTAAGGATTACCCGTACCGTCCGTTTTAGGTTTTGGCCCCTCGCTTGTTTTCATGTGCTATCTGAATAGTTGTATGTACATTGATTATCTAACCTTTAGCCAATTGGCTAGTTTTAATTTACTTGTGATCAACGCGATGACCAAGATAAAGCACTTTCAACCATCGAGAGCTCAAGACTGGTAGAACACCATTGCAAGCACAAATGGACGCGTCTTCCAAATCAACTATAGTTTCAAAATCAAGTTGGATCATGTTGAAGAATCGAGTGAAGTTATGCAGACGAGATCTAATATACAAGAAGATAAAGTGCAGACGTAAGATAGTAGTCCTCGAGTCCTATTTAGGTGTCGACTTAGAGTTGACCGAGACTCTACTTACCTATATAGCTCATACATCGGAAATAATTTGTTAGCCTAAATTATAGTCATGGAAATGAACCCTTCTTGCCCATATTCATTTCACAGTAACACCTTACACCACATCTAATTCATTTTTCTACCTTATCCTTATTTTCTACCTTTGCCCCCACTTTCTTCATCTAACCAAGCAACAATTTGAGTTCAATTCCGAACTATCTTCAATCCTTCCGTCTAAATTCTTAAACATCACATACGAAGCTTTCCTTCATGTCTAACATCCATACATTCATAAATCGATGAATACCTTTTACTTTTTCATTATTATTAAATTTTTTGGTTAAATTGTTCACCAATCAGATCCAACATTTGAACCTATATCAGGATGCATAGACAAAAGTCATTTAAAGCCTAACACTTTAACTATCCTTGAACAAACTTCTAATCTTTTCTAAAGGAGTTTTAACCTCAACTGATCCCTTCTCTTTTGTTTCTAAACTCATTTCGATCCCTTCGTGAACTAGTTCTTAGGTCTGACTACTCATCCTGAGTCAGACAAGAAGTCTTTCGCTTATGTCACCTTCGTATTTTATTGCTCAGCTAAACTTAGTCTGAAATATTCCTATCTGATGGAACCTTTCATATTTACCGTTCTATCTTATTTCCTTCTCATTTCTTCAGCTTGCTTCTTATTCTTTTAGACTGCTATCAAACTGCATGTATGCGAACATCATACATATTCATCGTCTTTTATCTCTACCTTGTTACTATTTCCTCTTTCCAAGTTTGTCATAACCGTTGACTATGGAGATAAACTTCAATAATCTCAGTTATTATTCTCATCAACCCAATTCAAAATTCATAAATATTTATTCTTTCAACCCATTTTCTAAGTACATTTCTATGTCTTGAATGAACCATTGTTAAAACTTATCAGAGCGCAGTGGAAGCACGATGAACCCATAAACCACTCAGAATGGACATAGTTATACCAAGGATTCTCACAAGTATAATGTACTTGGAAGTATCCAATATCCTTCTAAACCAACCACACTAGGATCACCCAATCTTTACCTTTTTAGTCAACCTATAATTATTGGACCTAGGAACCTATTGATTTTTGGAATGACGAGAGGTTGGAAAAAGATGGGAACCAACTAATGTTTTTGAGTGTTGATCTTGGATTCAATGATTTTGAGAATTCTTAATTTTAACCAACGATTGGGAGGTTCAGAGATCGTAACTTGAGGATACTAAAGAATAACAGAAGATTGGAAGATTTAAGGTTGTAGGCTAAGGAAAGATAATAAAGAATGACATTTATGGAAATCTAATTAACATACATAGTGACTACTTGATGAGAAATTAAGTCATACAGATTTTTGTGGAATTTAGAACCCTTGTATTTTCAATGTTTTTGTGGGTTATGTTAGCCAACAGACGAGTTTTGTAGATGAGTAACTATTACTAATAACAATAGAGTACTGACCTTTATGAAAAGATATCGGGGAAAGGAACTGGTAAAGAGTACTAAGGGATAGAATTTAACAATGCATGTGGTAGTTATTTTGAGGACTAAGAGAATTTTATGAAAATTTTGAAGAATGAAACTTGTAATACAATGATAAGATGCATAGTTCCGACTGAACGAATTTATGGAACTCTTTGGTAAATCATGAATAGCTTTAGAATTGGTATATCGAGGTCAATAGCCAACGATTGTATAGAGAACCTCATTATCTGAGGACTTGTAACTTGAGTGGGGTAGACTTCCAATGAATTTGTTAATTATAATTTTTAAATTCGAGGATATAGATGAAACCTCATAAAAATTATTGGGATTGTTTAAATCAAAATTAGATGTAAGGTTGTGTAACCTTTAGAGAAAAATCCTTGGTGAATGGAAACACCTATGGATCCTACCTTACTAGTTATCAGGAGTTAACTGGAAGAATTAAGTTAATCAGTATAATTGAGCAAATAAAGGATATTCTTATACTATTGGAGATGTATACCTACGCGAGATATACTCATATGAAATACTTGAGGAATAATATGTCGAGAGTTTAAGGAACCAAACTTCTGAATATAAAGGTTAGAGAAACAACTGGAGGAAAAAAAACACATTTTGAGGATTAACTAGAAAGGAATGTAGAATAACGAAGTTACTAAGAATAGAGACATGAGTGACCCAATCTAACTTGGTTCTTGATTGATGATGTGTTGTTTCCATTATCAGTTAAATCACTCCATATCAATTTTCGTTTGGAATACTTTCCAGCTACTCCTTAAACTAAGCCTTTCATGGATCAGTGATGTTCCCATTATGATCCTATACGTTCCTATTCGAATTATTATCTAGAGTCGTTGTAACACTTCTTATCCCGACTTCGTACCACAACAGAACCTATGCAAATCTTCAACCATGACCTTTTGGTCTTGAACTCTGCTTTGCCTGTTATCTGAAACCTCATATGTTATTTGAAAACTCACTAATACTTCTACTCTTCCCATTGAGGAGTACATCAATAACGTATCTATCTCGATCCTTACCTTGCTCGTTCCTTTGAAAAACAAACTTTGCTAGAAATTGTTTGATATAAACTCAAATTATCTTCTCGTTCCTTCTATCGGACGAGAAACCCTTTGGTTAGTTGGAACAATGTTCTATTGAGAGTCACCTCCCTTACCTCTTTTATGCAACAAACCAAATGATAATTTTTGGTTTAATTTACCACTTCTTTTCATATACGTTCTTTTGTGAAACCTAATCCCACTTCTTTGATCAACTGTACCTATATACTTTCATTGAACTTTTCTATGCATCTCCGATCGAATTAACCCAACCAACTAGAATATTGTTATTAACCTTTGACCGAACGATTTAGTACTTAGACGAGTAGAGGTAACGTTGGAACTGCTGGGAGAAAGAGCACGACTTCAGCAGGATCGTATAGAAGAAAGACTCTTAATATGATGAGCCTATTCAAAGTTGATCCAGAAGAAAATCACCAAGAAGCATAGACTTCAGAAACCTGATCAGGGACGATATCATCAAAGAAGACCTATTAGATCAATGTGCGAACCTTGGACTGAAGCGTTGCTAACCTAGTTTTTGTTTTTGTTCTGCCCGACCACTTGCCGACCTTAGAATACTCTTAGGACTTGGAACCTTAAGTCAAGTTATCAGTGTGTGTCTTACGTGTAATCCTCTTTAAGCGATAACCTATCGTGAGACATAGCCTATAATTTTCCAGTCAAAATTTTAAGTACCCCGTTATAACAAATTTAGAACACCTTTGAGGTCGAGAGATATTCGAGATGTCATTACCTTATATTTGTGGAATTAGGTGTTCGAAAGAAGTATGAAAACGATCAATGATCAAATTATTTGAGGATTTCCTTTATTGACTTCAAAAGCTTTTTCGGAGAATAGCTTGTGAACAAGCCTTAGTAGATCTCTAGAAATTTCAGGATTTGCTGATTTATAACCTATAATTTTTGGAATCCCTATGAAAACTATATCTATTTTGGTGACTTATTTCTGTTTTGGATGATGGATGATAATATTACAACCCCGAATGTTGTAATTATGACGGGCACTTCAAAACCACAGATTGCCAATTTGATGTTTTAGAATAACCTACCAATCGAGGAATTAAGAAACAAGGAAACAATTAAAAAAATTTAGTAACTTTATAGAAATCAATACAAGAGTTTTCGACTAATCCTAAGAGCTTATCACTGAAAGAACTAAGCAACTCTAGGAGATCAACTCTTTAGATGATAAATATTGAGAGTGCCATGGAACCATGAATTTTGATATGATTGATAGTGGAGGATTTACGAGTGAAAGTCCAGATAAACCTAAAGAGATCAAAACTACTAAATGTTTGTGGAAATTAGGACAACCTTTATTTGAATGGATTATACCTTAAGACAAACCAACATTTCTCCAAGAAAAAAAAAACATGTTACATCGTTTTTAAGGAATTTAGGTATTATCTGGTTTTGGAGTTACAGTCGATAGTGAACCAAATCTCGAAATGACCCGAGATTGTTCTACTTTTGAGAATTTGAGAATACCCTATGGATATTTAAGAATCACCAAAAAAAAAATTAAAGGAAAACCTTAGCCTAACCTTAGGAAATATATACCGTATCAACCTAGTAGTTGTGAATTTCGAGAACGAAATTTTCTTAAGGGGGGTAGTCTGTAACACCCTTGCTTTTGACCATTTTAGTTATTTATAATAACGATTAATATTAATAAATCGAGTCTCGACAAAATATTTTATATAGTAATATTCAATTCTTGTGTCTTTGGAACCTTTCTATTTCACTTCATTGTTTGCAAAACTGAAATTTCTATCGTTATCGAAATTCTGCGCGATTTCGTAAAACGGTTCCTATTTTCTCATACGGACTCCGATTGAGGCGTTTCAAAAGCCTAACTTTATTAATTTTCCAGGATCTACACAATGGTGATATTCAAAATTACAATTTATAAGTTCATCATAAAAATATTATACTGGACAGCTCCTTTACTACGAAAATCGTCACCCGACGAATCGTTTCTCGACATTCGATTTCCGTACTTCTTTCCTAACCATGATGTGACCAAATAAACTCAAAAACATCACCCTAAGGCATACCATACCGTCACTTTGAAGTCCAAGCCTCAAAATATGCCTTTCTAATCAAAAACACCAAATAGGGTATGTACCTCTTAAAGTATGCTTAGCTACTTTTGGTAATTGTCAAGTTGTTGTTCACCCTTTGCTCCCCCATCTAATGCACGACTTATGTGCTTATAACCAGCCATTTTCTCTTCATTTACTCATCCATTTAATCACTTAAACACTCCTTCAAAGATCCATCTAAAAACCAAATAAAATCATACAAGTTCTTTTAAGTTCTAAGGTGTTTACACCACCATATCTCAAGAGCACATACTCTTTCTTTTCCTTACCTTATACTATTTATTTTTAAGTCTTATTCCTATTATATTTACTAACTTACTTTGTTTGTGTGTCCTTCTAACTTATTCATGAAGAGGAGCAATAGGAAGGGGGCTTCGATCATAGTATATTTGATTTCATAGTTGATCCGGAGAATTGCTAATAGGTAACCTAACTTTTCTTCGCCCTCAAATCTCGTAGTATAGTGTTTAGACTCTAACTAACATATAACATCATGTTTAGGACTAAATCATTAGATCACCAAGTTTAAAGTTAACTATTTGTTGATTTATCACTTAACAATACATGCTGTAAAATGGATTCTGTGATGTATGATGTATGTTCATGATTTTTCTGTGTAATATATGTTTCGAATTAGCCTTAGATTCCTTCATGAAAGTTGTATATATGAATGTCTATAATATGATAACAATATTAAAATTAATTTTTTATGAAAATATATATTTAGTAATGATTTATTTTGTAAACTGGTACTGTATGATTTAATGTACTGTCTGAGAAAATGATATGTTTCGTGATGTTGATCGTTTCTTTTGGACTTGGAAAACTTATTTTATGTTCCTGATGATGTGTATAATGTGTATACCAAATTTCATATAAATCCATCTTATATATTTTCATATATAAAATTTGTACTAAAATGGGTCAGATCTGGAACAAATATGTTATTTAAGAATATTTATAAAGTATTTTAATCTAAATTTCTGGGTATACGTTAAGTACAAGTATAGGTATCCAAAATAAAATTTTGGTTCACTTTAATGACGTTTAAGTATTTTAAATGATTTAAAAGAAAGTATTGAAAACCGCACTGTTTTCGTTTTTAATTTGTTAAAAATAATAAACCTTATTATTTTTGGAAAATGACTTTATATCTGGAAACCTAACTTGTAAAAGTATGTAGAGTATGAAAATCGAAACTTAAGAATAACATTTGAAAAATGACTCATTTAGTATCCTTAATGATATTATCGGTTTCGTTATTACTTAAAGTTTTTTTTTTTGATGAAAGGTAAGTATATATATAAAGAATGTGTAACCACTTACAGAAGACACCAACTGATTACATCAAATTATGTAACCAATTAGCGTCTTTAGAAAGTATGGGATATTTAATCTTCTACATTATTCTATTAAACACATCTTTTTTAATCATCTTTGCCGTGACCTGAGGTACCGGTACAAATCCTTCAAGCCTGCATAAATTTCGTTGCCTCCAAATATGGTAAATTGCTGCATTTATCATTGCCTGAATTATATTGCCCTGAAGTTTCGAACCCCTCACCCTCTTTGCCCATAATAGACCATCCACTGCCGGAATTGTCTTCTGAATCCACTCACTCAAAATAGCTATAACCCTCGTGCTCTAACAACACCCGAAGAACAAGTGATCAATATTCTCCGAATGTGCCTCACACAAATAACATAAGTTCGAATCAGCCACCCCGAACTTCAAAAGCTTTACTCTCGTATTCAAAGCACCTCAAAATACTAACCACGCAATGAAGCTATGTTTCGGTTCACTCCAATTACTCCAAACTAGCCTCCACCACGTAACCTTCGGCCTATGACCTCGAAATTCCTCATATGCCTTCGATATAGAATACCGATTATCAGAGCCATGCCATTTATCATTAACAAACAGATGTTTAATCTTATCTTTAGCCTGGCAAATTATCCTCCAGGACCAAGTCACATCCGAATGGGGTTGAAAGTCCCTCCATGAAGAGCCTTTCAAATAAACATTATTCACCCACCGAACCCATAGCCTATCCGGCTGGTCAAAAACCCAAGACGCAATTTTTGCCACTGCCGCCTCATTCCAAGTAACAAGATCCCTCAACCCCAAACCTCCCTCAGCTTTGGGACAACAAATTTTTTCCCAACTCACAAGTGATCGCTTAGTACCTTCCACCCCTCCAATCCAAAGAAAGTTCCGGCAAAGTGAACCAATAGGAGCCATAATATATTTCGGAATAATAAAAACCATAGCCCAGTAATTGTGTAATTGAGATAACACAGACTGAACCAGAGTTAATTTACGAGCTCCAATACCTGAGATCCGCGCTGTAATCCGCGCCAACAATTTCTCACAATCAATCTTTCCCAATTTGGTACTCTGAATAGGAAATCCAAGGTACCGAAATGGCATAGTTTCTTCCACGCAGCCTGAAAATTGCAGTATCGCAGCTTTCCGGTCATCATCGACACCTGCAAAATAAGCATGAGATTTGCCCACACTAATGGAAAGCCCCGACGTTTTGCTAAAAGTATCGAAAGCCCGCCATAATATCTCCATCGACTCCGAATCCCCTTTACAAAAGAGGAGCAGATCATCAGCAAATAATAAATGACTCAGCTTCAGCCCTCCACATTTAGGATGAAATTTGAAATTTTTCTCCATTGCAGCAAAGTCAATGATATGAGTAAAATACTCCATACATATCGTAAACAGCAACGGAGACATCGGATCTCCTTGTCTCAACCCTCTTCTTCCTCGGAAAAACCCAAAGTTGTCCCCATTAACACATAGTGTATAGGACACAGTCTCACTCCATAATCAGCTTACGGAAATGCTCCGGAAAATCCAAGGTCCTCAACATCTGCTCAACAAAGCTCCATTCAACACTATCATATGCCTTATGTATGTCAACCTTAAAAAGGCATCTAGGGGAAATACGACCCCTATTATACATTCAGACCAAATCTTGACAAAGTAAGACATTTTCAACAATGCTTCTTCCTTCAATAAATCCCCCTTGAACCGGGCTAATCAATTGAGGCAAAACCCGACCCATCCTTACACAAATAATTTTAGAAATACATTTGTAAAGGACATTGCAACAAGCTATCGGACGAAAATCTTTCACAGATTGAGCCCGATTAACCTTCGGGATCAAAATAATATTAGCACAGTTCAATTGTTAAAGCAGCTTACCTGACAAAAAAAAATCCTGAATAGCTTTCGAGAAATCATCACCAATAATATCCCAAGCATCAATGAAGAACTGACTCGAAAAACCATCCGGACCTGGAGCTTTATCTCGAGGAATACTAAACAAGGCTTGTTTTATCTCCTCAGCTGAAACAGGCTGAAGGAGCAAATCACGCTGTTCAGCCGTGCAAACTTTCCCACGGCGGACAATGCTTTCATTAACAGCATCAACAGTACAAGATTCACCCAGTAAACCTTTATAGTACCGTAAAAATGCAGCTTCAATATCTGTTTTGTTACTGCAATCGTTTCCATCCGCATCAGCCAACGCGACTACTGAGTTCCTGGCACGTCTCGCTCTCAACAGTCCATGGAAAAAGGCTGAATTAACATCCCCATCTCGGACCCATTGCTGTTTCAGCTTTTGCGCCCAGAAAACAGCACGCGCATCCTGCAACATTCTCACCTGCGCATTGCATTCTGACTCAGCCTGCAGCAGATCAGCATTCGTATCAGTTTGCAGCTGAATCTGGAGCTGTTCAAGCTTCATTTCAGCTTGCAAACATCTGCTTTCCACATCCGAAAATCATCTAGCATTCAACTCTTTCAGCGGTTTCTTTAAACTCCTCAGTTTCGAGACAAATTGAAACATAAGTGTTCCTCTACTCTCCTCGCTCCAGACCTTAGCTACACAGTTCATGAAATCAGGAGCTTTACTCCACATATTCATGTACTTAAAGCTACAATTTCTTCTAACCCGAGGTTGTTCTAATTGAACCACGCACGTACAATGGTCAAAAGTCCCCTCAGGCAAGAAATTAGCACACCCATTCGGAAATAGTCCCATCATCTCGTCATTCACCAAACAACGATCAATACGACTATAAACCCTCGTTCGACCTCTCTATGTTTATTATTCCACGTGAACCAAGACCCACTAGCCTTAATATCACCCAATTCACAATTCTCCAGACAAACTCGAAATTGATTCATATCTTCTTCCACAGTGAATCCCCCAAGTCATTCACGAGCGTCCAACACACAGTTGAAATCACCCATGACCAACCACGGCCCCCTAGCACCATAGCTAACCATTCTTCGCCAAAGCTCTACTCTCCCAGAAGCGGCATTAAAGGCATACACAATAGTGAGCCAATATTCCTTCCCCGAGTTTGTATTAACTTTAACATGGATACTCTGGTTACTATACTCCAAAATAGTCAAATTCACCCTCTCATGTTTCCATAAGAGCCAAACCCGACCTCCTTCATGACAGTGATTATTCGTCGTGATGCTCCACTCATAGAACACGTTCTGATGAACTTTAGCATACGATTTATTCTTTATTTTCGTTTCAAGTAGTCCAAAAATGTTTACCTGTTGCTTCCTAATGAACTCACTAATCGCACGTTGCTTATTTATATTACACATGCCGCGTACGTTCCAGAATCCAATATTATGTACCTCCATGTACAACCAACTCCAAACCGACCCCATCATTTCCCTCAACCCTTCCTATTTTCGGCGACCCTCCTTTCACCACTTCGGCAAACGAATTACCCGAATTGCTTTCCAGATTCTTTGTAAGCAGCGGCTTCACAATGACATGCTGTTTTGGCTGCAACCCATTCAGAATTACGCCATTCTGCTTAACAGGCTGCTGCACAGGAAGTAACTTAACCGGCTGAACAGTCTGCTTAGCCTGATGTACTGATTTAACTACTCGAGCCTGCACCCCATCATCTTTCTTTTTTTGCTTTGCTTCAAGCCTAACTTTTCTAAATTCCTCCTTCCTACAATCAACTCCCTCATGCCCATACCCATGACACTTGTTACAACAAATTGGTTTCCATTCATATTTCACGAAAATTTCAACAATATTGCCACTCTCGTCCAGAAACTTGAGAGAATTTCTGAACTTTTGACCCACTTTCGCCATTACCAAGACTCTAGCGTAACCCAATCTCGTTCGCTTCTCAGTAGCTAGATCAGATTTCACATACGGTTCTACCAATTACGCTATTTTAGGGAGACAACGACCCCAAAACTTTGAAACATTGTATACATGTCGATTTGTAATGTGACATGCGTGCTTATCTGTTAATTAGATAACCTAAACGTTGTACTACATTGATTATTCGGGGCCGTGTTAGAAGGACGGTTAGGTTACTCCCACTAAGTGGGACATGTATATTTAAATATGCATTCAGGTTAACGAACCCTCAAGACTGGACATGGGGGCATGCGTGAGTGCAAGAGATACAGTGTGGCAGATGAGAGTGTCAAACTATAAATCTTGTAACACAAATTTTATCAGACTATTGTATTTAGAAATTTGTAATTCGGGTTTCAGTTGCTGTATTTTAACAAACGGTTCATTTATCGGTAAAAGACTCACTTGAGTCGATGGTTTTAAATTTTTATCCCTTTTTACGACTTAATTATTTTCCGCCTTGTTAATTAATGTCATTAGAAGAACCGGGTTGTTACAGGAAGGAATAAAAAGAAAGAAATAAAAGGAAATGGGAGGGGAGGACTAGGTGTAATCAAGTCATCTGGCCCGGATTCCGCCCGAATCCGACTAAATCCTAAGAAGTGCAAAATAAAGTGAAAAGACTTGTAAATTTGGATTTTGAAATGACTCTCGACGTAGTCACGTCATCGAGAGTCGGGAGCAATAACTACCAAGGCCTCGAAGGCCACCATGACACCATGACACAAAAGTGTATAAGGGGAAGGGGATAAACAAGGGAAAAACAAGCGATAATAGACGGAAAAGAAAGGATAGTTGCCGTACCCATTGGTTAGCAACTCACTCGTTCCATCGTCTCAATGATCAATATAGGCACTTTGCTTGTCTTCTTCATTGTCATCCCACTTCAAACTTGATAATAACGCATGGTTGAGGTAGTAATGGTATGAGTGGGTGGGATTTGATGTGAAACTCGGTGTAAAGTGAAGAGAAAATGAGGTGAGGGTATGGAAATGAGGTATGATATGAGCAAGGAAAGGTAGGGAGGTTGGGAGGGGGTATAAAGTGGTTGGGTGGGCTCTCATGACGAAGAAGAGGCAAAAAGGGGAGCAGGGGACCATCCCGGTCGGGATGGATGGTCCCGGTCGGGATGACACAGCCGTCCTGGTCGGGACGCCCTCATCCTAGCCGGGATTCCTCATCAGTAATCCCCAATTCTGGTACCCTCATCCCGATCGGGATGACTCCTTCCCGGTCGGGATGGCTCATCCTTCTCGGTCGGGTAGCCTCCTTCTCGACTGGGAAGAGTCTTCATGACCTCCATAACCCCAAAAGTTTATCCAAAGCTTCAAAAACCGACTCCCTTTCTCAAACCCAAGCTTCTATCATCATGTACTCTCCTCGAGACTTCATCTTCATTTCACACCTAACAAACAAGCTCAAACACATTCATCAAAATCCCTCCCTCACATCACTCATCAAAATACCAAATTACAAGAAATTCACAAAACCTAAAAAGGATTACAAGAAAGTGATATATACAATGAGACGGTTCTTTTGAAACTCTGTCAAACCAAGGATGGTGCATTCTTCAATCATTTTTCAACAACACTTGGCCAACTCCATCTCCATCAAGGGTACTGATAAGTGTAGTTTGTAGTGCTTATTTGTTGTGTTTTGGTCCCAATTTCCTTGTGGAATCGCTCCTTGAGAGCGATTTATGGGTTTCTTATGCTTCCTTTAGTTCGTTTCAGGTTCCCGAGACCGATTTGGAAGAGTTGGAGCGATTCCGACTCGATACATACACATTTTGGAGCCAACGGAGTAAAGGAACGATGACTCGATGCCTTGGAATCGACCCCGAGACCTTGGGACCTAATCCCGAGCCTCCGAGACCCGATCCCGAGTCCCGAGCCTCCGAGACCCGATCCCGAGTCCCGAGCCTCCGGGACCCAATCCCGAGTCCCGAGAACCGATGAGAAACCCATGAGAAGCAAGGAGGGGCCGAAAGAAGCTTAAAGGAGGCCTACAAGACCCATCCCCGTCGGGAAGGCCTCATCCCGATCGGGATGGGGTGCACAATTGAAGAGGTTACTGTGAGGAGCCCGTCCCGGCCGAGACCAGGCCGTCCTGGTCGGGACCACACCGTTCCGGGCGGGACCAATCCGTCCCGGGCGGGAAGGAGCAGGGGCTGCGCGAGACTTCTTTGTTTCTTCTCCCTTATTCTTGTACCCATATATATACTTCCCCCTTATAATGTTAAGACATCTTATCATACCCTAGACTAATTTAAGCCTCCATTAGACTTTCAAAACCCTAGATTAGTGTTCTCATATTAGCTTTAATCTTCCTTTAATTATTAGTTAATCCTTGTAATTAGTTCTTGGATTAAGGGGATACTTGAAGATTGTTCCAAGCTTGACAACCTTGCGATATTATTTGGGTTTCTTATTAATACAAGATTGCATCTTTTCTTCATCTAGTGTTGGTATAATCATCCCTACTCTTAATCTTGTTTATTTAATCTGGTTTGAATCTTTTCATATAGTTATTGTTATTGTTCATTATGGATGTTTGGATATTCATGTTGTTTTCTCTTATTGTAGTTAGTTTGTTCATGATAATGAGTGAGTAGTCTCCTTGTGGGGTTAGTAGGGGGATTAGGAGTAGATTATGGATGATTAGGGTTGATTAAGGGAAAAGGGTGAATCTTTGTTGTTAGTCACATTGTGGGCATTCTATGTGTTTGTTGATATGCTTGTATGAGTTGTAGTGGCCATGCTTCCCATACTTGTGCTCATCTTCTCATTGATTGTCTATTATGTGGAAATGTTGAGAATAGTTTAGTCGCGAGAGCGCGGACTAGGGTCTAAGTTGCGAGAGCCCGGACCCACCTTGACATCGGTCTAAGTTGCGAGAGCCCGGACCGACTCTAGTGACTCGGAGACACCTATACCCTTGATCACCCAATTACCCTTCTACTCTTATGAACCCGACCTACCCCACTTCCTTTCCATATTTGATCCATCTCCTTAGTTAGCCATAGTTTACCCTAGTTTACTTGTTAGTTCATCATTAGTCTAATTCCCACTTCTCCTCCACCATTGTTTTCCATTTATCGTTTCTTTGTGTTTGTTTAGTAACATAGTCTCGTTTGTAGGCCGACATAGTCTAAACTCCGCCTTACCGTCCTCGTGGATACGATCCCGACTTACCCTAGCTACCCACAAGGTGTAATCGGTAGTTTATTGACGGTTAGGGACGTGACGAATCCCTTACCATCAATTTGGCGCCGTTGCCGGGGACGGTGCATTGTTTAGACTTAGTTTGCTTATTTCTAGACTTAGTTACCCTTCTTTGTGCTCTCCCATCTTCTCTTGTGAATATTTTCTAGTTTCTCTTCTTTTCTTTGTCTCTAGTTGTGCTTGTTTATTGTCGTTGCCTAGTGCCCATAAAGCACTAGGTGTTCTCACGTTTGTTCTAGTGTGTAGTGTATGCCTAGGAGGGGAGGCGACTTCTATCTCTTTAATCCAGAGCCGGAGAGACTCTTTCGAGCCTTTCGCCAACGGACGATTAACCGGGTTAGGATCTCTCAACCGAGTGCAAGCAATACTCATCAAGGGCAAGCCCAAGGAGCCGACTTGAACAACCCACATCGAGAGACGGCCGAAGGGAATTTCGTAAATCCTTTTGGTGATTCTTCTTCTCCTAGTTCCCCCTCTTCATCTACATCAACACCGTCTACACCACCATCTTCTCCCTTATATCCAAGAATGCCTAAGTTTTCCTCTCACTCCACATTCACCGAGGATGTCTTGCCGGGACCGAGTGCATTACCGGATACTTATACCGGGAATTTTGTGGCGAAGACTCATTTTATCCAACTTGTGGAGAGGAACCAATTTAGTGGGTTGCCCACCGAAGACCCGCACCAACACATGGAGACTTTCTCCGATTATTGTGACGCTATATCTCAAACCGGGGTTACTCAAGATCAAATTCGTTGGGTACTTTTCCCGTTTTCTCTTATTGGAAAAGTGAAGCAATGGATCAAGAGTCTCGATAGGGCAACCATGGGGATCGATACTTGGAAAAAGCTTGCCTTGGCGTTCTACCAAAAGATTTACCCTCCGGAAAAGACGAATTTTCTTAGGGCCTCCATCACCGGGTTCCAACAAAGGGATGAAGAGAGCCTATATGAAGCTTGGGAGCGGTTTAAGTCTTTGGTAAGATCGTGCCCTCATCATGGACTCTCGCAATGGTTCTTGGTGCAACAATTTTGGAATGGTCTTTATGAGGACTCGAGAGCTATTCTTAACATGGGCTCCAATGTTAGGTTCACCGAGGTCGATGACGACCAAACTTGGGCGAGAATCGAAGAGATGCCAGTGCATAATTCGCAATACTCTAGGCCTAGGAAGGCACATCGAGAAGGCATGCATGAGGTCGATGCTATCACCAAGTTAAGCATTGACCTTGTAGCTCAATTGAAAACACACATGGAGACTATTGACAAGAAGCTCCAAAGCCACCTCAACCAAGTCCAAGGCACTAGTTCCTCCCACCATCAACCGATTTAAGAAGTGAATGCTTTGGGGTTCGCACCTCCTACACCTTATTTGGGGATGTGTGACACTTGTGGAATCGTTGGTCATGACCCTATGAATTGTAGAGGGGGTATTGAGCAAGTGAACGCCTTTCAAGCGTTCAAGCAAGGTGCCTCCTACTCTAATCAATACCAAGCTTCCAATCAAGTCCCTCAACAACAAGCACTTCAACATCAACAACAAGCACTTCAACATCAACAACAACATCGTCCCTATGTTCCACCTCCCTTAAGGGACAACAACCAAGGTTACCAAGGTTATGCGGGTAATCCAAGACCCTTCAACAACTTCAAGCAAAACAACCAAGGTACCTTTCACAACAACAATCAAGGGTTCCAACAAGGGAACTTCAATCAAGGCGGTTTCCAAGGAAACCAAAACTTCGAAAGACAACAAAACCACAACCAAGGCCTTAATCAAGGCAATTCTCATGGGTTCCAAGGGAACCGTCAACAACAAGCTACACAAGGTAAACAACAACAAGGCAAGCCTAGGAGCCGGTCTCCTACTCATGATTATGGCATTCCTCTTGCCCTCACCGATACTCCACATAATCCATCATCCCCACCACGGGATTTTGACATTCAAAAGACTTTGATGGAAATACAAAGGAGCAATCAAGATATGCAACAAAGTCAAATGGACATATCAAGAAACCATCATGAGCTCTTCACTTATATTCAAGGGGAAAACGCGACGAGAGATGCCCGTATGAAGATACTTGAGACTCAAGTATCTCAACTTGCTTCGGGGAGCTCCTCAAGACAAAAGGGGCAACTACCTTCTCAAGGTGAAACACCGACATTTGAGCATGTAAATGCTATCACCACAAGGAGAGGTACATCTTATGACTCCCCTCCATTCCCTAGTGAGCAAGAGCCAATGCAAGAACCGACAATGGAAATGGCATCTCCAACTCAAGAAGAATCAAGCTTTGATAATCCAATGGAGGAACAAGTTTTATGGGAAGTTGAAAAACCCCAAGAAAACAACCCTCCCCCACTTCAAGAGAAAGACAAGGGAAAAAGGAAAGTGTCCTTTGAAGAATCCACCCCCATTGAGCAAAATAAGTACCAAATCAAGTTGCCTTTCCCATCAAGGCAAATGAAGACTAAGGTGGACACTCAATACGACAAGTTCCTTAACATTGTAAAGTAACTGGATGTTAGTGTCCCGTTCACCGAATTACTTACCCAAATCCCGGCATATGGAAAATTCATGCGGGAAATCCTAGCTAGGAAGAGGTCCACCGACAAGGAAGAGACGGTAGCGTTCACAAGGATGGTGAGCGAGCTTATTCAAGGTTCCACTCTTCCGAAGTTGAAGGATCCGGGTAGTTTCTTGATCCCTTGCACCATAGGCAATTTCATGATCAAGAATGCATTATGTGACTTGGGCGTGAGTGTGAGCATCATTCCCTACTCTATTTGTTGCCGACTCGGGATGAAGGAGTTAAAATGTACATCCATTACACTCCAAATGGCCGATAAATCATTTAATCGACCATTAGGGATGCTAGAGGATATGCCGGTAAGAATTGGGAAGTTCTTCATTCCGGTCGACTTCATCGTGCTCGATATGCCGAAAGATGCCAACACTCCCATTATCCTTGGGCGCCCATTTCTACACACCGTGGGTGCCATGATCGATGTGAAGAACGGTAGGATCACATTTGAGTTAGGCGAGGAAAAGATAGTGTTCGACCTCCAAGGCAACACTTCGCCTACTAAGGATGAATCATGCAATATGATCCAAGCCAAGAAAGACATCGATCTAGGGGGTGAACCGGAGCAAAGCTTGAAGAAGTACTCTTATGTACTTGAAGATGATGACTCCGATTTGGAGGAGGATGAGAGCCCATATCATGGGTTGGATGACAAGTGCAATGACAAGAAAGAAGATGAGCCTCCCTTGGGGCCACATGATGACCGGTGGACGTTCGGGTATATCCCGAAAGACCAAAAGTACAAGTTCAAACCGTTGAACTTGGAAGATCGGGATGCCCCGGGAACGTCAAAGCAAGGCCATGAAGAGTCTTGGGATGTGGTTGGTTATATAACATGCCAATTGAAGACTTTGCTAGGGCCTTCGACTTGTTCTTACGTGCCCTTGATGGAGATGGAATTGATCAAGGTTATTGAAAAAGAATGAAGAGAGAACCATCCTTGGTTTGACGGAGTTCCACAAGAACCGTCTTATTGTATATATCTCTTTCTTGTAGTTAGTTGGATTTTTGTGAATTCTCGTTAATTGGATTGATTGATGAGCGTTGTGAGGGAGAGAGTTTGATGTGTGTTTGAGTATTGTTTGATAGGTGAAGTGACAATGCATCCTAGGGAAGAATGGCTATGATATACCTTGGCTTGTAAGCACGAGGATCGGGTTTTTGAAGCTTGGAGCAAGCTTTTGGGATTGTGGAATTTGAAGAAGACCCATCCCGACAGGGAAGAGGCGTCCCGACCGAGACGGGCGTGGCATCCCGACCGGGAGGGAGTCATCCCGATCGGGATGGGGGTGCACAAATTTGAGCTCACTGGAGGTCCATCCCGACCGGGAAGGAAGCGTCCCGACCGGGATGGGTGAGACATCCCGAACGGGACCGATCATCCCGACCGGGACGGGCACTGCTCCCCCTTTGTGTTTCTTCTTTGAAAATCGAGTCCATCCAACCGTTTTATGCCCCTCCCAACCTCCCTAGCTATCCTAGCCTTATCATATGCCCCATGTACTTCATTTTCATACCCTCACTTCATCTTCTATCTACTTTAGACCGGTATTCACATCAAATCCCACCCCCTCGCACCATTACTACCTCTACCATGCGGTTCTATCAAGCTTGAAGCGGGATAGCAATGATGAAGACAAGCAAGTACCTATGTTGATCTATGAGACGATGGAGAGAGTGAGCTGTTAACCTATCGTACGACAACTATCTTTTCTTTTCCGTTTTTGTTGTTGCTTGTTTTCCTTTGTTTATTCCCTTCCCCTTGTACACTTTCGTGTCTTGATGTCATGGTTGCCTTCGAGGCCTCGGTAGTTGTTGCTCCCGACTCTCGATGATGTGACTACATCGAGAGTCATTTTCAAAATCCAAATTTTTACAAGATTTTCACTTTCTTTTTTGAGGATTTAGTCGGATTTAGGCGGAATCCGGGCTAGGTGACTTGATTACACCTAGCCCTCCCCTCCCATTTCCTTTTATTTCCTTCTTTTTATTTTCTTCCCCCTTCCATATCTTTTTCTCGTCTCGGCCCATGGTGACTTGACTACACCCCGGCCGGACACCTTCTACCTTTTCTTCACTTTATTTTTGATTTTTAGTTTTATTTTCGTAGTTTCTTTTTCTTTCTTTTGTCTCTCCGCACCCTACGATCGAGCATGAGGACATGGCTCGATTTAAGTGTGGGGGAGCGATATTCTAGTATAGTTTAGTTTATTTTCTTAGTTTTTTCGAAAAATCTTCAAAAACCCTAAAATTTGAAATTTTTTCACAAAAATCAAAAAGATTTTCTTTTGTGTCTTTTCCTTTTGTGTGTCATTGTTTTGTACATTTGTTTTGTTGTATTGTGTTTGCTTTGCCTCCCTCTTTCCTTATAGGTTACTTAAATTACCAATAGCTTTGGAAAGCTTTGAAGAAATCCGGTAACATCTTCTATCTTTTTTTTCCTCTTTATTTCTTGTGAAGTATTGAAGTAGATTGTGATGAAGGTTGCTCGGGTGGAGCTTGTAAAGTTTGTGGTTGATTGGTGACTTGTGTGGAATATCGGGATGGTGTTTGTTTTGTTCATTTGTTTATTTTGTGTTGTTTTGTTGCTTTTGTTTCTTTTTCTGTCGTTCTCGTTGAGTCTTCATTTTGTGTTGTGTTTGTTGAGTCTTGTGTGTTAAAGGTTTTCGAAAACCCGGTTTAGAGGCTAGAGTGTGAGTGTCTATTTTCCCTTCCTAGTTGTATAAATCGAGTTTTGGACTTTAATCTAGTAGAATGACCCTAAATCAATGAGTTCGTTGGTCCTTTACCTTGAGTCCACCTAGCTTACTAGGGATTTACTACGGGATTTGCACCTTTGACCATTATGACCACCCACGGTGTGAAAAGGCCTTGGTTACCGAGTCTCGTCCCCTAGGTGACCGTGTTTAGGATTGTTTTGATTAATCCAAGTTCTCCACTTTTTGTGGGTTTGAAGGGAAGGGCCCATCCCGACTTACCCATTCACCTACCTCCTACACATCTCCACACAATAAATTGCAAATTGTTGATTTCTACCTTTCTTGTTATGCAATGAAAATGCCAAAAAGCCAAATCTTGCCAAAAAGGGCAAAGAAAAGAAAAGAAAGAAAAATGAATGAAAGAAAAGAATGAAGAAAAATAAAAGGCACAAAAGCCAAAAAGAAAATAGAAAAGAAGAAAAAGAATGGCATAGCAAAACAAATCAAAATGTTAAAAAGAAAGAAAATGCCAAAAGAAAACCCGTCTCACAAAAAGAAATCTCCACAAAAATAAGCCTTTTTCCGACTTTCGCCGTGAAGAGCCTACCAAAGGACCGAGTCCCGAGGAAGGATGATAGCGGCATTAGTCGGTCTTCCCTCATTTTGCATATTTCCATCTTTTTACTTGGACTAGTTGGGCGGTTTGGACATGGGATGACCCTCTTGGCTCACGCTAAAGGGGGCGGGGTCTCACTTACCTACAGTGTCGACTAACACCATGGTTCTTCACTTTCCACTCCGTCGATCGTCCCGTAGTACGTTTTTAGAAAGTTAGGAGGACCTAGGTAAGTTACCAACGTTTTTATTGCTTGATCGTCATACTATTAGGGTTTAGTTCACCTTGGTTTGTATTGCTAGCTTGGGAACGTTCTCACTTACCTCGAGTCCTAAACCGGTGCTTCTTTCACCGCTTGTTTGAGGGAAGCGGTATTTATTTTCTTTTGGGTGCAACCGATCATGTGTTTGTTTGTTTGTTTGTTTGTTTGTTTGTGTGTTTGTTTATGTGTTTGTGTCCGGTTGCATCCACAGTTTTGTCGCAAGACCCGACTTGCCTTGCGGAGTGCACTTTTCCTCTAAGTGCAGTCGCGTGAGTTGAAAGGGCGTAGGGTGCGCTAATACCCGCTCGGCTAGTTTAGTATATAGTATGTGCTTACTCGAGGGCGAGTAAGGGTTAAGTGTGGGGGAGTTGATAAGTGTAGTTTGTAGTGCTTATTTGTTGTGTTTTGGTCCCAATTTCCTTGTGGAATCGCTCCTTGAGAGCGATTTATGGGTTTCTTATGCTTCCTTTAGTTCGTTTCAGGTTCCCGAGACCGATTTGGAAGAGTTGGAGCGATTCCGACTCGATACATACACATTTTGGAGCCAACGGAGTAAAGGAACGATGACTCGATGCCTTGGAATCGACCCCGAGACCTTGGGACCCAATCCCGAGCCTCCGAGACCCGATCCCGAGTCCCGAGCCTCCGAGACCCGATCCCGAGTCCCGAGCCTCCGGGACCCGATCCCGAGTCCCGAGAATCGATGAGAAACCCATGAGAAGCAAGGAGGGACCGAAAGAAGCTTAAAGGAGGCCTACAAGACCCATCCCCGTCGGGAAGGCCTCATCCCGATCGGGATGGGGTGCACAATTGAAGAGGTTACTGTGAGGAGCCCGTCCCGGCCGAGACCAGGCCGTCCTGGTCGGGACCACACCGTTCCGGGCGGGACCAATCCGTCCCGGGCGGGAAGGAGCAGGGGCTGCGCGAGACTTCTTTGTTTCTTCTCCCTTATTCTTGTACCCATATATATACTTCCCCCTTATAATGTTAAGACATCTTATCATACCCTAGACTAATTTAAGCCTCCATTAGACTTTCAAAACCCTAGATTAGTGTTCTCATATTAGCTTTAATCTTCCTTTAATTATTAGTTAATCCTTGTAATTAGTTCTTGGATTAAGGGGATACTTGAAGATTGTTCCAAACTTGACAACCTTGGGATTTTATTTGTGTTTCTTATTAATACAAGATTGCATCTTTTCTTCATCTAGTGTTGGTATAATCATCCCTACTCTTAATCTTGTTTATTTAATCTGGTTTGAATCTTTTCATATAGTTATTGTTATTGTTCATTATGGATGTTTGGATATTCATGTTGTTTTCTCTTATTGTAGTTAGTTTGTTCATGATAATGAGTGAGTAGTCTCCTTATGGGGTTAGTAGGGGGATTAGGGGTATACACTACTACAAATCCCTATGAATCTCGACGCTCTTTCCTTTGATTTTCGACGCTTTAAAGTGACGAGAATTATATTCTTGTCGCTTCAGAAATGCGTCGAATTTTTGGGCCGTCAGGAATTTCTGACGCTTTTAAGTGTCACTATTCTCGTTACTTTCTTGTGTCAACAATTCAAGCCGACACTTTATGGCGTCAAGATTTATGACGCTTTTATCTGTCAAGAATTCAGTGGTTGACACTAATGTGCGTGAAGGAAAAAATGGTGGTAACTAGCCTTGACGCAAAAAAACGACAAGATTTACTTTAAAGAAAATAGTTCATAATTCTTTTTTTTACATATTGAAAAAGGATATATAATAAACCTTCAACATTTTTACCGTAAAATAAATATAATACAGAATAAATAAAAAATAAAAAACCATGTATCTAACAAAGTTAATCAAATAAAATATTAAATAATAACCAATATGCTTTTTAAGCCTATTTATGATGCCAAAAAGCGTCAAAATATATATCCATCATCCACCTAACTAATGCATGGTAACTTACATTATTATTCTAAAAAATTAACCTTGACATAGTTCTGACAAGAAAACTAAAAAAATGCTATTAACAAATGTCTTTGCTCAGGAACGTCAAAAAGAAATAAGAGTGTTAATGTCGATATGAAAGCTAAGCAATCTTCACATGGGCGCATCTTCACCGTTTAAAATCTTTGAAACCTACAAAGAAAAATGAGATTTGATTGGTAAGCAAGTTTAAAATTTATCAAAAAGGACGTATAAATTAATACTTCGTAAAAGGTTAAACTACCGTAAAGAAAACCATCTAAAAGCCATCAAAAACTGGAAAATGCCTAGCTTCAGTCACAAAGGAACAAATTTTGTACTCAACAAATCAGTATATATATATATATATATATATATATATATATATATATATATATATATATATATATATATATATATATATATATATATATATATATCACATCCAACATTGAAAATTCAAGTTACAACATAAAACCCACATAAAACCATCACTTAAAGAGGCCTATATATGATTATATCCAAATCATACCTTGTGAAACTGGCCAAGCTACTGCTGATACTATTTAATTCATCAACGGGCTCATTATTAATCGGACAGCTCGTAGAAGAACAAAATAGAACGCAAACACACTCAAACAAGAGTCTGATTACAACACTAATTAAATATATAAAGTAATATCCAAAAAATGCATTATAGTAGAATTGTGAGGCTTCCGCGTGTTGAAGGCAAATGTCAACCAGACCTACTCCAGAGCAAACCTGGTTCACTTCCAACAATCACTTTACAAGCAATATTAAATGTAGCACTCTAAAAGTAAAATGAAATATACATAATTAAAAGCTACTCAACAGGCCAAGTTATGGCTCTCAGGCTGATACAATGGTACTTGTAGCACGTTATTAAACACAAATTCAAAAGATAGATGGAGGCAAGCAAACACAGAAGCAAGAACATGGTTGAATGATACAGAAGCAGTAGAAAAGGAAAATATCAAATAAGTGAACAACACAAAGCATGATACAATTGAAAAATAAAAACACCATTAATAAACTAGATATACGCTAATCAATATATAAACCAAAAATAAGAGGAAATTTAAGAACATTTAAACGTAGAAAGTAGATCGACGCTTGATGTTGATTAATAAAAATAAGGGTTATTTAACGACAATAATATCAACTATAGAGCGTCTTCCCAAAATAATACCAATTTCAATAAATCCGAGAATAATACGTATTATTGGAGTACTTAAACAAGAGTAGTATAAGTGACTTTATAACCTGCTACATCAGGTCACCTAATTAATATTTAACCTGCTACTTATCCTCCATCCTCCTCCTTAGACCCGGATAACGGGTGAACTGTGTCGGGTCAGCTTCGGGTCAAGTCACTTTCGGGTTATAATAATAGGGTTGACTTCGGGTCGGGCCGGATAATTTCGGGTTCGGGTCATTCTCGGGTTTGATGTTTTCAACTTTTTTAGGGATATCGACTAGTTTTCTATAATAATAGTCGGGTCAGTTTCGGGTTAGCTCGGGTCAAAATCATGCTTCAGCTCGGGTGTCGGGTTGGGTTCGATTTGGCTTATTCGGATCGGGTCAGTTTTCTCAAGTCTACTCCTCCTTACTTCTCTCCTTCATCCTCTATCTCCATTACCCTTCATCCTTCTTCCGTTTTTTCTATACGTTTCGTTTAGTGTAGGATTGTGTTGTTAGTTAGATTTGGTGAGGTTGAAGGAAGAGGAAGACCGAAGACGTTAATGACGTTTAATGCCTCGTACACTGAGTAAGTGAAAAGAGTGAACATATGAAACAAATTAAAGGCGAAAAAGCAAGGTGAACGAGTTCTACCGTTAACTGGTCATCTATACTACTCTAATTTAACTACTCCAAAAATACGTATTATTCTCATATTTATTAAAATTGGAATTATTTTCGGAAGACACTCTATATTTGATATTATTGCCGTTAAATAAAATTAAAGGTAAAAAATGAAGGTGGAAGGGTTCTACAGGTAACCGGTCACCCATACTACTCTCGTTTAACTACTTCAATAATATGTATTATTCTCAGATTTATTAAAATTGATATTATTGTAGGAAGACGCCCTATAGTTGGTATTATTGTTGTTAAATAACCCTAAAAAAAACGTAAGATACTAGATTCACAAGATAAATTAAAGTTGAATGATGCGGAAGATAATGTAGATCTAGGATACATTAAGAGGAAAATCCATTGAAAACTAAACGAACGGGAAAACAAAGACACATACAATCATGAATTTAGGAGATTTTTGCATCAAAAAAATGAAACAACGAGATTTATGTGAACATAAAACACGTCAGATATTAACGCGTAAGTCAATCAAATTTAGCAAACCACTACACACCACAGAAAAGAAAATTGAAAAAAAATACAGATATATGAACAAGAGATTTGACAACTAAAGAAATCAAAATTCAAACTAGGAAATTTGTGCAATCAATATAAAAAAATTCGTGAAATAATTGAAAAACGAAAAAAAATAAGACACTAGATCTACTTATAGGATGAATTAAGAGGAAAGTTTATTGGAAAACAAAAAAATAAAGAGGCAAAGAATGAGGAATGAAGGAGTATAGATAAATAAGCAGAGAAAGAAGAAGCACTACCTTAATGCTTCTTCAATATATCTCGAATTAAGACAGACGAATATATAACAATATATCTCCAAATGCACTTGAATAAATACTAGATTTACTTAAGTCCACAACATACTACTCCAAACCAAGAAATTAAAGTGCTGCTTGTTATTCTAGCAAATGTCGTTATTTTAAAAATGGAGCTAGGGTGATATAAGGAGGTAAAAACTTGATGATAGAGGGGCATGGTAGGCTTAGAAGATACCTACGAGAGAATTTAAAGTCGTGTACATTCTTCTGGGTGACGGCCACACCACCAATGAGATGATGACACTCGAGTTCTACTGTAGGAATAATGTGAATGAACTGCTCTTGGATCAACACACACCAACCTGTAACACGCCATACTGTAGTCCTGATATGCGTACCAAAACTTATAGATGAAGTCTGAAACATGACTCAAATGCAACTTTAAAAGACTTGAAATTCACTACCATCTCAGATTTGAAACTGACAATGTACAATTGGCTATTGCAGCCTTCATTGAGTCCATTACGTACCCCTTATATTGAGCACAACACACTAGCAATTTACATAACCTACAACACATCATTTCAATCCTGTATTCACCATTGAACAACCTGACTAATGGAACTGCACCCTGAAATTGCATACTCAATGTAGCGTAAATCAGCTTCAAATATAGAGCTGTAATTTTTTGTATGGTTAAACCACCCTTACATCTTTTTGGCGGAAATGTTTCTAGTTGTGACACCGGAGTAAAAACCATATATATTGAAGATATGAGAATTCATGAAATAATTAAACTAAAAACATTCTAGCATCAGTAATAATGTCAACAGTTCAAAAACATATGTATCCTCCTGTTTTCTGATTCCTGACGCCTTCTAAAATAGTGGTATGAGCATTTGAAGGAATCAAAAGAATTCAGAGAGTCCATATGTATGACATGAGATCCGATAACAATAATCCTCAAACAAGAATCTCAATTTTGAACATAATTTCCCCAAATTATATGCTTCAAATTATATAAGGATAATTAATTATAACTCGAATGTATCATTCTACCATATATTCGCAGGTATCAATCATTAAACCTCAAATTCAATCCTAAATTAAAATATTACGTGACATTAGGAAATCAAAATGAAAAAAAAATAGAGCGAAACCTGCGTATGTTTTCCATGGATGAATCAGGATGCAGTTTATAAGGGTTAAATCGAGAAGATGAAGAAGCATAGAATCAAATTTTCTAGAAGTTGCAGTTCATTGGTTAGGGTTAATTTTTAGGGGAAAATAAAACAGCGGTTGATATTCTTATCAATTATCATGGGTGGGTGAGAGAGGGAACTTAAAAATAATTTAGGTTTAAGTTGGTGGGCGGGACTCCCAAAAAATTAAAAATAAAAGAGCGGTGAAGGACTAAAGGTAATAATGACACGGAAGAGTGTCACAATTACAAGGACGGAAAAGTACGAGGGCGATGCTCTTTAAGAGCATCAATATTGAAGCGTCATAATTGTAAGGGATTTGTAGTAGTGGTAGATTATGGAGGATTAGGGTTGATTAAGGGAAAAGAGTGAATCTTTGTTGTTAGTCACATTGTGGACATTCTATGTGTTTATTGATATGCTGATAAGTGTAGTTTGTAGTGCCTATTTGTTGTATTTTGGTCCCTTTTTCCTTGTGGAATCGCTCCTTTGGAGCGATTCATGGGCTTCTTATGCTTCCTTTAGTTCGTTTCAGGTTCCCGAGACCGATTTGGAAGAGTTGGAGCGATTCCGACTCAATACATACACATTTTGGAGCCAACGAGATAAAGGAACGATGACTCGAGGCCTTGGAATCGACCCCGAGACCTTGGGACCCATTCCCGAGCCTCCGAGACCCGATCTCGAGTCTCGAGAATCGGTGGGAAGCCCATGAGAGGCAAGGAAGGACCAAAGAGCGTTTAAGGAAGGCATACAAGACCCATCCCGTTCGGGATGGCCTCATCCCGTTCGGGATGGGGTGCTACATTAAGATGGCTGCTGTGAGCCCATCCCGGTCGGAATCAACTCATCCCGGTCGGGATGGCAAGGCCGTCCCGATCGTGATAGTCCGTCCCTGCCGGGAAGCTACAGAGGCAGCACGGGCTTCTTCTTTTCTTCTCCTTCATTCTTGTACCCATATATATACTTCCTTCTTGTAATTTTAAGACATCTTATCTTACCCTAGATTAGTTTAAGCCTCTATTATCATTCAAAACCCTAAGTTATTGCTACTCTCATTAGTCTAATCCTCTCTTTAATCCTTAGTTAATTATTGTAATTAGTCTTGGATTAAGGGATTCTTGATGATTGTTCCAAGATTGAAAACCTTGGGATTGTATTTGGGTTTCTCATTAATACAAGTTTTCATCTTTTATTCATCCTATTGTTGGTATAATCTTTTCATCCTTAGTCTTTGTTATTTATTCAAGTTTCTTTCTTATTGTTATTGTTATTGCTATTGTTCTTGTTAATGATAATGGATGCTTGTTTTGTGACATTGATTTCTCTTATGATTGTTGGTTTTCTCTTAATAATGAGTGAGTAGTCTTCTTGTGGGGTTAGTAAGGGGATTAGGCGTAGATTATGGATGATTAGGGTTGTTTAAGGGGAAAAGGTTTCATCTTTGTTGTTAGTCACATTGTAGGCACTCTATGTGTTTGTTGATATGCTTGTGTGAGTTGTAGTGGCCATGCTTCCCATACTTGTGTTCATCTTCTCATTTATTGTTTATTTTGTGGAAATGTCGAGAATAGTTTAGTCGCGAGAGCGCGGACTAGGGTCTAAGTTGCGAGAGCCCGGACCCACCTTGGCATCGGTCTAAGTTGCGAGAGCCCGGACCGACTCTAGCGATTAGGAGACACCTATACCCTTGATCACCCCAATTATCCTTCTACTCCTATGAACCCGACCTACCCCACTTCTTTCCATATTTGTGTTAATCCTCCTAGTTAGCCATCATTTCCGTTAGTTTTATCGTTTAGTTAGTCTCTAGTGTTAGTTTAGTTCTTACTCCTCCTCCTTCATAGTTTTCCATTCATCGCTTCTTTGTGTTTGTTTTGTAATCTAGTCTCGTTGTAGGTAGACCTAGTCTAAACCTTGATATACCGTCCTCGTGGATACGATCCCGACTTGCCCTAGCTACCCACTAGGTTAGTCGGTGTTTTATTGATCGGCTAGGGACATGACAAATCCCTACCATCAATTTGGCGCCGTTGCCGGGGACGGTGCATTGTTTAGACTTAGTTTGCTTATTTCTAGACTTAGTTACCCTTCTTTGTGTTCTCCCATCTTCTTTTGTGAATATTCTCTAGATTTTTCTTCTTTCCTTAGTTTTATTTCTTCTTTTTCTCTTTGTCTCTAGTTGTGTTTGTTTATTGTCGTCACCTAGTGCCCATAAAGCACTAGGCGTTCTTACGATTGTTCTAGTGTGTAGTGTATGCCTAGGAGGGGAGGCGACTTCTATCTCTTTAATCCAGAGCCGGAGAGACTCTTTCGAGCCTTTCGCCAACGGACGATTAATCGGGTTAGGATCTCTCAACCGAGTGCAAGCAATACTCATCAAGGGCAAGCCCAAGGAGCCGACTTGAACATTTCACCTCGAGAGACGGCCGGAGGGACCATCATAAATCCCTTCGGTGATTCTTCTCCTAGTTCCCCCTCTTCATCTACATCAACACTCTCTACACCACCATCTTCTCCCTTACATCCAAGAATGCCTAAGTTCTCCTCTCACTCCACATTCACCGAGGATGTCTTGCTGGGACCGAGTGCATTACCGGAAGCCTATACCGGGAATTTTGTGGCAAAGACTCAATTTATCCAACTTGTGGAGAGGAGCCCATTTAGTGGTTTGCCCACCGAAGACCCGCACCAACACATGGAGACCTTCTCCGATTATTGTGACGCTATATCTCAAACCGGGGTTACTTAAGACTAAATTCGTTGGGTACTCTTCCCGTTTTCTCTTATTGGAAAAGCGAAGCAATGGTTCAAGAGTCTCGATAGGGCAACCATGGGTATCGACACTTGGAAAAAGCTTGCCTTGGCGTTCTACCAAAAGTTTTACCCTCCGGAAAAGACGAATTTGCTTAGGGCCTCCATCACCGGGTTCCAACAAAGGGATGAAGAGAGCCTATATGAAGCTTGGGAGCGGTTTAAGTCTTTGGTAAGATCGTGCCCTCATCATGGACTCTCACAATGGTTCTTGGTGCTCAATTTTGGAATGGACTTTATGAGGACTCGAGAGCTTTTCTTAACATGGGCTCCAACGGTAGGTTCACCGAGGTCGATGATGACCAAACATGGGCGAGAATCGAAGAGATGGCGGTGCATAATTCGCAATACTCTAGGCCTAGGAAGGCACACCGAGGAGGCATGCATGAGGTCGATGCTATCACTAAGTTAAGCATTGACTTTGGAGCTCAACTTAAAACACACATGGAGACTATTGACAAGAAGCTCCAAAGCCACCTCAACCAAGTCCAAGGCTCTAGTTCCTCCCACCATCAACCGATTCAAGAAGTGAATGCTTTGGGGTTCGCACCTCCTACACCTTACTTTGGGATGTGCGACACTTGTGGAATCATTGGTCATGACCCTATGAATTGTAGAGGGAGTATTGAGCAAGTGAACGCCTTTCAAGCGTTCAAGCAAGGTGCCTCCTACTCTAATCAATACCAAGCTTCCAATCAAGTCCCTCAACAACAAGCCTTTCAACATCAACAACAACATCGTCCCTATGTTCCACCTCCTTTAAGGGACAACAATGATAGTTACCAAGGTTATGCGGGTAACCAAAGATCCTTCAACAATTTCAAGCAAAATAACCAAGGTAACTTCAACAACAAGCAAGGGTTCGAACAAGGGAACTTCAATCACGGTGGTTTCCAAGGAAACCAAAATTTCCAAGGAAACCGAAACTTTCAAGGACAACAAAACCACAATCAAGGCCTTAATAAAGGTAATTCTCATGGGTTCCAAGGGAACCGTCAACAAGCAACTCAAAATCAACAACAACAAAGCAAGCCTAGGAGCCGGTCTCCTACTCATGATAATGGCACTCCTCTCGCCATCACCGACACTCCACATAATCCATCATCCCCACCTTGGGATTTCGACATTCAAAAGACTTTGATGGATATGCAACAAGGTCAAATGGAGATGTCAAAAACCATCAAGAGCTCTTTGCTTATATTCAAGAGGGAAATGCGTCAAGAGATGCCCGTATGAAGATGCTTGAAACCCAAGTATCTCAACTTGTTTCGGGGAGCTCCTCAAGGCAAAAGGGGCAACTACCTTCTCAAGGTGAAACACCGATATTTGAGCATGTAAATGCTATCACCACAAGGAGAGGTACATCCTACAACCCCCCTCCGTATCCTATTGAGCAAGAGCCAATGCAAGAACCGACAATGGAGATGGCATCTCCAACTCAAGAAGAATCGAGCTTTGATAATCCAATTGAGGAGCAAGTCCTTTGGGAGGTCGAAAAACCCCAAGAAGACAACCCTCCCCCACTTCAAGCACAAGAAAAGGGTAAAGGGAATGTGTCAAGTGAAGAGTCCACCCCAATTGATCAAAACAAGTACTAAATCAAGTTGCCTTACCCATCAAGGCAAATGAAGACTAAGGTGGACACTCACTACGACAAGTTCCTTAGTATTGTGAAGAAATTGGATGTTAGTGTCCCGTTCACCGAATTACTTACCCAAATCCCGGCATATGGAAGATTTATGAGAGAAATCTTAGCTAGGAAGAGATCCGTCGACAAGGAAGAGACCGTAGCGTTCACGAGGGTGGTGAGCGAGCTTATCCAACGTTCCACGCTTCCGAAGTTGAAGGATCTGGGTAGTTTTTCGATCCCTTGCACCATAGGCAACTTGTTGATCAAGAATGCGTTATGCGACTTGGGCGCGAGTGTGAGCATCATTCCCTATTCTATTTGTTGCCGACTCGGAATGAAAGAGTTGAAATGTACGTCCCTCACCCTCCAAATGGCCGATAAATCATTCAATCGACCATTAGGAATGTTAGAAGACGTACCGGTACGAGTGGAGAAATACTTCATTCCGGTCGACTTCATTGTGCTTGACATGCCGGAGGATGCCAATACTCCCATTATTCTTGGGCGCCCATTTCTACACACCGCGGGTGCCATGATCGAGGTGAAGAACGGTAGGATCACATTTGAGTTAGGCGAGGAAAAGATAGTGTTCGACCTCCAAGGCAACACTTCGCCTACTAAGGATGAATCATGCAATATGATCCAAGCCAAGAAAGACATCGATCTAGGGGGTGAACCGGAGCAAAGCTTGAAGAAGTACTCTTATGTACTTGAGGATGATGACTCCGATTTGGAGGAATATGAGTGCCCAAATCATGGGCTTGAGGACAAGTTGCAAAGCAAGGAAAATGATGAGCCGCCCTTGGGGCCACATGAAGACCGGTGGACGTTTGGGTATATCCCCAAAGACCAAAAGTACAAATTCAAGCCTTTGAGCTTGGAAGATCAGGATGCCCCGGGAACGTCGAGACAAGGCCATGAAGAGTCTTGGGATGTGGTTGGTTATATGACATGCCTAATTGAAGACTTTTCTAGGGCCTTCGACTTGTTCTTACGTGCCCTCGATGGAGATGGAACTATTTTTGGTTGTTGAAAAAGATTGAAGAAAGCACCACCTTGGTTTGACGGAGTTCCACAAGAACCGTCTCATTGTATATATCTCTTTCTTCTAGTTAGTTGGATTTTTGTGAATTCTTGTTATTTGGTTTGATTGATGAGCGTTGTGAGGGAGAGAGTTTGATGTATGTTTGAGTATTGCTTGATAGGTGAAGTGAGAATGCTCCTAGAGGAGAGTGGCTATGATATACCTTGGGTTGTGAGCAAGAGGATTGGGTTTTTGAAGCTTAGAACAAGTTTTGGGATCGTGGAGGTCGAAGAAGACCCATCCCGACCGGGATGAGGCGTCCCGACCGGGAAGGGTAAGGCATCCCGACCGAGAAGGGTGCCATCCCGATTGGGAAGGGTGCCATCCCGATCGGGATGGGTGCACCAGATTTCGAGCTTTCTGTGGATCCGTCCCGACCGGGATGAGGGCGTCCCGACCGGGACGGGTGAGGTAACCCGATCGGGATCAATCTTCCCGACCGGGATGGTCCTCTGCTCCCCCTTTGTGATTCTTCTTCGCATATCGAGTCCACCCAACCGTTTTATGCCCCCTCCCAACCTCCCTAGATACCCTAGCCTTATCATATGCCTCACGTACTTCATTATCATACCTTCACCTCATTTCCTCTTCACTTTACACCGTGATTCGCATCAAATTCCACCCCCTCGCACCTTTACTACCTCTACCATGCGGTTCATCAAGCTTGGAGCGGGATAGCAATGATGAAGACAAGCACGTACCTTTATTGACCTATGAGACGATGGAGAGAGTGAGTTGCTAACCTATGGTACGGCAACTATCATTTCTTTTCCGTTTTTGTTGCTTGTTTTCCTTTGTGTATTCCCTTCCCCTTATACACTTTTGTGTCTTGATGTCATGGTGGCCTTCGAGGCCTCGGTAGTTGTTGCTCCCGACTCTCGATGATGTGATTACATCGAGAGTCATTTCAAAATCCAAATTTTACATGTTTTTCACTCTTTCTTTTTGAGGATTTAGTCGGATTTAGGCGGAATCCGGGCTAGGTGACTTGATTACACCTAGCCGTCCCCTCCCATTTCTTTTTATTTCCTTCTTTTTATTTTTCTTCTCCCTTCCATATCTTTTTCTTGTCTCGGCCCATGGTGATTTGATTACACCCCGACCGGACGCTTTCTACCCTTTTCTCCATCTTTTCTCTTTGATTTTTAGCTTTACTTTCGTAGTTTCTTTTCTTTTTCTTTTGTCTCTCCGCACACTACGATTGAGCATATGAGGACATTGCTCGATTTAAGTGTGGGGAAGCGATATTCTATAGTAGTTAGTTTTATTTTCCCTTTTTTTTCGAAAAAACCTATAAAAATCCAAAAAATTTGAATTTTTTTCACAATAATCAAAAAGATTTTCTCTTTTGTGTTTTCATTTTGTGTCTTTGTGTCGTATATTTGTTTGTGTGCGTGTTTTGCCTCCCTTTGTCCTTATAGGTTGCTTTAATCGCCAATGACTTGGGAAAGCTCTAAAGACATCCGGTAACATCTTCTAACCCTCTTTCCCTCTTTATTCCTTGTGATGTTTGGAGAAGGTTGTGTTGAGGTGTGCTCGGGTGGAGCTTGTGCATTCTTTTGGTGGATTTGGTGACTTGTATGGATTATCGGGGTGGTGTTTGTTGTATGTTTGTGTTGTTATGTTTTGTTTTGTTTTTGTTTCCTTTGTTTCTTTTTCTCTCGTTTTCGTCATGTCTTTAATTTTGTGTTGTGTTGTGTTATGTGTAAACCATTTTCGAAAACCCGGTTTAGAGGCTAGTGTGTGAGTGTCTATTTTTCCTTTCCTAGTTGTATAAATCGAGTTTTGGACTTTAGTCTAGTAGAATGACCCTAAATCAATGAGTTCGTTGGTCCTTTACCTTGAGTCCACCTAGCTTACTAGGGATTTACTGCGGAATTTGCACTTTTGACCATCATGACCACCCACGGTGTGAAAAGGCCTTGTTTACCGAGTCTCGTCCCCAAGGTGACCGTGTTTAGGATCGTTTGATTAGTCCAAGTTCTCCTCTTTTTGTGAGTATGAAAGGAAGACGTCGTCCCGACATACCCATTACCCTACCTCCTACACATATCCACATAATAAAATGCAATTTGTTGAGTTCTCTCTTTCTCATCACCCAAAGAATTGCCAAGAAAGCCAAATCAAGCCAAAAGGGCAAAGAAAAGAAAAAGAAAGAAAAAAAAAATTGAAAGAAAGAAAAGAATGAAGAAAAAAAAAGAAAAGGCACAAAGGCCAAAAAGAGAATAGAAAAGAAGAAAAAGAAATGGCATGGCAACAAACAAATCAAAACGTCGAAAAGAAAGAAAATGCCAAAAGAAAACCCGTCTCACAAAAAAAGAAATCCCCACAAAAATAAGCCTTTTTCCGACTTTTGCCGTGAAGAGCCTACCAAAGGACCGAGTCCCGAGGAAGGATGATAGCGGCATTAGTCGGTCTTCCCTCATTTTGCATGTTTCCCACCTTTTTACTTGGACTAGTTAGGCGGTCTTGGACACGGGACGACACTCTTGGCTCACGCTAAAGAGGGCGGGGTCTCACTTACCTACAGTGTCGACTAACACCGTGGTTCCTCACTTTTCCACTCCGCCGATCGTCCCGTAGTACGTTTTTAGAAAGTTAGGAGGACCTAGGTAAGTCCCCAACGTTCTGGTTGCTTTATCGTCACACTATTAGGGTTTAGTCCACCTTGGTTTGTATTGCTAGCTTGGGAACGTTGTCACTTACCTCGAGTCCTAAACCGGTGTTTCATTCACCGCTTTTAGAGGGAAGCGGTATTTCTTTTGTTTTGGGTGCAACCGTCTATGTGTTTGTTTGTGTGTTTGTTTGTTTATGTGTTTTGTGTCCGGTTGCATCCACAGTTTTGTCGCAAGACCCGACTTGCCTTGCGGAGTGCACTTTTCCTCTAAGTGCACTCGCGTGAGTTGAAGGGGCGTAGGGTGCGCTAATACCCATTCGGCTAGTTTAGTAGTTAGTGTGTGCTTACTCGAGGGCGAGTAAGGGTTAAGTGTGGGGGAGTTGATAAGTGTAGTTTGTAGTGCCTATTTGTTGTGTTTTGGTCCCTTTTTCCTTGTGGAATCGCTCCTTTGGAGCGATTCATGGGCTTCTTATGCTTCCTTTAGTTTGTTTCAAGTTCCCGAGACCGATTTGGAAGAGTTGGAGCGATTCCGACTCAATACATACACATTTTGGAGCCAACGAGATAAAGGAACGATGACTTGAGGCCTTGGAATCGACCCCGAGACCTTGGGACCCATTCCCGAGCCTCCGAGACCCGATCCCGAGTCTCGAGAATCGGTGGGAAGCCCATGAGAGGCAAAGAAGGACCAAAGAGCGTTTAAGGAAGGCATACAAGACCCATCCCGTTCGGGATGGGGTGCTACATTAAGATGGCTGCTGTGAGCCCATCCCGGTCGGAATCAACTCGTCCCGGTCGGGATGGCAGGGCCGTCCCGATCGGGATAGTCCGTCCCGGCCGGGAAGCTACAGAGGCAGCACGGGCTTCTTCTTTTCTTTTCCTTCATTCTTGTACCCATATATATACTCCCTTCTTGTAATTTTATGACATCTTATCTTACCCTAGATTAGTTTAAGCCTCCATTATCATTCAAAACCCTAGGTTATGTCTACTCTCATTAGTCTAATCCTCTCTTTAATCCTTAGTTAATTATTGTAATTAGTCTTGGATTAAGGGATTCTTGAAGATTGTTCCAAGATTGACAACCTTGGGATTGTATTTGGGTTTCTCATTAATACAAGTTTTCATCTTTTATTCATCCTATTGTTGGTATAATCTTTTCATCCTTAGTCTTTGTTATTTATTCAAGTTTCTTTCTTATTGTTATTGTTATTGCTATTGTTCTTGTTAATGATAATGGATGCTTGTTTTGTGACATTGATTTCTCTTATGATTGTTGGTTTTCTCTTAATAATGAGTGAGTAGTCTTCTTGTGGGGTTAGTAGGGGGATTAGTGGTAGATTATGGATGATTAGGGTTGTTTAAGGGGAAAAGGTTTCATCTTTGTTGTTAGTCACATTGTAGGCACTCTATGTGTTTGTTGATATGCTTGTGTGAGTTGTAGTGGCCATGCTTCCCATACTTGTGTTCATCTTCTCATTGATTGTTTATTTTGTGGAAATGTCGAGAATAGTTTAGTCACGAGAGCGCGGACTAGGGTCTAAGTTGCGAGAGCCCGGACCCACCTTGGCATCGGTCTAAGTTGCGAGAGCCCGGACAGACTCTAGCGATTAGGAGACACCTATACCCTTGATCACCCCAATTATCCTTCTACTCCTATGAACCCGACCTACCCCACTTCTTTCCATATTTGTGTTAATCCTCCTAGTTAGCCATCAGTTCCGTTAGTTTTATCGTTTAGTTAGTCTCTAGTGTTAGTTTAGTTCTTACTCCTCCTCCTTCATAGTTTTCCATTCATCGCTTCTTTGTGTTTGTTTGGTAATCTAGTCTCGTTGTAGGTAGACCTAGTCTAAACCTTGATATACCGTCCTCGTGGATACGATCCCGACTTGCCCTAGCTACCCACTAGGTTAGTCGGTGTTTTATTGATCGGCTAGGGACGTGACAAATCCCTACCATCATATGCTTGTATGAGTTGTAGTGGCCATGCTTCCCATACTTGTGCTCATCTTCTCATTGATTGTCTATTATGTGGAAATGTTGAGAATAGTTTAGTCGCGAGAGCGCGGACTAGGGTCTAAGTTGCGAGAGCCCGGATCCACCTTGACATCGGTCTAAGTTGCGAGAGCCCGGACCGACTCTAGTGACTAGGAGACACCTATACCCTTGATCACCCAATTACCCTTCTACTCTTATGAACCCGACCTACCCCACTTCCTTTCCATATTTGATCCATCTTCTTAGTTAGCCATAGTTTACCCTAGTTTACTTGTTAGTTCATCATTAGTCTAGTTCCCACTTCTCCTCCACCATAGTTTTCCATTTATCGTTTCTTTGTGTTTGTTTGGTAGCATAGTCTCGTTTGTAGGCCGACATAGTCTAAACTCCGCCTTACCGTCCTCGTGGATACGATCCCGACTTACCCTAGCTACCCACTAGGTGTAATCGGTAGTTTATTGACGGTTAGGGACGTGACGAATCCCTTACCATCAGGCACGAAGAAACAAATCGAAGGCTCTTGAGAAATCTTCGATCAAGCTTGTAGTATAAACCATCCACACTCCAAGGTTGTTCACAACCTTGTCTCGACGTTCCCGGGGCATCCCGATCTACTAAGTTCAATGGCTTGAACTTGAACTTGCGATCCTTCGGTATATACCCAAACGTCCATCGATCCTCATGTGGCCCCAAGGGAGGCTCATCTTTCTTCTTGTCTTGGCACTTGTCTTCAAACTCATGATATGGGCACTCATCCGCCCCAAGCTCGGAATCATCATCCTCAAGTTCATAGAAGTTGTTCTTCAAGCTTTCTCCCGACTTATCCCCTAGATCGATGTTCTCCATGGCGTGGATCATATTACAAGACACATTATTAGTTGGCGAGGTGTTGCCTTGGAGGTCAAACACGAGCTTTTCTTCGCCTAACTCAAATGTGATCTTACCGTTCTTCACATCAATCATAGCACCGGCGGTATGTAGAAATGGGCGTCCAAGGATAATGGGAGTGATAGCATTTTCCGGCATGTCGAGCACTAGGAAGTCGACCAGAATGAAGAACTTACCGATTATTATCGGCACATCCTCTAACATCCCCAATGGTCGGTTGAATGAACTATCGGCCATTTGGAGTGTAACGGAAGTACGCTTTAGCTCCTTCATCCCAAGTCGGCAACAAATGGAATAGGGAATGATGCTTACACTCGCACCTAGATCACATAGTGCTCTCTCAACCTTGAAGTTGCCTATGGTGCAAGGGATCGAGAAACTACCCGGATCCTTCAATTTGGGAAGCGTAGAACCTTGAATAAGCTCGCTCACCACTCTTGTGAACGCTATGGTCTCTTCCTTTTCGATGGATCTCTTCCTTGTCGAGATTTCTTTCATAAATCTTCCATATGCCGGGATTTGGGTAAGTAGCTCGGTAAAAGGGATACTCACATCGAATTTCTTCGCAATATTAAGGAACTTGTCATATTGAACATCCACCTTGGTCTTCATTTGCCTTGTTGGAAAAGGCAACTCGATATGCACCTTGTCTTTCTCAATATGGGTGGGCTTTTCAAATGACACTTTCCTTTTTCCCTTGTCTTTTCCTTGAAGTTGAGGTAGCTTGTCTTCACGGGGTTTCTCAATCTCCCACAAGACTTGCTCCTTCATTGGATTTTCAAAGCTTGAATCATCTTGAGTTGGAGATACAACTTCTTCCATTGGTATTTGCTCACTAGGGGATAAGGGGGAATCATAAGATGCACCACTCCTCGTGGTAATAGCATTCACATGCTCAAATTTAGCCGTTTCACCTTGAGGAGGTAGTTGCCCCTTTTGTCTTGAAGAACTTCCCGAAGAAACTTGAGCTATTTGAGTCTCAAGCATCTTCATATGAGCATCTCTTGCTATGTTATCCCTTTGAAGATGAGCAAAGAACTCTTGTTGGTTTCTTAGCATCTCCATTTGGCTTCTTTGCATTTCTTGGTTACTCTTTTGCACATCCATCATAGATTTTTGCATGTTGAAATCTCAAGGTGGAGATTGTGGATTGTGTGGAGTATCGGTGATGGCTAGAGGAATACCATAGTCATATGTAGGAGACCGGCTCCTTTGCTTGCCTTGTTGTTGAGTGCCTTGAGTTGCTTTTTGTTGTTAACGGTTCTCTTGGAACCCACGAGAGTTGCCTTGATTAAGGCCTTGAGTGTTACCTTGGTTGTTTTGATATCCTTGATTGTGTTGGTTTCCTTGAAAACCGCCTTGATTGAAGTTCCCTTGTTGGAAACCTTGATTGTTGTCGAAGTTACCTTGGTTATGTTGCTTGAAATTGTTGAATGGCCTTGGGTTGCCCATATAACCTTGGTAACCTTGGTTGTTGTCCCTTAAGGGAGGTGGCACATATGGACGGTGTTGTAGAGATTGTTGATTGGAATCTTGATGGGAAGCTTGGAACATATGAGGATAAGGGGCACCTTGCTTGAACGCTTGAAAGGCGTTCACTTGCTCAATACTCCCCCGACAATGTATAGGCTCATGTCCAACTATCCCACAAGTATCGCACATCCTATAATAAGGTGTAGGAGACACAACTCCCAAAGCATTAACTTCACGAATCAAGTGTTGGTTGGAGGAACTAGTGCTTTGAACTTGATTGAGGTGGTTTTGGAGCTTCTTGTCAATAATCTCCATGTGAGTTTTTAATTGAGCTCCAAGATCGATGCTAAGTTGTGTAATGGCATCGACCTCGTGCCTACCTCCTTGGTTCTCCTTTCAAGGCCTTGAGTATTGGGAGTTGTGCACCGCCATCTCCTCGATTCTTGCCCATGTTTGATCGTCATTGACCTCGGTAAACCTACCATTGGAGCCCATATTCAGTATAACTCTTGAGTCCTCATATAGACCGTTCCAAAACTGTTAGACTAAGAACCATTGTGAAAGTCCATGGTGGGGGCATGATCTAACCAAAGATTTGAACCGTTCCCAAGCTTCATAAAGGCTCTCCTCATCTCGTTGTTGGAAACCGGTGATGGAGGCCCTTAGCAAATTTGTCTTCTCCGGAGGGTAAAACTTTTGGTAGAACGCCAATGCAAGTTTCTTCCAAGTATCGATACCCATGGTTGCCCTATCGAGACTCTTGATCCATTGCTTCGCTTTTCCAATGAGAGAGAACGGGAAAATTACCCAACGGATTTGATCTTGAGTAATCCCGGTTTCGGAGATAGCATCGCAATAATCGGAGAAGGTCTCCATATGTTGGTGCGGGTCTTCGGCGGTCTCCACTAAGTTGGATAAATTGTGTCTTTGCCACGAAATTTCCGGTATATGTATCCGGTAAAGTACTCGGTCCCGACAAGACATCCTCGGTAAAAGTGGAGTGAGATGAGAACTTCGGCATTATTGGATGTAAGGGAGATGATGGTGTAGACGGTGTTGAAGAAGATGTAGAAGGAGAACTAGGACTAGAAGTACCGAAGGGATTGATGAAGGTCCCTCCGGCGGTCTCTCGCGGTGTTTCGTCTAAGTCGGATCCTTGAGCTTGTTCTTGATTGGTATTGCTAGCACTTGGTTGAGAGATTCTAACCCGGTCAATCGTCCGTTGGCGAAAGGCTCTAAAGAGTCTTTCCGGCTCTGTATTGAAGAGAAAGAAATCGCCTCTCCTCCTAGGCATACACTACACACTCGAACAAACGTGAGAACACCTAGTGCTTTATGGGCACTAGGCAAAGACAATAAACGAACACAACGAAAGACAAAGAGAAAAGAAGGCGATAAAAACAAAGAAAAAGCCTAAAATATGCACACGAGATAAGAAGAGCACAAGGAGGGTAACTAAGTCTAGCTATAAGCAAACTAAGTCTAAACAATGCACCGTCCCCGGCAACGGCGCCAAATTGATGGTAGGTTTTGCCGTGGGTCCCAACCAACAAATAGAGTCCAACTAATCCTAATGGGTAGCTGGGGTAAGTTGGGTCGTGTCCACGGAGACGGTATTGTAGGGTTTAGACTAGGTCCACTAAAAACTAGGCTAAGTCACAAACAAACACAAGAGACTAGAATTGACTAACTATGATGGTTGAGGAGGATGAGAATGGACTAACAATATACTATGTATGACATAAACTAAATGAAGCAAGTAGGATTAACTAAACAATGAAACTAGAGAAATGATGACTAACTAGAAGGATGAATCAAATAAGGGAAAGAGTAGGGTTAGGTCGGGTTCATAAATATGGTAGGATGATTGGGTAATCAAGGGTGTAGGTGTCTCTTAGTTACTAGGGTCGGTTTGCGCTCTCGCGCCAAATCCAAAGTCCGCACTCTCGTGTCAAAGACTAGACCCGAATACTCATGCTAGATGCTACTCAAAACACAAGCATTCAATCACAAACCAAACATACAATGTGTAGAGAAAGACAAGTATGAGAAGCATTGGCCACTACTACCCACACAAGCAATTCAACAAACACATAGAGTGCCCAATAAGTGACTAGCAACAAAGGTTTCACCTTTACCTATAATCAAACCCTAATCACCCATAATCTACACCTAATCCCCCTACTAACCCCACAAGGAATCTACTCACTCATTATCAAACTAAGACTAACATAAACAAGAGAAATCAACGTAAACATCCAAACATTCATAATGAACAAACAATAATAATAAACAATATGTAAAGATTCAAACTTGCAAGATTAACAAAGATTAAAAGTAAAGAGGAGAAGATGATTATACCAAACTAACCAGAATATGAAAAGATGAGAACTTGCATTAATAAGAAACCCAAACAAATCTCCAAGGTTGTCAAGCTTGGAAGAATCTTCAAGAATCCCTTAATACAAGACTAATTAAACTAGATTAAATTAGGATTAAAGGAAGATTAAGTTAATGAAAGGAGAATTAAATCTAGGGTTTAAACAATGTAGAGAGGCCTAAGAGAGTCTAGGGTAATGTAAGATACTTAAAAAATACAAGGGAGGAGTATTTATAAGGTTACAAGAGTGAAGGAGAAGAAAAGAATCAAATGCGGGCTGCAGCTCTTCCATCCCGATCGGGACGAGATGGTCCCGACCGGGACGGACCCAGAACAGGAGCATCTTCTTTTGTGCACCTCATCCCGGACGAGATGAGGTCCTTCCCTACGGGGATGGGTCTTGTAGGCCTCCAATATGATCTTTAAGGTCCCTCCTTGCTTCCCATGGGCTTCTCATCGATTCTCAGGGCTCGGGATCGAGTCTAAGGGGCTCGGGATCGGGTCTAAGGGGCTCAGGATCGGGTGCCAAGGTCTCCGGATCGAATTCAAGGCATCGAGTGATCGTTCCTTTTCTTTGTTGGCTCCAAAAGTGTATGAAACGAGTCGGAATCGTTCCAATTCTTCATGAATGGTCTCGGGAACCTAAAACGAACTAGAAGAAGCATAAGTAGCCCATAAACCGCTCCCATGGAGCGATTCCACAAGGAAAATGGGACCAAAACACAACAAATTAGACACTAAAAACTACACTTATCATCGTAATTCCGATAAAAAAGCGACATCGACGCTACTCCTCACCTTCGAGCCCACCACTCAATCCCGAGGTGCCTGTATTCGACTAGCTCTAGTCTAGTAACGAAGTTCTGCTGGATTAGTCGCAGAATCAGTCCATAGTAACGAAGCTCTGCCGGAGTAGCCGCAGGAAGGCTCAACGTTGACGGAGCTCTGCCGGAGTCACTGGTCAAGCTAGGAGGATCCGCCTATTGAACTCGAGTCGTCACAAGGTTGCCATCTAAACAAAACATTCCATATTCGTACTTTCTATTATTATGCACTACGACAACATTAGATGTGGACGCTAGGTCCATAAACATCTAGTAAAATACGTAACGTCCCAACTTCAACCGCAAGCATTAAAACATACTAAATAGACCCGAGTAATTCCGAGATCTGTTCTCAAACTATCTATGCATCGTGTCTCGTTTAGTGTATATTTCGAGGGTGCAACTCCTCACAATGTGATTTACTTACATTCGCGTTTACAGTTTTTCGTATGATTTATTGCTTTTATGACCTTATAATCTCATGCTAAATCACATAACACGGAATTCAAAACGTAAAACAACTAAAACTGAACAAAGTGATGGTCAGGTTCCGTATTAGTCCAGGTGCTCGCCTTACTAGGTTCGACGCATCTTTATTAATACCGAACCGTTGCATCTTAAGCAGAATACTAGGTAAGGTATACCACGAGAATGACTAATATCCGTATTATCACGTTAAAACTGATTTGCTAATATCGCATGCAAAGAATGTAAACACAACTACTTTGACGACAAAACTTACTTGTCTTTAAACAACCAACATAGCAAAAGGTATAGGGTTAAAACAACGGATGTTACCATACTTCCACCGCAACAAAAGAACTAGGGTATCATCCCACCGATTGATTAGTAGAGGCCGCTATAGTGCGGGCGGGATTGGGTGTTGACATCTATCGGATGTTGGCTTCCCAATACGTACCCTCACCCCTTACTCAGAATCGACGGTTTTAGGATGTCCGAAACCATTTGCAATGAGAGTCATTCCAGGCATGGAGTGCTTAAGGGTTCAAGTCTTTATCTTTAGGTCCCATGCCACTCAACTTTGAGCCGGCAAGGGATCAGAGTTGACTTGAACGATTTCCGAGTCCCCATAATTGACTCGGTGGCGACTCCACAAATCGGCAACAACTTCAAATCACTAAAAAGGCCGCCTTACCAAACAAATCGGCCTTTAAACATTTACAACTACGACTCGATTGATTCCCAAACGGAAACACGGGTGCCTGCACCCGTCTAGTACAAGCCCGGATCGTCATCCGAATCGAGGTCCGAAACATCGCCCCGTACGCGAGATCGGACCGGCCCCCGGTAGGGAGGGGGCCGCGTGGGTGGCCGCCGCCACACGTTGAAAAACAAGGTTAGTCCCGCGCGGGGCACCGGGCGGTGCGGGGCTCCGGGCGGCGGGGACGGACATCCACACTACCCGGTTGTCAAAAAAGTAGCCTACGCAGTAGTTATAGCAGCCAGAAAGCTCAGGCCATACTTCGATGCCCACCCTGTCGTCGTATTAACCGACCAGCCCCTAGAAAAGGTGTTGGAAAAATTTGAGAAGTCTGGAACACTACTGAAGTGGGCTATAGAGCAGAGCGGATTGGGCATTTTCTACCAGTCCAGGACCGCCATCAAGGAGCAGGCCTTGGCGGACTTCCTGGCAGAATGTTCCCTCTCAGAAGAGGACGATCCCCCTACTGGCGAATGAACGGTATACACCGACGGATCATCCACACCCAACGGTGCGGGGGCAAGGATCGTGCTTACCAGCCCTAAAGGGGCAGACTTCGAGCATGTGCTCAGATTCACCTTCCCAGCATCAAACAATGAAGCTGATTACGAGGCTGTATTGGCAGGCATCAACTTAGCCAAAGCTGCAGGGACAGAGAGGCTCGTCCTGGCCATAGATTCCCAACTCATCGCAAACCAGATCAATGGGGAATACAAAGCCAGAGACCAAGCAATGACCACATACCTGGAGAAGGTGAAACAAGAGCTGTCCGGGTTAAAATCTTATGAAATTAGGCAAGTCCCCCGGTCATAGAACAACCGGGCAGATGCCCTGTCCAAATTGGCCAGCTCCAGCCTGCAGGATATAAGGAGGTCGGTATGGATAGATGTAATACAAGAAAAGTCTACAGCACCCTGCCAGCTGATCAATGCCATTGAGGGGACAGAGTCTGAAAAATGGATGACCTCAATCATCCAGTTCAAAAGACATGGACTCCTCCCATAAGACCCAGCTAAAAGGAAGAGAATGCCCACCAAGGCTGCATGGTTTATAATGATTGGGGAAGAATTATACCGCAAGTCATTTTCCGCCTCCCTACTTAAATGTCTGGGGGCAGGATAGGCTGCAAAGGTACTGGACGACATACACTCCAGGATCTGCGGTGATCACGTAGAAGGACGAACCCTGGCATACAAAGCCCTAAAGGTAGGGTATTATTGGCCTACCATGCTGGCAGATGCTAGAGACCTGACCCAAAAGTGCAGAAAATGCAAGCTCTTCGCTCCCGTGATACACGCCTCAGGTCAAGACCTCAGACCTATCTTATCCCCCATCCCTTTCGCTCAGTGGGGAATGGACATCCTGGGTCCGTTTACTGTGGCGACTGGGGGCAGGAAATTCTTGATAGTAGGAATTGACTACTTCACCAAGTGGATTGAGGCTGAAGCTGTCCTGAATATAACAGAGCCGGCGGTCAGAAAGGTGATCTGGAGGAATATAATAACGAGATAAGGCCTGCCGAAAGTACTGGTCTTTGATCATGGCAGGCAGCTCGATAATGACCCCCTGAGAGCCTGGCTGGAAGGCCACGACATAGTCGTTGCTTACTCAGCCGTCTGCCACCCACAGACCAACGGGCAGGCTGAAGCAGCAAACAAACAAATACTTAATGGGTTGAAAAGAATGGTGGACGAGAAGAAAGGGAGATGGGCAGATGAGCTTCCGAGCGTATTATGGCCAATCAGGACCACCAAGAAGGAGTCCACAGGGCAAACTCCTTTTGGCCTGGTCTACGGAGCCGAGGCCCTGCTGCCCATAGAAGCACGTATCCCCACCCTCCGGTCTCAGCAGTTCAACAGGGCCAGCAATGAGGCTGCAATGACTGAGGCTCTTGATCTGGTCGGTGAGGTAAGACAAGAGGCCTGCGTCAACATCGCCGCCTATCAGCAAAGAATGAGGAAGGTTTACAACAAGAAGGTGAACGTAAGAAACTTCCAAATAGGCGACCTGGTCCTAAGAAAAACCCAGGCGGTGGAAAGATCAAAGGAGCATGGCTAGTTGAGCGCTAATTGGGAAGGTCCTTATCAGGTCACCCAGGTCATGGGACCAGGCGCGTACATGATCGCCAAATCAGAAGGCCAGGAGCTAGCAGCTTACTAGAACACAAATACCCTGAAAAAAATACTTTGTCTAGGTTAAGAGTTTAGTTGTTGTTTCCTTTCCCTGAAGGCATCGGCGGTTGACGGTCAAAATTAAAATGTCGATGGCTCCAACCAAAAAGTCAAAGTTCTTATTTTATGGAATGAAAAAGATTCTCAGATTCATACTCGTTGTCTGTTCAGATTAGCACTTCACACACAAACGAGCAGGGGGCAATAGGGGGAGGGCCCCCTGTTGCAAAACCCAGGAAAAATGAACCCCCCAATGCAAAATTTGCCAAGTCTCCCACCTGCGTCTAGGAAGGCAGGGGGCAGGCCCTCTGACTCCAGATTAGGAGTCAGGGTCAGGTCGGGCCCCATGCGCCGAATGAACAAGGACTGGGGCACCCTCAACCCTGTATAAAAACGCTAAGTCCCCCGCCTGCCTCTGGGCAGGCAGAGGGCAGGCCCTCTGACGCCGGATCAGGAGTCAGGGTCAGGCCGGGCCCCATGTGCCGAATAAACAAGGACTGAGGCACCCTCAACCTTGTATAAAAAACACGAAGTCCCTCACCTACCTCAGGGCAGGCAGGGGGCAGGCCCTCTGACGCCGGACCAGGAGTCAGGAGTCAGGGTCAGGCCGGGTCCCATGCGCCGAATGAACAAGGACTGAGGCACCCTTAACCTTGTATAAAAAATGCTAAGTCCCCCACCTGCCTCTGGGCAGGCAGGGGGCAAGCCCCCTGACTCCAGATCAGGAGTCAGGGTCAGGCCAAATCTTGAAGTCAAAAGAATAGAATAATAAAAATGCAACAAACAAGTAAGTATTCATGAAGATAACAGAGAATCAAAAGAGTTTACAAGACAAGTAATAAAAATTTGGTTACACGAAAATTCGGATTTCATAAACCGGCAGCCGGCCACATCAGGGCCCAGCGCGCAAAAGATAGAGAAATCAACGAGGAAGTAGAGGCGCAGGAGGGTAAGGATAGAAACCCTCGGAGGACGACTACCCTTCATGTTACGCGGCAGGGGCATCCTGGTCAGGACCAGGGGTCTCCTCGGGCGACTTGTTGGCTCTGGCCTCGTTCTTGGTTGTGTAAAAGGTCTGGAAGGCGTCCTCATCAAAATTCGGAAGCATCTCCCTGATGACCTCCATAATAAACGCTGAAGAAGCCTGAAAGATCCTGGAACAACGATGGATAAACTGGACCGCCTGGCTGCTAGAATAGGTTAGAGACTTGGCATTCTAGTCCATCGATGAAGAGTTGGAGTCTGAAAACAAGGCAGAGACATCAACGCACTCACCAACAACGAAGTTGAACTCAGCATTCCCCTCCGTAAACAAGGTCTCTGGAAGTTCAAGGGCAGGGCGCTTCGCTTGAGGTGTGTTGACATTTGCTTCCAGGTCCACTACCTGGTCAGCGTCCACCGGCTCTTTGTTCTTCCTCTTCCTGCCAACCAGGGGGTTACTCTCCCCAGTCTCCTCAGAGGCAGAAGGTTTCGCCCCTGCAGAAGGACGAGTCCCAGGAGAGGTACCTCCGCGCTTGCTAGCAGGAGAGGGAGTAGCCTCTGATGCAGCCTCCCCCTCTGCTGTCCTGGGAGCAAGGGTTAAAGCCGCAAGACATGTAGAGTTCGGCCTAGGAAGAGGGGGAGGAAGTCTCGCCCTGCTGGCCGAAATACTTTTCACGTACATCATAAGGGTCTGCTTCTTAAGGCCAGAAGGGAAGGGAGGACGATTAGTGAAAGGCACAAAATCCTTGGTCAGACCGATTTCCCTCAGCTGCCTCTTAGAATAGGTATGAGTGACGAAAAACAAAGCCAGAGAAAGCTAACTATTAGCAAGCCCCTGAGCTACCTTCTCCAAGGCTAGGGTTCAACCCCACTGGGGTCAGGTAATCGTCGGTTGATATAAGGTCCACGTGGGGAAGCCAGACAACATGGCCATACACACCCTTCCCATCCTTTGCGAAAGCAAACCGCTTGACCAAAGAGTTCTCTTTGTCGACCAGCTTAACTTCAAGGGCCCTCCCACCCACCCCAGGATGATACTCCTGACGTGTTTCCAGGCGGGTGTGGACGTGGTTCCTGAAGTGTCGGGGGATCCTCCACCCTTCCGCGCAGTGCACATACAGGAAGTTGTTCTTCCAGTCCTTCAGGCTGTTCATGGTCGGCCAAGCCAAGGAAGAACCTTTCTGCCTTAGGAGGGAAAAGTATCCTGGAGACCCACCCTCCTCCGCAAAAGCGACCATTTGTAAGCCAACCATGTATCTTAAAGCGTCTATAGAAGGCTCCTCCCCTAGAAACAAGCAGACCCAGACGTAGGCTACCAGCGACCTGACAGCCACTGCGGTCAGGTGGTGATAAGTGTAGTTTGTAGTGCCTATTTGTGGTGTTTGGTCCCGGTTTCTCTTGTGGAATCGCTCTTCGGAGCGGTTTTAGAGGCTACTTACGCTTCTTTTAGCTTTTGTTAGGTTCCTAGGACCATTATTGGAGATATGGAATGATTCCGACTCGTTTCAGACACATTTGGAGCCAACGAGGAGAAGCGACGATCACCCGGTGGCTTAGGCTCGATCCCGAGCCATTGGGACCCATTCCTGAGCATCGAGAATCGATGAGAAGCCTAACAAGAGCAAGGAGGGACCTATGGGATCATATTTGAAGCCTACAAGATCCATCCCGGTCGGGAAGGACCCTATCTCGAGCGAGATGAAGAGCAAAGAAGAACCCGGCTACTGGAGTGTGATCTCGGCCGAGACCACCTTCATCTCGGGCGAGACCACACCATCTCGGCCGATACCACCTCCATCTTAGCCGGGATGGACCCATAAATGGGCTGTTTCGCTTTTCTCGCTTCCCTTACTCTTGTAACCCTATATATACCCCCCCCCCTCTTGTATTGTTAGACTATCTTATGAAACCCTAGACTACTTTTAGGTTAGATTAGCTTAGATTAGTGTAGATTAGCTTAATCCCTCTTTAATTACTCTTTAATCTTAGTTTAATCTAGTTAGATTACTCTTGTAATATTGGAATTCTTGGAGATTCTACCAATCTTGACAACATTGGTGGATGTTTTGGGTCTTTTTCTATACAAGTGTTCATCTTTTCCATTCATCTAGTTTGGTGTAATCTTTCCTTTCTCTTTTCCTTTAATCTTTCATATTTAATCAAGTTTTCATCTTTGTTATTGTTTGTTGTTCATCTTTATTTGTTCTTCATAATGGATGTTGTTGTTCTTGTGCTAGTTTCTCTTATTCTTGTTAGTTTTCCATTAGATATGTTTGAGTAGACTCTTTCTAGGGTTATTAGGGGGATTGGATGTGATTAGGGTTGATTAGGGTGAGATGGGTGGTATTAGATGTTGTTTTTGTTGTTTCCCATTTACCTTGCACTCCACATGTTTGATGAAATGCTTGTGAGACTAGAGACGATCAATCCTTATTTTTCTTGCCTCTTCTCTTGTATGTTTGTGTTTGGTTCCCTCACTAGTAGCGAGAGCGTGGTGAGGATGACCCCTAGGCCGTTTAAGTAGCGAGAGCCCGATCGGAACCTAGGCCACGAAAGCATGTTAGTAACCCCGTTTCCTTCTTTTTATCTCCTTGACACCCACAAACCCGACCTAGCCCTAGTTTCTTCTTATTGATTTATTGGTTTCCTTTTGTCATTAGTTACTTGTTTAGCCTTGTTAGTTCGTGTTTTAGACCTTAACTTAGTCATTAGTCTATCCCCTAGATTAGCTTGTCTTGAACCTAGTCTTTGACCGTAGCACACCTTAGTCCGACACCCCGTCCTTGTGGATCAACTTGACTTACCCTAGCTACCCAGCTTAGGTTCGTTGGTTATTATTTGACCGGTAGGATAGACGACAAATACTACCGTCAAATTGGCGCCGTTACCGGGGACGGCGCAGTTTAGACTTTTGCGTGCTTAGTTTTAGACTTTGTTCTTGATTTTTGCCTTTTCTTCTCCTTGTGTATATCCGTTCTACTTCTTGTGTGCTTATCTCTCTTCCTAGTGCCTCAAAAGCACTAGGCTACTAACGTTTGCTCAAGTGCTTCTAGTGCATTCAATGTATCAAGGCAACGTTACGACAGTGGGGCATCCAAGCTACCATCAATCGTCATGGGACAATCATGGGGCAAGTTACCAAGACCCACAATTTTACCAACCATATCAATCTCATCAACAATCTTATGAACCCCCTCCATATGATTATCATGAAAGTTGTCAAGGATCATCCCAACATCCTAACAACTACCAACTACCCTCACACAACCCTCAACTAAAAATCCCCAACTTTGAGCTTTGTCAAATGATGATTCAAATGCAAAAGAGTCAACAAGAAATGATGGTTCAATTGCAAAGGAATCAACAAGAGATGATGATTCAAATGAAAAGGGATAAAGAGGAGTTCAAGGCCCAAATAGAGGTGCAAGATGCTCTAATCAATGCACTCATGGCTCGTATCACGATGTCCGCCACTCGAGCTCCACAACTTGTTGAGGAAGGTTCATTTGGGCGAGAAGGTCGGGTGTCTCCACAAGAAGGTCAACCCGATCATGGAGCCACGAATGAAGAAGAGAGGGTCAATCAAGAGATCATTGTCGAGTGTTGCTTGGATGGTGAAGATATGGGAAGAATTGAGGAAGTTGAAGCTTCAAGGGTCAACAATGAGGAGGGAATTGAACATGATTCTCAAGGTAACTCTTGGGGAGCCAATGTATTGGCTATCAAATTGGATTTGTATGATTTTCTTCGTGATGAACCGGATCTTGACAATCCAAAGCCAAGTGAAGACAAGACTCCTCTAGGCCAATTAGACAAGGTGAGTGAAAAGGAACGTAATACTTGGGAGAAAGAAGTAGATGCCTTGGAACTTGCCTTGAATGGGAAATTGGAGGAGCTAATTGCCTCCAATGAAGAAAACTTGATGCCTTCTTCTCCTCTATCACACTCGATTTCTAGTCCCTTGTCTTGTGAGACGGTTGATGAAGAGGATCCTTGTCGGGCGGTGGAAAAGAGTTACACTCTCGACCCCGTAGAAGAAGCAACCCCCTTAGGGTGTGATCTCCCAAATTACAACGCCAAGCATGGTTCGGAAGACCCAGAAGATCACAAGAAACCCGAGCGTAATGGATTAGATGATTGCTTCTCGACTCCGACTTGGAAACTCTTGTTGATGGCTAGGATAGGCCACATGAGAGCTAATGAAGATGTTGCTAGGGCATTTGACTTACTCCTTCGAGATCTTGATGGCTATGGAGGCGTAGATGGTGAGAGTATCTTAGTGTAAATATCTTTTTCCTTTTCTTTTCAGCTTGTGCTTTTGTATATGTTTGTTTGGATCGTTTGGTTTCTAGGATTTGTTAGTTTTTGTGGAATTCTTGTAATTTGGAATTTTCTTCAGTGATGTGGGGGAGGGAATTTGATGGTGTTTATTGAGTTCACTTGTTAGGTTGATAGTGAAGATGAAGTTTTGAGAGGAGTTGTTGATGATAGAAGCTTGGAGTTTGGTGGAGGAAGTCGGTTTTTGAGCTTTTGACAAGCTTTTGGGGACGAGACTTTAGATCTCGATGTATTGGATGACTTGTAGGTGATGCTATCAAGAGATTGAAGGACTAGAAGACTCATCCCGGCCGGGAAGGATGTCATCCCGATCGGGATGAGTGTGCTGAAAAGTGGGTTCACTGATGTGCCATCCCGACCGGGATCAAGTTCATCTCGACCAGGAAGGAGCCATCCCGACCGGAAAGAAGTCCATCCCGATCGGGATGGTACCCAGCTCCCCCTTTTGCCTCTTCTTCGACATTTGAGCCCACCCAACCACATTGTACCCCCTCCCAACCTCCCTACTTACCCTTACAACTATCATATGACCACTACACTTCATAAATGCACCTTCATCTCATCTTCACCTCACTTTACACCGAGTTTCCCCTCAAAATCCCACCTCCTTATACCATTGCAAGCCCGATACTTGAGACTACATTGAGGAAGAGGAATAATGATGATGAAGACAAGTAATGTGCTGATATCGAACATTGAGACGATGGAGTGAGTGAGTTGCTAACCGATTGGTACGACAACTATCCTTTCTTTTCCGTCTTTTATTGCTTGTCTCCCTTTGTTTGTTCCCTCCCACCTTTTTGTGTCATGGTGGCCCTCGGGGCCCATGTGGTAATTGCTCCCGATTCTCGATGACGTGATTACATCGAGATTCATTTGAAAAATCCAAATTTGCAGGTCTTTCACTTTTTCCTTAGTTTTATTTCTTCTTTTGGTAGAATTTAGTCGGATTTAGGCGGAATCCGGGCTAGGTGACTTGATTACACCTAGCCCTCCCCTCCCATTTCCTTTTATTTTCTTTTTATTTCTTCCCCCATCCATATCTTTTCTCGTCTCGGCCCATGGTGACTTGACTACACCCCGGCCGGACACATTCCCTCTTCTTCACCTTTATTTTTGATTTTAGCTTTATTTTCGTAGTTTCTTTTCTTTTTAGTGTCTCAGCACACACTACTGATCGAGCATGAGGACATTGCTTGGTTTAAGTGTGGGGGAGCGATATCCTAGCCTAGTTAGTTTTAATTCCGTAGTTTTTTCGAAAAATCTTAAAAAACCCTAAAAATTTGAAAAATTTCACAAAAATCAAAAAGATTTTGTTTTTGTGTCTTTTTCTTTTGTGTCCTTGTGCCGTATATTTGTTGTGTTGTGTGTTTTGCCTCCCCATTTCCTTGTAGGTTCCGCGATCGTCATCAAGCTTCGAAAAGCAAGACATCCGGTAATATCCCTTCATTTCTTTCTCCTTTTTTCTTTTTGTGGAGTTTGGAGGATGTGTTATGATGGTGTTTGCTCGGGTGGAGCTTTTTGGAGGTTTTGGTTGATGAGGTGGCTTGCTTGGAAGTTTCGGGGTGGTGATTGTTTATTTTGTGAGTTTGTTTTCTTGTCTCTTGTTTTATTTGGTTTTGTTATGGTTGTCTCATTTTCTCTTGTTTTTGTTGTGTCTTTGTTTTGTCTTGTTTAGTTGTGTCTAGTGTGTCAAAAGGTTTTCGAAAACCCGGTTTTGAGGCTAGTGTGCAAGTGTTTACTTTCCCTTTCTAGTGATGTGAATCGAGTCTTGGACTTTAGTCTAGTAGAATGACTTTAAATCAATGATTTCGTTGGTCCTTTACCTTGAGTCCACCTAGTCTACTAGGGATTTACTACGGGATTTGCATTTTTGACCATTATGACCACCCACGGTGTGAAAAGGCATTGGTTACCGAGTCCCGTCCCTTAGGTGACCGTGTTCGGAATTGTTGGATTAGTCCAAGTTTTCCACCTTTTTGTGGGTTTGAAGGGAAATCCCGACCCCCGACTTACCTATTTCACTATCTCCTACACATCTCCACAAATAAGTTGCAAATTGTTGAAATTCTCACTTGGTTGCAAGAATTGCCCACAAAACAAAATCATCCAATAGGCAAGCCAAGTCAAAAAGAAAGAAAAAGAAAGAAAAGAAAGAAGAAAAAGAAAAGGCACAACAAATCAAAAAGAAAATACAAAAGAAGAAAAAGAAATGGATAGAAACTCAAAAGCCAAATGCAAAAGAAAAATGCCAAAGAAAATCGTCTCACAAAAAGAAATCTCACCCCTCAAAATAAGCCTTTCGCCGACTATTACCGTGAAGATCCTACCAAAGAACCGAGTCCCTAGGAAGGATGATAGCGGTAAATAGTCGGTCTTCCCTCACTTTGCAACCATATCCACATTTTTACTTGTTGGGCGATTTTGGACATGGGACGACCCTCTTGGCTCATCGCTAAAGGGGGCGGGGTTTCACTTACCTACAGTGTCGACTAACTCCGTGGTTCATCCTTTTCCATCCCGCCTATCGTCCCGTAGTACGTTCTTAGAAGCTTAGGAGGAACTAGGTAAGTTACCAACGTTTTTATTGCTTTGTTGTCATACTATTAGGATTTTGCCCATCTCGATTTGTATTATTAGCTTGGGAACGTTGTCACTTGCCTTGAGTCCTTAACCGGTGCTTCTTTCACCGCTTTGTAGAGGGAAGCGATATTTGTTTCTTTTTGGTTGCAACCGATTGTTTGTTTGTTTGTATGTTTGTTTGTTTGTTTGTGTGTTTTCGTGTCCGGTTGCATCCACAGTTTTGTTGCAAGACCTTACTTGCCTTGCGGAGTGCACTTTTCCTCTAAGTGTTCTCGCGTGAGTTGAAAGGGCGTAGGGTGCGCTAATACCCTCTCGGCTAGTATTGTAGTTCTTATTAGTTTAGTAGTTAGTTTGTGCTTACTCGAGGGCGAGTAAGGGTTAAGTGTGAGGAAGTTGATAAGTGCAGTTTGTAGTGCCTATTTTTTGTGTTTGGTCCCGGTTTCTCTTGTGGAATCGCTCTTCGAAGCGGTTTTAGAGGCTACTTACGCTTCTTTTAGCTTTTGTTAGGTTCCTAGGACCATTATTGGAGATATGGAACGATTCCGACTCGTTTCAGACACATTTGGAGCCAACGAGGGGAAGCGACGATCACCCGGTGGCTTAGACTCGATCCCGAGCCCTTGGGACCCATTCCCGAGCACCGAGAATCGATGGGAAGCCTAACAAGAGCAAGGAGGGACCTATAGGATCATATTTGAAGCCTACAGGATCCATCCCGGTCGGGAAGGACCCCATTTCGACTGGGATGAAGAGCAAAGAAGAACCCGGCTACTGGAGTGTGATCTCGGCGGAGACCACCTTCATCTCGGGCGAGACCACACAATCTCGGCCGAGACCACCTCCATCTCGGCCGGGATGGACCCAGAAATGGGCTGTTTTGCTTTTCTCTCTTCCCTTACTCTTGTAACCCTATATATACCCCCCCTCTTGTATTGTTAGACTATCTTATGAAATCCTAGACTACTTTTAGGTTAGATTAGTGTAGATTAGCTTAATCCCTCTTTAATTACTCCTTAATCTTAGTTTAATCTAGTTAGATTACTCTTGTAATATTGGAATTCTTGGAGATTCTACCAATCTTGACAACATTGGTGGATGTTTTGGGTCTTTTTCTATACAAGTGTTCATCTTTTCCATTCATCTAGTTTGGTATAATCTTTCCTTTCTCTTTTCTTTTAATCTTTCATATTTAATCAAGTTTTCATCTTTGTTATTGTTTGTTGTTCATCTTTATCTGTTCTTCATAATGGATGTTGTTGTTCTTGTGCTAGTTTCTCTTATTCTTGTTAGTTTTCCATTAGATATGTTTGAGTAGACTCTTGTTAGGGTTATTAGGGGAATTGGATGTTAATTAGGGATGATTAGGGTGAGATGGGTGGTAGTAGTTGTAGTTTTTGTTGTTTCCCATTAACCTTGCACTCCACATGTTTGATGAAATGCTTGTGAGACTAGAGACGATCAATCCTTGTTTTTCTTGCCTCTTCTCTTGTATGTGTGTGTTTGGTTGGTTGGTTTGGTATCCCTCATTAGTAGCGAGAGCGTGGTGAGGATGACCCCTAGGCCGTTTAAGTAGCGAGAGCCCGACCGGAACCTAGGCTACGAAAGCATGCTAGTAACCCCGTTTCCTTATTTTTATCTCCTTGACATCCATGAACCCGACCTAGCCCTAGATTCTTCTTATTGATTTATTTGTTTCCTTTTGTCATTAGTTACTTGTTTAGCCTTGTTAGTTCGTGTTTTAGACCTTAGCTTAGTCATTAGTCTATCCCTTAGATTAGCTTGTCTTGAACCTAGTCTTAGACCGTAGCACACCTTAGTCCGACACCCCGTCCCTGTGGATCGACTCGACTTACCCTAGCTACCCAGCTTAGGTTCGTTGGTTATTATTTGACCGGTAGGATAGACGACAAACACTACCGTCAGCTGGGCAATAGCAACGTTCATACGCCTGAAAGTCTCCTCCAAAAAAGGGTGGAGAGGGAAACACATGCCAAATTCCAACACTTATGGTAAACAGCTATGCAACCGTCAGGGGGGTTGCACACATTGTCTTTTTCCCCAGGGATGACAACTGTGTAGCCCTCCCCAAAATTATAGAAGATAGCTATGGCTCCGGCGGCATTCTTCTCCAGTATGATCTCCCGATTCTTAGGCGCAGGATAAGTCTATAGGGGAACCCTATACTTATCCTTGTTCAGGTAATAAATTTTCCCTGGTTTCCTAGGCACGAGGGGGCCGGAGATTGTGAAGGGATCAATCTCCAATGCCCCGTCATCAGAGTCAATAACGTCGAATGGGGCAGGGTCGGGGGAGTTAGCACCCCCACTATCCTCTAAGGGCGACCCCCGGGCCGGCAGAGGAAGAGGGAAGGTCAGCATAAACCCTACCCACATCCTCCTCTGACCCTTCGGCAGACGGCTCATCGAAAGATAGAATCCGAGAGCGCGATGAGTCATGGTGCTCAAAGGAGCAAGAAAAACGAGTAATTAAAAGGCGAGGAAGTCAGAGATCAAGGTTCTAACCTAATTAAGGATCGCCGGGGGAAGACGCCGGAAAAGCTCCTCAGCCTAAATGCTCGACGGAAGGAGTGTATGAAGAGGATGGATTTATGAGAGTTCAAAAGTGTAAAAGGGGGAATAGTGGAGGTAAAGGCGCTTTTATAGGGAGGGGAAGATGAGAAGTCCCTTCTGGGAAAGCCGTCCAGTCAGAGGTCCCCCTTATAAACCCCCCACGTGTCATACTTTTTTGAACTTAACCGCCCACCACTTCCCAAGAAGCCTTGAAAACATAAAAAGGACAGCAGGAAATCATTACACTACGTCATCCAAAATAAATAAATAAAACACAAACAACAACAGCACATTAAGCAAAAGCCCACCAGATTTTTTTCCATTGATTAAAGGCCCAAGGGGCCAGAATTACAAGACAAGAGGTGGAATCAAAAGAAAAAGAAAATAAGATTACAAAAGGAGCCTAAAGACGGGCTCAACCCGCCTGCGAATGCAGGGGAGGCCTAACCTTCATCGGAGCCTGGAAGAGAGTAGTCCCTGGAGCTGTCACAGCCTCCATCGTGGGACCCCCAGTCCCAGCTGCCTGAGTCCTTCATCGGATCACCAGGGCCTTCTTCCTCGCCCTCACAGGGGATCACGACCATAAGAGTGGCCCTGGCCACGGCTGTCTCCTAAGTCACAACTGCTCAGGTCCCAATCTTCTCCAAACATGGCCACCCTGGTGCCTTCAGGGTAGCCAGAGTCGCCCCTCAGCTTCTTCGGAACAGGGGAAGAGGGGCTTGAGTCAGGACAATCAGGATCATAATTCTCTGGCTGCAGCCAGGGAAAGCATCGATAGCACCCCCTGTAGGAGCACCCCCCCTGCCTTAGTACAGTACCGAGGCCTCGGCTTTGCAGAGGGTAAAGCTTATATAAGGCGCCTGGTGGTCCTCGCCAGGGAGCCTACCCCAGGAATTCGCAGGGAGCGAAGGTAGGTTCGCCTGCTGCGATGAATGGCCAAGTGCACTTGCCGGGGGTACTTGAACCTCTTGCGCTCCCTGTAGCGGAGGGTGTTGACAAAAACTCCCTGTTGAAGAATCATATCCTTTACGCAAGACATTTTGAAAAGAGGAAAATAGTGGAAGTGGGTGTTGGAGAATTTTGTAAGAAAAAGGAAATGAAACCGGATTTTATACACATAAGATGTGAGCTGAGCATTAATTAACGCCCCAACCGTCCTTACAAAAGAGAACCGAGCATTGGCCAAGCACGCGGCTCGAAGGCTCACTTTGCGAGGAGCAATCATGAGAAAGATTTCCTAACTCTTTTCATGCCCAGAGTGATTTAAGGCGTTCCTCCTAGGGAACGCGTGCGGCATTAAATGCGAAGGGAGATTCTAAAAGTCAACCTCCAACCATGCTGATCAAGAATCGTCTGCCGAGGGGGAACCCTGCTCCCCCTACCGACGAGGGCCAATTGATGGGGGTCGGTTGCCTGCCATAGGTCGACCCGCCATGTGAGTCCCAGGGCAGCCCGACCCAAATCACTATAGGGGCCTGCCTGGCAGGCCTGCCAGCAGGATCTCGCCGACTGACCTGAATGGCGAACCTTGGAGAGTTGTGCCGAGCTCTGAGCAAGAAGAAGGCCCTTCCTGCCCGTCAGGGTCAGGCCGCGGACAATGCGGTCGAAAGGGAAGAAGTTTCCCCCCCAGCCAGCCAGGCGTCATGGCGTTCTTTCCTGACAGGCTCATGGGAAAAGGTTGAGACCGTCCTGCTCATGCCTAAGGTAAGGGAGAATGAGTGGACAAGGTGAACCCATGTGTCGCTCTCTCATTCTCTCCTTACTCTCTCTCTCTCTCTCTCTCTATCTCTCTCTCTCTTCCTCTCTCTCTTGGGGGGAACCTATAAATATTCATATATTTACCACAAGAAAGGGGCTGGACTTTCTCTCTCTAGAATCTCACTCTAAAAACGCCACCTTGCTCCTCACGAGTAAGGTTCGTCAAGTGCATTTCACGGACTGACTTAGGCATCAGAGAGGGTTCCCTCGGATACCTCCGATGCCCTGTGCGCTCTGTGTGTGCAGGTGACAGGCCGTCTCCGCCGGGAAGGTCCGATCATTGGAGTGGGAGGAAAGAGAGATCGTAGAAGTAAGACAACATCATCTAAGCAATAAAATATAAAAATCCGAATCCGTTTTGGGTCAATTGTTTCCTTACCGGAACACTAGGAGTTAAGAACCTTAGAGTGCACAGAGATTCATCCCTAGTAGTCAACCAAGCCACGGGCGCCTGAAAGGTTTATAGCGAAAGCCTAGCTCCATACCAAACCAAAGTAGAAACAATATCCCGGGAGTTCACCGAAATTGAATTCGTACACATACCTCGCGAAGAAAACCAATTCGCTGACGCCCTATCCAAATTAGCCTCACTAATAAACATGCCTGACCACCTCTTCTCTATGCCTATCAGCGTAGAAAGAAGTGAACAACCAGCCTATATCCACAACCTCGAAACCAACGATATCCCCGAAGAACCCTGGTACAAAGCCATCCTAGACTTTAAAACTGACAGATCATACCCATCCAACACAAACACCAAAAACAAAAGAGCCTTGAGAATACAAGCCGCCCATTACGTCCTAAGCCAAGGACTACTATACAAACGAACCCCACAAGGAGTCCTCCTTAGATGCATAAATAAAACCCAATCCGAGAGAGTCATGGAAGAGGTACATGACGGGGAATGCGGACCCCACATGAGTGCACACCTATTAGCCCGAAAAATAATGAGACTAGGCTACTACTAGATTACCCTAGAGGCAGACTGTCGACGTCACGTCCGTCACTGCCACAACTGCCAAATATTCGCCAACATCCAACACCTACCGCCATATCCTCCCATACCATGACCGCACCCTGTCCCTTCTCTAGTTGGGGAATTGACATCACAGGAAAGGTGCACCCAGCAGGGACCGGCGGACACTGTTTTATACTAGTGGACGTTGACTACTTTACTAAATGGGTAGAAGCCGCCTCTTACACCGTACTAACCTCCAAATAAGTAGTCAAATTCCTACAAAATAACATCATTTGCCAATATGGCATACCTCACGAAATCGTCAGTGATCAGGGGGCTCATTTCAAGGCCGACACCCAAAAACTCCTCGACAAATGCAAAATCCAAAGACATAAATCATCACCCTATAGACCTCAGGCGAACGGGGCCGTATAGGTGGCAAAAAAAACCATTACCACAATCCTTAAGAAAATGATAGACAACTACCGGGATTGGCCAAACAAAATACCCTTCGCATTATGGGGATACCGAAAATCCTACCGAACACCCACAGGAGCAACGCCTTACTATCTAACCTACGGCTCCGAAGTCGTGCATCCCATAGAATTAGAGATACCCTCACTAAGGATACTAGCCGAAAATGGCATCCCCGACAAAGAGTGGAGCCAAACGCGTTACGACGAGTTAGTACTTCTAGATGAGCGTAGGATACATGCACTATCCAACGTACAAGCCTACCAACGGCGCATACAACGAGCCTTTAACAAACAAGTGAAATCCTGAAACATACATGAGGGAGACCTAGTAGTCAAATCCATTAGAGCACCCCTTCCCGTCGACCCTAGAGGGAAGTTCAAACCAAACTGGCAGGCCCCTACCTCGTCAAGAAAATACTCTCGGGGGGCGTCGTAATCTTGGCCGACCTAGACGGCCAAGAGTTCTCAACCCCAACCAACATGGACCAACTCAAATGATACTACCCCTAAGCACCCCAACAACCCCATCCTGATCTCTGCCCTAGGGTAGAAAACCCGCGCAAAAAAAATAGAAAAACTCGCATCGATAATTGGCATAACGAGTCTAAAGAAAAATCACTCGCATCTAAAAGAACTACAAACATGGTTTGATTCAGTCCAAACACGGATACGTAGGCAACCCTTCCTCGGGTACAACCAATAAAATAACAAAATCGATTACTCGATTCGCATACAAACCGGAACCTTTTTTATAAAAATGTTCCAATTAATGAGTGATTCTAATGATGAGGCACATACGACGAGCCGAGGACGGGGTGAAAACCCGAAATGGCACCCCGGGCAAAATGAAGAAAACGAGTTATGAGCCGTCGTAAAAAAAAATTTACGAGCCGAGAACTGAGTGAAAACCCGAAATGGCGCTCCGGGCAAAATGAAGAAATGAGTTGCGAGCCGTAAAAAAAAAAGAAAAAGAAAAAAAAGAGCAAAAAAAGGGTGAGCGGAGGACGGAGTGAAAACCCGAAAGGGCGCTCCGGGTAAAATGACAAATCGAGTTGCGAGCCACCACAAAAAAAGGAATAAAATAAATAATAAATAAAAAACGTGCTTTGCATTAATAAAATCAGTTAAATCAAGCCTTTGTCGAGGCCCTTTATATCGAGCATCCCAAAATCCGGCTACCCGGGAAAGCGCCAACGTGTCAAAACCCTACAAAAACTAGTACTAATAGGACACATAATAAAAATTAATAGAACATAATACGAAGCGGTTGGGCTCTACCGGTCCAATTTCTTTTTTGTCCCATCGCCATCTGGGTTTACTTGTTCAGGTTTTCACCATCGACCTCTGTTAATACAAGCTTCCACTGCCCTAGCCAATGGCGAGTTCAGCCTACCATATTTCCTCTCATCACTAGCACCTTTAACACGAGTCTCATCAGTCTTGGCCTGTATAGATGAACTGACGGCACTAGGATCGGTAACGCTGTCTTTGGTTAGGCACTTAGCGACGTCTTCTTGAATTGCCTCTTTATCCCCTAGCACCACAGTCTTCCTAACTTTCGATTTGCTCTGTCCTGACGGGTAATCATAAACCCCCTACCTCTTTAATATTTTTATTTAACTCGGCCAACCATCGATTTAAAACAAATAAAATAAAACGAGTCATAACTCGTACAGGTGCCACTCGACCGAGTACATAAGCTACTCGATCGAGTAGCACTCCAAATCTTGGGCAGAAGCCTCCTCGATGACACACTCGATCGAGTCAGACCATGACTCGATCGAGTGGGTCCTGTAGCCCAGAAAACCGAGAGCTCTTTTTATCATCCGAGCCTCGTCTTTTAAAAAAGCGACTTAGTCGTCACGTGTTAAGTCGATCACGTGATCTCCCTTTCAAAATACATGCATATCATTGCACATAAACAGCTTTGATCGACGGTCTCACTATTAATCTTGCATTGACGACTCCTTAGTCGTATCCGATGCATAATTAATTTAGACTCCAATTTCTCGATATGATAAGTTGGGACAAGGCATCGGGATTTGGGATCGGGCTAGCACCACGCCTAGGACCTATATCTCCGTCCTTTGGTTAGTACACAAAATAATGCGTATTCAATCAAAGTTCGTCCATTTACACGACTCACGGTCTAATTCATATTTACTATATACGGGTCCTTCTCTATTTGTTGGCTATCATTTTAGTTATATATTCCGATTATTCTATATTATTGCTCGTTGTATTGTGAATTCCGGGTTGTATTCCGCCCGTGTAACTTGTAACCGATTTATATTGCTTTTGCTTTATTTATTTACGTTTTACCGTTTATAAATGAACCCTCGCATGCTAAATCACTTCGACAATAAATTAGATGCATTAAAATGACGTAGCTCACATGTAATTCGCATGCTTAGCAAAAAACGTTGTTTGCATATCATTTCACCGAATCACTAACACGCATATTAGAAAGTCAAACGATGTCTTAGTAGAGGCCGCTAAGTGCGGGCGGGGTTAGGTGTCCTTAGTGGGCTTCCCAACACGTACCCTCACCCCTTACTCAGAACCTCGGTTTCCGGATGCCCGAAACCGTTGGCGCACGAGAGTCATTCTTTATACGATTACTGGTATAGATGGTATCGGTATCGCAATGCAAAGGGACGAGCCCAATAAACTCTAAAACTGAAATGGGCCATACTTTGTGTATGGTCCACAGCGATATAGAGTGGGCTCGAACGGGTCCGAACTCCCACAAAGTTCGGTGGCGACTACATTTTGACTTAAATTTCAATTCGATCCATTCTCATATGGAGGTGGATTCGCCTACCCAAACCCGCGCGTCGCCGCGTCGGGGTGGACCTACGTCATGTCCACAATTTGGCGACTCCGTTGGGGATTAATTGATGCATGACTTACCATCGACATCCTCAGGGTGAGACTCGAATAGAAATCGTTTGAGGAATACAATATACGTTTTAGTTTTACGGTTCATGCATAACCCCATATTTTCCCGGGCCGGTACTGGTGACCGACGTCCCACTATACCACGATGTATTCCGACTTGGATACGTTAAAGGTGCTCATGGTCGATTCGTATGGGTTTCGCGGCATGTTCTAAGCTCAACTCGACTTAGGAAGTCCGTCCCGATTCTCGTCTAGGCTATGTGCACTGGTATAGACCCTATTTAGACCGACCGAGACTTAGTGTAAAGCATACATGGCGTCGTTATATTGCTTGCGTGACTATGTGCTACTTGGTTTCTGTGTCGTTTTTCAAAAAACCGTCATTTCAAAAATGCATCTTTTCAAAAATAATATTCAAGTTTCAAAACCCGGAAAGCTACCGAATTCAGGACTTATGATTTTACTCAAAATAGCCCACTTTCTAGCCGGTATGCTGCCGAATTCAAAACTCGAAAATATTTTCGAACTTTCAAAACAAGGCCCGATGCCCTTTCCGATTTTCTTGAAAAAAATCAGGCCTTTCCCCGAGTTTTTCTCGGACTTTCCAAAAATAATCCTTTTCAAAACTTTCTTCCCTCTCAGGACTTTCCCGTATTTAGCAGTGTCGGGTCATGTCGTAAGTCGTCAAGGTCTTTAGCGTCGAAACTCTATCGATCTTACATCACGAGTTTCTTCCCTATCTCAGTCCGCCTTATTAGACTAAGGTAAGGCCCACCTACGTAGGACATACTCCTACAAAGGAGGGCCCGTCTACACATTTGAGTCCTAAGTCTGGGGACGCCTCACATGGACCTTCCTTCGAACAGGATTCGGCCCACCCGTCGAATCCTAAGGAAGACCCATTTTCCACGAGTCACCCGTCTAAAAGTCTCTTTCAAGTCGTTTTTTTAGTCTTTTCCCTGCTCGGGATGTACTATTTTGGTTCCAAGGTCCGGGTTCAGTTTCTGATTGCGCGGTGTTCTTACAGACAGGCCACCGTCCACCAGACACAGTCGTAAAATGGAAGCAGCTCTGAACAGTCTGAAGGCCTCCGTGGATGCCATAGCCGACAAACAACTCGACAATGATGCTCAACTGACAGAAATGAGGGTTGGTCAAGTAGCTATCGTTGCCCGTTTAGCTGCAGTGGAGCAAAGGACTCCAAATACTGGGGTTACGGAACCTCTAGCAGAACTAGTTAGCTCGGTCCGCCGACTAGAAGAACAAGTTCACTTAACTGGAAGCAACAATATCCATCGGGAGAATAGTCGGGAGTACTCCCCGGTGAGTGACAAGCTGCCCGCGAAACCTGAATCTCACGGGCTTACCCATGTTTGAAGGGACTGAAGACCCGTTACTACATGTGCGGGCCTTCAAGGAATTCATGGCTTTCAAGGGAGTGGATTCTTCGATGTTCAAAAACCTCTTTGCTGCATCCCTTGAGAAACACCCAAAGGCCTGGTACTACAGGCTAGACCCAAAGAAGTTCTTGACATGGGATGATTTGGCTACAGAATTTGCTCAGAACTATACTGATAACACCGAGATCCAGACCACAATGCGGTCTCTAGAGGTTATGGCCCAAGAACCTAAGGAGGGCTTTACCAAATACCTCCAACGTTGTAGGGCCGAAAGTGTGAAACTGGTCGATAAGCCCAGTGAAAAGACTTTAGTGGAGGCCTTTGTCAAGAACCTCCTCCCTTCCTACCGGGTCCACCTCCGGTATGCTGTCATACCCAATTTCACCACTCTTACTGAAATGGGCATGAGAATTGAAGATGATCTAAGACTAGAGAGCCTGACTAAGGCCTCTAGCAAGGGATACCAAGGGGATTCCTCATCCTCTACCAAGCCCCCGGCTGCAACCCGAAGTATCTTTGACACGGTTAACCTGTTAGATGCCTCATCCAAAAGAAATACCCCTCCTAGGGTATTCACTGATATAGGGACTACCTATACATATGCCTTACAAAGGCTATCTTCCAAGGGCCTGGTCAACCGATAGGCCCAACTCCTGAAGTTCCAGTTGAAAAACGCTCCAAAAGCTACAATGCCCAAGCCTATTGCCAATATCATCGGGGCAATGGACATGACACCGAGAAATGTTCGAAGTTGAAGCATCTAATCCAGGACTTGATTGAGAGCGGGAAAATACCATTACCCGGGGACAAGCCAAGCAATAAGGATAACCCCTTTAGCTCTCATGCTATCTTCATCGGAGAAGTGATTGACTGCTCTCACCTTATCTCTCCTTTCATTCCACAAATCAATGGAATCTGGTTCGATGATGAGGAAGATGTGTACCTCACCAAAGGGGAAACTGTCCCTATCACTCCCGAAGAAATCCGAAAGGCTAAGTCCAAGGCCTTAGCCAGTAACCACCTCACCGCCGCCAGTCGTCCTTACGCAGCCACTAGCTCCAAGGACATCTTAGTCCCACCAACCGTCACTGAACCTGCCACGACGGAAGAGGCCATTGAAGAACCAAGCACCGATACGGATCTTATCAAACAATTGAAAAGAGCCCGAGTTGACCTCACTATATGGCAACTCTTGGTTAGCTCGCAAGAACATCGAGAGGCACTTACTAAGACACTCGATCAGATCAAGGTCGACTCCCAGGTTACCCCTACTGAAATGGTAGCCACCATCCTGCCCTACCTCAAGAAAAAGTCCAAAGAAGAAGACCCATTAGTCACCTTCTCGGATGCCGACCTACCGCCATTCGGGGCCTCTCACAATCTGGCCCTATATATCACGGTAATTTGCCGGGGTAAGTATCTCCCAATGACCCTAGTTGACGACGGGTCTGCTGTGAATGTCCTCCCTCTAAGGACTGCCAAAGCACTCGGCATCACCGAGGCCGACTACATACCGAATGCCCACACTATCCAGGCTTTCGATGGAAGCCCAAAGGCGGTTTCTTGGGCCGTTAAGTTGACAATTATGACGGGTCCAATAGAAAAGGATCTAGAGTTCCAGGTGATCGATGTCACCTCCTCTTTTAATTTGCTCCTAGGAAGGCCTTGGATTCATGCTGTAAAGGCGGTGTCTTCTACTCTTCACCGAAAGATCAAAATGCCCCTGCAAGACGGTATTATTACTCTGGAGGCAACCCCTATGACCGTGGCTAGCTGTAGCGCCACGGACCCCACTGACCTTTGGAGATTCGATTTTGTAGGTATGATTGAAGAAGAGTACCTTTTCAGGCCTTACTTCACCACGAGCATCGACACAATGCAAGAAAATTTGGGATATCTACCGGGAGCTACCTCGAGGCCATATCTTCCAGCTGGGAAGATTATTGAAGTCCTGAATGACGAGGAATCTCGCTTCGGCTTAGGGTATGCTGTAACCCCGGGAAATGTGGTCTGAGCGGTGATTAAGAAGGCGTGCAACATCATCAAGGGTACCTACTTGGGCCCTTATAGCCCAAGGTTGGCTGACTATTTCGTCACACCGGTATTCGAGGCTATTCAAGTTGGCCTATATCAACCAACTATCATATATCCCGAGACTGAACTAGCTCGGGAATGCAACTATATCCTAGATGACATATTCGCCCTCATCCAATCTGAATCCAAGGAGGGAACTGACAATGTCGAGCCCGTGCTGGGGCTCTTATTTGGGGAAGACAAGGCTGTCCCGACCCCTAAAGAAGACTTGGTGAACCTGATCCTTCGAAGCAACAGGTTCGACCCTTCAAAGTTGATCTCAGAGGTTGATGCTGATACTGGGAAAAGAGCTTGGAAGAAGACCGTCAAGTGGATCGACGGCCAGAGCCGAGTCTACAAGCTGACCACCGGTGAAGAAGACATGCCGGATACCGATTCCGAGTCTGTGTCTGAGTCTGAGTCTGTATTCGAGTCTAAGGGGTCTGGTGCTAGAGTCCAAACTGTAACCCCCCTCCCTGTAGTCACTACAACCGGAGCCTCGGGGTCTGTCCCGAAAGCGCTCCCAATCCCGCCTCTGACCAATGATCAGATGGCCGCTCTCTTTGAGCTGTTTTCCAAATTTACCATCAATAATAACGAAAACCGTTCCGCTTATGACTTGTCTTATTTTCAAAATACTTTCAATTTCAAAAATATTTTTTGCAATGACATTGAGATACCCGATGAACAGGTGTCCTTACCTCCGCATCCGATCGAGCAACTATCAATGTGACCGAGTCTATCAATGTGGGAACAACCTTAGAGCCCCAGATGCTTAAGATAGGGTTATCCCTAAATCCTGAGGAGAGACAACAACTCACAAACCTCCTCCACGAATTCAAAGGTGTCTTCGCATGGTCCTACAAGGACATGCCAGGGATAGACCAGGAAATAGCTGAACACCGCATACCCATCAAAGATGGGTGTAAGCCGGTAAAACAGAAGCTTCGGAGAATGAAACGCGAGTGGTCTCTCAAAGTCAAAGAAGAGGTAGACAAACAATTCAAAGCGGGCTTTATACAAGTGTCTGAATATCCAGACTGGGTTGCAAACATCGTGCCGGTACCCAAGAAGGACGGCAAGGTGCGGGTATGCGTAGATTTCCGGGACCTTAACAAGGCCATCCCAAAAGACGATTTTCCGTTGCCACACATCGACATACTGGTCGACAACACGGCTGATCATGCCCTTCTATCATTTATGGACGGGTATGTCGGGTACAATCAAATCAAGATGGCAGAAGAGGATATAGGTAAAACCACCTTCACCACGCCGTGGGGGACTTATTGTTATACCGTCATGCCATTCAGTCTCATTAACGCTGGGGCCACTTATCAACGAACAGCCATGACCTTGTTACATGACATGATGCATAAGGAAGTGGAAGTTTATGTAGATGATATGATCGTCAAGTCTAAAAGCCGAGATGGGCATGTTGCTGCCCTAAGAAAATTCTTCACCCGACTGCGCAAGTACAACATGAGGCTAAACCCTCAAAAGTGTAGTTTCGGGGTAACATCAGGCAAATTACTGGGCCATATCGTTAGCCAACGCGGCATTGAAGTTGACCCAGCTAAAATCAAAGCCATCACTGAGATGCAACCACCCAAGACCGAAAAAGAAATAAGGGGGTTTCTTGAAAAAGTCCAATATATCAGTCGGTTTATTTCAAAGCTAACATGGTATGTGAACCCATTTTCAAGAAACTGAAGATAGGAGAACGGGTACTATGGGACGATAAATGTCAAGCGGCTTTTGATAAAATCAAGGAGATTCTGTCTGCTCCGCCGGTACGAATGCCACCTCAACCCGGCTTGCCTTTGTCTTTATACCTAATGACGACTGAGACAGCCATGGGGGCTATGCTGGCCCAGACAGTCGATTCAGAAGAACGGGCTATTTACTACATCAGTAAAAAGTTCCTAGAATATGAGTGAAAGTATACAATGCTCGAGAAAGCATGCCTAGCTTTAGTGTGGGCCATTAAAAAGCTCTGGCACTATATGCTCAGCCACGAGATACATGTCCTGTCCAAGATGGATCCGATCAAATACTTGTTCGAGAAGCCCATTCTTAATGGAAGAATGTCCAGATGAACTTTAATGTTAGCCGAGTTCGACCTCAAGTTTGTAACATTAAAAGCCATCAAAGGCCGGGTAGTAGCCGAATTCCTCGCCGATTGATGGTAGGGATTCGCCGTGGGTCCCACCGTCAATAATAAACCGACTATTCCTAGTGGGTAGCTAGGGCAAGTAGGGTCGATATCCACGGGGACGGTATGATAAAGTCTAGACTAGGTTGGCCTAAAAACGAGACTAAATCACCAAACAAACACAAAGAAAGCAATAATTGGTAAACTATGGTGGTGGAAGAGGTATGCCTAAGCTAATGATGAACTAGCTAAAACAAGGGATAACTAATGATCGAACTAACAAGTAAACTAGAAGAAACGATGACTAACTAAGAAGTTGAATCAAATATGGAAGGAAGTAGGGTAGGTCAGGTTCATAAGCGTAGATGGGTAATTGGGTGATCAAGGGTATAGGTGTCTCCTAGTTGCTAGATTGGGTCCGGGCTCTCGCTACGTAGACCGATGTTGAGGTTGGTCCGGGCTCTCGCTACGTAGACCGATGTTGAGGTTGGTCCGGGCTCTCGCTACGTAGACCATAGTCCGCACTCTCGTGACTATGACTATTCTCAACACAATCACATAATAGACAAGCAATGAGACGATGAGCACAAGTATGGGAAGCATGGCCACTACAACTCACACAAGCAATTCAACAAACACATAGAGTGCCCAACATGTGACTAACAACAAAGATTCACCCTTTTCCCCTAATCAACCCTAATCACCCATAATCTACCCCTAATCCCCCTACTAACCCCACAAGGAGACTACTCACTCATAATTAAGAATAAACCAACAATAACAAGAGAAAACAACATCACAAACCAAACATCCAAAATGAAGAACAAGAACAATAACAATCAACAAAATATAAAGATTCAAACTTGATTAAATAAACAAGAACAAGAGTAAAGAAAGTTATACCAAAAACAAGAGGAAGAAAAAGATGCAATCTTGTATAAATAAGAACCCAAATCAACCCCAAGGATGTCAAGCTTGGAGAAATCTTCAAGAACCACTTAATACAAGACTAATTACAACTAGATTAAGCTAAGATTAAAGGAAGATTAAACTAAGTGGATGAACTCTAAATCTAGGGTTTATGAGTTGTAGAGAGGCTTAAGAGAGTCTAATGTAGTGTAGGATACCTAAACAATACAAGAGGGAAGTATTTATATGGGTACAAGAATGAAGGAGGAAGAAATACGTGAAGCGCGGCTGCCCCTGCTCCTTCCCGACCGGGACGGGTTGGTCCCGACCGGGACGGGTTCATCCCGACCGGGACGGACTGATCCCAACCGGGACGGACCCAGGACAGAAGGGGTGTCCTTTATGCACCTCAACCGGGACCGGTTGAGGCCATCCCGACCTGGTTGAGCCTTGTAGGCCTCCTTTAAGCTCCTTTTGGTCCCTCCTTGCCTCTCATGGGTTTCTCATCGACTCTCGGAACTCGGGATCGGGTCTCGGAGGCTCAGGATCGGGTCTTGAGGTCTTGGGATCGAATCCAAGGCACCGAGTGATCGTTCCTTCACTTCGTTGGCTCCAAAATGTGTATGTATCGAGCCGGAATCGTTCCAACTCTTCGAGAATGGTCTCGGGAACCTGAAACGAACTAAATGAAGAATAAGTAGCCCATAAACCTCTCCAAAGGAGCGATTCCACAAGGAAAATGGGACCAAAACATAGTAAAATAGGCACTATAAACTACACTTATCAACTCCCCCACACTTAACCCTTACTCGTCCTCGAGTAAGCACAAACTAACTACTAAACTAGCCGAGTGGGTATTAGCGCACCCTACGCCCTTTCAACTCACGCGAGTACACTTAGAGGAAAAGTGCACTCCGCAAGCTAAGTAAGGTCTTGCGACAAAACTGTGGATGCAACCGGACACGAAACACATGAACAACAAACACACAAACAAACAAATAAACGGTTGCACCCAAAGAAAAAAAATACCGCTTCCCTCAAACAAGCGGTGAAAGAAGCACCGGTTTAGGACTCGAGGCAAGTGACAACGTTCCCAAGCTAGCAATATAAACCAAGGTGAACTAAACCCTAATAGTATGAAGATAAAGCAACAAGAACGTTGGTAACTTACCTAGATTCCTCCTAACTATCTAAGAACGTACTACGGGATGATCGGCGGGATGGAAAGTGATGAACCACGGTGTTAGTCGACACTTTAGGTAAGTGAGACCCCGCCCCCTTTAGCGATGAGCCAAGAGGGTCGTCCCATGCCCGAAACCGCCCAACTAGTCCAAGTAAAAAGGTGGAAAATATTGCAAAGTGAGGGAAGACCGACCACTACCGCTATCATCCTTCCTAGGGACTCGGTCCTTTGGTAGGCTCTTCACGATAATAGTCGGTAAAAGGCTTATTTTGAGATGTCGGGATTATTTTTGTGAGACGATTTTCTTTTTGGCATTTTTCTTTCTTTTTGTATTTTTGCCTTGTTTTTTGCCATGCCATTTCTTTTTTTCTTCTTTTCTATTTTCTTTTTGGCTTTTCTTTCTTTCTTTCTCTTCATTTCTTTCTTTCTTTCAATTTCTTTATTTTCTTTGCTCTTTTTGGCATGATTTGGCTTTTTGGCATTTCTTTGTGTAACAAGAAAGGGAGAATTCAATAAATTGCAATTTATTGTGTGGATATGTGTAGGAGGTAGGGAAATGGGTATGTCAGGGGTGCGCATCCCCTTTCAAACCCACAAAAAGGTGGAGAACTTGGACTAATCAAACAATCCCAAACACGGTCACTTAAGGGACGGGACTCGGTAACCAAGGCCTTTTCACACCGTGGGTGGTCATAATGGTCAAAAGTGCAAATCCCGTAGTAAATCCCTAGTAAGCTAGGTGGACTCAAGGTAAAGGACCAACGAAATCATTGATTTAGGGTCATTCTACTAGGCTAAAGTCCAAGACTCGATTTATACTACTAGGAAGAGAAAGTAAACACTTGCACACTAGCCTCAAAACCGGGTTTTCGAAAAAACCTTTCTACACAAAAGACACAACTAACACAAAACAAAACAAAGACACGGTGAAAACGAAAGTGTTCCGGTCACAGAAACAATTAACCCGACTATGAATTCGGATTTTTAGTGTTCGAATATTGCACGATCGGGTTTACAGTTCCCTCCTTCTCCTTACTCCATAGGTCGGACTTTCCCCAGCGGATTGAGCCTGCTCCCTGCACAAGTAGCGCACAGGGCCTCGGAGGTTGTCCGAGGGAACCCTCTCCGATGCCTAAGTCAGTCCGTAAATGCCTGGATGACCCTAGTTCGTGAGGAGCTAGGTGGCGCTTTTAGAATAAGAGTCTAGAGAGAGAAAATCCAACCCTCTCTAAGTGGGAAATGGGTGGGTATTTATACCTTCCCACAAGAGAGAGAAGTGGAGAGGGAAAAGAGCGGGAGAATGGGTGGATGGCAAGGTGACACGTGGACCTGTTTCATCCACCCATTCCCTTTTACCTTAGGCAGAATGACGGATGGGCCCTCGGCTTCCCCTGCTCGTACTGGGGGTTAGGGGACCCTGGGGACCAGCACGCAGGGGGGGCTTGGTCGCCCGGCTCGGCTGACAGCAGGGCCCTGCCAAGCAGGCGCAAGCCTTGGAGTTCTTTCACGCCTTTTTGCGGGTCGACCCTGCTGGGCAACCCTTCTTTCGACATGGGGGCGAATTATTCCCGGGTTACATGGGCGGGCGACCCATGGCACTTGGTCAACTCCCATCAATTGCCCCACGTCGGCCAGGGGGAAGCAGGGTCTCCCTCTTGGCGGGCGTCTTACAGGATGGGATGCAGTTGACTCTTGGGCCTCCTCGTATTTAATGCATTGCTTGTTCCCGAGGTGGGAGGTCCAGGCGCATTGGCTATAACGAGGAAGGTTAGCATGTTCCTCTAGTAATGATTACTTCTTGCAAAGTGGATTCTCGGGCAATGCGCAGATCTTATGATTGGTCGCTTCTCTTACAAGGGTGGTTGGAGCGCCATTAATACACCGCCTTTGCTCCTTGTATAAATTTCGCCCCTTTTGCCATTCTTCATAATTCATTCTTAACTTTGTTACACCCCAAAGAAAACATGTCATGGATTACTAAAATTCTCTTCCATCGCGGGGCAAGGGTGGTGACCCGCCGCTGGAAGGGATGTTGGAGACTAAGGTATCACAGGGTGTCCTTCCTCGCCCTTCACCGTAGCCGGCAGCTCAGCACCCGACTTCGTAGGAAACTCAGGAGGAAGGCATGTGTCAGGGCAGGTAAGCGTCCCAAGAGGGCTTCGCCAGCTGCTTCTAATTAAGTTCAAGCGTTGCCCCCAGGGAGGGGGCTGCTTTGACAGGGGATGCCATGAATGCTTCCCCTGGCTGCACCCTGAGCAGTTTGACCCTGACTGCTCAAAGCTAACTTCTTCTCCGGAATCAGGCCCTTCCTCTCCCTTAATGAAGAAGGTCGGCTGTGGTTCCTGCGATAATGCTCGGACAGTCCCCTATGGCAGGGACTGGGATGTTAGCAGTTGTGACTCCGGAGACAGCGACGGCCAGGGCTACTCTTCTGGCTGGAATGAGGATGACGAGTCTGCGGACCCCTTCAAAGACTCAGAAGACTGGGATTGGGGCTCCGACGCAGGGGGGTATAATAGCCCTGGGGATTATTCCCCAGGTTTCGACGGTGACTAGGCTTGCCTTTGTCAGGCAGGCAGGTTGAGCCAGGTTCCCTTGCTCTTTTTGTAATTTGGCCAGGCTTTGTAACTTGCCCATTTTTGGGCTTTTTCTAATGAAAAAGATAAGGCGGCTTATTATTATCGTTTGTTTGCGTTGTTTGTTGTTTGTTTGTTTTTTTTTTTAAAGGGAGTGACGTCATTGGGGGGTGTTAGTCCTCTGACGCCTTTTGTCTTTTCGAGGCTTTTCTTGGGAAGAGAGGGTTGGTTGTTAGAAACGTGACACGTGGGGGGCAATTTGCGGGGGAAGGCTTTGCAAAGAAGGGCGACCCTTTGGTTGCCCAGACCTATATAAGCCCATTCTCCTCCCCCTAATTCCCTTTTTAACATTTTCAAAACTCAAACCTTTCCTACTTCCTCACTCTCCTTGCTGCTGAGAATCTTTCCAAGAGTTCAAGGAGCGCCTACTTTCAGATTTTCTCAGCGACGGTCATCATTCTAGGTTAGAATCTTGATTCCAACTCTTCGTTTTTCTTCCTTTTCCTCATACTTCTTCACAAAATAGTATGTCTCGCGCTCGCGCTCTTTCTTTTAGTCCGTCGTCCCGAGGGACGGAGGGTAGGAGAGGGGGGAGATCTGACCTAGCCTCTTCCTCCGGGGTTAGACCCGACGGGGGGAACCGCCTTGAGGAAGATGGGGGTGCCAACTCTCCCGAACCTGCTCCCTTTGACGTTGTCGACTCCGACGACGATGCATTGGAGATAGACCCTTTTACAATTGTTGGCCCCCTTATTCCCAGGGAGAAGGGGAAAACGTATTAAATGGATAAAAATAAATAATTGATCCCCTTGAAAACCTACCCCGAAATCAAGAATCGAGACCTAATTTTGGAGAGCAATGCTGCTAAGGAAATCGAAAAGTTTTACAACTTCGGGGAACGATATATAGTTATAGTTCCCGGGGAGAAAGACACGGTATGCTGTCCTCCTGACGGCTGCGTGGCCATTTACAACAAGAGCCTGGAATTCGGCCTGCGATTCCCTCTACACCCCTTCTTGGAGGAGGCCTTTAAGAGGATGAATGTGGCCATAGCTCAGTTAACGGCCTCGGCGATCAGATCACTGGTGGCCTATACCTGGACTTGCCTTTTTCATGGGGAAGGACCTTCTATCGATGCCTTGCGCGCCATGACCTGGCTGCAAATGGTGTCCTCATCAGGGGGAGATAGCTCCCCTGGGTATTGGTCTCTTTCCAGGCTGAAGAAGTACGCTCTGGTTTGGCCGGCTTTAAACAGCCTGAAAGACTGGAAAAACAACTTTCTGTACGTACAAAGTGCCTCAGGGTGGCGGATCCCTAGGCACTTTAGGAACCATGTGCATACCCGTATGGAGACTCGTGAAGAGTACCATCCGGGCGTCGGGGGGAAAGATTTGAAGGCGAAATTGAGCAAGGCAGACGAGAGTTTAGTTGAGAAGTTCGAGGTTACTGATGAGCCTGGTGAAAATGGCCCTGCTTTCTGGCTCCATCACGCAGAGCTCATTGCTACAGATGAATATCTGCTCCCCTTGGGCCTGGTCCCTGGTCTTAAAGGTAGCTTAGGGGCTTTAACCGGCCTGATTTTTCTCGAGGTTTTCATCCCATTATGTTTTCCCAACTGACTGTTTACTCCCTGCAGGCTCCGCTTCTCGTCTTTGGACCAGGAAGCAGGTGAGGAGGCTTGGCCTGTCCGAGGAATTTTTCGTCGTTTCGAAGCGTCCCTCTCTTCCCCCCAACTTCAAGAAGGGAGAGAAGAACTTGATGAGGTTTGTGAAGGATCTCTCCTCTGGCCGGTGGCTCCCTTTCCCACCACGGCTGAAGTCGGCGATCCCTCCTAGTCCCCAGGGTGGGGAGGCCGAGGTTTCATCAGAGGCCACCCCTTCTGCTCGCAGGCAGGGCGATTCCCTTGCTGGGACTCACATTCCCAGGGGCCTCCCCCTGCTGACTCTGAAGGGACGGGTGAGAGTGCTCCCCTGGTGCGTAGGAGGAAAAGGGACAGGGAAACTTTTGAGGCTGTACCTATGGTTGACCTGGAAGCTGATGTGGAGACTCCTGAGGCCAAGCGCCCTGCCCGTGATGTTCCAGGCACTCTTTTCTCGGAGGAGAATACTGAGTTCCACTATGCTGCAGGTGATAGTGTGGATGTGTCGGGCCTGCTCTCTGACTCTGGTGCAGTTCTGGCGGATCGTCTTACCAAATCTATAACCTCTACTTCCAACCAGGTGATCCAATACATCCAACGCACCTCCAAGGTTTTGCAAGATTCTGCCGATCTGGCGGCTCTCAGCCGCCTGAGTGATGAGGAGTTGACTGCCACTCCTGGGGCTTCCCTTCCTGACCGCCTGGCTATGGTCGAGAGGGACGTTATTCTGATCAACAATTTGAAGGATAAGCTGGCAAAGCAGGAGAACGAGCTGGAGGAGGCGAGGGGGCAGGCCAATCAGTGGAAACTCCAAGGGGAGAAGGCTGTAAGGGAAGCGTCCAAGTTGGAGGTGGAACTGAAGGAGAGCCGCTTGGCGATGGAGCGCGCTACAATGTCCCTGGCTGAGATGGAGCGTTTCAAGAAGAAAGCAGCTGATTTGGAGGAGAACCTGTTCAAGGCCAACTTAGATCTCAAGCAGGCTCAGACTGAGTGGCAAAATGAGAAAGATGCCATCCTGAAGGAAGCTGAAGCTGCCGCGGACTTGAGTTTTGAGAATGGGGCTAATTCCTCCCTGGAGTTTGTTATGGAGGTGATCAAGGAAATGTTTCCTGTCTTTGACGAGGATGCTTTCCGGAACCTTTACGCTGCCAAGAATGAAGCTCGGGCAGCTGGAGCCCCTAAGGAGACTGCTGGTCCCAACCAGGATGCGCCTAATGCTTAGGCCTTTTCTTTGATGATAACTCTAACTCTTGTGCTGAGCCTTAGTATGGCCAGCTTGCCTGTAATGCTCTGGCTTCTTTGGATCTTTATTTTGGGTGGTGTTGTTTAAACAATATTACTTTTTCCTGAATCGGTTTATGAATATTTGTCTTTTATTTCTGCTTGCTTTGTTTTCCGTATAAGGTATGGCCCGTCCCCTACTTGCCCAGAGGTAGGCAGGGAGATTTTTGCGTTTTTTATACAAGGTTGGGGAGCCTGCCCCCAGTCCTTGTCCTTTTGGCCTGTCCCTGGCTTTTGACCAAAGTCCAGGGGGCCTGCCACCTGCCTGCCCAGAGGTAAGCAGGGAGGCTCTTTGTGTTTTTTATACAAGGTTGGGGAGCCTTCCCCCAGTCCTTGTTGATTTGGCCTGTCCCTGGCTTTTGATCAAAGTCCAGGGGGCCTGCCCCTTGTCCGCCCAGAGGTAAGCAGGGAGGCGTTTTTGCGTTTTTTATACAAGGTTGGGGAGCCTGCCGCCAGTCCTTGTTCATTTGGCCTGTCCCTGGCTTTTGATCAAAGTCCAGGGGGCCTGCCCCCTGCCTGCCCAGAGGTAAGCAGGGAGGCGTTTTGCGTTTTTTATACAAGGTTGGGGAGCCTGCCCCCAGTCCTTGTTCATTTGGCCTGTCCCTGGCTTTTGATCAAAGTCCAGGGGGCCTGCCCCCTGCCTGCCCAGAGGTAAGCAGGGAGGCGTTTTGCGTTTTTTATACAAGGTTGGGGAGCCTGCCCCCAGTCCTTGTTCATTTGGCTTGTCCCTGGCTTTTGATCAAAGTCCAGGGGGCCTGCCCCCTGCCTGCCCAGAGGTAAGCAGGGAGGCGTTTTGCATTTTTTATACAAGGTTGGGGAGCCTGCCTCCAGACCTTGTTCATTTGGCCTGTCCCTGGCTTTTGATCAAAGTCCAGGGGGCCTTCCCCCTGCCTGCCTAGAGGTAAGCAGAGAGGCGTTTAATTTTCGTTGGGGGGGCCATTTTCCTTAGTTCTGGCAACAGGGGGGCCTCCCCATATTGCCCCCTGCTCGTTTGTGTGTGAAAACGCAAGTTTTGAACAGGCAATGAGTATAGACTTGAAGTTCTTTTCATTTCTTTGTAGAACATTTAACACAAGGGTGGTCGGAGCCGTCGACATTCTTTGACCGTTCTCCGCCAATTTTCTAGGAAACGAAAACTATCTTAAGATTTTGCTAGACATAATACTTCTTTAGGGTGTCTGCATTCCAGTGAGCACTCAACTCTTGGCCCTCAAGATTGGCGATTCTATATGTGCCTGGCCCTAAGATTTGAGTTACTTGGTCTGGACCTTCCCAGTTAGCACTTAGTTTGCCGTGCTCTCTCGATTTTCCCACAGCCTGTGTTTTTCTGAGAACTAGATCACCCATCTGAAAATTTCTCTGATGTACTCTCTTATTGTACGCCTTCCTCATTCGTTGCTGGTAGGCGACGATATTGGCACTGGCTTCCTCCCTCACCTCACTGACCAGATATAAGGCCTCAGCCATTGCTACTTCATTCTCAGCCTGGTCGTATTGTAGGGAGCGCAGGGAAGGGATTCTGGCCTCGATTGGTAATAGAGCCTCTGCACCATATACCAGGCCAAACGGGGTCTGGCCTGTAGATTCCTTTCGGGTGGTCCGGATTGACCAGAGTATGCTGGGGAGCTCGTCGGCCCATCTGCCCTTGAGGTCATCTACCATCTTCTTAAGGCCATTGAGGATCTGTTTGTTGGTTGCTTCTGCCTGTCCGTTTGTTTGAGGGTGGCAGACGGCAGAGTAGGCAACTGCGACGCCATGGCCTTCCAACCAGACCCTCAGGGGGTCGTTATCAAATTGCCTTCCATGATCAAATACTAACATTTTTGGTAGGCCGAATCTAGTGATGATATTCCTCCATATCACCTTCCTGACTGCAGGCTCAGTAATGTTAGGCACTGCCTCAGCCTCCACCCACTTGGTGAAGTAGTCGATAGCCACAATCATGAATTTTTTGCCCCCGGTTGCCACCGCAAAAGGGCCTAGTATGTCCATCCCCCACTGAGCGAAGGGGATGGGGGATAGGATTGGCCTGAGCTCTTGGGCCGGGGCATGGATGGATGGGGCAAAAAGTTGACATTTCCTGCATTTTTGAGTCAAGTCTTTTGCGTCGGCCAGCAGGGTCGGCCAGTAATATCCCGCCCTTAAGGCTTTGTGTGCCAATGACTTTCCTCCTATGTGATGGCCACATATTCCAGAGTGGATGTCATCTAATACCTCCGCCGCCTGCTCTGCCCCGAGACACCTGAGCAGGGGGGACGAGAAAGATTTTTTGTACAGATCTTCTCTTATTAAGATAAACCATGCAGCTCTTGCCGGCGTTTTTCTTTTTTGTACGGGGTCAGACGGTAAAATTCCATGTTTTTTGAACAGGATGATGGGGGTCCTCCAATCTTCAGGCCCTGCTTCCTCCACAGCGCCGACGGTTTGGCAGGGGATGGTAGATTTTTCTTGGATGACGTCTACCCATACAGACCTCCTTATATCCTGCAGGCTGGAACTAGCCAGTTTTGACAGGGCATCTGCCCGATTGTTCTGGGACCGAGGGATCTGTCTGATTTCATATGATTTCAGGCCTGACAACTCCCTCTTCACCATTTCTAGGTATGCGGCCATCGTTTGATCCCTGGCCTCATATTCTCCATTGATTTGGTTGGCGATGAGCTGGGAGTCTGTTGCCAGGACAATCCGCTCTGCGCCTGCGGCTTTGGCTAGGTTGACTCCTGCGAGCACTACTTCGTACTCAGCTTCATTGTTTGACGCGGGGAAGACAAATCTAAGTGCATGCTCAAAGTCAGTCCCTTCTGGGCTGGTCAACACGACTCCGGCCCCTGCCCCGTTAGCCGTGGAGGACCCGTCGGTGTATACCACCCATTCGCCGGCAGTTGGGCTATCCTCCTCAGAGTGGGAGCATTCTGCTAGAAAGTCGGCCAGGGCCTGGGCTTTGATGGCTGTTCTGGATTGGTATGTTATTCCTAGTCCACTCAACTCAATAGCCCATTTTAGCAGCCTGCCTGACTTTTCAAATTTTTCCAGCACTTTCTCTAAGGGTTGGTCTGTCAATACCACAACAGGGTGTGCGTCGAAGTATGGCCTCAATTTTCTGGCTGCTATGACAACCGCATAAGCTGCTTTTTCGACCATAGGATAATTCTTTTCTGCTGCCCCCAGGGCATGGCTCACAAAATATATGGGCTGCTGAGCGCCTACTTCTTCCCTCAAGATGACAGCGCTGATTGTCACATTAGTTACAGCGATGTAGAGGAAGAGTTTTTCCCCTGCCACTGGCCTTGCCAGGGTGGGGAGCTTCTTTAAATGTTCCTTCAACTGCTCGAATGCTTCTTTTTGCTCGTCCTCCCACTTGAATTGCTTGTTGCCTTTCAATATTTTGAAGAATGGGGTTGACTTGTCTGCTGACCTGGCAATGAAGCGTGCCAGAGGGACCATGCGGCCTGTCAGACGTTGAATGTCCCTGATGGTCCTGGGTTCAGGAAGGTCCAGAACAGCCTGAACTTTCTCGGGGTTAGCGTCTATCCCCCGAGAGCTGACCATAAACCCCAAGAACTTCCCAGAGCGAACCCCAAAAGTGCATTTCTTTGGATTGAGTTTCATTTTGTAGGCGCGCAGGGAGGAGAAGGTCTCCTGCAGATTTGCCAAGTGCTCATTATCTTCCTTGCTTTTTACAATGGCGTCATCGACATAGGCTTCTATGTTTCTACCTTTTTGGCTTTCGAACACCTTGTCGACCAAGCGTTGGTATGTGGCCCCTACGTTTTTAAGCCCGAATGACATCATTTTGTACATGTAGGTGCCTGAACTGGTGATGAAGGCACATTTCACCCTGTCCGGCTGCCATAAGTACACTTGATGATACCCTGAGAAGGCGTCCAGGAAGCTCAGCATAGTATATCCACTGGTAGCGTCTACCAGTTGGTCAATCCTGGGGAGTGGGTAGCAGACTTTTGGGCAGGCCTTGTTAAGGTTTGTAAAGTCCACACACATTCTCCATGCGCCGGATGATTTTTTGACCATGACTACATTTGCTAACCATTCTGGGTAGTCACAAACCTCAATAAAATCTGCCTTCAGAAGTTTTTCGATTTCCTCTTTAATTGCCACGTCCTTTTCTGCGGACATATTTCGCTTTTTCTGCTTCACAAGGCGGGCGTCCGCGTTTACATTCAGCCTGTGAACAATACACGTTGGATCGACCCCTGGCATTTCGTCCGCCGAGTAGGCGAATACATCCTTGTTATCTTTCAAAAACCTGACCAGTTCAGCCTGGTAGGACTCTTCCAGGTCAGCCCCTATAAGGACATGTCTCCCTGGCTCCAGGTCTACTAGCATGCTCTCTCCCCCAGGTTCCAGGTGGCCTGACGTCTGATTACCGGCTGGAATCTTGCCCTCACTGCTGGGAGAACTGTCAGCTTTTCTATTCCCTTTTCTTTCATTCTCATGGGTTTGCAAGGCCACTGAGTAGCACTGCCTGGCTGACTCCTGGTCCCCATGCACTTTACCTTCAAGGCCAAAATCTGTAACATAGGCTATAGTGAGAGCCCTAATTCATATGGCCGCCTCAATCTCGTCCAGGGTGGCCCTGCCGATTAGGGCGTTGTAAGCAGACCTTACATCTACTACAACGAATGATGCCCTGACATTTCTGGCAATAGCCCCCTCCCCAAATGTTACAGGTAGGTCTATGATCCCCATGGGCAGTATACCCGCCCCGCTGAACCCGTACAATGATCCAGGTGCAGGTCGTAGGTGCCTTTTCTCCAGGCCCATTTTGTCGAAGGCGTCTTTGTATAGCAGGTTCGTGTACGCACCGGTATCCACCATGCATCTCCGCACAATGTGGTTGCTGATTTCCAAGGATAGCACCAAGGGATCACTGTGAGGGTACACCACCCGCCCCGCATCCTCAGGGGTGATGCTCAGTGTCACTCCCTTCGGGCTTCCTGCTCTTTCAGCATAGCAGATTTGGTTCCTTAGTTCACGAATTTGCCTTTTCTGACCTTTTCGGCCGATCTGGCCCTCTACATCCCCTGATATCACATGGATTACCAGGCGGTTCTGTACTGAGCCTTCAGGCTTTTCAGGCGCTTTTTTTTGAGATTTATTCCTCGCTGCGTAGTTGGCCAACCAGCCATTCCTGATCAACTTCTCAATTTCGTCCTTCAGGTGGCGACACTCTTCGGTGGTGTGGCCTACACAATCGTGGAAAGTGCAGAATTTCTTGGGGTCTCCCTTTGGGCTGCGCGGTTTGCTCGGGCGATTCCACTTAGCAGTCTCCTTTTCCAGTTCGAAGATCTCTGCCCTGGATTTGTTGAGGGCGGTGTAGCTGTCGAACCTGGGCTGGTAGACCGTGCGCTCTTTCTTGGGGGTATCCCCTTCCTCGGTTCTCTGTCTTCCGGGTTCATTTCTGCCACGTACACCCTGCGGTCCGCCCTGCTGCCTCGTGGGGCCTGCGGGGGTATCCGGCAGGCTATGGAACTCCTCCTGCAGCATAAACCCTTCAGCGATTTTCCTGGCCTTGGCCAGAGTTTCTGGCTGAGCTCTGATCAATTGGTTCTTCATCTCTCCAGGGAGCAGTGAGTGGATCAGTGCGTACGTCCCTGTCGCATCGTCTATCTCCTTGACCTGCTGGAAGGACAGGTCGAACCTCTTCAGGTACTCCCTGACAGACTCACCCTTCTTTTGCCTGAGAGTCATTAGGTCGAACCGAGTAAGACAGCGCCTCTTGTTTCCTGCATACTGGTCAAGGAAGGCCTCTGCCAGCTCTATGAAGAAACATATCGACTCTTGCGGAAAATCCCTGAACCAGCCCTGGGCCAGACCTACCAGGGTGGTTGGAAAAATTTTGCACCAGACCGCGTCATCGGCGTCGTACATGCCCATATGGCTCTCGTATGCCGCCAAATGATCCTCTGGGTCAGTCGTGCCGTCGAACTTAACAGAGGGCATTTTAATCTTTGGGATTGGATATGCCTGAACCTCAGGATGAAGCGGGGTCTTGGTTGGCCTGCCCACCATTCTCGACCTGCTCGTGCCTGAATAGTGACCGTGGTCATCCCTTCTGTCAGGGGTCGGTCTCCTACTTTCAGGGGAGCGGTACCTAGGTGGGCGCCTGCTTATCGCTTCGTCGTCTTTAGAAGGGGAATGATACCGCGAGCGCTTCTTCTGAGCAGGCTCGAGGTTATCACCCTGGCGATGCCTGGACCTCAGAGGCTGGCCATTGTTAAGCCTGGACTGCAGGCTCTGAGACAGTCCTGGCGCAGGCGGTACTTCCTCGACCGGTGTCAGCCTTGAGAACACATCTCCCTGTTTCTCCCCCAGGCGCTTGGACACCGGCTCCTTGTGCCTCATTCGATTGCTCAGGTCTTGGGATAAACCCCTTCTTTCACGAGCTGCCGTGGATTCTGTGGTATGAATGGAGAATGCCTCCTCAGGACCTGCAACCCCTTGCTGCGCAGGCGGCTGCTGACGGGCTTCTGTGATTCGCCTTTGCACCTGCGCATACGCCTGAGCTGTCTTCCTGGCATTTCTCTGAACATTTCTGACGACGGTCCGCTTTGTACCCCCGGTTCCTTCTCCACTTTCAAAGTGGAGCAACCTGGGGGTCGTGGCGACCCTGCCTACCAGATCATCCGGAGTGAATTCCTGATTCAACATTGCTGAGAAGAACGCCGCGGTCTGCGCCATCTGGGCAGGGGTGACGTTTAGAGTTTACCCCGCATGTGCCCCCTGCCCTGCCATGGCAACTGCTCCTTGACCCGGTGCTCCCGGGAGACTGGCTCGCCCCACGCCTGAGATCGTGGCGGCGGGGGTTACCTCTGGCGGCATGCCATAACAGGGAGCATTGGGTGGATTTGCCACAGAGCTGGTGTCGAAAATTTCAGGCATGTTTGATTGTAATTGGTTAATTTGTTAATTTCGCGTTTGAGAGTGGTTGATTTTGTGGGTAATTTCGTGGGTACAACCTACTCTTCCCCACAGACGGCGCCAAATTGTTCCGGTCACGGAAACAATTAACCCGACTATGAATTCGGATTTTTAGTGTTCGAATAGTGCACGATCGGGTTTACAGTTCCCCTCTTCTCCTTACTCCACGGGTCGGACTTTCCCCGGTGGATTGAGCCTGCTCCCTGCACAAGTAGCGCACAGGGCCTCGGAGGTTGTCCGAGGGAACCCTCTCCGATGCCTAAGTCAGTCCGTGAATGCCTTGATGAACCTAGTTCATGAGGAGCTAGGTGGCGCTTTTAGAGTAAGAGTCTAGAGAGAGAAAATTCAACCCTCTCTAAGTGGGAAATGGGTGGGTATTTATACCTTCCCACAAGAGAGAGAAGTGGAGAGGGAAAAGAACGGGAGAATGGGTGGATGGCAAGGTGACACGTGGACCTGTTTCATCCACCCATTCCCTTTTACCTTAGGCAGAATGACGGATGGGCCCTCGGCTTCCCCTGCTCGTACTGGGGGTTAGGGGACCTTGGGGACCAGCACGCAGGGGGGGCTTGGTCGCCCGGCTCGGCTGACAGCAGGGCCCTGCCAAGCAGGCGCAAGCCTTGGAGTTCTTTCACGCCTTTTTGCGGGTCGACCCTGCTGGGCAACCCTTCTTTCGCCCTGGGGGCGAGTTATTCCCGGGTGACATGGGCGGGCGACCCATGGCACTTGGTCAACTCCCATCAGAAAGAAAAAGAGACAAAAGACAACAAAACAAAACAAAATAAAACAAACACACAAGGGAACAAACACCACCCCGATATTCCATGCAAGTCACCAAATCATCCACCAATATGCACAAAGCTCCACCCGAGCACACAACATCACAATCTCCTCCAAACTCTACAAGAAATAAAGAGGGAAAAGGGATAGAAGATGTTACCGGATGTCTTGAAAGCTTTCCAAAACTAACGGTGATTTAAGCAACCTATAGGGAAAAAGGGAGGCAAACACACACACAATAAAACAAACATACGACACAAAGACATAAAAGGAAAACACAAAAAGGGAAAATCTTTTTGATTTTTGTGAAAACATTTCAAATTTTTAGGGATTTTTAAGATTTTTCGAAAAACAACAAAAATAAAGCTAACTACGCTAGAATATCGCTCCCCCACACTTAAACCGAGCAATGTCCTCATGCTCGATCGTAGTGTGCGGAGAGACAAAAGAAAAGAAAAGAAATTACGAAAATAAAGCTAAAAATCAAAAATGAAGATGAAGAAAAGGTAGAATGTGTCCGGCCGGGGTGTAGTCAAGTCACCATGGGCCGAGACGAGAAAAGATATGGATGGGGGAAGAAAAATAAAAAGAAAGAAATGAAAGGAAGTGGGAGGGGAGGGCTAGGTGTAATCAAGTCACCTAGCCCGGATTCGGCCCAAATCCGACTAATTCCTAAAAAAAAGGGTGAAAATCTTGTAAATTTGGATTTTTCGATTGACTCTCGACGTAGTCACGTCATCGAGAGTCGGGAGCAACCATACTAAGGCCTCGAAGGCCACCAAGACACCATGACTCAAGGGGAAGGGGGCAAACAAGAGAAAACAAGCGACAAAAGACGGAAAAGTAATGATAGTTACCCAAACCAATCGGCTAGTAACTTACTCGCTCCATCGTCTCAATGATCATTATAGGTACGTAGCTTGTCTTCTTCGTTGCCATCTCGCTTCAAACTTGAGAAGAACTCACGGTAGAGGTAGTAATGGTAGGGGGTGGGATTTGAAGTAGGAGTCGGTGCAATGTAGATAGAAATGAAGTGAGGGTATGAAAATGAAGTATATGGGGCGTATGATATGAGCACGGAGAGATAGGGAGGTTGGGAGGGGGTATAAAATGGTTGGGCGGACTCAAATCTCGAAGAAGAGGCACAAAGGGGAGTAGGGGACCATCCCGGTCGGGACGGATGGTCCCGGTCGGGATGACACACCCGTCCCGGTCGGGACGCTCCATCCCGGTCGGGACGGCTCCATCCCGGTCGGGATGCCACACCCTTCCCGGTCGGGAAGCCCTCTTTCCGGTCGGGATGGGTCTTCTTGACTTTCCACAAACCCAAAAGCTTATACTAAGCTTCAAAAACCTGATCCTCATGCTTACTATCCAAGCTCTATCATAGCCATTCCTCTCTAGGAATCACTTTCGCTTCACCTATCAAACAAAGCTCAAACACACATCAAATTCTCTCCCTCACAACGCTCATCAATCAATCCAAATAACAAGAATATCACAAAACTCAAACTAACTACAAGAAAGAGATATATACAATGAGACGGTTCTTGTGGAACTCCGTCAAACCAAGGATGGTGCATTCTTCAATGTTTTTCTTCAACAACAATAACTAGTTCCATCTCCGTCGAGGGCACGAAGAAACAAATCGAAGGCTCTAGAAAAGTCTTCAATCAAGCTAGTAGTGTAACCGACCATACTCCAAGGCTCCTCATGACCCTGCCTTGACGTTCCCGGGGCATCCCGATCTACTAAGTTCAATGGCCTGAACTTGTACTTGCGATCCTTCGAGATATACCCAAACGTCCATCAATCTTCATGCGGCCCCAAGGGAGGCTCATCTTGCTTCTTGCCTTTCAACTTGCCATCAAACCCATGATATGGGCATTCATCTTCCTCGCTCTCGAAGTCATCATCCTCAAGTACATAAGAGTGATTCTTCAAGCTTTGTCCCGACTCTTCCCCTAGATCGACGTCTTTCGTGGCTTGGATCATATTGCAAGACTCATCATTAGTAGGCGAGGTGTTGCCTTGGAGGTCGAACACGAGCTTCTCTTCGCCTAACTCAAATGTGATCCTACCATTCTTTACGTCGATCATGGCACCGGCGGTGTGTAGAAATGGGCGCCCAAGGATGATGGGAGTGTTGGCATCTTCCGGCATATCGAGCACGATGAAGTCGACCGTAATGAAGAACCTCCCGATTCGTACCGGCACGTCCTCAAGCATCCCCAATAGTCGGTTGAATGAGCTATCGGCCATTTGGAGTGTAACGGACGTACACTTTAGCTCCTTCATCCCGAGTCGCAAACAAATGGTGTAGGAAATAATGCTAACACTCGCGCCCAAGTCACATAACGCTTTCTCGATCATGAAATTGCCTATGGTGCAAGGGATCGAGAAACTACCCGGATCCTTCAACTTCGGAAGTGTGGAACCTTGAATTAGCTCTTTCACCACCCTCGTGAACGCTTTGTCTCTTCCTTGTCGATGGATCTCTTCCTAGCTAGGATTTCTCGCATGAATTTTCCATGTGCCGGGATTTGGGTAAGTAACTCGGTGAACGGGACACTCACATCCAATTGCTTCACAATGTTAAGGAGCTTGTCAAATTGGACATCCACCTTAGTCTTCATTTGCCTTGTTGGGAAAGGCAACTTGATTTGAACCTTGTTTTGCTCGATAGGGGTGGACTTCTCACATGACACTTTCCCTTTACCCTTGTCTTTGCCTTGAAGTGGGGGAGGGTTGTCTTCATGGGGTTTTTCGATCTCCCATAAGACTTGCTCCTCCATTGGATTTCCCAAGCTTGAATCTCCTTGAGTTGGAGACACAACTTCCTTCATAGCTTGTTGCTCACTAGGAAACACGGGAGGATTATAGGTAGCACCGCTCCTTAAAGTGATGGCATTGACATGCTCAAAATTTGGAGTTTCACCTTGAGGAGGTAATTGCCCCCTTTGTCTTGAAGAACTTCCCGATGCAAGTTGAGATATTTGAGTCTCAAGCATCTTCATGTGAGTTTTTGTTTCCTTGTTATCCATTAGAATTTGAGCAATGATCTCTTGTTGTGACCTTTGTGTCTCCAATTGACTCCTTTGCATTTCTTGAGTACTCCTTTGCATATCCATCACTTTCTTTTGCATGTCGAAATCCCGAGGTGGAGATTGTGGATTATGCGGAGTGTCGGTGAGGGCTAATGGAGTTCCATAATCATGAATAGGAGACCGGCTCCTAGGCTTGCTTTCCTGTCTAGCACCGTGGGTTGCTTGTTGTTGTTGATGGTTCCCTTGGAACCCATGAGAATTGCCTTGATTAAGGCCTTGATTGTTGCCATGGTTGTGGTTTTGATGTCCTTGAAAGTTTTGGTTTCCTTGGAAACCTCCTTGATTGAAGTTCCCTTGTTGGAACCCTTGATTGTTGTTGTGGAAGGTACCTTGGTTATTTTGCTTGAAGTTGTTGAAGGGTCTTGGATTACCCACATAACCTTGATAACCTTGATTGTTGTCCCTTAAGGGAGGTGGAACATAGGGACGAGGTTGCATAGCTTGTTGTTGAGAGACTTGATGGGAAGATTGGAATTGATTAGAATAGGAGGTACCTTGCTTTAACGCTTGAAATGCGTTCACTTGCTCAATACTTCCCCGACAATGCATAGGCTCATGTCCAACTATCCCACAAGTGTCACAAATCCCGTAATAAGGTGTAGGGGGTACAACTCCCAAAGCATTAACATCGTGAATCGAGTGTTGGTTGGAGGAACTAGAGCTTTGAACTTGGTTGAGGTGGCTTTGGAGTTTCTTGTCAATGGTCTCCATGTGAGTTCGTAGTTGATCCCCAAGATCAATGCTCAATTGTGTAATGGCATCTACCTCGTGCCTACCTCCTCGATTCGCCTTCCTCGGCCTAGAGTATTGGGAATTATGCACCGCCATCTCTTCAATCCTTGACCAAGTTTGATCGTCATCGACCTCGGTGAACCTACCACTGGAGCCCATATTAAGTATAGCTCTCGAATCCTCATAAAGACCATTCCAAAATTGTTGAACCAAGAACCATTGTGAGAGGCCATGGTGGGGGCACTACCTAACCAAAGATTTAAACCGCTCCCAAGCTTCATAAAGGCTCTCTTCATCCCTTTGTTGGAAACCGGTGATGGAGGCCCTAAGCAAATTAGTCTTCTCCGGAGGGTAAAACTTTTGGTAGAACGCCAAGGCAAGCTTCTTCCAAGTATCGATACCCATGGTTGCCCTATCGAGACTCTTGATCCATTGCTTCGCTTTTCCAATAAGAGAGAACGGGAAAAGTACCCGACGAATTTGATCTTGAGTAATCCCGGTTTGGGAGATAGCGTCACAATAATCGGAGAAAGTCTCCATGTGTTGGTGCAGGTCTTCGGTGGGCAAACCACTAAATTGATTCCTCTCCACAAGTTGGATAAATTGAGTCTTTGCCATAAAATTTCCGGTATAGGTATCCGGTAAAGCACTCGGTCCCGGCAAGACATCTTCCGTAAAAGTGGAGTGAGAGGAAAATTTCGGCATAATTGGATATAAGGGAGAAGATGGTGTAGACGGTGTTGATGTAGATGAAGAGGGGGAACTAGGACTAGAATTACCGAAGGGATTGATGAAGGTCCCTCCGGCCGTCTCTCGAGGTGACTCGCTAAAGTCGGATCCTTGAGCTTGCTCTTGATGGGTATTGCTAGCGCTTCGTTGAGAGATTCTAACCCGGTCAATCGTCCGTTGGCGAAAGGCTCGAAAGAGTCTTTCCGGCTCTGGATTGAAGAGAAAGAAATCGCCTCCCCTCCTAGGCATACACTACACACTTAAGCAAACGTGAGAACACCTAGTGCTTTATGGGCACTAGGCAACGACAATAAACAAGCACAACTAGAGACAAAGAGAAAAGAAAGCGGTAAAAACTAAGAAAAAGTCTAAAGTATGCACACTAGATGATAGAAGAGCACAAAGAGGGGTAACAAAGTCTAGCTATAAGCAAACTAAGTCTAAACAATGCACCGTCCCCGGCAACGGCGCCAAATTGATGGTAGGGATTCGCCGTGGGTCCCACCGTCAATAATAAACCGACTATTCCTAGTGGGTAGCTAGGGCAAGTAGGGTCGATATCCACGGGGACGGTATGATAAAGTCTAGACTAGGTTGGCCGAAAAACGAGACTAAATCACCAAACAAACACAAAGAAAGCAATAATTGGTAAACTATGGTGGTGGAAGAGGTATGCCTAAGCTAATGATGAACTAGCTAAAACAAGGGATAACTAATGATCGAACTAACAAGTAAACTAGAAGAAACGATGACTAACTAAGAAGTTGAATCAAATATGGAAGGAAGTAGGGTAGGTCGGGTTCATAAGTGTAGATGGGTAATTGGGCGATCAAAGGTATAGGTGTCTCCTAGTTGCTAGATTAGGTCCGGGCTCTCGCTACGTAGACCGATGTTGAGGTTGGTCCGGGCTCTCGCTACGTAGACCATAGTCCGCACTCTCGTGACTATGACTATTCTCAACACAATCACATAATAGACAAGCAATGAGACGATGAGCACAAGTATGGGAAGCATGGCCACTACAACTCACACAAGCAATTCAACAAACACATAGAGTGCCCAATATGTGACTAACAACAAAGATTCACCCTTTTCCCCTAATCAACCCTAATCACCCATAATCTACCCCTAATCCCCCTACTAACCCCACAAGGAGACTACTCACTCATAATTAAGAATAAACCAACAATAACAAGAGAAAACAACATCACAAACCAAACATCCATAATGAAGAACAAGAAAAATAACAATCAACAAAATATAAAGATTCAAACTTGATTAAATAAACAAGAATGATAAGTGTAGTTTGTAGTGCCCATTTTGTAGTGTTTTGGTCCCACTTTCCTTGTGGAATCGCTCCTTGGGAGCATTTTATGGGCTACTTATGCTTCCTTTAGCTCGTTTCAGGTTCCCGAGACCGTTCATGAAGAGTTGGAGAGATTCCGACTCAATACATACACTTTTTGGAGCCAACGAAGCTAAGGAACGATCACTCGATGCCTTGGAGTCGTCCCCGAGACCTTGGGACCCAATCCCGAGCCTCCGAGACCCGATCCCGAGTCCCGAGAATCGATGGGAAGCCCATGATAACCAAGGAGGGACCAAAATGTTCATATTGGTGGCCTACAAGACTCATCCGCGACGGGTATGGCCTCATCCCGTCCGGGATGAAGGAGCGAAGGAAGAAGAAGCAAGCTGACCGCCGTCCCGACCGGGAGCAGACCTTCCCGGCCGGGACCGACCCCATCCCGACCGGGACCACCTCGTCTCGGCCGGGACGGGCGTGTTGCTGCCGCGCCTTTGTTTCTTTCTTCTCCTTTCCACTTGTAACCCTATATATACTCTTCCCTTGTTTTGTTAAGCTTATGTTAGACATTACCCATTAAACCCTAGACTACTTTAGGTTAGATTAGATTAGATTAGTGTAGATTAGTCGGTAATTAGTCCTTAATCTTAGTTTACTCTTGTATTATTGGATTTCTTGAAGAATCCATCCAAGATTGACAACCTTGGTGGAATTATTTGGGTTTTCTTCTATGCAAGTGTTCTCCTTTTCCACTTCCTTTGTAGTTTGGTACAATCTTCTTCTCCTTTTACTCTTAATCCTTTATTGTTATTCAAGTTCTCATCTTTATTCATTGTTTGTTGTTTATCCTTGTTTTCCATTATGTATGTGTTGGATTCTTATGTTGATTCCTCTTGTTCTTGTTAGTTGTAGTTTGATTATGTTTGAGTAGATTCTTGCTAGGGTTAGTAGGGTGATTTGGGTATTAATTGAGTGATTAAGGGATTGTTGGAGATGTTGGTGGAAGATTTGAGTTTCCTCTTGGTTTGATGCATATTACATGTTTGTTGAAATGCTTGAATGACTAGTAGTTGCAAATACTTGTTTTTCTTGCCTTTTCTCTTGTGGGTGATAGTTTGTTTGTGGGTTTGGTTCCCTCACTATGTAGCGAGAGCCCGGTGAGGACGACCCCTAGGTCGGTCTACGTAGCGAGAGCCCGGATGCGACCTAGGCCACTATAGCGCGCTAGTAACCCCGTTTGCCATGTGTGTCGCCAAGATGAGTTTTAGGAGGAACCTCTAGGTTGGTCTACGTAGCGAGAGCCCGGACCTCACCTAGATTACCCTACTACTCCCTTCACTCTAGTTCTTCCTCGACCATTCCATTACCCCTTTGACCCCGACCTAATCCTAGCCCGTTTTCCTTGTTTGTTTTCTCCGTCTCCTTAGTCATAGTCTTAGTCTTCTCCCCTTCTTATCATTGTTTTGTTTAGTTTAGCTCGTTGACTTAATCTCGTATTTAGGTGGCCTTAGTCTAGACCCCTCTTACCATCCCCGTGGATTTGACCCGACTTACCCTATCTACGTGTTAGGATTAGCCGGTTTATTTATTGATCGGTTGGGACGTGACGAATCCCTGCCATCAATTTGGCGCCGTTGCCGGGGACGGTGCTTGTTTAGACTTTGTTTTCCTAGTTACTTGACTTTGTGTTTGTGTTTGTGTTTTTCTTTTTTCTTTTTGTTCCTTTGCTTCTTGTGTATGTGAAGTTTATTTCTCTCTTGTCTAGTGCCCAAAAAGCACTAGAATTCTCACGTTTGTTCTTAGTCTACAGTTTATGCTTAGAGGTGGTGACTATCTTCTTCTTGCAACTTAGAGCCGCTTTAACGGACGGTTGCTAGAGTGAGAGGTTTCCAACCGGGTATGAGCCACGATTTTTGAGTGAGCGTGAGGTTTGATCTAAACTCCACACACTCGGGAGCCGATATGAGCTACTCCTCTTCTTCTATGAACCAAAGCTATGACATGATGATTCCTAATTACTATCAAGCTTCTTGGGGTAATCAAGACTCTAGTGGGTATGATCTTCATGGATATGGAAATGACTACCAACAAGTGAATGACTATCAATCCTATGATCATGGTGACTATTACTCAAGCTATGATTGTGAACCCACCATGTTCAATCAAGATTCACCTTATGGAAGCCAATTTCCCCAAAACCCACCATATTAACCTCCACCCCAACCATAATATGAACCCCATGACCCACAATACTACCAATCACCTCAAACTCACTATCAACAATATGATGCCTTACCCCTTGGGAACATCAAGATTTTCAAGGAACTTTACAAGACCCCAATGACCACCAAATGCCAAACTTGGAGTTACATCAATCGATGCTTCAAATGCAACAAGAAATGGCAATCCAATCGCAAAAGAATAAGGAACTCTTGGCCCAATTTCGAAGGGAAAACGAGGCATGGGATGCTCGATTAAATGCATTATCGGTTCAAACCGTAATGTTTTTATCCCGAACGTCACAATTAGATGAGGGGTGCCCACTTGAGAAAGGGGAGCAACCTAATCACGAAGCCGCTGATTTAGTTCCCTTTGGAGGAGAAATTTGCTTTGAAGAACCTCAATCGTCTACCCAAAAAGAGACGGATGAGGATATGACCCTTGGTGAAGGCAACATTGGTGAGGAATTGGAGGAGGATAGTGAGTTGGATGGTTTGGTGGAGTTTGTGAAGTTGTTGGGTGAAATTGATGAGCCCAAGTTGCCTATGTCCGAGAATGTGGATAAGCATCAAGAGCCCCTAGCTAGTGAACCAAGCAATGACTTGGAAGAGATTGAAACTGCCGGTAGAAGTTTCGATCCTCTTCTCCAAGATGATGTGGGGACGAATGATGAAAATGGGGAACCACAACTTGAGGAAAGTGTGGGGGTGCGCAATGAGGAGATGAGGCCAAAGCCAATTTTTGTGCCTCGTTTCTTGGAAATGAAGCTTGCTTGTGATTGGAGGCGATGCCTAGGGAGGAAGAGGTCGGTTAAGCTCGTAGGATGGATAGACCCCGGAGACAACATGAATGATGACGTTGGGTCTTGGGATTCCTACTTCTTGCCTCCACCTCGGAGGCCGTGGAGGTTAGCTTGGCTCATTTGCTTGGGCCTTCATTACGATGTTGGTCGTGCATTTGACTTGCTCCTCCAAGCCCTTGAGGGCTATGGTTGAAGAAGAGTCCACCATCCTCGGTTTGACGGAGTTCCTAAAGAACCGTCATGTTGTATATTCCCTACCTCTCTTCTCTTTGGTTTTGTGGTTGTAATAGTGTTTATTGTGATTTTTGTTTCTAGGACTCTTTTGTTTTGTGACATTCTTGTTATTTGGATTGATTGATGAGTGATGCGAGGGAGAGAGTTTGATGTTGAGTTTGAGTTTGTTTGATAGGTATGAAGTGAAGACGATTCCTAGAGAGGAATGGCTAAGATAGAGCTTGGATAATAAGCATGAGGATCGGGTTTTTTGAAGCTTGGAGTAAGCTTTTGGGATTGTGGAAGGTCAAGAAGACCCATCCCGACCGGGAAGGGTGCGTCATCCCGACCGGGAAGGAAGCCAACCCGATCGGGATGGAGGTGCACATTCTCGTGCTTACTGGGGGTCCGTCCCGACCGGGAAGGGAACGTCCCGACCGGGACGAGTAATCCATCTCGACCGGGACCATCCATCCCGGCCGGGATGGTCCCCTACTCCCCCTTTGTGCCTCTTCTTCGACATTAGAGTCCACCCAACCATCATATGCCCCCTCCCAACCTCCCTAACTATCCTTGCCTTATCATATGCCCCATATACTTCATTGTCATGCTCCCACTTCATTATCTATCCACTTTACACCGACTCTCACATCAAATCCCACCCCCTACCATTACTACCTCTACTGTGAGTTCTTCTCAAGTTCGAAGCGGGATGGCAACGAAGAAGACAAGCAACGTACCTATAATGATCATTGAGACGATGGAGCGAGTGAGTTACTAGCCGATTGGTTTGGGTAACTATCCTTACTTTTCCGTCTTTTGTCGCTTGTTATCTCTTGTTTTCCCCCTTCCCCTTGCGTCATGGTGTCTTGGTGGCCTTCGAGGCCTTAGTACGGTTGCTCCCGACTCTCGATAACGTGACTACGTCGAGAGTCAATCGAAAAATCCAAATTTTACAAGATTTTCACTCCCTTTTTTAGGAATTAGTCGGATTTGGGCGGAATCCGGGCTAGGTGACTTGATTACACCTAGCCCTCCCCTCCCATTTCCTTTTATTTCTTTCTTTTTATTTTCTTCCCCCATCCATATCTTTTCTCGTCTCGGCCCATGGTGACTTGACTACACCCCGGCCGGACACATTCTACCATTTCTTCACTTTTAGCTTTTATTTTTAGCTTTATTTTCGTAGTTTCTTTTCTTTTTCTTTTGTCTCTCCGCACACTACGATCGAGCATGAGGACATTGCTCGGTTTAAGTGTGGGGGACCGATATTCTAGCGTAGTTAGTTTTATTTTCTTAGTTTTTCGTAAAATCTTAAAAAAACCCTAAAAATTTGAAAAATTTCACAAAAAATCAAAAAGATTTTCTTTTTTGTATCTTTTTCTTTTGTGTCCTTGTGTCGTATTTTTGTTTTGTTGTGCGTGTTTTGCCTCCCTTTTTCCTTATAGGTTGCCTAATCACCGTTAGCTTTGGAGAGATCCCAAGACATCCGGTAATATCTCTTCACCCCTTTTCCCTCTTTGTTCCTTGTGGAGTTTGGAGGAGTTGTGTGATGTTGTGTGCTCGGGTGGAGCTTTGTAAAGTTTGTGGATGATCGGTTGCTCATTTGGAAGTTCGGGGTGGTGTTTGTTTTGTTTATGTGTTTGTTTTATCTTGTTTTGTTTTGTTGCCCTTTGTTTCTTTTCCTCTCGTTTTCGTCATGTCTTTGTTTTGCGTTTTGTTGTGTGTCATGTGTAAACAGTTTTCGAAAACCCGGTTTAGAGGCTAGTGTGCGAGTGTCTACTTTCTCTTTCTAGTAGTATAAATCGAGTCTCAGACCTTAGTCTAGTAGAATGACCCTAAATCAATGACTTTGTTGGTCCTTTACCTTGAGTCCACCAAGCTTACTAGGGATTTACTGCGGGATTTGCACCTTTGACCATTATGACCACCCACGGTGTGAAAAGGCCTTGGTTACCGAGTCTCGTCCCTTAGGTGACCATGTTTAGGATAGTTTGATTAGTCCAAGTTCTCCACCTTTTTGTGGGTTTGAAAGGGAATGCACAACCCCGACTTACCCATTTACCTACCTCCTACACATTTCCACAAAATAAATTGCAATTTGTTGAGTTCTCTCTTTCTCACCACCCAAAGAATTGCCAAGAAAGCCAAATCAAGCCAAAAGGGCTAAGAAAAGAAAATAAAGAAAAAATGAAAGAAAGAAAAGAAATGAAGAAAAAGAAAAGGCACAAAAGCCAAAAGAAAAATAGAAAAGAAGAAAAAGAAGTGGCATGACAACAAAAAAAGCAAATATGCAAATGAAAAGAGAAAATGCCAAAAGAAAATCGTCTCACAAAAAGATCCTAACCCCACAAAAATAAGTCTTTTTCTGACTTTTGCCGTGAAGAGCCTACCAAAGGACCGAGTCCCTAGGAAGGATGATAGCGGCAAGAGTCGGTCTTCCCTCATTTTGCAATATTTCCACCTTTTTACTTGGACTAGTTAGGCGGTTTTTAGACATGGGATAACCCTCTTGGCTCATCGCTAAAGGGGGCGGGGTCTCACTTACCTACAGTGTCGACTAACACCGTGGTTCATCACTTTCCACTCCGCCGATCGTCCCGTAGTATTTTTTTATAAAGTTAGGAGGACCTAGGTAAGTTACCAACATTTTTTTTGCTTTGTCGTCATACTATTAGGGTTTAGTTCACCTTGGTTTGTATTGCTAGCTTGGGAACGTTGTCACTTGCCTTGAGTCCTAAACTGGTGTTTCATTCACCGCTTGTTTGAGGGAAGTGGTATTTTTTTTCTTTTGGATCCAACGGTTTATTTGTTTGTTTGTGTGTTTGTTTGTCTATGTGTTTTGTGTCCGGTTGCAACCACAGTTTTGTCGCAAGACCCCACTTGCCTTGCGGAGTGCACTTTTCCTCTAAGTGTACTCGCGTGAGTTGAAAGGGCGTAGGGTGCGCTAATATCCACTCGGCTAGTTTAGTAGTTAGTATGTGCTTACTCGAGGGCGAGTAAGGGTTAAGTGTGGGGGAGTTGATAAGTGTAGTTTGTAGTGCCCATTTTGTAGTGTTTTGGTCCCACTTTCCTTGTAGGATCGCTCCTTGGGAGCGGTTTATGGGCTACTTATGCTTCCTTTAGCTCTTTTTAGATTCCCGAGACCGTTCATGAAGAGTTGGAGCGATTCTGACTCAATACATACACTTTTTGGAGCCAACGAAGCTAAGGAATGATCACTCGATGCCTTGGAGTCGACCCCGAGACCTTGGGACCCAATCCCGAGCCTCCGAGACCCGATCCCGAGTCCCGAGAATTGATGGGAAGCCCATGAGAACCAAGGAGGGACCAAAAAGTTCATATTGGAGGCCTACAAGACTCATCCCCGACGGGTATGGCCTCATCCCGTCCGGGATGAAGGAGCGAAGGAAGAAGAAGCAAGCTGACCGCCGTCCCGACCGGGAGCAGACCTTCCCGGCCGGGACCGACCCCATCCCGACCGGGACGGGCGTGCTACTGCCGCTCCTTTGTTTCTTTCTTCTCTTTTCCACTTGTAACCCTATATATACTCTTCCCTTGTTTTGTTAAGCTTATGTTAGACATAACTCATTAAACCCTAGACTACTTTAGGTTAGATTAGATTAGATTAGTGTAGATTAGTCGGTAATTAGTCCTTAATCTTAGTTTACTCTTGTATTATTGGATTTCTTGAAGAATCCATCCAAGATTGACAACCTTGGTGGAATTATTTGGGTTTTCTTCAATGCAAGTGTTCTCCTTTTCCATTTCCTTTGTAGTTTGGTACAATCTTCTTCTCCTTTTACTCTTAATCCTTTATTGTTATTCAAGTTCTCATCTTTATTCATTGTTTGTTGTTTATCCTTGTTTTCCATTATCTATGTGTTGGATTCTTATGTTGATTCCTCTTGTTCTTGTTAGTTGTAGTTTGATTATGTTTGAGTAGATTATTGCTAGGGTTAGTAGGGTGATTTGGGTGTTAATCGGGTGATTAAGGGATTGTTGGAGATGTTGGTGGAAGATTTGGGTTTCCTCTTGGTTTGATGCATATTACATGTTTGTTGAAATGTTTGAATGACTAGTAGTTGCAAATACTTGTTTTTCTTGCCTTTTCTCTTGTGGGTGATAGTTTGTTTGTGGGTTTGGTTCCCTCACTACGTAGCAAGAGCCCGGTGAGGATGACCCCTAGGTCGGTCTACGTAGCGAGAGCCCGGATGCGACCTAGGCCACTATAGCGCGCTAGTAACCCCGTTTGCCATGTGTGTCGCCAAGATGGGTTTTAGGAGGAACCTCTAGGTCGGTCTATGTAGCGAGAGCCCGGACCTCACCTAGATTACCCTACTACTCCCTTCACTCTAGTTCTTCCTCGACCATTCCATTGCCCCTTTGACCCCGACCTAATCCTAGCCCGTTTTCCTTGTTTGTTTTCTCCGTCTCCTTAGTCATAGTCTTAGTCTTCTCCCCTTCTTATCATGGTTTTGTTTAGTTTAGCTCGTTGACTTAGTCTCGTATTTAGGCGACCTTAGTCTAGACCCCTCTTACCGTCCCCGTGGATTCGACCCGACTTACCCTATCTACGTGTTAGGATTAGCCGGTTTATTTATTGATCGGTTGGGACGTGACGAATCCCTGCCATCAAAGAACAAGAGTAAAGAAAGTGATACCAACAACACGAGGAAGAAAAAGATGCAATCTTGTATAAATAAGAACCCAAATCAACCCCAAGGATGTCAAGCTTGGAGAAATCTTCAAGAACCACTTAATACAAGACTAATTACAACTAGATTAAGCTAAGATTAAAGAAAGATTAAAGGAAGATTAAACTAAGTGGATGAACTCTAAATCTAGGGTTTATGAGTTGTACAGAGGCTTAAGAGAGTCTAATGTAGTGTAGGATACCTAAACAATAAAAGAGGGAAGTATTTATATGGGTACAAGAATGAAGGAGGAAGAAATAAGTGAAGCGCGACTGCCCCTGCTCCTTCCCGACCGGGACGGGTTGGTCCCGACCGGGACGGACTGATCCCGACCGGGATGGACCAAGGACAGAAGGGGTGTCCTTTGTGAACCTCAACCGGGACCGGTTGAGGCCATCCCGACCCGGTTGAGCCTTGTAGGCCTCCTTTAAACTCTTTTTGGTCCCTCCTTGCCTCTCATGGGTTTCTCATCCACTCTAGGGACTCGGGATCGGGTCTCGCAGGCTCGGGATCGGGTCTCGAGGTCTCGGGATCGAATCCAAGGCACCGAGTGATCGTTCCTTCACTTCGTTGGCTCCAAAATGTGTATGTATCGAGCCGGAATCGTTCCAACTCTTCGAGAATGGTCTCGGGAACCTGAAACGAACTAAATGAAGAATAAGTAGCCCATAAACCTCTCCCAAGGAGCGATTCCACAAGGAAAATGGGACCAAAACATAGTAAAATAGGCACTATAAACTACACTTATCACCGATAGTCCGGTATCTGAGGAAGGACATATCGACACTTGGGCTTTTCCAGATGAAGACATATTCCATACTGATACCGAAACATGGGATTTGTATTTTGACGGGGCATCCAAATTTCGAGGGTTCGGGGCCGGTATTCTCCTAATATCACCAAAAGGGGAACACACACCGTTATTGATAAGTGTCGTTTGTAGTGCCTATTTGTAGTGATTTGGTCCCATTTTCCTTGTGGAATCGCTCCTTGGGAGCGATTTATGGGTTTCTTATGCTTCCTTTAGTTCGTTTCAGGTTCCCGAGACCGAATTGGAAGAGTTGGAGCGATTCCGACTCGATACATACACATTTTGGAGCCAACGAAGCTAAGGAACGATCACTCGATGCCTTGGAGTCGACCCCGAGACCTTGGGACCCAATCCCGAGCCTCCGAGACCCGATCCCGAGTCCCGAGAATCGATGAGAAGCCCATGAGAACCAAGGAGGGACCAAAAAGTCCATATTGGAGGCCTACAAGGCTCATCCCGGACGGGTATGGCCTCATCCCGTCCGGGATGAAGGAGCAAAAAGAGAAGCTGCTGTCTGTGGGCCATCCCGATCGGGAAGGTGGCATCCCGACCGGGACCGACCTCGTCCCGACCGGGACCACCCCGTCTCGGCCGGGACGGGCCACTGCTACTCCGCTTTGTTTCTTTTCTTCTCCCTTCCACTTGTAACCCTATATATACCCTTCCCTTGTTATGTAAAGCTTATGCACTTCATTAGACCTTAAACCCTAGACTACTTTAGGTTAGATTAGATTAGATTAGAGTAGATTAGTCCTTAATTAGTTGTTAATCCTAGTTTACTCTTGTAATTTGGGAATTCTTGAAGAATCCAACCAAGATTGACAACCTTGGTTGATGTATGTGTTCGTTTTGTGTTGTTCTTGTTTTGTTGCTTTTGTTTCTTTTTCCTTCATTCGTTTTCGTCGTGTCTTTGTTTTGTGTTGTGTTGTTTGTCTTGTGCGTAAACCGTTTTCGAAAACCCGGTTTAGAGGCTAGTGTGTGAGTGTTTATTATTCCCTTCCTAGTAGTGTAAATCGAGTCTTGGACTTTAATCTAGTAGAATGACCCTAAATCAATAATTTCGTTTGTCCTTTACCTTGCGTCCACCTAGCATACTAGGGATTTACTACGGGATTTGCATTTTGACCATTATGACCACCCACGGTGTGAAAAGGCCTTGGTTACCGAGTCTCGTCCCCTAGGTGAACGTGTTTAGGATTGTTTTGACTAGTCCAAGTTCTCCACTTTTTGTGGGTTTGAAGGGAAAGCGCGCTCCCGACTTACCCATTCATCTACCTCCTACACATATCCACACAATAATTTGCAACTTGTTGAATTCTCTCTTTCTTATTTGTCAAGAAATGCCAAAAAGCCAAATCAAGCCAAAAGGGCAAAGAAACGAAAAAGAAAGAAAATGAAAAAGAAAGAAAAAAATGAAAGAAAGAAAAGAATGAAGAAAAAGAAAAGGCACAAAAGCCAAAAGAAAATAGAAAAGAAGAAAAAGAAATGGCATGGCAACAAACAAATCAAAACGTCGAAAAGAAAGAAAATGCCAAAAGAAAACCCGTCTCACAAAAAAAGAAATCCCCACAAAAATAAGCCTTTTTCCGACTTTTTCCGTGAAGAGCCTACCAAAGGACCGAGTCCCGAGGAAGGATGATAGCGGCATTAGTCGGTCTTCCCTCATTTTGCATGTTTTCCACCTTTTTACTTGGACTAGTTAGGCGGTTTTGGACACGGGACGACCCTCTTGGCTCACGCTAAAGGGGGCGGGGTCTCACTTACCTACAGTTTCGACTAACACCGTGGTTCTTCACTTTTCCACTCCGCCGATCGTCCCGTAGTACGTTTTTAGAAAGTTAGGAGGACCTAGGTAAGTTACCAACGTTTTTGTTGCATTATCGTCATACTATTAGGGTTTAGTCCACCTTGGTTTGTATTGCTAGCTTGGGAACCTTGTCACTTACCTCGAGTCCTAAACCGGTGCTTCTTTCACCGCTTTTAGAGGGAAGCGGTATTTCTTTTGTTTTGGGTGCAACCGTCTAAGCGTTTGTTTGTTTGTTTGTGTGTTTGTTTATGTGTTTGTGTCCGGTTGCATCCACAGTTTTGTCGCAAGACCCAACTTGCCTTGCGGACTGCACTTGTCCTCTAAGTGCACTCGCGTGAGTTGAAGGGGCGTAGGGTGCGCTAATACCCACTCGGATAGTTTAGTAGTAGTTTGTGCTTACTCGAGGGCGAGTAAGGGTTAAGTGTGGGGGAGTTGATAAGTGTCGTTTGTAGTGCCTATTTGTAGTGATTTGGTCCCATTTTCCTTGTGGAATCGCTCCTTGGGAGCGATTTATGGGTTTCTTATGCTTCCTTTAGTTCGTTTCAGGTTCCCGAGACCGAATTGGAAGAGTTGGAGCGATTCCGACTCGATACATACACATTTTGGAGCCAACGAAGCTAAGGAACGATCACTCGATGCCTTGGAGTCGACATTTGAGACCTTGGGACCCAATCCCAAGCCTCCGAGACCCGATCCCAAGTCCCGAGAATCGATGGGAAGCCCATGAGAACCAAGGAGGGACCAAAAAGTCCATATTGGAGGCCTACAAGGCTCATCCCGGACGGGTATGGCCTTATCCCGTCCGGGATGAAGGAGCAAAAAGAGAAGCTGCTGTCTGTGGGCCATCCCGATCGGAAAGGTGGCATCCCGACCGGGACCGATGTCGTCCCGACCGGGACCACCCCATCTCGGCCGGGACGGGCCACTGCTACTCCGCTTTGTTTCTTTTCTTCTCCCTTCCACTTGTAACCCTATATATACCCTTCCCTTGTTATGTAAAGCTTAAGCACTTCATTAGACCTTAAACCCTAGACTACTTTAGGTTAGATTAGATTAGATTAGAGTAGATTAGTCCTTAATTAGTTGTTAATCCTAGTTTACTCTTGTAATTTGGGAATTCTTGAAGAATCCAACCAAGATTGACAACCTTGGTAGATGAATTTGGGTTTTCTTCCATTTATGCAAGATTTCTTCCTTTATTCCTCTCTAGTGTGGTATAATCTCCTTTTCCTTCTCTTTAATCTTGTTTTATTAATCCAAGTTTGAATCTTTAGTTGATTGTATTGTTCTTGTTCATTGTTATTACTAGTTTGTAGATGTTTCTTTTGTTTCTTTTGTTAATCCATCTTGTTCTTGTTAGTATTAGTTTGATTATGTTAGAGTAGTGTTCTTGATACGGTTAGTAGGGTGATTAGGATGTTGATTGGGTGATTAAGGGTTTGTTAGAGATGTTGGTGGACGATTTGGGTTTCCTCTTGGTTTGGTGCACATCACTTGTTTGTTGAAATGCTTGAATGACTAAGTAGTTGTGAATGCTTGTTCTTCTTGCTTTTCTCATGTGGGTGATAGTTTGTTTGTGGGTTCGGTTCCCTCACTACGTTGCGAGAGCCCGGTGAGGACGATCCCTAGGTCGGTCTAAGTAGCGAGAGCTCGGATTTGACCTAGGCCCCGATATCACGCTAGTAACCCCATTTGTTGTGTGTGTCGCCGAGATGGGTTCTAGGTGGAACCTCTAGGTGGGTCTAAGTTGCGAGAGCCCGGACCAACCTAGATCACCCTACTACCTCATTCACTCTAGTTCTTCCTCGACCATTCCGTTACCCCTTTGACCCCGACCTAATCCTAGCCCGTTCTCCTTGTTTGTTCTCCTTAGTCTTAGTCTAGCTTTCTCCCCTCTTATCATTTTCTAGTTTAGCTTAGCTCGTTGACTTAGTCTAGTATTTGGGCCGACCTAGTCTAGGCTATACATTACCGTCCCCGTGGATTCGACCCGACTTACCCTATCTACCATAGGAATAGCCGGTTTATTATTGACGGATGGGACGTGACGAATCCCCTACCATCAATTTGGCGCCGTTGCCGGGGACGGTGCTAGTTTGGACTTTATTTTCCTAGTTACTTGGCTTAGTCTTTGTGTTTGTGTTTTCTTTTTTTTCTTTTTGTTACCTTGCTTCTTGTGTGTGTGAAGTTTGTTTCTCTCTTGTCTAGTGCCCAAAAAGCACTAGGCTTCTCACGGTTGTTCTTAGTCTACAGTTTGTGCTTAGAGGTGGTGATTATCTTCTTCTTGCAACTCAGAGCCGCTTAAACGGACGGTTGCTAGAATGAGTGGTTTCCAACCGGGTATGGACTACGATTTTCGAGCGAGCATGGGGTTTGATCTAAACTCCACACACTCGGGAGCCGATATGAGCTACCACTCTTCTTCCATGAACCAAAGCTATGACATGACGTCCCCCTACCATAATCAAGCTTCTTGGGGTAATCAAGACGGGTATGATCTTCAAGATTATGAAAATGGCTACCAACAAGTGAATGACTATCAATCCTACGATCATGGTGACTACTACTCGAGTTATGATTGTGAACCCACCATGTACACTCAAGATTCACCTTGTGGGAGCCAATACCCCAAAAACCCACAATATTACCCTCCACCCCAACCACAATATGAACCCTATGACCCACAATACTACCAACCATCCCAACCTTGCTACCAACAATATGATGCCCCACCCCTTGGGCATCATCAAGATTTTCAAGGAGCTTTACAAGACCCCAATGATCACCAATTGCCCGACCCGGAGGTGTTACATTCTATGCTTCAAATGCAAAGGAGCATCCGAGAAACGACCATTCAATTAAAAAAAGAGCAAGATGAATTCATGGCCCGATTTCGAAGGGAAAACGAGGCGAGGGATGCTCGATTAGATGCAATAGCGGTTAAAACCGTAATGCTTTTATCCCGAACATCGCAATTAGATGAAGGATGCCCACTTGAGAAAGAGGAACAACCTAACCATGAAGCCGCCGATGTAATTCCCTTTGAAGGAGAGATTTGCTTTGAAGAACCTCAATCGTCTACCCAAAAAGAGACGAATGAGGAGATGACTCTTGGTGAAGGCATTGTTGGTGAGGAATTGGAGGAGGATAGTGAGTTGGATGGGTTGGTGGAATTTGTGAGGATGTTGGGTGAAATTGTTAGCCTCGAGTTGCCCTTGTGCGGTAATTTGGACAAGCATCAAGAGCCCATTGCTAGTACCCCGAGAGATGACTTGGAAGAGATTGAAACCGCCGGTAGAAGTTTCGATTCTCCTCTCCAAGATGATGTGGGGCCGAGTGATGAAGATGGGGAACCACAACATGAGGAAAGTGTGGGGGTGTGCATTGAGGAGATGAGGCATAAACCGCTTTTTGTGCCTTGTTTCTTAGAGATGAAGCTTGCTTGTGATTGGAGGCAATGCTTAGGGAAGAAGAGATCGGTTAAGCTCGTAGGATGGATAGACCCCGGAGACTACTTTGAAGATGATGTCGGGTCTTGGGATTCCTACTTCTTGCCTCCTCCTTGGAGGCCGTGGAGGTCGGTTAAGCTCGAGCGCTTCTTGGGCCTTCACTATGATGTCGGTAGCGCGTTCGACTTGCTCCTCCATGCCCTTGAGGGCTACGGTTGAAGAATAGAGTCCACCATCCCAGGTTTGACGGAGTTCCTAAAAGAACCGTCATGTTGTATATTCCCCTCCTCTTTTCTTTAGAATTATTGTGCTTGTATTTGTGATTTTTGTTTCTAGGACTCCTTTGTTTTTGTGGGATTCTTGTAATTGATTTGGTATTTTGATGAGCGATTTGAGGGAGTGTATTTGATGTGCACTTTGAGTTTATTGTGATAGGTGAAGTTATGGTGACTCCTAGAAAGGAGTGGTGATGATGGAGTTTGCGAGCGAGGAAGTCGGTTTTTGAAGCTTTGATAAGCTTTTGGGCTTGGGGAAGCAAAGAAGACTCATCCCGACCGGGAAGAGGGCTTCCCGACCGGGAAGGATGAGGAATCCTGACCGGGAAGGAGCCATCCCGATCGGGATGAAGGTGCTGAAAATCAGACTCACTGGAGTGCATTCCCGACCGGGACGAGAGCTTCCCGATCGGGAAGGGTTTTTCAACCCGATCGGGACCATCCATCCCGACCGGGATGGTCCCCTTTGTCTCCACCCATCCATTATACCCCCTCCCAACATCCCTACTCCTCCTTACTCCTATCATATGACCCGTACACCTCACCTTTCACCGGATCCACATCAAAATCCCACCCCCCTCACACCTTTACCACCTCTACCATGCGGTATTATCGAGAATGAAGAGGAATAGCAAGGATGAAGACAAGCTAGTGCCTACATTGATCTATGAGACGATGGAGAGAGTGAGTTGCTAACCTATGGTACGGCAACTATCCTTTCTTTTTCCGTTTTTGTTGTTGCTTGTTTTCCTTTGTTTACTCCCCTTCCCCTTATATTTGTGTCATGGTGGCCTTCAAGGCCTTGGTAGTTGTAGCTCCCGACTCTCGATGATGTGACTACATTGAGAGTCATTTTCAAAAATCCAAATTTTTACAAGATTTTCACTTTCTTTTTTTGAGGATTTAGTCGGATTTAGGCGGAATCCGGGCTAGGTGACTTGATTACACCTAGCCCTCCCCTACCATTTCCTTTTATTTCCTTCTTTTTATTTTCTTCCCCCATCCATATCTTTTCTTGTCTCGGCCCATGGTGACTTGACTACACCCCGGCCGGACACCTTCTACCATTTCTTCACTTTATTTTTTGATTTTTAGCTTTATTTTCGTAGTTTCTTTTCTTTTTCTTTTGTCTCTCCGCACCCTACGATCGAGTATGAGGACATGGCTCGATTTAAGTGTGGGGGAGCAATATTCTAGTATAGTTAGTTTTGTTTTCTTAGTTTTTTTCGAAAAAATCTTAAAAATCCCTAAAAACTTGAAATTTTTTCACAAAAATCAAAAAAAGATTTTCTTTTGTGTGTTTTCCTTTTGTGTCTTTGTGTCGTGTATTTGTTTTGTTGTGTGTGTTTGCCTCCCATTTCCTTATAGGTTGCTTAAACCACCGATGGTTTTGGAAAGCTTTCAAGATGTCCGGTAACATCTTCTATCCCTTTTTCCTTCTTTGTCTCTTGCGGAATTTGGAGGAGATTGTGATGTGGTGTGCTCGGGAGGAGCTTTGTAAAGTTTGATGTTGGTTGGTTGCTCATTTGGATGCTAGGGGTGGTGTTTGTGTTATGTATGTGTTCGTTTTGTGTTGTTCTTGTTTTGTTGCTTTTGTTTCTTTTTCCTTCATTCGTTTTCGTCGTGTCTTTGTTTTGTGTTGTGTTGTGTGTCTTGTGCGTAAACCGTTTTCGAAAACCCGGTTTAGAGGCTAGTGTGTGAGTGTCTATTTTTCCATTCCTAGTAGTGTAAATCTAGTCTTGGACTTTAATCTAGTAGAATGACCCTAAATCAATGATTTCGTTGGTCCTTTACCTTGCGTCCACCTAGCTTACTAGGGATTTACTACGGGATTTGCATTTTGACCATTATGACCACCCACGGTGTGAAAAGGCCTTGGTTACCGAGTCTCGTCCCCTAGGTGAACGTGTTTAGGATTGTTTTGACTAGTCCAAGTTCTCCACTTTTTGTGGGTTTGAAGGGAAAGCGCGCTCCCGACTTACCCATTCATCTACCTCCTACACATATCACCACAATAATTTGCAACTTGTTGAATTCTCTCTTTCTTATTTGTCAAGAAATGCCAAAAAGCCAAATCAAGCCAAAAGGGCAAAGAAACGAAAAAGAAAGAAAATGAAAAAGAAAGAAAAAAATGAAAGAAAGAAAAGAATGAAGAAAAAGAAAATGAACAAAAGCCAAAAGAAAATAGAAAAGAAGAAAAAGAAATGGCATGGCAACAAACAAATCAAAACGTCGAAAAGAAAGAAAATGCCAAAAGAAAACCCGTCTCACAATAAAAAAGAAATCCCCAAAAAAATAAGCCTTTTTCCGACTTTTTCCGTGAAGAGCCTACCAAAGGACCGAGTCCCGAGGAAGGATGATAGCGGCATTAGTCGGTCTTCCCTCATTTTGCATGTTTTCCACCTTTTTACTTGGACTAGTTAGGCGGTTTTGGACACGGGACGACCATCTTGGCTCACGCTAAAGGGGGCGGGGTCTCACTTACCTACAGTGTCGACTAACACCGTGGTTCTTCACTTTTCCACTCTGCCGATCGTCCCGTAGTACGTTTTTAGAAAGTTAGGAGGACCTAGGTAAGTTACCAACGTTTTTATTGCTTGATCGTCATACTATTAGGGTATAGTTCACCTTGATTTCTATTGCTAGCTTGGGAATGTTGTCACTTACCTCGAGTCCTAAACCGGTGCTTCTTTCACCGCTTTTAGAGGGAAGCGGTATTTCTTTTGTTTTGGGTGCAACCGTCTAAGCGTTTGTTTGTTTGTTTATGTGTTTGTGTCCGGTTGCATCCACAGTTTTGTCGCAAGACCCAGCTTGCCTTGCGGACTGCACTTGTCCTCTAAGTGCACTCGCGTGAGTTGAAGGGGCGTAGGGTGCGCTAATACCCACTCGGATAGTTTAGTAGTAGTTTGTGCTTACTCGAGGGCGAGTAAGGGTTAAGTGTGGGGGAGTTGATAAGTGTCGTTTGTAGTGCCTATTTGTAGTGATTTGGTCCCATTTTCCTTGTGGAATCGCTCCTTGGGAGCGATATATGGGTTTCTCATGCTTCCTTTAGTTCGTTTCAGGTTCCCGAGACCGAATTGGAAGAGTTGGAGCGATTCCGACTCGATACATACACATTTTGGAGCCAACGAAGCTAAGGAACGATCACTCGATGCCTTGGAGTCGACCCCGAGACCTTGGGACCCAATCCCGAGCCTCCGAGACCCGATCCCGAGTCCCGAGAATCGATGGGAAGCCCATGAGAACCAAGGAGGGACCAAAAAGTCCATATTGGAGGCCTACAAGGCTCATCCCGGACGGGTATGGCCTCATCCCGTCCGGGATGAAGGAGCAAAAAGAGAAGCTGCTGTCTGTGGGCCATCCCTATCGGGAAGGTGGCATCCTGACCGGGACCGACCTCGTCCCGACCGGGACCACCCCGTCTCGGCCGGGACGGGCCACTGCTACTCCGCTTTGTTTCTTTTCTTCTCCCTTCCACTTGTAACCCTATATATACCCTTCCCTTGTTATGTAAAGCTTATGCACTTCATTAGACCTTATACCCTAGACTACTTTAGGTTAGATTAGATTAGATTAGTCCTTAATTAGTTGTTAATCCTAGTTTACTCTTGTAATTTGGGAATTCTTGAAGAATCCAACCAAGATTGACAACCTTGGTTGATGAATTTGGGTTTTCTTCCATTTATGCAAGATTTCTTCCTTTATTTATCTCTAGTGTGGTATAATCTCCTTTTCCTTCTCTTTAATCTTGTTTTATTAATTCAAGTTTGAATCTTTAGTTGATTGTATTGTTCTTGTTCATTGTTATTACTAGTTTGTAGATGTTTCTTTTGTTTCTTTTGTTAATCCATCTTGTTCTTGTTAGTATTAGTTTGATTATGTTAGAGTAGTGTTCTTGCTAGGGTTAGTAGGGTGATTAGGGTGTTGATTGGGTGATTAAGGGTTTGTTAGAGATTTTGGTGGAAGATTTGGGTTTCCTCTTGGTTTGGTGCACATCACTTGTTTGTTGAAATGCTTGAATGCCTAAGTAGTTGCGAATGCTTGTTCTTCTTGCTTTTCTCTTGTGGGTGATAGTTTGTTTGTGGGTTTGGTTCCCTCACTAAGTTGCGAGAGCCCAGTGAGGACGACCCCTAGGTCGGTCTAAGTAGCGAGAGCCCGGATTTGACCTAGGCCCCGATATCACGCTAGTAACCCTGTTTGTTGTGTGTGTCGCCGAGATGGGTTCTAGGTGGAACCTCTAGGTGGGTCTAAGTTGCGAGAGCCCGGACCAACCTAGATCACCCTACTACCTCCTTCACTCTAGTTCTTCCTCGACCATTCCGTTACCCCTTTGACTCCGACCTAATCCTAGCCCGTTCTCCTTGTTTGTTCTCCTTAGTCTTAGTCTAGCTTTCTCCCCTCTTATCATTCTCTAGTTTAGCTTAGCTCGTTGACTTAGTCTAGTATTTGGGCCGACCTAGTCTAGGCTATACATTACCGTCCCCGTGGATTCGACCCGACTTACCCTATCTACCATAGGAATAGTCGATTTATTATTGACGGATGGGACGTGACGAATCCCCTACCATCAATCACATGTTTGTTGAAATGCTTGAATGACTAGTAGATTCATATACTTGTTTTTCTTGCCTTTCTCTTGTGGGTGATAGTTTGTTTGTGGGTTCGGTTCCCTCACTACGTAGCGAGAGCCCGGTGAGGACGACCCCTAGGTCGGTCTAAGTAGCGAGAGCCCGGATGCGACCTAGGCCACCATAGCGCGCTAGAACCCCGTTTATCATGTGCGTCGCCGAGATGGGTTCTAGGTGGAACCTCTAGGTGGGTCTAAGTTGCAAGAGCCCGGACCAACCTAGATCACCCTACTACCTCCTTCGCTCTAGTTCTCCCTCGACCATTCCGTTACCCCTTTGACCCCGACCTAATCCTAGCCCGTTTTCCTTAGTTTGTTCTCCTAGTCTTAGTCTAGCTTTCTCCCCTCTTATCATTTCCTAGTTTAGATTAGCTCGTTGACTTAGTCTCGTATTTAGGCGACCTTAGTCTAGGCTATACATTACCGTCCCCGTGAATTCGACCCGACTTGCCCTATCTACCGTAGGAATAGCCGGTTATATTATTGACGGTTGGGATTCCGCGACAAATCCCCTCCCATCAATTTGGCGCCGTTGCCGGGGACGGTGCTAGTTTGGACTTTGTTTTCCTAGTTACTTGACTTAGTCTTTGTGTTTGTGTTTTTCTTTTTTTTCTTTTTTTTACCTTGCTTCTTGTGTGTGTGGTTTATTTCTTTCTTGTCTAGTGCCCAAAAAGCACTAGGCTTCTCACGTTTGTTCTTAGTCTACAGTTTGTGCTTAGTGGTGGTGATTATCTTCTTCTTGCAACTCAGAGCCGCTTAAACGGACGGTTGATTGAATGAGTGGTTTCCAACCGGGTATGGACTACGATTTTCGAGCAAGCATGGGGTTTGATCTAAACTCCACACACTCGGGAGCTGATATGAGCTACTCCTCTTCTTCCATGAACCAAGGGTATGAGATGACGTCTCCCTACTACTATCAAGCTTCTTGGGGTAATCAAGACTCTAGTGGGTATGAACTTCAAGGTTATGAAAACGGCTACCAGCAAGTGAATGACTATCAATCCTACGATCATGGTGACTATTACTCGAGTTATGATTGTGAGCCCACCATGTTCAATCAAGATTCACCTTATGGAAGCCAATATTCCCAATACGCACAATATTACCCTACACCCCAACCACAATATGAACCCCATGACCCACAATACTACCAATCACCCCAACCTTGCTACCAACAATATGATGCCCCACCCCTTGGGCATCATCAAGATTATCAAGGAGCTTTACAAGACCCCAATGATCACCAATTGCCCGACATAGAGGAGTTTCAATCTATGCTTCAAATGCAAAGGAGCATCCGAGAAACGGCCATTCAATTAAAAAAGGAACAAGATGATTTAATGGTCCAAATTCGAAGGGCAAACGAGGTGAGGGATGCTCGATTAAATGCATTATCGGTTCAAACCGTGATGTCTTTATCCCGAGCATCATATTTAGATGGAGGATGCCCACTTGAGAGAGAGGAGCAACCTAATTACGAAGCCGCCGATGTAGTTCCCTTTGATAGAGAGATTTGCTTTGAAGAACCTCAATCGTCTACCCAAAAAGAGACGAATGAGGAGATGACTCTTGATGAAGGCATTGTTGGTGAGGAATTGGAGGAGGATAGTGAGTTGGATGGGTTGGTGGAATTTGTGAGGATGTTGGGTGAAATTGTTAGCCTCGAGTTGCCCTTGTGCGGTAATTTAGACAAGCATCAAGAGCCCCTTGCTAGTACCCCGAGAGATGACTTGGAAGAGATTGAAACCGCCGGTAGAAGTTTCGATTCTCCTCTCCAAGATGATGTGGGGCCGAGTGATGAAGATGGGGAACCACAACTTGAGGAAAGTGTGGGGGTGTGCATTGAGGAGATGAGGCATAAACCGCTTTTTGTGCCTTGTTTCTTAGAGATGAAGCTTGCTTGTGATTGGAGGCAATGCTTAGGGAAGAAGAGATCGGTTAAGCTCGTAGGATAGATAGACCCCGGAGACTACTTTGAAGATGATGTCGGGTCTTGGGATTCCTACTTCTTGCCTCCTCCTTGGAGGCCGTGGAGGTCGGTTAAGCTCGAGCGCTTCTTGGGCCTTCACTATGATGTCGGTAGCGCGTTCGACTTGCTCCTCCATGCCCTTGAGGGCTACGGTTGAAGAAGAATCCAACATCCTAGGTTTGACGGAGTTCCTAAAAGAACCGTCATGTTGTATATTCCCCTCCTCTCTTCTTTAGAGTACTTGTGCTTGTATTTGTGTTTTTTGTTTCTAGGACTCTTTTGTTTTGTGACATTCTTGTTATTTGGATTTTTGATGAGCGGTGTGAGGGAGCGAATTTAATGTGTGTTGGAGCTTTGTTGATAGGTGAAGTGCATGTGATTCCTAGAAAGGAATGGTTGATGATGGAGTTTGGTTTGCGAGCGTGGACGTCGGTTTTTGAAGCTTATGATAAGCTTTTGGGCTTGGCGAAAGCAAAGAAGACTCATCCCGACCGGGAAGAGGGCTTCCCGACCGGGAAGGATGAAAAATCCCGACCGGGAAGGAGCCATCCCGATCGGGATCAAGGTGCAAAAATTCGGACTCACTGGAGTGCATTCCCGACCGGGACGAGAGCTTTCCGATCGGGAAGGGTTTATCAACCCGATCGGGACCATCCATCCCGACCGGGATGGTCCCCTCTCTCCCTTTTGAGCCCCTTGACTCCACCCATCCATTATACCCCCTCCCAACCTCCCTACTCCTCCTTGTTCCTATCATATGACCCATACACCTCACTTTACACACCGAGATCCACATCAAATCCCACCCCCCTCACACCTTTACCACCTCTACCATGCGGTTCTATCAAGCTTGAAGCGGGATAGCAATGATGAAGACAAGCAAGTGCGTATATTGATCTATGAGACGATGGAGAGAGTGAGTTGCTAACCTATGGTACGGCAACTATCCTTTCTTTTCCGTTTTTGTTGTTGCTTGTTTTCCTCTGTTTATTCCCTTCCCCTTGTACACTTTTGTGTCTTGATGTCATGGTGGCCTTCGAGGCCTTAGTAGTGGTTGCTCGCGACTCCCGATGACGTGACTACATCGAGTGTCATTTCAAAATCCAAATTTTTACAAGATTTTCACTTTCTTTTTTGAGGATTTAGTCGGATTTAGGCGGAATCCGGGATAGGTGACTTGATTACACCTAGCCCTCCCCTCCAATTTCCTTTTATTTCCTTCTTTTATTTCTTCCCCCATCCATATCTTTTTCTCGTCTTGGCCCTTGGTGACTTGACTACACCCCGGTCGGACACCTTCTACCCTTTTCTTCACTTTATTTTTGATTTTTTAGTTTTATTTTCGTAGTTTCTTTTTCTTTCTTTTGTCTCTCCGCACCCTACGATCGAGCATGAGGACATGCCTCGATTTAAGTGTGGGGGAGCGATATTCTAGTATAGCTTACTTTATTTTCTTACTTTTTCGAAAAATCTTGAAAAAAAACCCTAAAAATTTGAAAAATTTCACAAAAATCAAAAAGATTTTTCTTTTGTGTGTTTTCCTTTTGTGTCTTTGTGTCGTGTATTTGTTTTGTTTTGTGTGTTTGCCCTCTTTTCCTTATAGGTTGCTTAAATCGCCGCTAATTTTGGAGAGCTTTCATGATGTCCGGTAACATCTTCTATCCCTTTTTCCTTCTTTGTCTCTTGCGGAGTTTGGAGGAGATTGTGATGTGGTGTGCTCGGGTGGAGCTTGTACATACGTGTGGTTGATTTGGTGGCTTGTTTGGAAATTCGGGGTGGTGTTTGTGTTTTGTATGTGTTCGTTTTGTTTTGTGTTGTTTTGTTGCTTTTGTTTCTTTTTCTTTCATTCGTTTTCGTCATGTCTTTGTTTTGTGTGTAGTTGTGTCTTGTGCGTAAAAGGTTTTCGAAAACCCGGTTTAGAAGCTAGTGTGCGAGTGCTTACTTTCCCTTTTTAGTAGTGTAAATCGAGTCTTGGACTTTACTCTAGTAGAATGACCCTAAATCAATGAACTCGTTGGTCCTTTACCTTGAGTCCACCTAGCTTACTAGGAATTTACTACGGGATTTGCATTTTGACCATTATGACCACCCATGGTGTGAAAAGGCCTTGGTTACCGAGTCTCGTCCCTTAGGTGACCGTGTTTAGGATTGTTTGATTAGTCCAAGTTCTCCACTTTTTGTGGGTTTGTAGGGAAATCGCGACTCCCGACTTACCCATTCACCTACCTCCTACACATCTCCACACAATAAATTGCAAATTGTTGATTTCTACCTTTCTTGTTATACAATGAAAATGCCAAAAAGCCAAATCTTGCCAAAAAGGGCAAAGAAAAGAAAAGAAAGGAAAAAATAATGAAAGAAAGAAAAGAAATGAAGAAAAAGAAAAGGCACAAAAGCAAAAAAAAGAAAATAGAAAAGAAGAAAAAGAATGGCATGGCAAAACAAAGCAAGTATGTCAAAAAGAAAGAAAATGCCAAAAGAAAACCCGTCTCACAAAAAAAAGAAATCCCCACAAAAATAAGCCTTTTTCCGACTTTTGCCATGAAGAGCCTACCAAAGGACCGAGTCCCGAGGAAGGATGATAGCGGCATTAGTCGGTCTTCCGTCAGTTTGCATGTTTTCCACCTTTTTACTTGGACTAGTTAGGCGGTTTTGGACACGGGACGACCCTCTTGGCTCACGCTAAAGGGGGCGGGGTCTCACTAACCTACAGTGTCGACTAACACTGTGGTTCTTCACTTTTCCACTCCGCCGATCGTCCCGTAGTATGTTTTTAGAAAGTTAGGAGGACCTAGGTAAGTTACCAACGTTTTTGTTGCTTTATCGTCATACTATTAGGGTTTAGTCCACCTTGGTTTGTATTGCTAGCTTGGGAACATTGTCACTTACCTCGAGTCCTAGACCGGTGCTTCTTTCACCGCTTGTTTGAGGGAAGCGGTATTTGTTTTCTTTTGGATGCAACCGATTATGTGTTTGTTTGTGTTTTTGTTTGTTTGTGTGTTTGGTGTCCGGTTGCATCCACAGTTTTGTCGCAAGACCCAACTTGCCTTGCGGAGTGCACTTTTCCTCTAAGTGCACTCGCGTGAGTTGAAGGGGCGTAGGGTGCGCTAATACCCACTCGGCTAGTTTAGTAGATAGTATGTGCTTACTCGAGGGCGAGTAAGGGTTAAGTGTGGGGGAGTTGATAAGTGTAGTTTGTAGTGCCTATTTCGTAGTGTTTTGGTCCTATTTTCCTTGTGGAATCGCTTCATGGGAGCGATTTATGGGTTACTTATGCTTCCTTTAGCTCGTTTCAGGTTCCCGAGACCATTCATGAAGAATTGGAACGATTCCGACTCGTTTCATACACTTTTGGAGCCAACGAAGAGAAGGAACGATCACTCGATGCCTTGGATTCGACTCCGAGACCTTGGGACCCAATCCCGAGCCTCTTAGACTCGATCCCGAGACCCGAGAGTCGGTGAGAAGCCCATGAGAACCATGGAGGGACCAAAAAGATCATATTGGAGGCCTACAAGGTCCTTCCCGGGCGGGATAGTGGCCTTCCCGACCGGGAAGGAGTGCACAAAACCAACAGCTCCTGTCTTGAGCCCGTCCCGGCCGAGAAGGACTCGTCTCGGGCGGGACCATCTCGTCCCGGGCGAGACCATCTCGTCCCGGGCGGGATGAGTGAGCTGCAGCTCCGCCTTGTTTTCTTTCTTCTCCTTTCCACTTGTAACCCTATATATACTCTTCCCTTGTTTTGTTAAGCTTATGTTAGACATATCCCCTTAAACCCTAGACTACTTTAGGTTATATTAGATTAGATTAGTGTAGATTAGTCGGTAATTAGTCTTTAATCTTAGTTTAATCTTGTAATATTGGATCTCTTGAAGAATCCATCCAAGATTGACAACCTTGGTGGATGAATTTGGGTTTTCTTCTATGCAAGTGTTCTCCTTTTCATTCTTCTCTAGTTTGGTATAATCCTTTTCCCTTTCTCTTAATCTTGTTTATGTTGTTCAAGTTTTAATCTTTGATTGTTGTTTATTGTTTTCACTAGTTTGTTTATGTTAGTTTTGTTTTCTTATGCTGATTCCTCTTGCTTTTGTTAGTTATAGTTTGATTATGTTAGAGTAGTGTTCTTGCTAAGGTTAGTAGGGTGATTTGGGTGTTAATTGGGTGATTAAGGGATTATTGGAGATGTTAGTGGAAGATTTGGGTTTCCTCTTGGTTTGATGCATATCACATGTTTGTTGAAATGCTTGAATGACTAGTAGATGCATATACTTGTTTTTCTTGCCTTTCTCTTGTGGGTGATAGTTTGTTTGTGGGTTCGGTTCCCTCACTACGTAGCGAGAGCCCGATGAGGGCGACCCCTAGGTCGGTCTAAGTAGCGAGAGCCCGGATGCGACCTAGGCCACCATAGCGCGCTAGAACCCCGTTTATCATGTGCGTCGCCGAGATGGGTTCTAGGTGGAACCTCTAGGTGGGTCTAAGTTGCGAGAGCCCGGACCAACCTAGATCACCCTACTACCTCCTTCGCTCTAGTTCTCCCTCGACCATTCCGTTACCCCTTTGACCCCGACCTAATCCTAGCCCGTTTTCCTTAGTTTGTTCTCCTAGTCTTAGTCTAGCTTTCTCCCCTCTTATCATTTCCTAGTTTAGATTAGCTCGTTTACTTAGTCTCGTATTTAGGCGACCTTAGTCTAGGCTATACATTACCGTCCCCGTGGATTCGACCCGACTTGCCCTATCTACCGTAGGAATAGCCGGTTATATTATTGACGGTTGGGATTCCACGACAAATCCCTTCCCATCAGTTGTCCGAGGGAACCCTCTCCGATGCCTAAGTCAGTCCGTGAATGCCTTGATGAACCTAGTTCGTGAGGAGCTAGGTGGCGCTTTTAGAGTAAGAGTCTAGAGAGAGAAAATCCAACCCTCTCTAAGTGGGAAATGGGTGGGTATTTATACCTTCCCACAAGAGAGAGAGGTGGAGAGGGAAAAGAGCGGGAGAATGGGTGGATGGTAAGGTGACACGTGGACCTGTTTCATCCACCCATTCCCTTTTACCTTAGGCAGAATGACGGATGGGCCCTCGGCTTCCCCTGCTCGTACTGGGGGTTAGGGGACCCTAGGGACCAGCACGCAGGGGGGGCTTGGTCGCCCGGCTCGGCTGACAGCAGGGCCCTGCCAAGCAGGCGCAAGCCTTGGAGTTCTTTCATGCCTTTTAGCGAGTCGACCCTGCTGGGCAACCCTTCTTTCGCCCTGGGGGCGAGTTATTCCCGGGTGACATTGGCGGGCGACCCATGGCACTTGGTCAACTCCCATCAGTTTCATACTAATTCTGGCCAATTCTTTGGGACAGATCTTTGTCCCTGAACATTGTTTGAGATAGTTTCTGACTATCTTTGGACTATTCTTCGGGACAGATATTTGTCCTTGGACTTTCTTCGAGATAGTTTCTGACAATTTCAGGACTATTCTTCGGGACGGATCTTTGTCCCTCGGACTTTCTTCGAGATAGTTTCTTACTATCTCTGGCCAATTCTTTGAGAAAGGATCTTTGTCCCTGAACTTTCTTCGAGATAGTTTTTGACTATCTCTGGACTATTATTTGGGACGGATCTTTGTCCCCGACTTTCTTCGAGAAAGTTTCTGACTATCTCCGGCCTATTATTTGGGACGGACTTTGTCCATGGACTTTGTTCGAGATAGTCTCTAACTATCTCTGGCCTATTCTTTGGGACGGATCTTTGTCCCTGGACTTTCTTCGAGATAGTTTCTGACTATCTCTATACTAGTCTTTTGGACGGATATTTGTCCCTGGACTTTCTTCGAGATAGTTTCTGACAATCTCTGGACTAGTCTTCGCGACAGATCTTTGTCCCTGGACTTTCTTCGAGATTGTTTCTGACAATTTCTAGACTATTCTTCGGGACGGATCTTTGTCCCTCGGACTTTCTTCGAAATAGTCTCTTACTATTTCTGGTCAATTCTGTAACATCCCTGATTTTATAAATTATATTAAATTTAAAATTATGTTCGTATTTTTATTTTTACGATTTAACTCGTAATTCTTAAAATTATTATAAAACGAATTTATCGTTTAATCGATTCAAACACCTAAAATTCTATTTGACTCGGAAACTCTTATTATATTTTAAACATATTTTATTTCTATTTCGATTCATTTATACATTTAATTTAATTCTTATCGAAAGCCTATTTCGACTATTTAAATTCTAAATTCTCCTATTTTTATTTATATTTAAGCTCGAATTTCTATTTTCGGCTCAAATTTCATTTATTTTAAATTTTGTCAAAACATTTATTTCCTTTCCTCGAGAAATCAATTTAATTCACTTTATCGAAGATTTATTATTTATCGGGAAATACTATTTGATCGTCTAATTATTTATTTCTATCAATTTCGATTTCGTTCCGAATAATTTATTTACTAATTTTATTTGACGGCCCGATTATTTTATTGATTTTATTAACTCGTTTTATTTCGGTTCATGGGTCAGTCCACTTATCATTACGGAATTTGTCTCCTACCCGATTATTTTAATCAACCCGTTTTTAACCCACTTGCTTACATTCCCCTTTTCCCATTTTGATTTGTCATGTGTTTAACGTATATCTTCCCTCTTTCTTTCTTTTAATGTTATATCCACCGCTTCATCACCCCCAGGTCAGGTTCTTCCCATTTATTTAATTCATCTCCCCTTTCACCCTTGTCAACCCCCTTTGTTATCTTCGTCCTCCCCTTCATTTTCCCATTCGTTTCCCTTTATTTTCTTCTTCTTCGTTCCTTCAGTTTCCTCTTCGTTTCTGCTGTAGCTACCCCTGTTTTTCCTCTGTTTTCTAGTCCTTATGCGCGTGATTACTGCTGCTGCGTACTGCTATTGCTGCAATTCGCTACTGTTGCTGATGTTACGGTATTGCTACTGCTGTCCGGGTTCAATTTTAGCGGTTGTTTTCATGCCCGAAGTTCGAATACTATTGCTGCTGTTTCGTGCGCTGTACGCCGTTGTTGGGCTGCCGTTCTTCGATCCGGACTCATCGAAGGTAATTCGTCCTTATCACTTTCTCATTCTATTCTGTTTGTCCTGATGCATCAGCTGCTTCCTCTCCTTCTTCTCTTCTATTTCAGTCCCCTTTGATACTTCAGTTATTGTATCCGTATGTTGATACTCAATTATTGATTATTGATATTCGCGATTGTTGTTCTGTTGTTGTCCTTTCGTCGAGACTCTTACTGTGCTGTTGCTGCGAGTTAGTGCTGCTCCGTTTCGTTACTTTTTCTTCTTCTTCTTCTTCCTCTTTTTCGTTCTTCTTCCAGTACATTTGTTGCTGCTGTTGTACGTACTACTGCTGGTCACTCTATCGAGTATCGTTTGTTCTTTCGCTCTCCTGCTATTCTTCTTATCCTACTTCCGACTCTTCTTTTCTTATTCCTCTTCCGTTTTCGCTCGTTTGTTTGTCACTGTGTACTGTTAATGGACGTACATTGCTCTTGTTGTTTGTGCCGCTGCCATTTATCGATGCTTTGTCCTTGATCGTATTTCCGTGCTTCTTCGGCCTGCTGTTCATGTCTACTTCTCTTGTCATTTTTCTCCTCTTTCGTTGATGTTATTGCTATTGTTTTGCTTCCTTCGTGTTCCCTCCTTTTCCTCGTTCTCTCCTCCCTCTTTTCCTTATCTTTATCTTCGGATTTCGCTCCACAGTTATGTACTGCTCGTCGTTCGCTGTTGCTCGTCGTTTTTGAGGTTGCTGTTACTGCCCTAGTCGTCCCGTCTCGAGGCAATTTTGAAGCAGTTTTGTAGAAGTATCAAGGGTCGGAGCTCAGTTCGAAGGGCAAATATATTGACGATCAACTCAAGGTAACTTTAGGGCGTTGCTCGATTTTATATCGTATGTTTGAGTAGTAGTATGTAGTAAATACTTTAACTTCGGTTTTCTAATTTTAGCTATTTATTATTGCTAATAATATTAATTTTAAATCGTATGCCTTATAAATATTTTACGACTTTCGATATCGTTTTATAAATAGTTAGTAATTTAATTATTTACGATCGTGATAATATTTTGTTGGTTATCGTGACACTAGTAACTAAATAATATCGATTTCATATTTTCGTCATATTTCGTTAATTTCTAATTTTTAACTCAAAATCGTATTTTCATATTATAATCGAGATTTGTACACTTGTTTAATAAATTAATTTTCGTTTAATAAATAAATGGAAAATAGTCGATTTAGTTTTAAACACATTTTAGTCGAGACTATTTTCACTAATAATTTCCTATTTGTTTCCGATTGACTATTTTTATTAAAATTTGTATTATTTATAAATCAAAACTATTTCTTAAAAATAATTTGAAACCTTTGTAAAATTCATTTCATTTACAAAACTCGTTGATTCAATTAATTTTGATATCGTTTTTCTTAAAACATCTCTTTTCTAAAATCTATAGTTTTAACTCGATTTCCTAATTATTTATATAATACTATATATTGACTTATTATATTTGCTTTATGTTTTGAGTAACGAATTTAGAAATATAATAAAGTTACGATAACGACGATAATAATAAAATGTTAATTTCGTTAGAAATGCTATTTTTAATACATTTCACATATTTTAATAATTTACGAATTTTCTATAACAATATTTCTATTTTAAGTAAGTTTCTAAAAATAGTAAATTTCTATTTATAGAAATTTTCCATTCTAATATAAAATGTTTATTGTTTTATCGTCATAATGATTATATTTATTTTGAATATCGATAATGGCTTGTTTTGGAGTTATGGAATAAGGACAAGTGTGGGGTTAGAGTAATATAGTCTGGGATGTACGTTTTTGCCATCAACTATAAGGCTAGTGTATCAGGAATCGGTACATTAGTTGTTGAACCGGGTGACAGGTATCCCGGGAGTTGTGTACATTTTGACCTTAAGCTTAGGCCTCGCAGTAAGTCGCCGTCATAAGTTGAACTGGGTGACAGGTAATCCCAGGAGGGGTGTGCATTGTCTTAAACTAGGGCCACGCATTTATAAGTCGCCGTCCTATTATGGTTGAGTAGCCTAGTTAGAGACCGAAGTTTGATTTGTTTGAACTAGGTTCTCGAAGCTAGTTTTTAGTATTCTCCTAGTGAAAGTCTAACCGTCGACACTAATCCTATCCATAACACCATTTTGAATATTTTTATTATTATCGATACAATTTGGTTTGCAGGTTGACAAACATTTGAAGTTTTCTTCTGAAAACTTGTTCTGATTTTATTGTTCCAATATTTTAAGTTTTCTCCGAAAGCTTATTTTCATTATATCACTTAATGTTTTCCATTTTAATTATTTTGATATAGTAATACTATTATTTTTCCATATGATATAATATGGCTGGGAGAACGTCCGAGTTACTCCCCACTGACGTGGCTGTTATGTTTATATCATGACAGGTATTTGCTGCTGGGTTTTGGGTGTGAGCTAGCGAGTAGCGTGGATCCTACTCTTCCTTCATTCGTGTTTATTTATGGATTTGTATAAACCCGTTTGGAGATTTTGCTTTTAGCTCTTTTGTAAAAAGAGGCATTTGTATTGACTTACCATTTCTTTTAATAAGATATAGTTTGTCAGTGTGTTTTAATCCCACTCTACAGTGTTTCCGCCACTGTATTGCGTTAGATTTTTCTAGGGGATTACAGTTGGTATCAGAGCATTGTTGCTCCCGACGCTTACACCTGTTTTTAGGAAAAATACTAGTAAATGATTTGAATATTGATAAAATAGTAAGGAGAAATGGGTAGAAACAAAATAAGGACTTAACTGTTAGGTTTATATGTTCTTGTAACTCAATGATTAGCATTGGATATTTGTTGATTTTGTCTGGAGAAGATGAATAATCCAGATGCTGACGTGATGCTGCTCTAGATCGGGACAAGACATGCTTAGAACTCTCAATGCCTGCTGACTCGAGTGGACGACTTGCTGCTACACGGAAGATACCGTGGTTGCTTTCCGGTCAAGATTCAGTTTACTCAAGCTTCAGGTTAGATGATCAAGAGTGGATTCAAGTTCCATGATGTTGCAGTCGATCCAGATTGAGTGACCAAAGACTTGCGTTCTCGTTCCTTTGCAAGAAGATGAAGTAATCCTTTTGGTTCCCTCGTGAACCTTAGAGGTCCAAACTTTCCCTTCTTGTTATAGGTCTTCCTCATCTTGAATCATTGATTCTTTCTTCCTGTTTTTGCTTTTACTTCTTCCTATTCTTCTCTTTTATATTCTCATCTTCATTCGCTTGGTGAATCCTGGTTCTATTCTCCTAGTTTACCATCTTTTCTCTTGAGATTCTTTGGTTAGACCGAATTCTGTCCCAGTGAACCCATAAATTATAGATGTTTGAGGTTTAGTAAACCCTTGTTACCTGGTTTGAGGATTGTGAGTCTAACTTATCTTCTAAGCAAGTGAGAAATTCTTGAGGATTGATTTGAATGGCAAATTGTTGCTTGATGGAATTAGGGTGATACTTTAGACAATGAACCTTGGGTTATAGGTTACTTTGATTATTTTGGAGTACTTAGAGTGGAATATATTTTGGAGTAGCAAGAGTGTATTATATTTGATGGATACCTAGTACCTAGCCAAGAACTGAATTAAGTGTAATTGATAATATTAATTTGGGATTCTTACCTGATGCTTATTGGATGGATGCATCGCGAATATTTGGGATCTTAGAGTATTGTTTAAAATGTTAACCTGAGTGTTGAGGTACCATCGAAGGTTTTCAATAATGTCGTTAGAAATTTTGGTGGACATAGATCTCCCGTGTTTCTTAAGGATTAGATCGTTGATCGTGGTTTAGGGTTGTAACCTATGAAATTTGGAGTTGAGTGATCTAACTTGGATAAATTGTTGTTAACCTTGAAGAAGAGAAACATATTGCACAATTAAAAGTTGGATTTACCGCGTTGTTTTGAGGAATACTTAATGCGAATCATCTTGATGGATTTATAGATCAGAACCCTTAGACCAACGAGATTGTGGCTTCGATGAGTTAATAAATATTTTGGTGGATTCGTTGTTACGAGATGAAATTTGATGGACTTCTCGGAAACATTAGTCGAATGTCGTGTTTGAAGATGTGAGTGTTTGCGCCATTACCTATAGGTTTGAGCGTGTTTGAGGATTTGTTATACGTTCCTAACTCCTGTACATGTGGCATCATAATTAGATTGATGATAATTTTTTTGAGGATTTCGTACCCGTGCTTGTTAATTGGTGGGTTTTGTTTAGTGTTCCTTACTCGAGAAATTTGGAATATACCTCTAGTTCAAACTTTATGAGCTTTGGATTTAGGAACCTTATCGATTGCGAATTTGGGTGTGTTATGATGACCATTGGAATTTTAATTGGTGAGATTAGATTGTAAAGCATTTGTGGATTAGTATCGTGTCGTTTGAACGATTGGATAATCACGTAAGACATTTTATTTGGAGATTGTGACTGGGTAGTTCCACCTAGTGTACCTAATTTTCGACTTAACGTTATTTGATTGAAATTAGGAACCCGTGCTGTGGGAGTCGTACCGGGAATCTCGAGATGATTAACGTCTTCTGTAATCCCTTGAGAGCTCCGTTTGACTCTCATTTTCGTTCCTCCCCGTAGCTTTTCGTTAATCCTGCTACTTCTGCTTCGGTCAATCCCTTTGACTTCTTTATCGGGTTTGAAAAATTTCTGTTTCGTTTTGTCGTTGACTCTGACTCTATTAATCCGTTTACCTTTTTCCCGAACCTATCACCTGAAAAGTTTGACTAATATAAAATTTTGGGCTATCGTGAAATTTTAACATTTTGAGTTATAAATTTCAAAACTTTTTATTTCGTTTTTGTTTTATTTTGGTCATATTTCAGAAGGGTCTTAATAATTTATTTTAAAGTATTTCGAAATTATTTAAAATTTCAATTTTGATTTTTTGCGTGATCGAGATTTTATGAAAACTTTCGTAATTGCAAATATTTTGAATTTCTATAAGAGTATTATGTAAAATGATTTAATATTTTCGAAAAACTCCGTATGTCTAAATTTTGTTTTATTGTCCTTAGACTTTAAATCTGTTATTGAAAATGTTTGTCGACTGATTCGATTCTTATTTACTAACTACAAAACTTGATTTCTCGAATTTTTGTTTCGTCTTAAAACAAAGTATTGTCGAATTTCTTAATTAAAACATTTTACTGTTGTTTTGAAAATATTTGGTACTCTTTCCCCTCGAGTTCGTTTACAAATATTATCTATCGTCATTATTTTATCAAATAATTATTTACTTGCGATTTTATTTATTTAAAAGATTTTAAACTTTGGGAACCGAGCCCAAATTATCTTGAAATGAATTTTGTCCTCAATTGTGATTTCATATCACGTTTAAGTTGCGAAAATTTAAACCAAGATTGTGATGCGAGCTAAGCAGACTCCTTTTCTTCAAGTGTTATAACCTTGTTTTCCATTCTATTACTATGTTTTTGTTAGTTTCGAGGACGAAACTTCTTTTTAGTGGGGAAGATTGTAACACCCCTGATTTTATAAATTATATTAAATTTAAAATTATGTTCGTATTTTTATTTTTACGATTTAACTCGTAATTCTTAAAATTATTATAAAACGAATTTATCGTTTAATCGATTCAAACACCAAAAATTCTATTTGACTCGGAAACTCTTATTATATTTTAAACATATTTTATTTCTATTTCGATTCATTTATACATTTAATTTAATTCTTATCGAAAGCCTATTTCGACTATTTAAATTCTAAATTCTCCTATTTTTATTTATATTTAAGCTCGAATTTCTATTTTCGGCTCGAATTTCATTTATTTTAAATTTTGTCAAAACATTTATTTCCTTTCCTCGAGAAATCAATTTAATTCACTTTATCGAAGATTTATTATTTATCGGGAAATACTATTTGATCGTCTAATTATTTATTTCTATCAACTTCGATTTCGTTCCGAATAATTTATTTACTAATTTTATTTGACGGCCCGATTATTTTATTGATTTTATTAACTCGTTTTATTTCGGTTCATGGGTCAGTCCACTTATCATTACGGAATTTGTCTCCTAACCGATTCTTTTAATCAATCCGTTTTTAACCCACTTGCTTACATTCCCCTTTTCCCATTTTGATTTGTCATGTGTTTAACGTATATCTTCCCTCTTTCTTTCTTTTAATGTTATATCCACCGCTTCATCACCCCCAGGTCAGGTTCTTCCCATTTATTTAATTCATCTCCCCTTTCACCCTTGTCAACCCCCTTTGTTATCTTCGTCCTCCCCTTCATTTTCCCATTCGTTTCCCTTTATTTTCTTCTTCTTCGTTCCTTCAGTTTCCTCTTCGTTTCTGCTGTAGCTACCCCTGTTTTTCCTCTGTTTTCTAGTCCTTATGCGCGTGATTACTGCTGCTGCGTACTGCTATTGCTGCAATTCGCTACTGTTGCTGATGTTACGGTATTGCTACTGCTGTCCGGGTTCAATTTTAGCGGTTGTTTTCATGCCCGAAGTTCGAATACTATTGCTGCTGTTTCGTGCGCTGTACGCCGTTGTTGGGCTGCCGTTCTTCGATCCGGACTCATCGAAGGTAATTCGTCCTTATCACTTTCTCATTCTATTCTGTTTGTCCTGATGCATCAGCTGCTTCCTCTCCTTCTTCTCTTCTATTTCAGTCCCCTTTGATACTTCAGTTATTGTATCCGTATGTTGATACTCAATTAATGATTATTGATATTCGCGATTGTTGTTCTGTTGTTGTCCTTTCGTCGAGACTCTTACTGTGCTGTTGCTGCGAGTTAGTGCTGCTCCGTTTCGTTACTTTTTCTTCTTCTTCTTCCTCCTCTTTTTCGTTCTTCTTCCTGTACATTTGTTGCTGCTGTTGTACGTACTACTGCTGGTCACTCTATCGAGTATCGTTTGTTCTTTCGCTCTCCTGCTATTCTTCTTATCCTACTTCCGACTCTTCTTTTCTTATTCCTCTTCCGTTTTCGCTCGTTTGTTTGTCACTGTGTACTGTTAATGGACGTACATTGCTCTTGTTGTTTGTGCCGCTGCCATTTATCGATGCTTTGTCCTTGATCGTATTTCCGTGCTTCTTCGGCCTGTTGTTCATGTCTACTTCTCTTGTCATTTTTCTCCTCTTTCGTTGATGTTATTGCTATTGTTTTGCTTCCTTCGTGTTCCCTCCTTTTCCTCGTTCTCTCCTCCCTCTTTTCCTTATCTTTATCTTCGGATTTCGCTCCACAGTTATGTACTGCTCGTCGTTCGCTGTTGCTCGTCGTTTTTGAGGTTGCTGTTACTGCCCTAGTCGTCCCGTCTCGAGGCAATTTTGAAGCAGTTTTGTAGAAGTATCAAGGGTCGGAGCTCAGTTCGAAGGGCAAATATATTGACGATCAACTCAAGGTAACTTTAGGGCGTTGCTCGATTTTATATCGTATGTTTGAGTAGTAGTATGTAGTAAATACTTTAACTTCGGTTTTCTAATTTTAGCTATTTATTATTGCTAATAATATTAATTTTAAATCGTATGCCTTATAAATATTTTACGACTTTCGATATCGTTTTATAAATAGTTAGTAATTTAATTATTTACGATCGTGATAATATTTTGTTGGTTATCGTGACACTAGTAACTAAATAATATCGATTTCATATTTTCGTCATATTTCGTTAATTTCTAATTTTTAACTCAAAATCGTATTTTCATATTATAATCGAGATTTGTACACTTGTTTAATAAATTAATTTTCGTTTAATAAATAAATGGAAAATAGTCGATTTAGTTTTAAACACATTTTAGTCGAGACTATTTTCACTAATAATTTCCTATTTGTTTCCGATTGACTATTTTTATTAAAATTTGTATTATTTATAAATCAAAACTATTTCTTAAAAATAATTTGAAACCTTTGTAAAATTCATTTCATTTACAAAACTCGTTGATTCAATTAATTTTGATATCGTTTTTCTTAAAACATCTCTTTTCTAAAATCTATAGTTTTAACTCGATTTCCTAATTATTTATATAATACTATATATTGACTTATTATATTTGCTTTATGTTTTGAGTAACGAATTTAGAAATATAATAAAGTTACGATAACGACGATAATAATAAAATGTTAATTTCGTTAGAAATGCTATTTTTAATACATTTCACATATTTTAATAATTTACGAATTTTCTATAACAATATTTCTATTTTAAGTAAGTTTCTAAAAATAGTAAATTTCTATTTATAGAAATTTTCCATTCTAATATAAAATGTTTATTGTTTTATCGTCATAATGATTATATTTATTTTGAATATCGATAATGGCTTGTTTTGGAGTTATGGAATAAGGACAAGTGTGGGGTTAGAGTAATATAGTCTGGGATGTACGTTTTTGCCATCAACTATAAGGCTAGTGTATCAGGAATCGGTACATTAGTTGTTGAACCGGGTGACAGGTATCCCGGGAGTTGTGTACATTTTGACCTTAAGCTTAGGCCTCGCAGTAAGTCGCCGTCATAAGTTGAACTGGGTGACAGGTAATCCCAGGAGGGGTGTGCATTGTCTTAAACTAGGGCCACGCATTTATAAGTCGCCGTCCTATTATGGTTGAGTAGCCTAGTTAGAGACCGAAGTTTGATTTGTTTGAACTAGGTTCTCGAAGCTAGTTTTTAGTATTCTCCTAGTGAAAGTCTAACCATCGACACTAATCCTATCCATAACACCATTTTGAATATTTTTATTATTATCGATACAATTTGGTTTGCAGGTTGGCAAACATTTGAAGTTTTCTTCTGAAAACTTGTTCTGATTTTATTGTTCCAATATTTTATGTTTTCTCCGAAAGCTTATTTTCATTATATCACTTAATGTTTTCCATTTTAATTATTTTGATATAGTAATACTATTATTTTTCCATATGATATAATATGGCTGGGAGAACGTCTGAGTTACTCCCCACTGACGTGGCTGTTATGTTTATATCATGACAGGTATTTGCTGCTGGGTTTTGGGTGTGAGCTAGCGAGTAGCGTGGATCCTACTCTTCCTTCATTCGTGTTTATTTATGGATTTATATAAACCCGTTTGGAGATTTTGCTTTTAGCCCTTTTGTAAAAAGAAGCCTTTGTATTGACTTACCATTTCTTTTAATAAGATATAGTTTGTCAGTGTGTTTTAATCCCACTCTACAGTGTTTCCGCCACTGTATTGCGTTAGATTTTTCTAGGGGATTACAAATTCTTTGGAACGGATCTTTGTCCCTGGACTTTCTTCGAGATAGTTTCTGACTATCTCTGCACAATTTTTCGAGACGGATCTTTGTCGCTGGACTTTCTTCGAGATAGTTTCTTACTATCTTTGGCCTATTCTTTGTGACGGATCTTTGTCCCTGGACTTTCTTCGAGATAGTGTCTAACTATCTTTGGCCTATTCTTTGGGGCGGATCTTTGTCCCTGGATTTTCTTCGAGATAGTTTCTGACAATCTTTGGCCTATTCTTTGGAATGGATCTTCGTCCCTGGACTTTCTTCGAGATAGTTTTTGAATATCTCTGGACAACTCTTCGGGATCGACCTTTGTCCATGGACTTTCTTCGAGATAGTTTCTGAATATCTCTAGATTATTCTTTGGGACGGACTTTGTCCATGGACTTTGTTCGAGATTGTCTTTGACTATCTCTGGCCTATTCTTTGGAACGGATCTTTGTCCCTCGGACTTTCTTCGAAATAGTTTTTTACTATTTCTGGCCAATTCTTTGGGACGGATCTTTGTCCTTGAACTTTCTTCGAGATAGCTTCTGACAATTTCTGGACTATTCTTCGGGACAGATCTTTGTCCCTGGACTTTCTTCGAGATAATTTCTGACAATTTCTAGACTATTCTTCGGGACGAATCTTTGTACCTCGGACTTTCTTCAAAATAGTCTCTTACTATTTCTGGCCAATTCTTTGGGACGGATCTTTGTCCCTGAACTTTCTTCGAGATAGTTTCTGACAATTTCTGGACTATTCTTCGGGACAGATCTTTGTCCCCGGACTTTCTTCGATATAGTTTCTTACTATTTCTGGCTAATTTTTTGGGACCGACTTTGTCCATGGACTTTGTTCGAGATAGTCTCTGACTATCTCTGGCCTATTCTTTGGGACGGATCTTTGTCCCTGGACTTTCTTCGAGATAGTTTCTGACTATCTCTAGACTAGTCTTTGGGACAGATCTTTGTCCCAGGACTTTCTTCGAGATAGTTTCTGACAATTTCTAGACTTTCTTCGGGACGGATCTTTGTCCCTCGGACATTCTTCGAAATAGTCTCTTACTATTTCTGGCCAATTCTTTGGGATAGATCTTTGTCCCTGGACTTTCTTCGAGATAGTTTCTGACTATCTCTGCACTATTCTTCGGGACGGATCTTTGTCGCTGAACTTTCTTCGAGATAGTTTCTGACTATTTTTGGCCTATTCTTTGGGATGGATCTTTGTCCCTGGACTTTCTTCGAGATAGTTTTTGCCCACCTATGGACTATTCTTTGGGATGGATCTTTGTCCCTGGACTTACTTTGAGATAGTTTCTGACTATCTCTGGACTAGTCTTCGTGACGGACCTTATTCCGTGGACTTTCTTCGAGATAGTTTCTAACTATCTCTAGATTATTCTTTGGGACGGACTTAGTCCATGGACTTTCTTCGAAATAGTTTCTTACTATTTCTGGCCAATTCTTTGGGACAGATCTTAGTCCCTGAACTTTCTTCGAAATTGTTTCTGACTATCTTTGGACTATTCTTCGGGACAGATCTTTGTCCCTGGAATTTCTTCGAGATACTTTCCGACAAGTTCTGGACTATTCTTTGGGACAAATCTTTGTCCCTAGGAGTTTCTTCGAGATAGTTTCTTACTATCTCTGGCCAATTCTTTGAGAAAGGATCTTTGTCCATGAACTTTCTTCGAGATAGTTTTTGACTATCTCTGGACTATTATTCGGGACGGATCTTTGTCCCTGGACTTTCTTTGAGAAAGTTTCTGACTATCTCTGGACTAGTCTTTTGGACGGATCTTTGTCCCTGGACTTTCTTCGAGATAGTTTCTGACAATCTCTGAACTAGTCTTTCGGACTGATCTTTGTCCCTGTACTTTCTTCGAGATAGTTTTCGACTATCTCTGGACTATTATTCGGGACGGATCTTTGTCCCTGGACTTTCTTCGAGAAAGTTTTTGACTATCTCCGGCCTATTCTTTGGGACGGACTTTGTCCATGGACTTTGTTCGAGATAGTCTCTGACTATCTCTAGCCTATTCTTTGGGACAGATCTTTGTCCCTGGACTTTCTTCGAGATAGTTTCTAACTATCTATGGACTATTCTTCGGGACAGATCTTTGTCCCTGGACTTTCTTCGAGATAATTTCTGACAATATCTAGACTTACCCTAGATTAGCTTGTCTCGAACATAGTCCTTGACCGTAGCATACCTTAATCCGACCTCCCGTCCCTGTGGATTCGACCCGACTTACCCTAGCTACCCTAGTTAGGTTTTGCCGGTTTTATTTGCCGGTTGGGATTCACGACAAATCCCTCCCATCAATTAGGCGCCGTTACCGGGGATGGCGTAGTTTAGACTTTTGTTTGCTTAGTTGTGGACTTTGTTCTTGATTTTTGTGTTCTCTTCTCCTTGTGTATCTCCGTTTCTCTTCTTGTGTGTTACTCTCCCTTCCTAGTGCCTCACAAGCACTAGGCTACAAACGTTTGCTCAAGTGCTTCTAGCTCATCCTAGGTACCAAAGCAACGTTATGGACATGGCGCGTCCAAGCTACCATCAATCATCACGGGACAACTATGGGGCGAATTACCAAAACCCACAACTTTACCAACCATATCAACCTCATCAACAATCTTATGAACCCTCTTCTTATGGTTATCAAGAAAGTTGTCAAGGATCATTTCAACATCCTAACAACTACCAAACACCCTCACATAACCCACAACCGCAAAATCCCAACTTTGAGACTTGTCAAATGATGATTCAACTGCTTAAGAGCCTACAAGAGTCGATGACTCTATTGCAAAAGAATCAACAAGCGATGGTGGCTCAAATAATAGGGGTTAAAGAGGAGTTCAAGGCCCAAATAGAGGTGCAAGATGCTCGCATCAATGCACTCATGGCTCATATCATGATGTTGGCCGCTCGAACTCCGCAACATGTTGAGGAAGGTTCATTTGGGCATGAAGGTCGGGTGTCTCAACCCAATCTTGAAGCTACAAATGAAGAAGAGGGGGTCGATCAAGAGACCATTATCGAGTGTTGCTTAGGTGGTGAGGATAGGGAAAGAGTAGAGGAAGTTAAAGCTTCAAGGGTCGACAATGAGGAGGGGAGGGAACATGATTCTCAAGATAACTCTTGGGGAGCCGATGTATTGGCCATCAAATTGGATTTGTTCTATTTTCTTCGTGATGAACCGGATATTGACAATCCAAGGCCAAGTGAAGACAATACTCCTCTAGACCAATTAGACAAGGTGAGTGAAAAGGAGCGCAATACTTGGGAAAAAGAAGTAGATGCCTTGGAACTTGCCTTGAATGGGAAATTGTAGGATCCTAAAGCCTCCAATGAAGAAAACTTGATGCCTTCTCCTCCTCTACCGCACTTGAAGTCTAGCCCTTTGTCTTGTGAGACAGTTGGTGAAGAGAATCCTTGTCGGGCGGTGGAAAAGAGTTCCACTCTCGACCCCGTAGAAGAAGCGACACCCCTTGGGTGTGATCTCCCGCATCATATTGCCGAGCTTGACTCTAGACCACCATACCTACCGGATGGTCATAATAGTCGTAGCTATGTTGGTTTGGAAGACCCGGAAGATCACGAGAACCCCGAGCATAATGAAGATGATCGCTTCTCACCTCCGACTTGGAAACTTTTGAAAGTGGCTAGGCTTGGCCATGTGAGCTTCAATGAAGATGTTGCTAGGGCATTTGACTTGCTCCTTTGAGCTCTTGATGGCTATGGAGGCGTAGTTGGTGAGAATAGCTTATTGTAAATATATTTTCCCTTTTCTTTTGTGCTTGTATTTGTGTTTATGTTTGTTTGGATAGTTTGGTTTCTAGGATTTGTTATCTTTGGTGGAATTCTTGTAATTCGGTATTTTGATGAGCGATGTGAGGGATGGAATTTGATGTGTGTTTGAGCTTTGTTTGATAGGTGAAGTGAAAGTGATTCCTAGAGAGGAATGGTTAATGATTGAGCTTGGATTTGGGCATGGGAGTCTGTTTTTGAAGCTTGGAGTAAGCTTTTGGGTTTGTGGAAGGTCAAGAAGACCCATCCCGAGCGGGAAGGAGCCGTCCCGATCGGGATGGAGGTGCATATTTTCGAGCTTACTGGAGTGTCTTCCCGATCGGGATGAGTGTTTCCCGATCGGGACGGGCGTGTCATCCCGTCCGGGACCATCCATCCCGACCGGGATGGTCCTCTACTCCCCATTGTGCCTCTTCTTTGACATTTGAGTCCACCCAACCATGGTATACCCTCACCCAACCTCCCTACCTATCCTCTCTCATATCATACCACCCATATACTTCATTTTCATACCCTCACTTCATCTTCTATCTACTTGGCACCGACTTTCACATCACTTCCACCCCCTCACACCATTACTACCTCAACCATGCGGTATTATCGAGAATGAAGAGGAATAGCAAGGATGAAGATTAGCTATGTGCTTACATTGATCATCGAGACGATGGAGTGAGTGAGTTGCCATCCATTCGGTATGGCAACTATTCTTTCTTTTCCGTCTTTTATGGCTTATCTCCCTTTGCATGTTCCCCTTTCCCTTATTTTGTGTCATGGTGGCCTTCGAGGCCTTGGTATATGTTGCTCCCGACTCTCGATGACGTGACTACATCGAAAGTCATTTCAAAATCCAAATTTTACAAGTTTTTCACCATTTTTGTTGGATTTAGTCGGATTTAGGCGGAATCCGGGCTAGGTGACTTGATTACACCTAGCCCTCCCCTCCCATTTCCTTTTATTTCCTTATTTTTATTTCTTCCCCCATCCATATCTTTTCTTGTCGCGGCCCACGGTGACTTGACTACACCCCGACCGGACGCCTTCTACCCTTTTCTTCACTTTATTTTTGATTTTTAGCTTTATTTTCGTAGTTTCCTTTCTTTTTCTTTTGTCTCTCCGCACACTACGATCGAGCATGAGGACATTGCTCGGTTTAAGTGTGGGGGGAGCGATATTCTAGCATAGTTAGTTTTATTTTCTTAGTTTTTCAAAAAAAAAATCTTTAAAACCCATAAAAATTTGAAAAATTTCACAAAAATCAAAAAGATTTTCTTTTGTGTGTTTTCCTTTTATGTCCTTGTGTCGTATATTTGTTTTGTTGTTTGTGTTTGCCTCCCTTTTTCCTCTTAGGTCGCCTAATCGCCGTTAGCTTTGGAGAGCTTTCAGGACTTCCGGTAACTTCTCTTCGCCCCTTTTTCCTCTTTGTTCCTTGTGGAGTTTGGAGGTTTGTGATGTTGTGTGCTCGGGCGGAGCTTTGTAAAGTAGTGGTGGATTTGGAGGCTTATTTGGAAGTTCGGGCTGGTGTTTGTGTTGTTTATGTGGTTGTTTTCCTTGTTTTGTTTTGTTATCTCTTGTCTCTTTTTCTTTCATTTTCGTTGAGTCTTTGTTTTGTGTGTAGTTGTGTCTTGTGCGTAAAAGGTTTTCGAAAACCCGGTTTAGAGGCTAGTGTGCGAGTGTCTATTTTCCCTTCCTAGTAATGTAAATCGAGTCTTGGACTTTAGTGTAGTAGAATGACCCTAAATCAATGATTTCGTTGGTCCTTTACCGTGTCCACCTAGCTTACTAGGGATTTACTACGGGATTTGCACTTTTGACCATTATAACCACCCACGGTGTGAAAAGGCCTTGGTTACCGAGTCTCGTCCCTTAGGTGACCGTGTCTAGGATCGTGTGATTAGTCCAAGTTTTTACCCTTTTTGTGGGTTTGAAGGGAAGGACGCTCCCCGACTCTCCCATTTCCCTACCTCCTACACTTATCCACACAATAAATTGCAATTTGTTGAATTCTCCCTTTCTTGTTACACAAAGAAATGCCAAAAAGCCAAATCAAGCCAAAAAGGGCAAAGAAAAGAAAGAAAAATGAAAGAAAGAAAAAAATGAAGAAAAAGAAAAGGCACAAAAGCCAAAAAGAAAATAGAAAGGAAGAAAAAGAAGTGGCATGACAACAAACAAGGCAAAAATGCAAAAGAAAGAAAAATGCCAAAAAGAAAATCGTCTCACAAAAAGAATCCCTACATCTCAAAATAATCCTTTTACCGACTACTACCGTGAAGAGCCTACCAAAGGACCGAGTCCCTAGGAAGGATGATAGCGGTAATGGTCGGTTTTCCCTCACTTTGCATATATTTCCACCTTTTTACTTGGACTAGTTAGGCGGTTTTGGGCATGGGACGACCCTCTTGGCTCATCGCTAAAGGGGGCGGGGTCTCACTTACCTACAGTGTCGACTAACACCGTGGTTCATCCCTTTTCCACTCCGCCGATCGTCCCGTAGTACGTTTTTAGAAAGTTAGGAGGACCTAGGTAAGTTACCAACGTTTTTGTTGCTTTATCGTCATACTATTAGGGTTTAGTCCACCTTGGTTTGTATTGCTAGCTTGAGAACGTTGTCACTTACCTCGAGTCCTAAACCGGTGCTTCTTTCACCGCTTTTAGAGGGAAGCGGTATTTGTTTTCTTTTGGGTGCAACCGATTATGTGTTTGTTTGTGTGTTTGTTTGTTTGTGTGTCTTGTGTCCGGTTGCATCCACAGTTTTGTCGCAAGACCAAACTTGCCTTGCGGAGTGCACTTGTCCTCTAAGTGCACTCGCGTGATTTGAAGGGGCGTAGGGTGCGCTAATACCCACTCGGATAGTTTAGTAGTAGTATGTGCTTACTCGAGGGTGAGTAAGGGTTAAGTGTGGGGGAGTTGATAAGTGTCATTTGTAGTGCCTATTTCGTAGTGTTTTGGTCCCATTTTCCTTGTGGAATCGCTCCTTGGGAGCGGTTTATGGGCTTCTTATGCTTCCTTTAGTTCGTTTCAGGTTCCCGAGACCGATTTGGAAGAGTTGGAGCAATTCCAACTCAATACATACACATTTTGGAGCCAACGAAACTAAGGAACGATGACTCGATGCCTTGGAGTCGACCCCGAGACCTTGGGACCCAACCGAGCCTCCGAGACCCGATCCCGAGTCCCGAGAATCGGTGAGAAGCTCATGAGAACCAAGGAGAGACCAAAAAGATCATAATGGAGGCCTACAAGGCTCATCCCGTTCGGGATGGACTCATCCCGTTCGGGATGAGGTGCACAAACAAGAAGTCTACTGACCAGGGCCCATCCCGATCGAGAGCATGGCTTCCCGACCGGGACCGACCCCGTCCCGACCGGGACCATCCCGTCTCGGCCGGGACGGCCTAGCTGTAACCCGCACTTGTTTTCTTTCTTCTCCCTTCCTTTTGTAACCCTATATATACTCTTCCCTTGTTATGTTAAGGGGATGGACTTCATAAGAGACAAAACCCTAGATAGTTTAGCATAGATTAGTGTAGATTAGCTTTTAGATTATCGTTAATCTTAGATTAGTGCTTGTAATTTGGGAATTCTTCAAGATCTTCACCAAGCTTGACAAACTTGGATATTTGTTTTGGGTTCTTCCATTTATGCAAGTTTTCTTCTTCTTTTCATCTTCTAGTTTGGTATAATCTCTTTTCCTTTCTTTTAATCTTTGTTTTATTAATCAAGTTTGAATCTTTAGTTCTTGTTTATTGTTTTGTTCTTTATTCTTGTTAGTTTTATGTATGCATCCTCTTGTTCTTGTTTTGGTTCATCTTGTTAGTGTTAGTTTAGCATAGATATGTTAGAGTAGATCTTTGCTAGGGTTAGTAAGGCGATTTGGGTGTTAATTGGATGATTAAGGGATTGTTGGAGATGTTGGTGGAAGATTTGGGTTTCCTCTTGGTTTGATGCATATCACATGTTTGTTGAAATGCTTGAATGACTAGTATGTGCATATGCTTGTTTTTCTTGCTTTTCTCTTGTGGGTGATAGTTTGTTTGTGGGTTTGGTTCCCTCACTAAGTTACGAGAGCCCGGTGAGGACGACCCCTAGGTCGGTCTAAGTTGCGAGATCCCGGATGCGACCTAGGCCCCGATATCACGCTAGTAACCTCGTTTGTCGTTTGCGTCGCCGAGGTGGGTTTTAGGTGGAACCTCTAGGTGAGTCTAAGTTGCGAGAGCCCGGGCATTACCTAAATTACCCTACTACCTCCTTCACTCTAGTTCTCCCTTGACCATTCCATTACCCCTTTGACCCCGACCTAATCCTAGCCCGTTCTCCTTTGTTTGCTTTCTCCTTAGCCGTAGTCATAGTCTTAGCCTTCTCCTCCTAGATTAGCTTGTCTCGAACATAGTCCTTGACCGTAGCTTACCTTAGTCCGACCTCCCGTCCCTGTGGATTCGACCCGACTTACCCTAGCTACCCTAGTTAGGTTTTGCCGGTTTTATTTGACGGTTGGGATTCACGACAAATCCCTCCCATCACGCGTTGGCTAACGATATGGCCCAGTAATTTGCCTGATGTTACCCCGAAACTACACATTTGAGGGTTTAGCCTCATGTTGTACTTGCGCAGTCGGGTGAAGAATTTTCTTAGGGCAGCAACATGCCCATCTCGGCTTTTAGACTTGACGATCATGTCATCTACATAAACTTCCACTTCCTTATGCATCATGTCATGTAACAAGGTCGTGGCTGCTCGTTGATAAGTGGCCCCAGCGTTAATGAGACCGAATGGCATGATGGTATAACAATAAGTCCCCCACGGCGTGGTGAAGGTTGTTTTACCCATATCCTCTTCTGCCATCTTGATTTGATTGTACCCGGCATACCCGTCCATAAATGATAGAAGGGCATGATCAGCCGTGTTGTCCACCTGTATGTCGATTTGTGGCAACGAAAAATCGTCTTTTGGGCTGGCCTTGTTAAGGTCCCGGAAATCTACGCATACCCGCACCTTGCCGTCCTTCTTGGGTACCGGCACGATGTTTGCAACCCAGTCTCGATATTCAGACACTTGTATAAAGCCCGCTTTTAATTGTTTGTCTACCTCTTCTTTGACTTTGAGAGACCACTCGGGTTTCATTCTCCGACGCTTCTGTTTTACCGGCTTACACCCATCTTTGATGGGTATGCGGTGTTCAGCTATTTCCCGGTCTATCCCTGGCATGTTCTTGTAGGACCATGCGAAGACATCTTTGAATTCGTGGAGGAGGTTTGTGAATTGTTGTCTCTCCTCAAGATTTAAGGATAACCCTATCTTAAGCATCTGGGGCTCTAAGGTCTCCTTGATTACCGGGTCTCGGGACTCCCTCTGTTCTAGCTGCTCGATCAGATGCGGAGGTAAGGACACCTGTTCATTGGGTTTCTCGATGTCATTGCAAAAAATATTTTTGAAATTGAAAGTATTTTGAAAATAAGACAAGTCATAAGCGGAACGGTTTTTGTTATTATTGATGGTAAATTTGGAAAACAGCTCAAAGAGAGCGGCCATCTGATCATTGGTCAAAGGTGGGATTGGGAGCGCTTTCGGGACAGACCCCGAGGCTCCGGTGGTAGTGACTGCAGGGAGGGAGGTTACAGTTTGGACTCTAGCACCAGACCACATAGACTCGAATACAGACTCAGACTCAGACTCTGACTCTGACTCGGAATCAGTGTACGACATGTCTCATTCCCCGGTGGTCAGCTTGTAGACTCGGCCCTGGCCGTCGGTCCACTTAACGGTCTTCTTCCAAGATCTTTTCCCAGTATCAGCATCAACCTCTGAGATCAGCTTTGAAGGGTCGAACCTGTTGCTTCGAAGGATCAGGTTCACCAGATCTTCCTTAGGGGTCGGGACAGCCTTGTCTTCCCCAAATAAGAGCCCCAGCACGGGCTCGGCATTGTCAATACCCTCCTTGGATTCAGATTGGACGAGGGCTAATATGTCATCCGGAATGTAGTTGCATTCCCGAGCTAGTTCAGTCTCGGGATATGTGATAGTTGGTTGATACAGGCCAACTTGAATAGCCCTGAATACCGGTGTGACAAAATAGTCAGCCAACATTGGGCTATAAGGGCCCAAGTAGGTACCCTTGATGATGTTGCAGGCCTTCTCAATTCCCGCTCGGACCACATTTCCCGGGGTTACAGTGTACCCTAAGCCAAAGCGAGATTCCCCGTCATTCAGGACTTCAATAATCTTCCCAGCTGGAAGATATGGCCTCGAGGTAGGCCCCGGTAGATACCCCAAATTTTGTAGCATCATGTCGATGCTCGTGGTGAAATAGGGCCTGAAAAGGTACTCCTCCTCAATCATCCCCACAAAATCGAACCCCCAAAGGACAGTGCGGTCCGTGGCGTTACAACTAGCCACGGTCAAAAGGGTTGCCTCCAGAGTAACAATACCGTTTTGCAGGGGCATTTTGATCTTTCAGTGAAGAGTAGAAGACACCGCCTTTACAGCATCAATCCAAGGCCTTCCCAAGAGAAAATTAAAAGAGGAGGTGACATCGATCACCTGGAACTCTAGCTCCTTTTCAATTGGACCCGTCATAATTGTCAACTTAACGGCCCCTGAAACCGCCTTTGGGCTTCCATCGAAAGCCCTGATAGTGTGGGCAGTCGGTATGTAGTCGGCCTCGGTGATGCCGAGTGCTTTGGCAGTCCTTAGAGGGAGGACATTCACCGCAGACCCGTCGTCAACTAGGGTCATTGGGAGATACTTACCCCGGCAAATTACCGTGATATATAGGGCCAGATTGTGAGAGGCCCCGAATGGCGGTAGGTCGGCATCCGAGAAGGTGACTAATGGGCCTTCTTCTTTGGACTTGCCCTTGAGGTAGGGCAGGATGGTGGCTACCATTTCAGTAGGGGTAACCTGGGAGTCGACCTTGATCTGATCGAGAGCCTTAGTAAGTGCCTCTCGATGTTCTTGCGAGCTAACCAAGAGTTGCCATATAGTGAGGTCAACTCGGGCTCTTTTCAATTGTTTGATAAGGGCCGTATCGGTGCTTGGTTCTTCAATGGCCTCTTCCGTCCTGGCAGGTTCAGTGATGGTTGGTGGGACTAAGATGTCCTTGGAGCTAGTGGCTGCGTAAGGACGACTGGCGGCGGTGAGGTGGTTAATGGCTAAGGCCTTGGAATTAGCCTTCCGTATTTCTTTGGGAGTGATAGGGACAGTTTCCCCTTTGGTGAGGTACACATCTTCCTCATCATCGAACCAGATTCCATTGATTTGTGGAATGAAAGGAGAGATATGGTGAGAGCAGTCAATCACTTCTCCGATGAAGATAGCATGGGAGCTAAAGTGGTTATCCTTATTGCTTGGCTTGTCCCCGGGTAATGGTATTTTCCCGCTCTCAATCAAGTCCTGGATTAGATGCTTCAACTTCCAACATTTCTTGGTGTCATGTCCATTGCCCCGATGATATTGGCCATAGGCTTGGGCATTGTAGCTTTTGGAGCGTTTTTCAATTGGAACTTCGGGAGTTGGGCCTATCGGTTTGACCAGGCCCTTGGAAGACAGCCTTTGTAAGGCATATGTATAGGTAGTCCCTATATCAGTGAATATAGGCATCTAACAGGTTAACCGTGTCAAAGATACTTCGCGTTGCAGCCGGGGGCTTGGTAGTGGATGAGGAAGCCCCTTGGTATCCCTTGCTAGAGGCTTTAATCAGGCTCTCTAGTCTTAGATCATCTTCAATTCTCATGCCCATTTCAGTAAGAGTGGTGAAATTGGGTATGACAGCATACCGGAGGTGGACCCGGTAGGAAGGGAGGAGGTTCTTGACAAAGGCCTCCACTAAAGTCTTTTCACTGGGCTTATCGACCAGTTTCACACTTTCGGCCCTCCAACGTTGGAGGTATTTGGTAAAACCCTCCTTAGGTTCTTCGGCCATAACCTCTAGAGACCGCATTGTGGTCTGGATCTTGGTGTTATCAGCATAGTTCCGAGCAAATTCTGTAGCCACATCATCCCATGTCGAGAACTTCTTTGGGTCTAGCCTGTAGTACCAGGCCTTTGGGTGTTTCTCAAGGGATGCAGCAAAGAGGTTTTTGAACATCGAAGAATCCACTCCCTTAATAGCCATGAATTCCGTGAAGGCCCGTACATGGAGCAACGGGTCTTCAGTCCCTTCAAACATGGGTAAGCCCGTGAGATTCAGGTTCGCGGGCAGCTTGTCACCACCGGGGAGTATTCCCGACTATTCTCCCGATGGGTATTGTTACTTCCAGTTAAGTGAACTTGTTCTTCTAATCGGCGGACGGAGCTAACTAGTTCAGCTAGAGGTTTCGTAACCCCGGTATTTGGAGTCCTTTGCTCCACTGCAGCTAAACGAGCAACGATAGCCACTTGACCGACCCTCATTTCTGTTAGTTGGGCATCAATGTCGAGTTGTTTCTCGGCCATGGCATCCACGGAGGCCTTCAGACTGTTCAGAGCTGCTTCCATTTTGCGACTGTGTCTTGTGGACGGTGGCCTGTCTGTAAGAACACCGCGCAATCAGAAACTGAACCCGGACCTTGGAACCAAAATAGTACATCCCGAGCCGGGAGAAGACTAAAAAAACGACTTGAAAGAGACTTTTAGACGTGTGACTCGTGGAAAACGGGTGTTCCTTAGGATTCGACGGGTGGGCCGAATCCTGTTCGAAGGAAGGTCCATGTGAGACGTCCCCAGACTTTGGACTCAAATGTGTAGACGGGCCCTCCTTTGTAGGAGTGTGTCCTACGTAGGTGGGCCTTGCCTTAGTCTAATAAGGCGGACTGGGATAGGGAAGAAACTCGTGATGTAAGATTGACGGAGTTTCGACGCTAAAGACCTTGACGACTTAGGACATGACCCGACACTGCTAAATACGGGAAAGTCCTAAAACGGAAGAAAGTTTTGAAAAGGATTATTTTTGGAAAGTCCGAGAAAAACTCGGGGAAAGGCCCGATTGTTTTCAAGAAAATCGGAAAGGGCATCGGGCCTTGTTTTGAAAGTCCGAAAATATTTTCGAGTTTTGAATTGGGCAGCATACCGGCTAGAAAGTGGGCTATTTCGAGTAAAATCATAAGTCCTGAATTCGGTAGCTTTCCGGGTTTTGAAATTTGAATATTATTTTTGAAAAGATGCATTTTTGAAATGATGGTTTTTTGAAAACGACACAGAAACCAAGCAGCACATAGTCACGCAAGCAATATAACGACGCCATGTATGCTTTACACTAAGTCTCGGTCGGTCTAAATAGGGTCTATACCAGTGCACATAGCCTAGACGAGAATCGGGACGGACTTCGTAAGTCGAGTTGAGCTTAGAACATGCCACGAAACCCATACGAATCGACCACGAGCACCTTTAACGTATCCAAGTCGGAATACATCGTGGTATAGTGGGACGTCGGTGACCAGTACCGGCCCGGGAAAATATGGGGTTATGCATGAACCGTAAAACTAAAACGCATATTGTATTCGTCAAACGATTTCTATTCGAGTCTCACCCTGAGGATGCCGATGGTAAGTCACGCATCAGTTAATCCCCAGCGGAGTCGCCAAATTGTGGACATGACGTAGGTCCACCGCGACGTGGCCACGCGCGGGTTTGGGTAGGCGATTGCACCTTCATATGAGAATGGATCGAATTGAAATTTAAGTCGAAATGGAGTCGCCACCGAACTTTGCGGGAGTTCGGACCCGTTCGAGCCAACTCTATATCGCTATGGACCATACACAAAGTATGGCCCATTTCGGTTTTAGAGTTTATTTGGCTCGTCCCTTTGCATTGCGATACCGATACCATCTATACCGGTAATCGTATAAAGAATGACTCTCGTGCGCCAACGGTTTCGGGCATCCGGAAACCGAGGTTCTGAGTAAGGGGTGAGGGTACTTGTTGGGAAGCCCACTAAGGACACCCAACCCCGCCCGCACTTAGCGGCCTCTACTAAGACATCGTTTGACTTTCTAATATGCGCGTTAGTGATTCGGTGAAATGATATGCAAACAGCGTTTTTTGCTAAGCATGCGAATTAAATGTGAGCTACGTCATTATAATGCATCTAATTTTTTGTCGAAGTGATTTTGCATGCGTGGGTTCATTTATAAACGGTAAAACGTAAATAAATAAAGCAAAAGCAATATAAATCAGTTACAAGTTACACGGGCGGAATACAACCCGGAATTCACAATACAACGAGCAATAATATTGAATAATCGGAATACATAACTAAAATGAGAGCCAACAAATAGAGACGGACCCGTATATAGTAAATATGAATTAGACCGTGAGTCGTGTAAATGGACGAACTTTGATTGAATACGCATTATTTTGTGTACTAACCAAAGGACGGAGATATAGGACCTAGGCGTGGTGCTAGCCCGATCCCAAATCCCGATGCCTTGTCCCAACTTATCATATTGAGAAATTGGAGTCTAAATTAATTATGCGTCGGATACGACTAAGGAGTCGTCAACGCAAGATTAATAGTGAGACCGTCGATCAAAGTTGTTTATGTGCAATGATATGCATGTATTTTGAAAGGGAGATCACGTGATTGACTTAACACGTGTCGACTATGTCGCTTTTTTAAAAGACGAGGCTCGGATGATAAAAAGAGCTCTCGATTTTCTGGGCTACAGGAGCCACTCGATCGAGTCTGACTCGATCGAGTGTGTCCTCGAGGAGGCTTCTGCCTAAAATTTGGGGTGCTACTCGACCGAGTAGCTTATGTACTCGGTCGAGTGGCACCTGTACGAGTTATGAGTCGTTTTATTTTATTTGTTTTAAATCGATGGTTGGCCGAGTTAAATAAAAATATTGACGATTTAGATTTAACTCGGTTTTTCGATACTATAATCATGTCTTATATTATTATAATACCGTTATCGGAATTTTATAGAAAATGTTAATGTGAGTTTGAAAGATTTAATTAGCGACGAAATTTTAGCCCTCCGCGTCACGACATCGATATTAATCCTAACGGATTATGTGATGTCGATTTTAGCATCAACGGATTTCATGCTAATCTCGAAAATGGGATCAAATGCGTTCAACTATGATCGGTCATGATCACGTCGTACCCTTGAGTACATTGGGGCGGTGCTCCCCGAAAGGGCGCCACCTTCGTCGTTGCTCTTAAAGGGATTAGACGGACTTCAGATGATCGTCATAGTTAAACGGATTTGAAGCCGAAATTTATTATTATTACGTATATACATACACGGTATTAATTGTTAATGACAATAATTAAATGTTAAATTGTTAGATGCGATAAATAAATGTTAGATGTTAGTGTTAGTAATATTGTCATTACTATCGACATAATTATAATACTAATACATAAAGATAAATGTACATAAAAAAGAACGAAAAAAAGAAAGAAGAAGGAAATGTCGGTGTTGAATTGTCACACCCTCAACCTACATGCTCTTGCTTCTCGGGATACGGTTCGTCAAACGGCGGCAATTTCTCGGGAACTTCGAGATACGTAGGGAGAGTTGATGGTGTGTATGTATGGAGGTTTTGTAGAGACGTATTTTAACGAGTTTTGGCTCTCGAAATGTGTGCAAGTGTGATGGTGCTTAAGGGTTGAATTATGGCTGAAATGTGAGTCTTTTTTGAAGGTAGTGAATGCTTAAGAAAAGTTGTGTTTTGTTTGAGGGTTGATGGGGTATTTATAGGAAAACCCACGACCTAGGGTCACTCGATCGAGTGGCCCTAGTGCACTCGGTCGAGTGCCCTTGAAGACGAATCTGGTCCGGTTTTTGAGGCTCCACTCGACCGAGTGGGTCAATCCACTCGACCGAATGGATCAATTAGGACGCACCATTTTAGGAAATGGTTGACCTAGATTGATTTTTATTTTTTGAATTTGGGCGCCATTTTCTAGGGGTGTATCAGGTTGTTTTTGTGTGTCGGGTTCGTATTTGACTGGGTTTCGACCCGGTCGCTAAAAGACGGGTTACATTTTTGGTGTCGGTTTTGGCCCAAATTAGTCTTATTTTACTTGGAACGACCCACTGGGCCTGAATTTGAGGTTGTTTTGGGTGATTTGTATTCCGTCAAAAACCCACGCCTGACATTATTGATTTCGAGCCCGTATCCGAGCGCGTTAGAGCACGTTAGCGTCCGATCATCATCGGGTGTTTTTTGGAAACTACCATAGACAACTGGCAGTCAAAATGCGGGTGTCTACAGATAGTTTCTGACTATTTCTAGATTATTCTTTGGGACGGACTTTGTCCATGGACTTTGTTCGATATAGTCTCTGACTATCTCTGGCCTATTCTTTGGGACGGATCTTTGTCCCTGGACTTTCTTCAAGATAGTTTCTGACTATCTCTGGACTAGTCTTTGGGACGGATCTTTGTCCCTGGACTTTCTTCGAGATAGTTTCCGACAATCTCTGGACTAATCTTCGGGACAGATCTTTGTCCCTGGACTTTCTTCGAGATAGTTTCTGATAATGTCTAGACTATTCTTCGGGACGGATCTTTGTCCCTCGGACTTTCTTCGAAATAGTCTCTTACTATTTTTGGCCAATTCTTTGGGACGGATCTTTGTCCCCGGACTTTCTTCGAGATAGTTTCTGACTATCTCTGCACTATTCTTCGGGACGGATCTTTGTCCCTCGGACTTTCTTCGAAATAGTCTCTTACTATTTCTGGCCAATTCTTTGGGACGGATCTTTGTCCCCGGACTTTCTTCGAGATAGTTTATGACTATCTCTGCACTATTCTTCGGGACGGATCTTTGTCGCTGGACTTTCTTCGAGATAGTTTCTGACTATCTCTGGCCTATTCTTTGGGATGGATCTTTGTCCCTGGACTTTCTTTGAGATAGTTATTGACCATCTCTGGACAATTCTTCGGGACGGACCTTTGTCCATGGACTTTCTTCGAGATAGTTTTTGACTATCTCTAGATTTTCTTTGGGATGGACTTTGTCCATGGACTTTGTTCGAGATAGTCTATGACTATCTCTGGCCTATTCTTTGGGACGGATCTTTGTCCCTGGACTTTATTCGAGATAGTTTCTGACTATATCTGGACTAGTCTTCGTGACGGACCTTTGTCCATGGACTTTCTTCGAGATAGTTTCTGACTATCTCTAGATTATTTTTTGGGACGGACTTTGTCCATGGACATTCTTCGAAATAGTTTCTTACTATTTGTGGCCAATTCTTTGGGACGGATCTTTGTCCCTGAACTTTGTTCGAGATAGTTTCTGACTATCTTTGGACTATTCTTCGGGACAGATCATTGTCCCTGGACTTTCTTCTAGATAGTTTCTGACAATTTCTGGACTATTCTTCGGGACGAATCTTTGTCCCTCGGACTTTCTTCGATATAGTTTCTTACTATCTCTGGCCAATTCTTTGGGACGGATCTTTGTCCCTGAACTTTCTTCGAGATAGTTTTGGACTATCTCTGGACTATTATTTGGGATGGATCTTTGTCCCTGGACTTTTTTCGAGATAATTTCTAACTATCTCTGGCTTATTCTTTGGGACGGATCTTTGTCCCTAGACTTTCTTCGAGATAGTTTCTAACTTTTTCTGGCCTATTCTTTGGGACGGATCTTTGTCTCTCGACTTTCTTCGAGATAGTTTCTGACAATCTCTGGACTAGTCTTCGGGACAGATCTTTGTCCCTGGACTTTTTTCGAGATAGTTTCTGACAATTTCTAGACTATTCTTCGGGACGGATCTTTGTCCCTCGGACTTTCTTCGAAATAGTCTCTTACTATTTCTGGCCAATTCTTTGGGACGGATCTTTGTCCCTGGACTTTCTTCGAGATAGTTTCTAACTATCTCTGCACTATTCTTCGGGACGGATCTTTGTCGCTGGACTTTCTTCTAGATAGTTTCTGACTATCTTTGGCCTATTCTTTGGGATGGATATTTGTCCCTGGACTTTCTTCGAGATAGTTTTTGACCACCTATGAACTATTCTTTGGAACGGATCTTTGTCCCTGGATTTTCTTCGGGATAGTTTCTGACAATCTCTAGCCTATTCTTGGGGATGGATCTTTGTCCCTGGACTTTCTTTGAGATAGTTATTGACCATCTCTGGACAATTCTTCGGGACGAACCTTTGTCCATGGACTTTCTTCGAGATAGTTTCTGACTATCCCTAGATTATTCTTTGGGATGGACTTTGTCCATGGACTTTGTTCGAGATAGTCACTGACTATCTCTGGCATATTCTTTGGGACGGATCTTTGTCCCTTGACTTTATTCGAGATAGTTTCTGACTATCTCCGGCCTATTCTTTAGGATGGATCTTTGTCCCTGGACTTTATTCGAAAAAGTTTCTTACTATCTCTAGATTATTCTTTGGGACGGATCTTTGTCCCTAGACTTTCTTCGAGATAGTTTCTAACTATTTCTGGCCTATTGTTTGGGACGGATCTTTGTCCCTCGACTTTCTTCGAGATAGTTTCTGACAATCTCTGTACTAGTCTTCGGGACAGATCTTTGTCCCTGGACTTTCTTCGAGATAGTTTCTGACAATCTCTGGACTAGTCTTCGGGACAGATCTTTGTCACTGGACTTTCTTCGAGATAGTTTCTGACAATGTCTAGACTATTCTTCGAGACGGATCTTTGTCCCTCAGACTTTCTTCAAAATAGTCTCTTACTATTTCTGGCCTATTCTTTGGGATGGATCTTTGTCCCTGGACTTTCTTCGAGATAGTTTTTGACTACCTATGGACTATTCTTTGTGACGGATCTTTGTCCCTGGATTTTCTTCGGGATAGTTTCTGACAATCTCTGGACAATTCTTCGGGACGGACCTTTGTCCATGGACTTTCTGCGAGATAGTTTCTGACTATCTCAAGATTATTCTTTGGGACGGACTTTGTCCATGGACTTTGTTCGAGATAGTCTCTCTGACTATCTCCGACCTATTGATGGGTGAGATTTGTCGTGGATCCCAACCGTCAAACAAAACCGGCTATACCTAGTGGGTAGTTAGGGTAAGTCGGGTCGAATCCACAGGGACGGGAGGTCGGACTAAGATATGCTACGGTGAAGGACTATGTTCGAGACAAGCTAATCTAGGAGGAGAAGGCTAAGACTATGACTACGGCTAAGGAGAAAGCAAACAAAGGAGAACGGGCTAGGATTAGGTAGGGGTCAAAGGGGTAATGGAATGGTCAAGGGAGAAATAGAGTGAAGGAGGTAGTAGGGTAATGTAGGTAATGCCCGGGCTCTCGCAACTTAGACTCACCTAGAGGTTCCACCTAAAACCCACCTCGGCGACACAAACGACAAACGGGGTTACTAGCGTGATATCGGGGCCTAGGTCGCATCCGGGCTCTCGCAACATAGACCGACTTAGGGGTCGTCCTCACCGGGCTCTTGCAACTTAGTGAGGGAACCAAACCCACAAACAAACTATCACCCACAAGAGAAAAGCAAGAAAAACAAGCATATGCACATACTAGTCATTCAAGCATTTCAACAAACATGTGATATGCATCAAACCAAGAGGAAACCCAAGTCTTCCACCAACATCTCCAACAATCCCTTAATCATCCAATTAACACCCTAATCACCTTACTAACCCTAGCAAGATACTACTCTAACATATCTATACTAAAACTAACACTAAGAAGAGAAATCAATTCAAGAACAAGAGGATGCATAAATGAAACTAGCAAGAATGAAGAACAAAACAATAAACAAGAACTAAAGATTCAAACTTGAATGATAAAAACAAGATTAAGAAGAAGGAAAAGGGATTATACCATACTAGAAGATGAAAAGAAGAAGGAAACTTGCATAAATGGAAGAATCCAAAACAAACATCCAAGGTTGTCAAGCTTGAATGGAGATCTTGAAGAATTCCCAAATTACAAGCATTAATCTATGATTAACGATAAACTAAGGACTAATCTACACTAATCTATGCTAATCTATGCTAAAACTATCTAGGGTTTAGTCTCTAATGAAAGGCATCAGCTTAACATAACAAGGGAATAGTATTTATAGGGTTACAAATGGAAGGGAGAAGAAAAGAATTGAAGGCGGGCTGCAGCACCCCCGTCCCGGTCGAGACGAGGTGGTCCCGGTCGGGATGGGTTCGGTCCCGGCCGAGGCGAGATGCTCCCGGTCGGGACGAGCCACAGACAGGAGCTCCTTCAATTGCTCCTTCATCCCGGACGGGATGAGGCCATACCCGTCCGGGATGAGCCTTGTAGGCCTCCAATATGAACTTTTTGGTCCCTCCTTGCTTCTCATGGGCTTCCCATCGATTCTCGGGACTCGGGATCGGGTCTCGGAGGCTCGGGATTGGGTCCCAAGGTCTCGGGGTCGATTCCAAGGCATCGAGGCATCGTTTCTTTACTCCGTTGGCTCCAAAATGGGTATGTATCTAGTCGGAATCGCTCCAACTCTTCCAAATCAGTCACGGGAACCTGAAACGAACTAAAGGAAGCATAAGAAGCCCATAAATCGCTCCCAAGGAGCGATTCCACAAGGAAAATGGGACCAAAACACTACAAAATAGGCACTACAAACGACACTTATCAACTCCCCCACACTTAACCCTTACTCGCCCTCGAGTATGCACAAACTAACTACTAAACTAGCCGAATGGGTATTAGCCCACCCTACGCCCCTTCAACTCACGCGAGTGCACTTAGAGGAAAAGTGCACTCCGCAAGGCAAGTCGGGCCTTGCGACAAAACTGTGGATGCAACCGGACACAAACACACAAACAAACAAACAAACACTTAGACGGTTGCACCCAAAACAAAAGAAATACCGCTTCCCTCTAAAAGCGGTGAAAGAAGCACCGGTTTAGGACTCGAGGTAAGTGACAAGGTTCCCAAGCTAGCAATACAAACCAAGGTGGACTAAACCCTAATAGTATGACGATAATGCAACAAAAACGTTGGTAACTTACCTAGGTCCTCCTAATTTCTAAAAACGTACTACGGGACGATCGGCGGAGTGGAAAAGTGAAGAACCACGGTGTTAGTCGACACTGTAGGTAAGTGAGACCCCGCCCCCTTTAGCGTGAGCCAAGAGGGTTGTCCCATGTCTAAAACCGCCTAACTAGTCCAAGTAAAAAGGTGGAAAACATGCAAAATGAGGGAAGATCGACTAATGCCGCTATCATCCTTCCTCGGGACTCGGTCCTTTGGTAGGCTCTTCACGGCAAAAGTCGGAAAAAGGCTTATTTTGAGAGGTAGGGGTTATTTTTGTGAATCGGGTTTTCTTTTGGCATTTTCTCTTTTCTTTTGCATTTTTTTCTTTGTTTTGCCATGCCATTCTTTTTCTTCTTTTCTATTTTCTTTTTGGCTTTCGTGCCTTTTCTTTTTCTTTATTCTTTTCTTTCTTTCATTTTCTTTCTTTTTCTTTTCTTAGCCATTTTTGGCTTGATTCGGCTTTTTGGCATTCCTTAGTAATAAGAAAGAGAGATCAACAAATTGCATTTTTATTGTGTGGACTTGTGTAGGAAGTAGGGAAATGGGTATGTCGGGACGACGTCTTCCCTTCATACTCACAAAAAGGGGAGAACTTGGACTAATCAAATAATCCTAAACACGGTCACCTAAGGGACGAGACTCGGTAACCAAGGCCTTTTCACACCGTGGGTGGTCATAATGGTCAAAATGCAAATCCCGTAGTAAATCCCTAGTAAGCTAGGTGGACTCAAGGTAAAGGACCAACGAAATCATTGATTTAGGGTCATTCTACTAGATTAAAGTCCAAGACTCGATTTACATTACTAGGAAGGGAAAGTACACACTCACACACTAGCCTCTAAACCGGGTTTTCGAAAACGGTTTACACACACAAGGCACAACTAACACACATAAAACAAAGACACAACCAAAGAAAGTGAAAGAAAAAGAGACAAAACAAAACAAAACAAAACAAAACAAGGAGAAACAACACATAAACAAAACAAACACCACCCCGATCTTCAAACAAGTCTCCAAATCCTACCACAATCTTTACAAAGCTCCTCCCGAGCACACATCTTCACAAATCTCCTCCAAACTCACAAGAAGCAAAGAGGGAAAAAGGGATGAAGAGATGTTACCGGAAGTCTTGAAAGCTCACCAAAGCTAACGGCGATTGGGCAACCTATAAGGAGAAAAAGGGGGGGCAAAGCACGCACAACAAAATACGATATAACGACACAAAAAGGAAAAGACACAAAAGAAAATCTTTTTTATTTTTGTGAAATTTTTCAAATTTTTAGGGTTTTTTGAAGAATTTTTCGAAAAACAAAGAAAATAAAACTAACGACGATAGAATATCGCTCCCCCACACTTAAACCGAGCCATGTCCTCATGCTCGATCGTAGTGTGCGGAGAGACAAAAGAAAAAGAAAAGAAACTACGAAAATAAAGCTAAAAATCAAAAATAAAGTGAAGAAAAGGGTAGAAGGTGTCCGGCCGGGGTGTAGTCAAGTCACCATGGGCCGAGCCAAGAAAAGATATGGATGGGGGAAGAAATAAAAAGAAGGAAATAAAAAGAAATGGGAGGGGAGGGCTAGGTGTAATCAAGTCACCTAGCCCGGATTCCGCCTAAATCCGATTAAATCCAACAAAAGGGGTGAAAAACTTGTAAATTTTGGATTTCGAAATGACTCTCGATGTAGTCACGTCATTGAGAGTCGGGAGCAACCATATACCAAGGCCTCGAAGGTCACCATGACACAAAATAATGAGAAGGGGAACATGCAAAGGGAGATAAGCTATAAAAGACGGAAAAGAAAGGATAGTTGCCATACCGAATGGTTGGCAACTCACTCACTCCATCGTCTCGATGATCCATGTAAGCACATAGCTAGGCTTCATTATTGCCATTCCTCTTGAAACTCGATAAGTACGCATGGTTAAGGTAGTAATGGTGTGAGGGGTGGAAATTGATGTGAAGGTCGGTGCCAAGTGTATAGAAGATGAAGTAAGGGTATGAAAATGAAGTATATGGATGGTATGATATGAGAAAGGATAAGTAGGGAGGTTGGGTGGGGGTATACAATGGTTGGGTGGGCTTAAATGTCGAAGAATAGGCACTAAAAAGGAGTAGGAGACCATCCCGGTCGGAATAGATGGTCCCGATCGGGATGATCAACCCTTCCCGATCGGGAAGCCTCCTTCCCGGTCGGGAAGCCACTCCAGAAATCTCGAAATATGGCACCATTATCCCGATCGGGACGGCTCCTTCCCGGTCGGGATGACACACTCGTCCCGGTCGGGAAGCTCCCTTCCCGCCCGGGATGGGTCTTCTTGACCTCCAAAACCCTAAAAGCTTCACCAAAGCTTTAAAAAGCGACTTCCAAACTCACGATCCAAGCTCTATCATTAACCATTCCTCTCTAGGAATCATCTTCACTTCACACCTATGACAATAGGCTAAAATACAACATCAAATTCCCTCCCTCACATCGCTCATCAAAATACCAAATAAACAAGAATTTCTCAAAAACTAACAACCCTAGAAACCAAACTATACAAACATAAACACAAATACAAGCACAAAAGAAAGGGAAAAGATATTTACACTAAAATACTCTCTCCAACTACACCTCCATAGCCATCAAGAGCTCGGAGGAGTAAGTCAAATGCTCTAGCAACATCTTCAATGAAGCTCACATGGCCGAGCCTAGCCACTCCCAAAAGTTTTCAAGTCGGAGGGAAGAAGCGATCATCTTCATTATGCTCGGGGTTCTCGTGATCTTCCGGGTCTTCCAAACCAACATTGCTACGACTCTTATGACCATCCGGTAGGTATAGTGGTCTTGAGTCGTGCTCGGTGTCATGATGTGGGAGATCACACCCTAGGGGTGTCGCTTCTTCTACGGGGTCGAGAGTGGAACTCTTTTCCACCGCCCGACAAGGATCCTCTTCACCAACCGTCTCACAAGACAAGGGACTAGACATCGTGTGCGGTAGAGGAGGAGAAGGCATCAAGTTTTCTTCATTGGAGGCTTAGGATCCTCCAATTTCCCATTCAAGGCAAGTTCCAAGGCATCTACTTCTTTTTCCCAAGTATTGCGCTCCTTTTCACTCACCTTGTCTATATGGCCTAGAGGAGGTATGTCTTCACTTGGCTTTGGATTGTCTAGATCCGGCTCTTCACGAAGGAAATCAAACAAATCCAACTTGATAGCCAATACATTGGCTCCCCAAGAGTTATCTTGATAATCATGTTCAACTCCCTCCTCATTGTTGGCCCTTGAAGCCTCAACTCCCTCTATTCTTCCCATATCTTCACCGCCCAAGCAACACTCAACAATGACCTCGTGATTGACCCCCTCTTCTTCATTTGTAGCTTCACGATCGGGTTGACTTTCTTCTGGAGGCACCCGACTTTCATGCCCAAATGAACCTTCCTCAACATGTTGTGGATCTCGAGTGGCCGACATCGTGATATGAGCCATGACTGCATTGATCCGAGCATCTTGCACCCCTATTTGGGCCTTGAGCTCATTTTCAACCCCTTGTATGTAAGTCATCATCATTTGTTGACTCTTTTGCATTAAATTCATCATCTCATGTTGACCCTTATGCAATATCATTATCGCCTCTTGTTGACTTTTTTGCATTTGGACCAACATTTGACAATTCTCAAAGTTAGGGATTTCTGGTTGTGGGTTATGTGAGGGTGTTTGGTAGTTGTTAGGATGTTGGAATGATCCTTGACAACCTTCTTGGTAACCATATGGAGGGCGTTCGTGAGATTGTTGATGAGGTTGATATGGTTGGTGAGATCTCGAGACTTGGCCATTTGCCCCAAAGTTGCCTCGTGATGATTGATGGTAGCTCGGACGAGTCATGTCCATAACGTCACTTTGGTTCCTAGGATGAGCTAGAAGCACTTGAGCAAACGTTAGTAGCCTAGTGCTTTTGAGGCACTAGGAAGATAGGGTAGCACATAAGAAGAAAAACGGAGATACACAAGGAGAAGAGAACACAAAAGTCAAGAACAAAGTCCACAACTAAGCAAACAAAAGTCTAAACTACGCCGTCCCCGGAAACGGCGCCAATTTGATGGGTGAGATTTGTCGTGGATCCCAACCGTCAAACAAAACCGGCTATACCTAGTGGGTAGCTAGGGTAAGTCGGGTCGAATCCACAGGGACGGGAGGTCGGACTAAGGTATGCTACGGTCAATGACTATGTTCGAGACAAGCTAATCTAGGAGGAGAAGGCTAAGACTATGACTACGGCTAAGGAGAAAGCAAACAGAGAAGAACGGGCTAGGATTAGGTCGGGGTCAAAGGGGTAATGGAATGGTCAAGGGAGAACTAGAGTGAAGGAGGTAGTCGGGTAATCTAGGTAATGCGCGGGCTCTCGCAACTTAGACTCACCTAGAGGTTCCACCTAAAACCCACCTCGGCGACACAAACGACAAACGGGGTTACTAGCGTGATATCGGGGCCTAGGTCGCATCCGGGCTTTCGCAACTTAGACCGACTTAGGGGTCGTCCTCACCGGGCTCTCGTAACTTAGTGAGGGAACCAAACCCACAAACAAACTATCACCCACAAGAGAAAAGCAAGAAAAACAAGCATATGCACATACTAGTCATTCAAGGATTTCAACAAACATGTGATATGCATCAAACCAAGAGGAAACCCAAGTCTTCCACCAACATCTCCAACAATCCCTTAATCATCCAATTAACACCCTAATCATCTTAATAACCCTAGCAAGATACTACTCTAACATATCTATACTAAAACTAACACTAAGAAGAGAAATCAATTCAAGTACAAGAGGATGCATAAATGAAACTAGCAAGAATGAAGAACAAAACAATAAACAAGAACTAAAGATTCAAACTTGAATGATAAAAACAAGATTAAGAAGAAGGAAAAGGGATTATACCATACTAGAAGATGAAAAGAAGAAGGAAACTTGCATAAATGGAAGAACCCAAAACAAACATCCAAGGTTGTCAAGCTTGAATGGAGATCTTGAAGAATTCCCAAATTACAAGCATTAATCTATGATTAACGATAAACTAAGGACTAATCTACACTAATCTATGCTATTCTATGCTAAAGCTATCTAGGGTTTAGTCTCTAATGAAAGGCATCAGCTTAACATAACAAGGAAAGAGTATTTATAGGGTTACAAATGGAAGGGAGAAGAAAAGAATAGAAGGCGGGCTGCAGCACCCCCGTCCTAGCCGAGACGAGGTGGTCCCGGTCGGGATGGTTTCGGTCCCGGCCGAGACGAGATGCTCCCGGTCGGGACGAGCCACAGACAGGAGCTCCTTCAATTGCTCCTTCATCCCGGACGGGATGAGGCCATACCCGTCCGGGATGAGCCTTGTAGGCCTCCAATATGAACTTTTTGGTCCCTCCTTGCGTCTCATAGGTTTCCCATCGATTCTCGGGATGGGATCGGGTCTCGGGGGCTAGGGATTAGGTCCCAAGGTCTCGGGGTCGATTCCAAGGCATCGAGGCATCGTTCCTTTACTCCATTGGCTCCAAAATGTGTATGTATCGAGTCGGAATCGCTCCAACTCTTCCAAATCAATCTCGGGAACCTGAAACGAACTAAAAGAAGCATAAGAAGCCCATAAATCGCTCCCAAGGAGCGATTCCACAAGGAAAATGGAACCAAAACACCACAAAATAGGCACTACAAACGACACTTATCACCTATTCTTTGGGACGGATCTTTGTCCCTAGACTTTCTTCGAGATAGTTTCTGACTATCTCTGGACTAGTCTTTGTGACAGACCTTTGTCCATGGACTTTCTTCGAGATAGTTTCTGACTATCTCTAGATTATTCTTTGGGACGGACTTTGTCCATGGACTTTCTTCGAAATAGTTTCTTACTATTTCTGGCCAATTCTTTGGGACGGATCTTTGTCCCTGAACTTTCTTCGAAATATTTTCTGACTATCTTTGGACTATTCTTCGGGACAGAACATTGTCCCTGGACTTTCTTCGAGATAGTTTCTGACAATTTCTAGACTACTCCTCGGGACGAATCTTTGTCCCTCAGACTTTCTTCGAGATAGTTTCTTACTATCTCTGGCCAATTCTTTGGGACGGATCTTTGTTGCTGGACTTTCTTCGAGATAGTTTTGGACTATCTCTGGACTACTATTCGGGACGGATCTTTGTCCCTTGACTTTCTTCGAGAATGTTTCTGACTATCTCCGACCTATTCTTTACGATGGATCTTTGTCCCTGGACTTTCTTCGAGATAGTTTCTAACTATCTCTGGCTTATTCTTTGGGACGGATCTTTGTCCCTCGACTTTCTTCGAGATAGTTTCTGACAATCTCTGGACTAGTCTTCGGGACATATCTTTGTCCCTGGACTTTTTTCGAGATAGTTTCTGACAATTTCTAGACTATTCTTCGGGACGGATCTTTGTCCCTCGGACTTTCTTCGAAATAGTCTCTTACTATTTCTGGCCAATTCTTTGGGACGGATCTTTGTCCCTGGACTTTCTTCGAGATAGTTTCTGACTATCTCTGCACTATTCTTCGGGACGGATCTTTGTCGCTGGACTTTCTTCTAGATAGTTTCTGACTATCTTTGGCCTATTCTTTGGGATTGATATTTGTCCCTGGACTTTCTTCGAGATAGTTTCTGACAATCTCTGGACTATTCTTCGGGACAGATCTTTTCCCTGGACTTTCTTCGAGATAGTTTCTGACTATCTCTGCACTATTGTTCGGGACGGATCTTTGTCGCTGGACTTTCTTCGAGATAGTTACTGACTATCTTTGGCCTATTCTTTGGGATGGATCTTTGTCCCTGGACTTTCTTCGAGATAGTTTTTGACTACCTATGGACTATTCTTTGGGACGGATCTTTGTCCCTGGATTTTCTTCGGGATAGTTTCTGACAATCTCTGGCCTATTCTTTGGGATGGATCTTTGTCCCTGGACTTTCTTCGAGATAGTTTCTGACTATCTCTGGACTAGTCTTCGTGACGGACCTTTGTCCACGGACTTTTTTCGAGATAGTTCCTGACTATCTCTAGATTATTCTTTAGGACGGACTTTGTCCATGGACTTTCTTCGAAATAGTTTCTTACTATTTCTGGCCAATTCTTAGGGACGGATCTTTGTCCCTGAACTTTGTTCGAGATAGTTTCTGACTATCTTTGGACTATTCTTCGGGACAGATCTTTTCCCTGGACTTTCTTCGAGATAGTTTCTGACAATAATTTCTGGACTATTCTTCGGGACGAATCTTTGTCCCTTGGACTTTCTTCGAGATAGTTTCTTACTATCTCTGCACTATTGTTCGGGACAGATCTTTGTCGCTGGACTTTCTTCGAGATAGTTACTGACTATCTTTGGCCCATTCTTTGGGATGGATCTTTGTCCCTGGACTTTCTTCGAGATAGTTTTTGACTACCTATGGACTATTCTTTGGGACGGATCTTTATCCCTGGACTTTATTCGAGATAGTTTCTGACTATCTCCGGCCTATTCTTTAGGACGGATCTTTGTCCCTAGACTTTCTTCGAAATAGTTTCTAACTATTTCTGGCCTATTCTTTGGGACGGATCTTTGTCCCTCGACTTTCTTCGAGATAGTATCTGACAATCTCTGGACTAGTCTTCGGGACAGATCTTTGTCCCTGGACTTTCTTCGAGATAGTTTCTGACAATGTCTAGACTATTCTTCGGGACGGATCTTTGTCCCTGGACTTTCTTCGAGATAGTTTCTGACTATCTCTGGACTAGTCTTCGTGACGGACCATTGTCCACGGACTTTTCTCGAGATAGTTTCTGACTATCTCTAGATTATTCTTTGGGACGGACTTTGTCCATGGACTTTCTTCGAAATAGTTTCTTACTATTTCTGGCCAATTCTTAGGGACGGATCTTTGTCCCTGAACTTTGTTCGAGATAGTATTTGACTAACTTTTGCCTATTCTTTGGGACGGATCTTTGTCCCTGGACTTTCTTCGAGATAGTTTCTCACTATCTCTGGACTAGTCTTCGTGACGGACCTTTGTCCACGGACTTTTTTCGTGATAGTTTTTTACTATCTCTAGATTATTCTTCGGGACGGACTTTGTCCATGGACTTTCTTCGAAATAGTTTCTTACTATTTCTGGCCAATTCTTAGGGACGGATCTTTGTCCCTGAACTTTGTTCGAGATAGTTTCTGACTATCTTTGGACTATTCTTCGGGATAGATCTTTTCCCTGGACTTTCTTCGAGATAGTATCTGACAATTTCTGGACTATTCTTCGGGACGAATCTTTGTCCCTTGGACTTTCTTCGAGATAGTTTCTTACTATCTCTGCACTATTGTTCGGGACGGATCTTTGTCGCTGGACTTTCTTCGAGATAGTTACTGACTATCTTTGGCCTATTCTTTGGGATGGATCTTTGTCCCTCGACTTTCTTCGAGATAGTTTCTGACAATCTCTGGACTAGTCTTCGGGACAGATCTTTGTCCCTGGACTTTCTTCGAGATAGTTTCTGACAATGTCTAGACTATTTTTCGGGACGGATCTTTGTCCCTCAGACTTTTTTCAAAATAGTCTCTTACTATTTCTGGCCAATTCTTTGGGACGGATCTTTGTCCCTGGACTTTCTTCGAGATAGTTTCTGCCTATCTCTGCACTATTCTTCGGGATAGATCTTTGTCACTGGACTTTCTTCGAGATAGTTACTGACTATCTTTGGCCTATTCTTTGGGATGGATCTTTGTCCCTGGACGTTCTTCGAGATAGTTTTTGACTACCTATGGACTATTCTTTGGTACGGATCTTTGTCCCTTGATTTTCTTCGGGATAGTTTCTGACAATCTCTGGCCTATTCTTTGGGATGGATCTTTGTCCCTGGACATTCTTTGAAATAGTTTTTTACCATCTGTGGACAATTCTTCGGGACGAACCTTTTTCCATGGACTTTCTTCGAGATAGTTTCTGACTATCTCTAGATTATTCTTTGGGACGTACTTTGTCCACGGACTTTGTTCGAGATAGTATCTGACTAACTTTGGCCTATTCTTTGGGACGGATCTTTGTCCCTGGACTTTCTTCGAGATAGTTTCTGACTATCTCTGGACTAGTCTTCGTGACGGACCTTTGTCCACGGACTTTTTTCGAGATAGTTTTTGACTATCTCTAGATTATTCTTTGGGACGGACTTTGTCCATGGACTTTCTTCGAAATAGTTTCTTACTATTTCTGGCCAATTCTTAGGGACGGATCTTTGTCCCTGAACTTTGTTCGAGATAGTGTCTGACTATCTTTGGACTATTCTTCGGGACAGATCTTTTCCCTGGACTTTCTTCGAGATAGTTTCTAACAATTTCTGGACTATTATTCGGGACGAATCTTTGTCCCTTGGACTTTCTTCGAGATCGTTTCTGACTATCTCTGCACTATTGTTCGGGACGGATCTTTGTCGCTGGACTTTCTTCGAGATAGTTACTGACTTTCTTTGGCCTATTCTTTGGGATGGATCTTTGTCCCTGGACTTTCTTCGAGATAGTTTTTGACTACCTATGGACTATTCTTTGGGACGGATCTTTGTCCCTGGATTTTCTTCCGGATAGTTTCTGACAAACTCTGGCCTATTCTTTGGGATGGATCTTTGTCCCTGGACTTTCTTCGAGATAGTTTCTGACTATCTCTGGACTAGTCTTCATGACGGACCTTTGTCCACGGACTTTTTTCGAGATAGTTCCTGACTATCTCTAGATTATTCTTTGGGACGGACTTTGTCCATGGACTTTCTTCGAAATAGTTTCTTACTATTTCTGGCCAATTCTTAGGGACGGATCTTTGTCCCTGAACTTTGTTCGAGATAGTTTCTAACTATCTTTGGACTATTCTTCGGACAGATCTTTTCCCTGGACTTTCTTCGAGATAGTTTTTGACAATAATTTCTGGACTATTCTTCGGGACGAATCTTTGTCCCTTGGACTTTCTTCGAGATAGTTTCTTACTATCTCTGCACTATTGTTCGGGACGGATCTTTGTCGCTGGACTTTCTTCGAGATAGTTACTGACTATCTTTGGCCTATTCTTTGGGATGGATCTTTGTCCCTGGACTTTCTTCGATATAGTTTTTGACTACCTATGGACTATTCTTTGGGACGGATCTTTGTCCCTGGATTTTCTTCGGGATAGTTTCTGACAATCTGTGGCCTATTCTTTGGGATGGATCTTTGTCCCAGGACTTTCTTTTAGATAGTTTTTTACCATCTCTGGACAATTCTTCGGGACGGACCTTTGTCCATGGCCTTTATTCGAGATAGTTTCTGACTATCTCTTGATTATTCTTTGGGACGGACTTTGTCCATGGACTTTGTTCGAGATAGTATATGACTATATCTGGCCTATTCTTTGGGACAGATCTTTATCCCTGGACTTTCTTCGAGATAGTTTCTGACTATCTCTGGACTAGTCTTCGTGACGGACCATTGTCCACGGACTTTTTTCGAGATAGTTTCTGACTATCTCTAGATTATTCTTTGGGACGGACTTTGTCCATGGACTTTCTTCGAAATAGTTTCTTACTATTTCTGGCCAATTCTTAGGGACGGATCTTTGTCCCTGCACTTTGTTCGAGATAGTTTCTGACTATCTTTGGACTATTCTTCGGGACAGATCTTTTCCCAGGAACGGTATCGACTTTCTTCCAGATAGTTTCTGACAATTTCTGGACTATTCTTCGGGACGAATCTTTGTCCCTTGGTCTTTCTTCGAGATAGTTTCTTACTATCTCTGGCCAATTCTTTGGGACGGATCTTTGTCCCTGAACTTTCTTCGAGATAGTTTCTGACTATCTTTGGACTATTCTTCGGGACAGATCTTTTCCCCGGACTTTCTTCGAGATAGTTTCTGACAATTTCAGGACTATTCTTCGGGACGAATCTTTGTCCCTTGGACTTTCTTCGAGATAGTTTCTGACTATCTCTGCACTATTGTTCGGGACGGATCTTTGTCGCTGGACTTTCTTCGAGATAGTTACTGAATATCTTTGGCCTATTCTATGGGATGGATCTTTGTCCCTGGACTTTCTTCGAGATAGTTTTTGACTACCTATGGACTATTCTTTGGGACGGATCTTTGTCCCTGGATTATCTTCGGGATAGTTTCTGACAATCTGTGGCCTATTCTTTGGGATGGATCTTTGTCCCAGGACTTTCTTTTAGATAGTTTTTTACCATCTCTGGACAATTCTTCGGGACGGACCTTTGTCCATGGCCTTTATTCGAGATAGTTTCTGACTATCTCTTGATTATTCTTTGGGACGGACTTTGTCCATGGACTTTGTTCGAGATAGTATATGACTATATCTGGCCTATTCTTTGGGACAGATCTTTATCCCTGGACTTTCTTCGAGATAGTTTCTGACTATCTCTGGACTAGTCTTCGTGACGGACCATTGTCCACGGACTTTTTTCGAGATAGTTTCTGACTATCTCTAGATTATTCTTTGGGACGGACTTTGTCCATGGACTTTCTTCGAAATAGTTTCTTACTATTTCTGGCCAATTCTTAGGGACGGATCTTTGTCCCTGCACTTTGTTCGAGATAGTATCTGACTATCTTTGGACTATTCTTCGGGACAGATCTTTTCCCAGGACCGGTATCGACTTTCTTCCAGATAGTTTCTGACAATTTCTGGACTATTCTTCGGGACGAATCTTTGTCCCTTGGACTTTCTTCGAGATAGTTTCTTACTATCTCTGGCCAATTCTTTGGGACGGATCTTTGTCCCTGAACTTTCTTCGAGATAGTTTCTGACTATCTTTGGACTATTCTTCGGGACAGATCTTTTCCCTGGACTTTCTTCGAGATAGTTTCTGACAATTTCAGGACTATTCTTCGGGACGAATCTTTGTCCCTTGGACTTTCTTCGAGATAGTTTCTGACTATCTCTGCACTATTGTTCGGGACGGATCTTTGTCGCTGGACATTCTTCGAGATAGTTACTGAATATCTTTGGCCTATTCTATGGGATGGATCTTTGTCCCTGGACTTTCTTCGAGATAGTTTTTGACTACCTATGGACTATTCGTTGGGACGGATCTTTGTCCCTGGATTTTCTTCGGGATAGTTTCTGAAAATCTCTGGCCTATTCTTTGGGATGGATCTTTGTCCCAGGACTTTCTTTTAGATAGTTTTTTACCATCTCTGGACAATTCTTCGGAACGGACCTTTGTCCATGGCCTTTCTTCGAGATAGTTTCTGACTATCTCTTGATTATTCTTTGGGACGGACTTTGTCCATGGACTTTGTTCGAGATAGTATATGACTATATCTGGCCTATTCTTTGGGACAGATCTTTGTCCCTGGACTTTTTTCGAGATAGTTTCTGACTATCTCTGGACTAGTCTTCGTGACGGACCATTGTCCACGGACTTTTCTCGAGATAGTTTCTGACTATCTCTAGATTATTCTTTGGGACGGACTTTGTCCATGGACTTTCTTCGTAATAGTTTCTTACTATTTCTGGCCAATTCTTAGGGACGGATCTTTGTCCCTGCACTTTGTTCGAGATAGTTTCTGACTATCTTTGGACTATTCTTCGGGACAGATCTTTTCCCAGGACCAGTATCGACTTTCTTCCAGATAGTTTCTGACAATTTCTGGACTATTCTTCGGGACGAATCTTTGTCCCTTGGACTTTCTTCGAGATAGTTTCTTACTATCTCTGGCCAATTCTTTGGGACGGATCTTGGTCCCTGAACTTTCTTCGAGATAGTTTCTAACTATCTTTGGACTATTCTTCGGGACAGATCTTTTCCCTGGACTTTCTTCGAGATAGTTTCTGACAATTTCAGGACTATTCTTCGGGACGAATCTTTGTCTCTTGGACTTTCTTCGAGATAGTTTCTGACTATCTCTGCACTATTGTTCGGGACGGATCTTTGTCGCTGGACATTCTTCGAGATAGTTACTGACTATCTTTGGCCTATTCTATGGGATGGATCTTTGTCCCTGGACTTTCTACGAGATAGTTTTTGACTACCTATGGACTATTCGTTGGGACGGATCTTTGTCCCTGGATTTTCTTCGGGATAGTTTCTGACAATCTCTGGCCTATTCTTTGGGATGGATCTTTGTCCCTGGACTTTCTTTGAGTTAGTTTTTTACCATCTCTAGACAATTCTTCGAGACGGACCTTTGTCCATGGACTTTCTTCGAGATAGTTTCTGACTATCTCTAGATTATTCTTTGGGACGGACTTTGTCCATGGACTTTGTTCGAGATAGTATCTGACTAACTCTGGCCTATTCTTTGGGACGGATCTTTGTCCCTGGACTTTCTTCAAGATAGTTTCTGACTATCGCTGGACTAGTCTTCGTGACGGACCTTTGTCCACGGACTTTTTTCGAGATAGTTTTTGACTATCTCTAGATTATTCTTTGGGACGGACTTTGTCCAAGGACATTCTTCGAAATAGTTTCTTACTATTTCTGGCCAATTCTTAGGGACGGATCTTTGTCCCTGAACTTTGTTCGAGAAAGTTTCTGACTATCTTTGGACTATTCTTCGGGACAAATCTTTTCCCTGGACTTTCTTCGAGATAGTTTCTGACAATTTCAGGACTATTGTTCGGGACGAATCTTTGTCCCTTGGACTTTCTTCGAGATAGTTTCTGACTATCTTTGCACTATTCTTTGGGACGGATCTTTGTCGCTGGACTTTCTTCGAGATAGTTACTGACTATCTTTGGCCTATTCTTTGGGATGGATCTTTGTCCCTGGACTTTCTTCGAGATAGTTTTTGACTACCTATGGACTATTCTTTGGGACGGATCTTTGTCCCTAGATTTTCTTCGGGATAGTTTCTGACAATCTCTGGCCTATTCTTTGGGATGGATCTTTGTCCCAGGACTTTCTTTTAGATAGTTTTTTACCATCTCTGGACAATTCTTCGGAACGGACCTTTGTCCATGGCCTTTCTTCGAGATAGTTTCTGACTATCTCTTAATTATTCTTTGGGACGGACTTTGTCCATGGACTTTGTTCGAGATAGTAGATGACTATATCTAGCCTATTCTTTAGGACAGATCTTTGTCCCTGGACTTTCTTCGAGATAGTTTCTGACTATCTCTGGACTAGTCTTCGTGACGGACCATTGTCCATGGACTTTTCTCGAGATAGTTTCTGACTATCTCTAGATTATTCTTTGGGACGGACTTTGTCCATGGACTTTCTTCGTAATAGTTTCTTACTATTTCTGGCCAATTCTTAGGGACGGATCTTTGTCCCTGCACTTTGTTCGAGATAGTTTCTGACTATCTTTGGACTATTCTTCGGGACAGATCTTTTCCCAGGACTTTCTTCGAGATAGTTTCTGACAATTTCAGGACTATTGTTCGGGACGAATCTTTGTCCCTTGGACTTTCTTCGAGATAGTTTCTGACTATCTTTGCACTATTCTTTGGGACGGATCTTTGTCGCTGGACTTTCTTCGAGATAGTTACTGACTATCTTTGGCCTATTCTTTGGGATGGATCTTGTCCCTGGACTTTCTTCGAGATAGTTACTGACTATCTTTGGCCTATTCTTTGGGATGGATCTTGTCCCTGGACTTTCTTCGAGATAGTTTTTGACTACCTATGGACTATTCTTTCGGACGGATCTTTGTCCCTGGATTTTCTTCGGGATAGTTTCTGACAATCTCTGGCCTATTCTTTGGGATGGATCTTTGTCCCTGGACTTTCTTTGAGATAGTTTTTTACCATCTCTGGACAATTCTTCGAGACGGGCCTTTGTCCATGGCCTTTCTTCGAGATAGTTTCTGACTATCTCTAGATTATTCTTTGGGACGGACTTTGTCCATGGACTTTCTTCGTAATAGTTTCTTACTATTTCTGGCCAATTCTTAGGGACGGATCTTTGTCCCTGCACTTTGTTCGAGATAGTTTCTGACTATCTTTGGACTATTCTTCGGGACAGATCTTTTCCCTGGACTTTCTTCGAGATAGTTTCTGACAATTTCAGGACTATTCTTCGGGACGAATCTTTGTCCCTTGGACTTTCTTCGAGATAGTTTCTGACTATCTCTGCACTATTGTTCGGGACGGATCTTTGTCGCTGGACATTCTTCGAGATAGTTACTGACTATCTTTGGCCTATTCTATGGGATGGATCTTTGTCCCTGGACCTTCTACGAGATAGTTTTTGACTACCTATGGACTATTCGTTGGGACGGATCTTTGTCCCTGGATTTTCTTCGGGATAGTTTCTGACAATCTCTGGCCTATTCTTTGGGATGGATCTTTGTCCCTGGACTTTCTTTGAGTTAGTTTTTTACCATCTCTAGACAATTCTTCGAGACGGACCTTTGTCCATGGACTTTCTTCGAGATAGTTTCTGACTATCTCTAGATTATTCTTTGGGACGGACTTTGTCCATGGACTTTGTTCGAGATAGTATCTGACTAACTCTGGCCTATTCTTTGGGACGGATCTTTGTCCCTGAACTTTGTTCGAGATAGTTTCTGACTATCTTTGGACTATTCTTCGGGACAGATCTTTTCCCTGGACTTTCTTCGAGATAGTTTCTGACAATTTCAGGACTATTGTTCGGGACGAATCTTTGTCCCTTGGACTTTCTTCGAGATAGTTTCTGACTATCTTTGCACTATTCTTTGGGACGGATCTTTGTCGCTGGACTTTCTTCGAGATAGTTACTGACTATCTTTGGCCTATTCTTTGGGATGGATCTTTGTCCCTGGACTTTCTTCGAGATAGTTTTTGACTACCTATGGACTATTCTTTGGGACGGATCTTTGTCCCTAAATTTTCTTCGGGATAGTTTCTGACAATCTATGGCCTATTCTTTGGGATGGATCTTTGTCCCTGGACTTTCTTTGAGATAGTTTTTTACCATCTCTGGACAATTCTTCGAGACGGGCCTTTGTCCATGGCCTTTCTTCGAGATAGTTTCTTACTATCTCTAGATTATTCTTTGGGACGGACTTTGTCCATGGACTTTGTTCGAGATAGTATCTGACTATATCTGGCCTATTCTTTGGGATTGATCTTTGTCGCTGGACTTTCTTCGAGATAGTTACTGACTATCTTTGGCCTATTCTTTAGGATGGATCTTTGTCCCTGGACTTTCTTCGAGATAGTTTTTGACTACCTATGGACTATTCTTTGGGACGGATCTTTGTCCCTAAATTTTCTTCGGGATAGTTTCTGACAATCTATGGCCTATTCTTTGGGATGGATCTTTGTGCCTGGACTTTCTTTGAGATAGTTTTTTACCATCTCTGGACAATTCTTCGAGACAGGCCTTTGTCCATGGCCTTTCTTCGAGATAGTTTCTTACTATCTCTAGATTATTCCCTGGGACGGACTTTGTCCATGGACTTTGTTCGAGATAGTATCTGACTATATCTGGCCTATTCTTTGGGATTGATCTTTGTCCCTGGACTTTCTTCGAGATAGTTTCTGACTATCTCTGGACTACTCTTCGTGACGGACCTTTGTCCACGGACTTTTCTCGAGGTAGTTTCTGACTATATCTAGATTATTCTTTGGGAAGGACTTTGTCCATGGACTTTCTTCGAAATAGTTTCTTACTATTTCTGGCCAATTCTTAGGGACGGATCTTTGTCCCTGAACTTTGTTCGAGATAGTTTCTGACTATTTTTGGACTATTCTTCGGGACAGATCTTTTCCCAGGACTTTCTTCGAGATAGTTTCTGACAATTTCTGGACTATTCTTCGGGACAAATCTTTGTCCCTTGGACTTTCTTCGAGATAGTTTCTTACTATCTCTGGCTAATTCTTTGGGGCGGATCTTTGTCCCTGAACTTTCTTCGAGATAGTTTCTGACTATCTTTCGACTATTCTTTGGGACATATCTTTTCCCTGGACTTTCTTCGAGATAGTTTCTGACAATTTCTGGACTATTCTTCGGGACGAATCTTTGTCCCTTGGACTTTCTTCGAGATAGTTTCTCACTATCTCTGCACAATTGTTCGGGACGGATCTTTGTCGCTGGACTTTCTTCGAGATAGTTACTGACTATCTTTGGCCTATTCTTTGGGATGGATCTTGTCCCTGGACTTTCTTCGAGATAGTTACTGACTATCTTTGGCCTATTCTTTGGGATGGATCTTGTCCCTGGACTTTCTTCGAGATAGTTTTTGACTACCTATGGACTATTCTTTCGGACGGATCTTTGTCCCTGGATTTTCTTCGGGATAGTTTCTGACAATCTCTGGCCTATTATTTGGGATGGATCTTTGTCCCTGGACTTTCTTTGAGATAGTTTTTTACCATCTCTGGACAATTCTTCGAGACGGGCCTTTGTCCATGGCCTTTCTTCGAGATAGTTTCTTACTATCTCTAGATTATTCTTTGGGACGGACTTTGTCCATGGACTTTGTTCGAGATAGTATCTGACTATATCTGGCCAATTCTTTGGGACAGATCTTTGTCCCTGAACTTTCTTCGAGATAGTTTCTGACTATCTTTGGACTATTCTTCGGGACAGATCTTTTCCCTGGACTTTCTTCGAGATAGTTTCTGACAATTTCAGGACTATTCTTCGGGACGAATCTTTGTCCCTTGGACTTTCTTCGAGATAGTTTCTCACTATCTCTGCACAATTGTTCGGGATGGATCTTTGTCCCTTGGACTTTCTTCGAGATAGTTTCTGACTATCTCTGCACTATTGTTCGGGACGGATCTTTGTCGCTGGACTTTCTTCGAGATAGTTACTGACTATCTTTGGCCTATTCTTTGGGATGGATCTTGTCCCTGGACTTTCTTCGAGATAGTTTTTGACTACCTATGGACTATTCTTTCGGACGGATCTTTGTCCCTGGATTTTCTTCGGGATAGTTTCTGACAATCTCTGGCCTATTCTTTGGGATGGATCTTTGTCCCTGGACTTTCTTTGAGATAGTTTTTTACCATCTCTGGACAATTCTTCGAGACGGGCCTTTGTCCATGGCCTTTCTTCGAGATAGTTTCTTACTATCTCTAGATTATTCTTTGGGACAGACTTTGTCCATGGACTTTGTTCGAGATAGTATCTGACTATATCTGGCCTATTCTTTGGGATTGATCTTTGTCGCTGGACTTTCTTCGAGATAGTTACTGACTATCTTTGGCCTATTCTTTAGGATGGATCTTTGTCCCTGGACTTTCTTCGAGATAGTTTTTGACTACCTATGGACTATTCTTTGGGACGGATCTTTGTCCCTAAATTTTCTTCGGGATAGTTTCTGACAATCTATGGCCTATTCTTTGGGATGGATCTTTGTGCCTGGACTTTCTTTGAGATAGTTTTTTACCATCTCTGGACAATTCTTCGAGACAGGCCTTTGTCCATGGCCTTTCTTCGAGATAGTTTCTTACTATCTCTAGATTATTCCCTGGGACGGACTTTGTCCATGGACTTTGTTCGAGATAGTATCTGACTATATCTGGCCTATTCTTTGGGATTGATCTTTGTCCCTGGACTTTCTTCGAGATAGTTTCTGACTATCTCTGGACTACTCTTCGTGACGGACCTTTGTCCACGGACTTTTCTCGAGGTAGTTTCTGACTATATCTAGATTATTCTTTGGGAAGGACTTTGTCCATGGACTTTCTTCGAAATAGTTTCTTACTATTTCTGGCCAATTCTTAGGGACGGATCTTTGTCCCTGAACTTTGTTCGAGATAGTTTCTGACTATTTTTGGACTATTCTTCGGGACAGATCTTTTCCCAGGACTTTCTTCGAGATAGTTTCTGACAATTTCTGGACTATTCTTCGGGACGAATCTTTGTCCCTTGGACTTTCTTCGAGATAGTTTCTTACTATCTCTGGCTAATTCTTTGGGGCGGATCTTTGTCCCTGAACTTTCTTCGAGATAGTTTCTGACTATCTTTGGACTATTCTTTGGGACAGATCTTTTCCCTGGACTTTCTTCGAGATAGTTTCTGACAATTTCTGGACTATTCTTCGGGACGAATCTTTGTCCCTTGGACTTTCTTCGAGATAGTTTCTCACTATCTCTGCACAATTGTTCGGGACGGATCTTTGTCGCTGGACTTTCTTCGAGATAGTTACTGACTATCTTTGGCCTATTCTTTGGGATGGATCTTGTCCCTGGACTTTCTTCGAGATAGTTACTGACTATCTTTGGCCTATTCTTTGGGATGGATCTTGTCCCTGGACTTTCTTCGAGATAGTTTTTGACTACCTATGGACAATTCTTTCGGACGGATCTTTGTCCCTGGATTTTCTTCGGGATAGTTTCTGACAATCTCTGGCCTATTCTTTGGGATGGATCTTTGTCCCTGGACTTTCTTTGAGATAGTTTTTTACCATCTCTGGACAATTCTTCGAGACGGGCCTTTGTCCATGGCCTTTCTTCGAGATAGTTTCTTACTATCTCTAGATTATTCTTTGGGACGGACTTTGTCCATGGACTTTGTTCGAGATAGTATCTGACTATATCTGGCCAATTCTTTGGGACAGATCTTTGTCCCTGAACTTTCTTCGAGATAGTTTCTGACTATCTTTGGACTATTCTTCGGGACAGATCTTTTCCCTGGACTTTCTTCGAGATAGTTTCTGACAATTTCAGGACTATTCTTCGGGACGAATCTTTGTCCCTGGATTTTCTTCGGGATAGTTTCTGACAATCTCTGGCCTATTCTTTGGGATGGATCTTTGTCCCTGGACTTTCTTTGAGATAGTTTTTTACCATCTCTGGACAATTCTTCGAGACGGGCCTTTGTCCATGGCCTTTCTTCGAGATAGTTTCTTACTATCTCTAGATTATTCTTTGGGACGGACTTTGCCCATGGACTTTGTTCGAGATAGTATCTGACTATATCTGGCCAATTCTTTGGGACGGATCTTTGTCCCTGAACTTTCTTCGAGATAGTTTCTGACTATCTTTGGACTATTCTTCGGGACAGATCTTTTCCCTGGACTTTCTTCGAGATAGTTTCTGACAATTTCAGGACTATTCTTCGGGACGAATCTTTGTCCCTTGGACTTTCTTCGAGATAGTTTCTCACTATCTCTGCACAATTGTTCGGGACGGATCTTTGTCCCTTGGACTTTCTTCGAGATAGTTTCTGACTATCTCTGCACTATTGTTCGGGACGGATCTTTGTCGCTGGACTTTCGTCGAGATAGTTACTGACTATCTTTGGCCTATTCTTTGGGATGGATCTTGTCCCTGGACTTTCTTCGAGATAGTTTTTGACTACCTATGGACTATTCTTTCGGACGGATCTTTGTCCCTGGATTTTCTTCGGGATAGTTTCTGACAATCTCTGGCCTATTCTTTGGGATGGATCTTTGTCCCTGGACTTTCTTTGAGATAGTTTTTTACCATCTCTGGACAATTCTTCGAGACGGGCCTTTGTCCATGGCCTTTCTTCGAGATAGTTTCTTACTATCTCTAGATTATTCTTTGGGACGGACTTTGTCCATGGACTTTGTTCGAGATAGTATCTGACTATATCTGGCCAATTCTTTGGGACGGATCTTTGTCCCTGAACTTTCTTCGAGATAGTTTCTGACTATCTTTGGACTATTCTTCGGGACAGATCTTTTCCCTAGACTTTCTTCGAGATAGTTTCTGACAATTTCAGGACTATTCTTCGGGACGAATCTTTGCCCCTGGACTTTCTTCGAGATAGTTTCTCACTATCTCTGCACAATTGTTCGGGACGGATCTTTGTCGCTGGACTTTCTTCGAGATAGTTACTGACTATCTTTGGCCTATTCTTTGGGATGGATCTTGTCCCTGGACTTTCTTCGAGATAGTTACTGACTATCTTTGGCCTATTCTTTGGGATGGATCTTGTCCCTGGACTTTCTTCGAGATAGTTTTTGACTACCTATGGACTATTCTTTCGGACGGATCTTTGTCCCTGGATTTTCTTCGGGATAGTTTCTGACAATCTCTGGCCTATTCTTTGGGATGGATCTTTGTCCCTGGACTTTCTTTGAGATAGTTTTTTACCATCTCTGGACAATTCTTCGAGACGGGCCTTTGTCCATGGCCTTTCTTCGAGATAGTTTCTTACTATCTCTAGATTATTCTTTGGGACGGACTTTGCCCATGGACTTTGTTCGAGATAGTATCTGACTATATCTGGCCAATTCTTTGGGACGGATCTTTGTCCCTGAACTTTCTTCGAGATAGTTTCTGACTATCTTTGGACTATTCTTCGGGACAGATCTTTTCCTTGGACTTTCTTCGAGATAGTTTCTGACAATTTCAGGACTATTCTTCGGGACGAATCTTTGTCCCTTGGACTTTCTTCGAGATAGTTTCTCACTATCTCTGCACAATTGTTCGGGACGGATCTTTGTCGCTGGACTTTCTTCGAGATAGTTACTGACTATCTTTGGCCTATTCTTTGGGATGGATCTTGTCCCTGGACTTTCTTCGAGATAGTTACTGACTATCTTTGGCCTATTCTTTGGGATGGATCTTGTCCCTGGACTTTCTTCGAGATAGTTTTTGACTACCTATGGACTATTCTTTCGGACGGATCTTTGTCCCTGGATTTTCTTCGGGATAGTTTATGACAATCTCTGGCCTATTCTTTGGGATGGATCTTTGTCCCTGGACTTTCTTTGAGATAGTTTTTTACCATCTCTGGACAATTCTTCGAGACGGGCCTTTGTCCATGGCCTTTCTTCGAGATAGTTTCTTACTATCTCTAGATTATTCTTTGGGACGGACTTTGCCCATGGACTTTGTTCGAGATAGTATCTGACTATATCTGGCCAATTCTTTGGGACGGATCTTTGTCCCTGAACTTTCTTCGAGATAGTTTCTGACTATCTTTGGACTATTCTTCGGGACAGATCTTTTCCCTGGACTTTCTTCGAGATAGTTTCTGACAATTTCAGGACTATTCTTCGGGACGAATCTTTGTCCCTGGATTTTCTTCGGGATAGTTTCTGACAATCTCTGGCCTATTCTTTGGGATGGATCTTTGTCCCTGGACTTTCTTTGAGATAGTTTTTTACCATCTCTGGACAATTCTTCGAGACGGGCCTTTGTCCATGGCCTTTCTTCGAGATAGTTTCTTACTATCTCTAGATTATTCTTTGGGACGGACTTTGCCCATGGACTTTGTTCGAGATAGTATCTGACTATATCTGGCCAATTCTTTGGGACGGATCTTTGTCCCTGAACTTTCTTCGAGATAGTTTCTGACTATCTTTGGACTATTCTTCGGGACAGATCTTTTCCCTGGACTTTCTTCGAGATAGTTTCTGACAATTTCAGGACTATTCTTCGGGACGAATCTTTGTCCCTTGGACTTTCTTCGAGATAGTTTCTCACTATCTCTGCACAATTGTTCGGGACGGATCTTTGTCCCTTGGACTTTCTTCGAGATAGTTTCTGACTATCTCTGCACTATTGTTCGGGACGGATCTTTGTCGCTGGACTTTCGTCGAGATAGTTACTGACTATCTTTGGCCTATTCTTTGGGATGGATCTTGTCCCTGGACTTTCTTCGAGATAGTTTTTGACTACCTATGGACTATTCTTTCGGACGGATCTTTGTCCCTGGATTTTCTTCGGGATAGTTTCTGACAATCTCTGGCCTATTCTTTGGGATGGATCTTTGTCCCTGGACTTTCTTTGAGATAGTTTTTTACCATCTCTGGACAATTCTTCGAGACGGGCCTTTGTCCATGGCCTTTCTTCGAGATAGTTTCTTACTATCTCTAGATTATTCTTTGGGACGGACTTTGTCCATGGACTTTGTTCGAGATAGTATCTGACTATATCTGGCCAATTCTTTGGGACGGATCTTTGTCCCTGAACTTTCTTCGAGATAGTTTCTGACTATCTTTGGACTATTCTTCGGGACAGATCTTTTCCCTAGACTTTCTTCGAGATAGTTTCTGACAATTTCAGGACTATTCTTCGGGACGAATCTTTGCCCCTGGACTTTCTTCGAGATAGTTTCTCACTATCTCTGCACAATTGTTCGGGACGGATCTTTGTCGCTGGACTTTCTTCGAGATAGTTACTGACTATCTTTGGCCTATTCTTTGGGATGGATCTTGTCCCTGGACTTTCTTCGAGATAGTTACTGACTATCTTTGGCCTATTCTTTGGGATGGATCTTGTCCCTGGACTTTCTTCGAGATAGTTTTTGACTACCTATGGACTATTCTTTCGGACGGATCTTTGTCCCTGGATTTTCTTCGGGATAGTTTCTGACAATCTCTGGCCTATTCTTTGGGATGGATCTTTGTCCCTGGACTTTCTTTGAGATAGTTTTTTACCATCTCTGGACAATTCTTCGAGACGGGCCTTTGTCCATGGCCTTTCTTCGAGATAGTTTCTTACTATCTCTAGATTATTCTTTGGGACGGACTTTGCCCATGGACTTTGTTCGAGATAGTATCTGACTATATCTGGCCAATTCTTTGGGACGGATCTTTGTCCCTGAACTTTCTTCGAGATAGTTTCTGACTATCTTTGGACTATTCTTCGGGACAGATCTTTTCCTTGGACTTTCTTCGAGATAGTTTCTGACAATTTCAGGACTATTCTTCGGGACGAATCTTTGTCCCTTGGACTTTCTTCGAGATAGTTTCTCACTATCTCTGCACAATTGTTCGGGACGGATCTTTGTCGCTGGACTTTCTTCGAGATAGTTACTGACTATCTTTGGCCTATTCTTTGGGATGGATCTTGTCCCTGGACTTTCTTCGAGATAGTTACTGACTATCTTTGGCCTATTCTTTGGGATGGATCTTGTCCCTGGACTTTCTTCGAGATAGTTTTTGACTACCTATGGACTATTCTTTCGGACGGATCTTTGTCCCTGGATTTTCTTCGGGATAGTTTATGACAATCTCTGGCCTATTCTTTGGGATGGATCTTTGTCCCTGGACTTTCTTTGAGATAGTTTTTTACCATCTCTGGACAATTCTTCGAGACGGGCCTTTGTCCATGGCCTTTCTTCGAGATAGTTTCTTACTATCTCTAGATTATTCTTTGGGACGGACTTTGCCCATGGACTTTGTTCGAGATAGTATCTGACTATATCTGGCCAATTCTTTGGGACGGATCTTTGTCCCTGAACTTTCTTCGAGATAGTTTCTGACTATCTTTGGACTATTCTTCGGGACAGATCTTTTCCCTGGACTTTCTTCGAGATAGTTTCTGACAATTTCAGGACTATTCTTCGGGACGAATCTTTGTCCCTTGGACTTTCTTCGAGATAGTTTCTCACTATCTCTGCACAATTGTTCGGGACGGATCTTTGTCCCTTGGACTTTCTTCGAGATAGTTTCTGACTATCTCTGCACTATTGTTCGGGACGGATCTTTGTCGCTGGACTTTCTTCGAGATAGTTACTGACTATCTTTGGCCTATTCTTTGGGATGGATCTTGTCCCTGGACTTTCTTCGAGATAGTTTTTGACTACCTATGGACTATTCTTTCGGACGGATCTTTGTCCCTGGATTTTCTTCGGGATAGTTTCTGACAATCTCTGGCCTATTCTTTGGGATGGATCTTTGTCCCTGGACTTTCTTTGAGATAGTTTTTTACCATCTCTGGACAATTCTTCGAGACGGGCCTTTGTCCATGGCCTTTCTTCGAGATAGTTTCTTACTATCTCTAGATTATTCTTTGGGACGGACTTTGTCCATGGACTTTGTTCGAGATAGTATCTGACTATATCTGGCCAATTCTTTGGGACGGATCTTTGTCCCTGAACTTTCTTCGAGATAGTTTCTGACTATCTTTGGACTATTCTTCGGGACAGATCTTTTCCCTGGACTTTCTTCGAGATAGTTTCTGACAATTTCAGGACTATTCTTCGGGACGAATCTTTGTCCCTTGGACTTTCTTCGAGATAGTTTCTGACTATCTCTGCACTATTGTTCGGGACGGATCTTTGTCGCTGGACATTCTTCGAGATAGTTACTGACTATCTTTGGCCTATTCTATGGGATGGATCTTTGTCCCTGGACTTTCTACGAGATAGTTTTTGACTACCTATGGACTATTCGTTGGGACGGATCTTTGTCCCTGGATTTTCTTCGGGATAGTTTCTGACAATCTCTGGCCTATTCTTTGGGATGGATCTTTGTCCCTGGACTTTCTTTGAGTTAGTTTTTTACCATCTCTAGACAATTCTTCGAGACGGACCTTTGTCCATGGACTTTCTTCGAGATAGTTTCTGACTATCTCTAGATTATTCTTTGGGACGGACTTTGTCCATGGACTTTGTCCATGGACTTTGTTCGAGATAGTATCTGACTAACTCTGGCCTATTCTTTGGGACGGATCTTTGTCCCTGGACTTTCTTCAAGATAGTTTCTGACTATCGCTGGACTAGTCTTCGTGACGGACCTTTGTCCACGGACTTTTTTCGAGATAGTTTTTGACTATCTCTAGATTATTCTTTGGGACGGACTTTGTCCAAGGACATTCTTCGAAATAGTTTCTTACTATTTCTGGCCAATTCTTAGGGACGGATCTTTGTCCCTGAACTTTGTTCGATATAGTTTCTGACTATCTTTGGACTATTCTTCGGGACAGATCTTTTCCCTGGACTTTCTTCGAGATAGTTTCTGACAATTTCAGGACTATTGTTCGGGACGAATCTTTGTCCCTTGGACTTTCTTCGAGATAGTTTCTGACTATCTTTGCACTATTCTTTGGGACGGATCTTTGTCGCTGGACTTTCTTCGAGATAGTTACTGACTATCTTTGGCCTATTCTTTGGGAATGGATCTTTGTCCCTGGACTTTCTTCGAGATAGTTTTTGACTACCTATGGACTATTCTTTGGGACGGATCTTTGTCCCTAAATTTTCTTCGGGATAGTTTCTGACAATCTATGGCCTATTCTTTGGGATGGATCTTTGTCCCTGGACTTTCTTTGAGATAGTTTTTTACCATCTCTGGACAATTCTTCGAGACGGGCCTTTGTCCATGGCCTTTCTTCGAGATAGTTTCTTACTATCTCTAGATTATTCTTTGGGACGGACTTTGTCCATGGACTTTGTTCGAGATAGTATCTGACTATATCTGGCCTATTCTTTGGGATTGATCTTTGTCCCTGGACTTTCTTCGAGATAGTTTCTGACTATCTCTGGACTACTCTTCGTGACGGACCTTTGTCCACGGACTTTTCTCGAGGTAGTTTCTGACTATATCTAGATTATTCTTTGGGACGGACTTTGTCGATGGACTTTCTTCGAAATAGTTTCTTACTATTTCTGGCCAATTCTTAGGGACGGATCTTTGTCCCTGAACTTTGTTCGAGATAGTTTCTGACTATTTTTGGACTATTCTTCGGGACAGATCTTTTCCCAGGACTTTCTTCGAGATAGTTTCTGACAATTTCTGGACTATTCTTCGGAACGAATCTTTGTCCCTTGGACTTTCTTCGAGATAGGTTCTTACTATCTCTGGCTAATTCTTTGGGGCGGATCTTTGTCCCTGAACTTTCTTCGAGATAGTTTCTGACTATCTTTGGACTATTCTTTGGGACAGATCTTTTCCCTGGACTTTCTTCGAGATAGTTTCTGACAATTTCTGGACTATTCTTCGGGACGAATCTTTGTCCCTTGGACTTTCTTCGAGATAGTTTCTGACTATCTCTGCACTATTGTTCGGGACGGATCTTTGTCACTGGACTTTCTTCAAGATAGTTACTGACTATCTTTGGCCTATTCTTTGGGATGGATCTTGTCCCTGGACTTTCAGCGAGATAGTTTTTGACTACCTATGGACTATTCTTTCGGACGGATCTTTGTCCCTGGATTTTCTTCGGGATAGTTTCTGACAATCTCTGGTCTATTCTTTGGGATGGATCTTTGTCCCTGGACTTTCTTTGAGATAGTTTTTTACCATCTCTGGACAATTCTTCGAGACGGGCCTTTGTCCATGGCCTTTCTTCGAGATAGTTTCTTACTATCTCTAGATTATTCTTTGGGACGGACTTTGTCCATGGACTTTGTTCGAGATAGTATCTGACTATATCTGGCCTATTCTTTGGGATTGATCTTTGTCCCTGGACTTTCTTCGAGATAGTTTCTGACTATCTCTGGACTACTCTTCGTGACGGACCTTTGTCCACGGACTTTTCTCGAGGTAGTTTCTGACTATATCTAGATTATTCTTTGGGACGGACTTTGTCCATGGACTTTCTTCGAAATAGTTTCTTACTATTTCTGGCCAATTCTTAGGGACGGATCTTTGTCCCTGAACTTTGTTCGAGATAGTTTCTGACTATTTTTGGACTATTCTTCGGGACAGATCTTTTCCCAGGACTTTCTTCGAGATAGTTTCTGACAATTTCTGGACTATTCTTCGGGACGAATCTTTGTCCCTTGGACTTTCTTCGAGATAGTTTCTTACTATCTCTGGCTAATTCTTTGGGGCGGATCTTTGTCCCTGAACTTTCTTCGAGATAGTTTCTGACTATCTTTGGACTATTCTTTGGGACAGATCTTTTCCCTGGACTTTCTTCGAGATAGTTTCTGACAATTTCTGGACTATTCTTCGGGACGAATCTTTGTCCCTTGGACTTTCTTCGAGATAGTTTCTGACTATCTCTGCACTATTGTTCGGGACGGATCTTTGTCGCTGGACTTTCTTCGAGATAGTTACTGACTATCTTTGGCCTATTCTTTGGGATGGATCTTGTCCCTGGACTTTCTTCAAGATAGTTTTTGACTACCTATGGACTATTCTTTCGGACGGATCTTTGTCCCTGGATTTTCTTCGGGATAGTTTCTGACAATCTCTGGCCTATTCTTTGGGATGGATCTTTGTCCCTGGACTTTCTTTGAGATAGTTTTTTACCATCTCTGGACAATTCTTCGAGACGGGCCTTTGTCCATGGCCTTTCTTCGAGATAGTTTCTTACTATCTCTAGATTATTCTTTGGGACGGACTTTGTCCATGGACTTTGTTCGAGATAGTATCTGACTATATCTGGCCAATTCTTTGGGACGGATCTTTGTCCCTGAACTTTCTTCGAGATAGTTTCTGACTATCTTTGGACTATTCTTCGGGACAGATCTTTTCCCTGGACTTTCTTCGAGATAGTTTCTGACAATTTCAGGACTATTCTTCGGGACGAATCTTTGTCCCTTGGACTTTCTTCGAGATAGTTTCTCACTATCTCTGCACAATTGTTCGGGACGGATCTTTGTCGCTGGACTTTCTTCGAGATAGTTACTGACTATCTTTGGCCTATTCTTTGGGATGGATCTTGTCCCTGGACTTTCTTCGAGATAGTTACTGACTATCTTTGGCCTATTCTTTGGGATGGATCTTGTCCCTGGACTTTCTTCGAGATAGTTTTTGACTACCTATGGACTATTCTTTCGGACGGATCTTTGTCCCTGGATTTTCTTCGGGATAGTTTCTGACAATCTCTGGCCTATTCTTTGGGATGGATCTTTGTCCCTGGACTTTCTTTGAGATAGTTTTTTACCATCTCTGGACAATTCTTCGAGACGGGCCTTTGTCCATGGCCTTTCTTCGAGATAGTTTCTTACTATCTCTAGATTATTCTTTGGGACGGACTTTGTCCATGGACTTTGTTCGAGATAGTATCTGACTATATCTGGCCTATTCTTTGGGATTGATCTTTGTCGCTGGACTTTCTTCGAGATAGTTACTGACTATCTTTGGCCTATTCTTTAGGATGGATCTTTGTCCCTGGACTTTCTTCGAGATAGTTTTTGACTACCTATGGACTATTCTTTGGGACGGATCTTTGTCCCTAAATTTTCTTCGGGATAGTTTCTGACAATCTATGGCCTATTCTTTGGGATGGATCTTTGTGCCTGGACTTTCTTTGAGATAGTTTTTTACCATCTCTGGACAATTCTTCGAGACGGGCCTTTGTCCATGGCCTTTCTTCGAGATAGTTTCTTACTATCTCTAGATTATTCTTTGGGACGGACTTTGTCCATGGACTTTGTTCGAGATAGTATCTGACTATATCTGGCCTATTCTTTGGGATTGATCTTTGTCCCTGGACTTTCTTCGAGATAGTTTCTGACTATCTCTGGACTACTCTTCGTGACGGACCTTTGTCCACGGACTTTTCTCGAGGTAGTTTCTGACTATATCTAGATTATTCTTTGGGACGGACTTTGTCCATGGACTTTCTTCGAAATAGTTTCTTACTATGTCTGGCCAATTCTTAGGGACGGATCTTTGTCCCTGAACTTTGTTCGAGATAGTTTCTGACTATTTTTGGACTATTCTTCGGGACAGATCTTTTCCCAGGACTTTCTTCGAGATAGTTTCTGACAATTTCTGGACTATTCTTCGGGACGAATCTTTGTCCCTTGGACTTTCTTCGAGATAGTTTCTTACTATCTCTGGCTAATTCTTTGGGGCGGATCTTTGTCCCTGAACTTTCTTCGAGATAGTTTCTGACTATCTTTGGACTATTCTTTGGGACAGATCTTTTCCCTGGACTTTCTTCGAGATAGTTTCTGACAATTTCTGGACTATTCTTCGGGACGAATCTTTGTCCCTTGGACTTTCTTCGAGATAGTTTCTGACTATCTCTGCACTATTGTTCGGGACGGATCTTTGTCGCTGGACTTTCTTCGAGATAGTTACTGACTATCTTTGGCCTATTCTTTGGGATGGATCTTGTCCCTGGACTTTCTTCAAGATAGTTTTTGACTACCTATGGACTATTCTTTCGGACAGATCTTTGTCCCTGGATTTTCTTCGGGATAGTTTCTGACAATCTCTGGCCTATTCTTTGGGATGGATCTTTGTCCCTGGACTTTCTTTGAGATAGTTTTTTACCATCTCTGGACAATTCTTCGAGACGGGCCTTTGTCCATGGCCTTTCTTCGAGATAGTTTCTTACTATCTCTAGATTATTCTTTGGGACGGACTTTGTCCATGGACTTTGTTCGAGATAGTATCTGACTATATCTGGCCTATTCTTTGGGATTGATCTTTGTCCCTGGACTTTCTTCGAGATAGTTTCTGACTATCTCTGGACTACACTTCGTGACGGACCTTTGTCCACGGACTTTTCTCGAGGTAGTTTCTGACTATATCTAGATTATTCTTTGGGACGGACTTTGTCGATGGACTTTGTTCGAAATAGTTTCTTACTATTTCTGGCCAATTCTTAGGGACGGATCTTTGTCCCTGAACTTTGTTCGAGATAGTTTCTGACTATTTTTGGACTATTCTTCGGGACAGATCTTTTCCCAGGACTTTCTTCGAGATAGTTTCTGACAATTTCTGGACTATTCTTCGGGACGAATCTTTGTCCCTTGGACTTTCTTCGAGATAGTTTCTTACTATCTCTGGCTAATTCTTTGGGGCGGATCTTTGTCCCTGAACTTTCTTCGAGATAGTTTCTGACTATCTTTGGACTATTCTTTGGGACAGATCTTTTCCCTGGACTTTCTTCGAGATAGTTTCTGACAATTTCTGGACTATTCTTCGGGACGAATCTTTGTCCCTTGGACTTTCTTCGAGATAGTTTCTGACTATCTCTGCACTATTGTTCGGGACGGATCTTTGTCGCTGGACTTTCTTCGAGATAGTTACTGACTATCTTTGGCCTATTCTTTGGGATGGATCTTGTCCCTGGACTTTCTTCAAGATAGTTTTTGACTACCTATGGACTATTCTTTCGGACGGATCTTTGTCCCTGGATTTTCTTCGGGATAGTTTCTGACAATCTCTGGCCTATTCTTTGGGATGGATCTTTGTCCCTGGACTTTCTTTGAGATAGTTTTTTACCATCTCTGGACAATTCTTCGAGACGGGCCTTTGTCCATGGCCTTTCTTCGAGATAGTTTCTAACTATCTCTAGATTATTCTTTGGGACGGACTTTGTCCATGGACTTTGTTCGAGATAGTATCTGACTATATCTGGCCTATTCTTTGGGATTGATCTTTGTCCCTGGACTTTCTTCGAGATAGTTTCTGACTATCTCTGGACTACACTTCGTGACGGACCTTTGTCCACTGACTTTTCTCGAGGTAGTTTCTGACTATATCTAGATTATTCTTTGGGACGGACTTTGTCGATGGACTTTGTTCGAAATAGTTTCTTACTATTTCTGGCCAATTCTTAGGGACGGATCTTTGTCCCTGAACTTTGTTCGAGATAGTTTCTGACTATTTTTGGACTATTCTTCGGGACAGATCTTTTCCCAGGACTTTCTTCGAGATAGTTTCTGACAATTTCTGGACTATTCTTCGGGACGAATCTTTGTCCCTTGGACTTTCTTCGAGATAGTTTCTTACTATCTCTGGCTAATTCTTTGGGGCGGATCTTTGTCCCTGAACTTTCTTCGAGATAGTTTCTGACTATCTTTGGACTATTCTTTGGGACAGATCTTTTCCCTGGACTTTCTTCGAGATAGTTTCTGACAATTTCTGGACTATTCTTCGGGACGAATCTTTGTCCCTGGATTTTCTTCGGGATAGTTTCTGACAATCTCTGGCCTATTCTTTGGGATGGATCTTTGTCCCTGGACTTTCTTTGAGTTAGTTTTTTACCATCTCTGGACAATTCTTCGGGACGGACCTTTGTCCATGGTCTTTCTTCGAGATAGTTTCTGACAATCTCTAGATTATTCTTTGGGACGGACTTTGTCCATGGACTTTCTTCGAAATAGTTTCTTATTATTTCTGGCGAATTCTTAGGGACGTATCTTTGTCGCTGGACTTTCTTCGAGATAGTTTCTGATTATCTTTGGCCTATTCTTTGGGATGGATCTTTGTCCCTGGACTTTCTTCGAGATAGTTTTTTACCATCTCTGGACAATTCTTCGGGACGGACCTTTGTCCATGGACTTTCTTCGAGATAGTTTCTGACAATTTCTGGACTATTCTTCAAGACGAATCTTTGTCCCTTGGACTTTCTTCGAAATAGTTTCTTACTATCTCTGGCCAATTCTTTGGGACGGATCTTTGTCCCTGAACTTTCTTCGAGATAGTTTCTGACTATCTTTGGACTATTCTTCGGGACAGATCTTTTCCCTGGACTTTCTTCGAGATAGTTTCTGACAATTTCTGGACTATTCTTCGGGACGAATCTTTGTCCCTTGGACTTTCTTCGAGATAGTTTCTGACTATCTCTGCACTATTGTTCGGGACGGATCTTTGTCGCTGGACTTTCTTCGAGATAGTTTTTTACCATCTCTGGACAATTCTTCGGGACGGAACTTTGTCCATGGCCTTTCTTCGAGATAGTTTCTGACTATCTCTAGATTATTCTTTGGGACGGACTTTGTCCATGGACTTTGTTCGAGATAGTATCTGACTATATCTGGCCTATTCTTTGGGACGGATCTTTGTCCCTGGACTTTCTTCGAGATAGTTTCTGACTATCTTTGGCCTATTCTTTGGGATGGATCTTTGTCCCTGGACTATCTTCGAGATAGTTTTTGACTGCCTATGGACTATTCTTTGGGACGGATCTTTGTCCCTGGATTTTCTTCGGGATAGTTTCTGACAATCTATGGCCTATTCTTTGGGATGGATCTTTGTCCCTGGACTTTCTTTGAGATAGTTTTTTACCATCTCTGGACAATTCTTTGGGACGGACCTTTGTCCATGTCCTTTCTTCGAGATAGTTTCTGACTATCTCTAGATTATTCTTTGGGACGGACTTTGTCCATGGACTTTGTTCGAGATAGTATCTGACTATATCTGACCTATTCTTTGGGACGGATCTTTGTCCCTGGACTTTCTTCGAGATAGTTTTTGACTACCTATGGACTATTCTTCGGGACGAATCTTTGTCCCTTGGACTTTCTTCGAGATAGTTTCTTACTATCTCTGGCTAATTCTTTGGGGCGGATCTTTGTCCCTGAACTTTCTTCGAGATAGTTTCTGACTATCTTTGGACTATTCTTTGGGACAGATCTTTTCCCTGGACTTTCTTCGAGATAGTTTCTGACAATTTCTGGACTATTCTTCGGGACGAATCTTTGTCCCTTGGACTTTCTTCGAGATAGTTTCTTACTATCTCTGGCTAATTCTTTGGGGCGGATCTTTGTCCCTGAACTTTCTTCGAGATAGTTTCTGACTATCTTTGGACTATTCTTTGGGACAGATCTTTTCCCTGGACTTTCTTCGAGATAGTTTCTGACAATTTCTAGACTATTCTTCGGGACGAATCTTTGTCCCTTGGACTTTCTTCGAGATAGTTTCTGACTATCTCTGCACTATTGTTCGGGACGGATCTTTGTCGCTGGACTTTCTTCGAGATAGTTACTGACTATCTTTGGCCTATTCTTTGGGATGGATCTTGTCCCTGGACTTTCTTCAAGATAGTTTTTGACTACCTATGGACTATTCTTTCGGACGGATCTTTGTCCCTGGATTTTCTTCGGGATAGTTTCTGACAATCTCTGGCCTATTCTTTGGGATGGATCTTTGTCCCTGGACTTTCTTTGAGATAGTTTTTTACCATCTCTGGACAATTCTTCGAGACGGGCCTTTGTCCATGGCCTTTCTTCGAGATAGTTTCTTACTATCTCTAGATTATTCTTTGGGACGGACTTTGTCCATGGACTTTGTTCGAGATAGTATCTGACTATATCTGGCCTATTCTTTGGGATTGATCTTTGTCCCTGGACTTTCTTCGAGATAGTTTCTGACTATCTCTGGACTACTCTTCGTGACGGACCTTTGTCCACGGACTTTTCTCGAGGTAGTTTCTGACTATATCTAGATTATTCTTTGGGACGGACTTTGTCGATGGACTTTCTTCGAAATAGTTTCTTACTATTTCTGGCCAATTCTTAGGGACGGATCTTTGTCCCTGAACTTTGTTCGAGATAGTTTCTGACTATTTTTGGACTATTCTTCGGGACAGATCTTTTCCCAGGACTTTCTTCGAGATAGTTTCTGACAATTTCTGGACTATTCTTCGGGACGAATCTTTGTCCCTTGGACTTTCTTCGAGATAGTTTCTTACTATCTCTGGCTAATTCTTTGGGGCGGATCTTTGTCCCTGAACTTTCTTCGAGATAGTTTCTGACTATCTTTGGACTATTCTTTGGGACAGATCTTTTCCCTGGACTTTCTTCGAGATAGTTTCTGACAATTTCTGGACTATTCTTTGGGACGAATCTTTGTCCCTGGATTTTCTTCGGGATAGTTTCTGACAATCTCTAGCCTATTCTTTGGGATGGATCTTTGTCCCTGGACTTTCTTTGAGTTAGTTTTTTACCATCTTTGGACAATTCTTCGGGACGGACCTTTGTCCATGGTCTTTCTTCGAGATAGTTTCTGACAATCTCTAGATTATTCTTTGGGACGGAATTTGTCCATGGACTTTCTTCGAAATAGTTTCTTATTATTTCTGGCGAATTCTTAGGGACGTATCTTTGTCGCTGGACTTTCTTCGAGATAGTTTCTGATTATCTTTGGCCTATTGTTCGGGACGGATCTTTGTCGCTGGACTTTCTTCGAGATAGTTTTTTACCATCTCTGGACAATTCTTCGGGACGGAACTTTGTCCATGGCCTTTCTTCGAGATAGTTTCTGACTATCTCTAGATTATTCTTTGGGACGGACTTTGTCCATGGACTTTGTTCGAGATAGTATCTGACTATATCTGGCCTATTCTTTGGGACGGATCTTTGTCCCTGGACTTTCTTCGAGATAGTTTCTGACTATCTTTGGCCTATTCTTTGGGATGGATCTTTGTCCCTGGACTTTCTTTGAGATAGTTTTTTACCATCTCTGGACAATTCTTTGGGACGGACCTTTGTCCATGGCCTTTCTTCGAGATAGTTTCTGACTATCTCTAGATTATTCTTTGGGACGGACTTTGTCCATGGACTTTGTTCGAGATAGTATCTGACTATATCTGGCCTATTCTTTGGGACGGATCTTTGTCCCTGGACTTTCTTCGAGATAGTTTCTGACTATCTCTAGACTAGTCTTCGTGACGGACCTTTGTCCGCGGACTTTTCTCGAGATAGTTTCTGACTATCTCTAGATTATTCTTTGGGACGGACTTTGTCCATGGACTTTCTTCGAAATAGTTTCTTACTATTTCTGGCCAATTCTTAGGGACGGATCTTTGTCCCTGAACTTTGTTCGAGATAGTTTCTGAATATCTTTGGACTATTCTTCGGGACAGATCTTTTCCCAGGACTTTCTTCGAGATATATTCTGATAATTTCTGGACTATTCTTCGATACGAATCTTTGTCCCTTGAACTTTCTTCGAGATAGTTTCTTACTATCTCTTGCTAATTCTTTGGGACGGATCTTTGTCCCTGAACTTTCTTCGAGATAGTTTCTGACTATCTTTGGAGTATTCTTCGGGACAGATCTTTTCCCTGGACTTTCTTCGAGATAGTTTCAGACAATTTCTGGACTATGGTTCGGGACGAATCTTTGTCCCTTGGACTTTCTTCGAGATAGTTTCTGACTATCTCTGCACTATTGTTCGGGACGGATGTTTGTCGCTGGACTTTCTTCGAGATAGTTACTGACTATCTTTGGCCTATTTTTTGGGATGGATCTTTGTCCCTGGACTTTCTTGGAGATAGTTTTTGACTACCTATGGATTATTCTTTGGGACGGATCTCTGTCCCTGGATTTTCTTCGGGATAGTTTCTGACAATCTCTGGCCTATTCTTTGGGATGGATCTTTGTCCCTGGACTTTCTTTGAGTTAGTTTTTTACCATCTCTGGACAATTCTTCGGGACGGACCTTTGTCCATGGACTTTCTTCGAGATAGTTTCTGACTATCTCTAGATTATTCTTTGGGACGGACTTTGTCCATGGACTTTGTTAGAGATAGTATCTGACTATCTCTGGCCTATTCTTTGGGACGGATCTTTGTCCCTGGACTTTCTTCGAGACAGTTTCTGACTATCTCTGGACTAGTCTTCGTGACGGACCTTTGTCCACGGACTTTTTTCGAGATAGTTCCTGACTATCTCTAGATTATTCTTTGGGACGGACTTTGTCCGTGGACTTTCTTCGAAATAGTTTCTTACTATTTCTGGCCAATTCTTAGGGACGGATCTTTGTCCCTGAACTTTGTTCGAGATAGTTTCTGACTATCTTTGGACTATTCTTCGGGACAGATCTTTTCCCTGGACTTTCTTCGAGATAGTTTCTGACAATTTCTGGACTATTGTTCGGGACGAATCTTTGTCCCTTGGACTTTCTTCGAGATAGTTTCTGACTATCTCTGCACTATTCTTTGGGACGGATCTTTGTCGCTGGACTTTCTTCGAGATATTTACTGACTATCTTTGGCCTATTCTTTGGGATGGATCTTTGTCCCTGGACTTTCTTCGAGATAGTTTTTGACTACCTATGGACTATTCTTTGTGACAGATCTTTGTCCCTGGATTTTCTTCGGGATAGTTTCTGACAATCTTTGGACAATTCTTCGGGACGGACCTTTGTCCATGGACTTTCTTCGAGATAGTTTCTGACTATCTCTAGATTATTCTTTGGGACGGACTTTGTCCATGGACTTTGTTCGAGATAGTATCTGACTATATCTGGCCTTGGGACGGATCTTTGTCCCTGGACTTTCTTCGAGATAGTTTCTGACTATCTCTTGACTAGTCTTCGTGACGGACCTTTGTCCACGGACTTTTTTCGAGATAGTTTCTGACTATCTCTAGATTATTCTTTGGGACGGACTTTGTCCATGGACTTCCTTCGAAATAGTTTCTTACTATTTCTGGCCAATTTTTAGGGACGTATCTTTGTCCCTGAACTTTGTTCGAGATAGTTTCTGACTATCTTTGGACTATTCTTCGGGACAGATCTTTTCCCTGGACTTTCTTCGAGATAGTTTCTGACAATTTCTGGACTATTGTTCGGGACGAATCTTTGTCCCTTGGACTTTCTTCGAGATAGTTTCTGACTATCTCTGCACTATTCTTTGGGACGGATCTTTGTCGCTGGACTTTCTTCGAGATATTTACTGACTATCTTTGGCCTATTCTTTGGGATGGATCTTTGTCCCTGGACTTTCTTCGAGATAGTTTTTGACTACCTATGGACTATTCTTTGTGACAGATCTTTGTCCCTGGATTTTCTTCGGGATAGTTTCTGACAATCTTTGGACAATTCTTCGGGACGGACCTTTGTCCATGGACTTTCTTCGAGATAGTTTCTGACTATCTCTAGATTATTCTTTGGGACGGACTTTGTCCATGGACTTTGTTCGAGATAGTATCTGACTATATCTGGCCTTGGGACGGATCTTTGTCCCTGGACTTTCTTCGAGATAGTTTCTGACTATCTCTTGACTAGTCTTCGTGACGGACCTTTGTCCACGGACTTTTTTCGAGATAGTTTCTGACTATCTCTAGATTATTCTTTGGGACGGACTTTGTCCATGGACTTCCTTCGAAATAGTTTCTTACTATTTCTGGCCAATTTTTAGGGACGTATCTTTGTCCCTGAACTTTGTTCGAGATAGTTTCTGACTATCTTTGGACTATTCTTCGGGACAGATCTTTTCCCTGGACTTTCTTCGAGATAGTTTCTGACAATTTCTGGACTATTGTTCGAGACGAATCTTTGTCCCTTGGACTTTCTTCGAGATAGTTTCTGACTATCTCTGAACTATTCTTTGGGACGGATCTTTGTCGCTGGACTTTCTTCGAGATAGTTACTGACTATCTTTGGCCTATTCTTTGGGATGGATCTTTGTCCCTGGACTTTCTTCGAGATAGTTTTTGACTACCTATGGACTATTCTTTGTGACAGATCTTTGTCCCTGGATTTTCTTCGGGATAGTTTCTGACAATCTCTGGACAACTCTTCGGGACGGACCTTTGTCCATGGACTTTCTTCGAGATAGTTTTTGACTATCTCTAGATTATTCTTTGGGACGGACTTTGTCCATGGACTTTGTTCGAGATAGTATCTGACTATATCTGGCCTATTCTGTGGGACGGATCTTTGTCCCTGGACTTTCTTCGAGATAGTTTCTGACTATCTCTTGACTAGTCTTCGTGACGGACCTTTGTCCACGGACTTTTTTCGAGATAGTTTCTGACTATCTCTAGATTATTCTTTGGGACGGACTTTGTCCATGGACTTCCTTCGAAATAGTTTCTTACTATTTCTGGCCAATTTGTAGGAACGTATCTTTGTCCCTGAACTTTGTTCGAGATAGTTTATGACTATCTTTGGACTATTCTTCGGGACAGATCTTTTCCCTGGACTTTCTTCGAGATAGTTTCTGGCAATTTCTGGACTATTCTTCGGGACAAATCTTTGTTCCTTGGACTTTCTTGGAGATAGTTTCTGACTATCTCTGCACTATTGTTCGGGACGGATCTTTGTCGCTGGACTTTCTTCGAGATAGTTACTGACTATCTTTGGCCTATTCTTTGGGATGGATCTTTGTCCCTGGACTTTCTTCGAGATAGTTTTTGACTACCTATGGACTATTCTTTGGGACGGATCTTTGTTCCTGGATTTTCTTCGGGATAGTTTCTGACAATCTCTCGCCTATTCTTTGGGATGGATCTTTGTCCATGGACTTTATTTGAGATAGTTTTTTACTATCTCTGGACAATTCTTCGGGACGGACCTTTGTCCATGGACTTTCTTCGAGATAGTTTCTGACTATCTCTAGATTATTCTTTGGGACGGACTTTGTCCATGGACTTTGTTTTTGATAGTATATGACTATCTCTGGCCTATTCTTTGGGACGGATCTTTGTCCCTGGACATTCTTCGAGATAGTTTCTGACTACTCTGGACTAGTATTCGTGATGGACCTTTGTCCACGAACTTTTCTCGAGATAGTTTCTGACTATCTCTAGATTATTCTTTGGGACGGACTTTGTCCATGGACTTTCTTCGAAATAGTTTCTTACTATTTCTGGCCAATTCTTAGGGACGGATCTTTGTCCCTGAACTTTGTTCGAGATAGTTTCTGACTATCTTTGGACTATTCTTCGGGACAGATCTTTTCCCTGGACTTTCTTCGAGATAGTTTCTGACAATTTCTGGACTATTCTTCGGGACGAATCTTTGTCCCTTGGACTTTCTTCGAGATAGTTTCTGACTATCTCTGCACTATTCTTTGGGACGGATCTTTGTCGCTGGACTTTCTTCGAGATATTTACTGACTATCTTTGGCCTATTCTTTGGGATGGATCTTTGTCCCTGGACTTTCTTCGAGATAGTTTTTGACTACCTATGGACTATTCTTTGTGACAGATCTTTGTCCCTGGATTTTCTTCGGGATAGTTTCTGACAATCTTTGGACAATTCTTCGGGACGGACCTTTGTCCATGTACTTTCTTCGAGATAGTTTCTGACTATCTCTAGATTATTCTTTGGGACGGACTTTGTCCATGGACTTTGTTCGAGATAGTATCTGACTATATCTGGCCTTGGGACGGATCTTTGTCCCTGGACTTTCTTCGAGATAGTTTCTGACTATCTCTTGACTAGTCTTCGTGACGGACCTTTGTCCACAGACTTTTTTTGAGATAGTTTCTGACTATCTCTAGATTATTCTTTGGGACGGACTTTGTCCATCAACTTTCTTCGAAATAGTTTCTTACTATTTCTGGCCAATTTTTAGGGACGTATCTTTGTCCCTGAACTTTGTTTGAGATAGTTTCTGACTATCTTTGGAATATTCTTCGGGACAGATCTTTTCCCTGGACTTTCTTCGAGATAGTTTCTGACAATTTCTGGACTATTGTTCGGGACGAATATTTGTCCCTTGGACTTTCTTCGAGATAGTTTCTGACTATCTCTGCACTATTCTTTGGGACGGATCTTTGTCGCTGGACTTTCTTCGAGATAGTTACTGACTATCTTTGGCCTATTCTTTGGGATGGATCTTTGTCCCTGGACTTTCTTCGAGATAGTTTTTGACTACCTATGGACTATTCTTTGTGACAGATCTTTGTCCCTGGATTTTCTTCGGGATAGTTTCTGACAATCTCTGGACAACTCTTCGGGACGGACCTTTGTCCATGGACTTTCTTCGAGATAGTTTTTGACTATCTCTAGATTATTCTTTGGGACGGACTTTGTCCATGGACTTTGTTCGAGATAGTATCTGACTATATCTGGCCTATTCTTTGGGACGGATCTTTGTCCCTGGACTTTCTTCGAGATAGTTTCTGACTATCTCTTGACTAGTCTTCGTGACGGACCTTTGTCCACGGACTTTTTTCGAGATAGTTTCTGACTATCTCTAGATTATTCTTTGGGACGGACTTTGTCCATGGACTTCCTTCGAAATAGTTTCTTACTATTTCTGGCCAATTTGTAGGGACGTATCTTTGTCCCTGAACTTTGTTCGAGATAGTTTATGACTATCTTTGGACTATTCTTCGGGACAGATCTTTTCCCTGGACTTTCTTCGAGATAGTTTCTGGCAATTTCTGGACTATTCTTCGGGACAAATCTTTGTCCCTTGGACTTTCTTGGAGATAGTTTCTGACTATCTCTGCACTATTGTTCGGGACGGATCTTTGTCGCTGGACTTTCTTCGAGATAGTTACTGACTATCTTTGGCCTATTCTTTGGGATGGATCTTTGTCCCTGGACTTTCTTCGAGATAGTTTTTGACTACCTATGGACTATTCTTTGGGACGGATCTTTGTCCCTGGATTTTCTCCGGGATAGTTTCTGACAATCTCTGGCCTATTCTTTGGGATGGATCTTTGTCCCTGGACTTTCTTTGAGTTAGTTTTTTACCATCTCTGGACAATTCTTCGGGACGGACCTTTGTCCATGGACTTTCTTCGAGATAGTTTCTGACTATCTCTAGATTATTCTTTGGGACGGACTTTGTCCATGGACTTTGTTCGAGATAGTATATGACTATCTCTGGCCTATTCTTTGGGACGGATCTTTGTCCCTGGACATTCTTCGAGATAGTTTCTGACTACTCTGGACTAGTATTCGTGATGGACCTTTGTCCACGAACTTTTCTCGAGATAGTTTCTGACTATCTCTAGATTATTCTTTGGGACGGACTTTGTCCATGGACTTTCTTCGAAATAGTTTCTTACTATTTCTGGCCAATTCTTAGGGACGGATCTTTGTCCCTGAACTTTGTTCGAGATAGTCTCTGACTATCTTTGGACTATTCTTCGGGACAGATCTTTTCCCTGGACTTTCTTCGAGATAGTTTCTGACAATTTCTGGACTATTCTTCGGGACGAATCTTTGTCCCTTGGACTTTCTTCGAGATAGTTTCTGACTATCTCTGCACTATTGTTCGGGACGGATCTTTGTCGCTGGACTTTTTTCGAGATAGTTACTGACTATCTTTGGCCTTTTCTTTGGGATGGATCTTTGTCCCTGGACTTTCTTCGAGATAGTTTTTGACTACCTATGGACTATTCTTTGGGACGGATCTTTGTCCCTGGATTTTCTTCGGGATAGTTTCTGACAATCTCTGGACAATTCTTCGGGACGGACCTTTGTCCATGGCCTTTCTTCGAGATAGTTTCTGACTATCTCTAGATTATTCTTTGGGACGGACTTTGTCCATGGACTTTGTTCGAGATAGTATCTGACTATATCTGGCCTATTCTTTGGGACGGATCTTTGTCCCTGGACTTTCTTCGAGATAGTTTCTGACTATCTCTAGACTAGTCTTCGTGACGGACCTTTGTCCACGGACTTTTCTCGAGATAGTTTCTGACTATCTCTAGATTATTCTTTGGGACGGACTTTGTCCATGGACTTTCTTCGAAATAGTTTCTTACTATTTCTGGCCAATTCTTAGGGACGGATCTTTGTCCCTGAACTTTGTTCGAGATAGTTTCTGACTATCTTTGGACTATTCTTCGGGACAGATCTTTTCCCAGGACTTTCTTCGAGATAAATTCTGATAATTTCTGGACTATTCTTCGATACGAATCTTTGTCCCTTGAACTTTCTTCGAGATAGTTTCTTACTATCTCTGGCCAATTCTTCGGGACGGATCTTTGTCCCTGAACTTTCTTCGAGATAGTTTCTGACTATCTTTGGAATATTCTTCGGGACAGATCTTTTCCCTGGACTTTCTTCGAGATAGTTTCTGACAATTTCTGAACTATTCTTCGGGACGAATCTTTGTCCCTTGGACTTTCTTCGAGATAGTTTCTGACTATCTCTGCACTATTGTTCGGGACGGATCTTTGTCCCTGGACTTTCTTCGAGATAGTTACTGACTATCTTTGGCCTATTTTTTGGGATGGATCTTTGTCCCTGGACTTTCTTCTAGATAGTTTTTGACTACCTATGGATTATTCTTTGGGACGGATCTTTGTCCCTGGATTTTCTTCGGGATAGTTTCTGACAATCTCTGGCCTATTCTATGGGATGGATCTTTGTCCCTGGACTTTCTTTGAGTTAGTTTTTTACCATCTCTGGACAATTCTTCGGGACGGACCTTTGTCCATGGACTTTCTTCGAAATAGTTTCTTACTATTTCTGGCCAATTCTTAGGGACGGATCTTTGTCCCTGAACTTTGTTCGAGATAGTTTCTGACTATCTTTGGACTATTCTTCGGGACAGATCTTTTCCCAGGACTTTCTTCGAGATAAATTCTGATAAATTCTGGACTATTCTTCGATACGAATCTTTGTCCCTTGAACTTTCTTCGAGATAGTTTCTTACTATCTCTGGCCAATTCTTCGGGACGGATCTTTGTCCCTGAACTTTCTTCGAGATAGTTTCTGACTATCTTTGGAATATTCTTCGGGACAGATCTTTTCCCTGGACTTTCTTCGAGATAGTTTCTGACAATTTCTGAACTATTCTTCGGGACGAATCTTTGTCCCTTGGACTTTCTTCGAGATAGTTTCTGACTATCTCTGCACTATTGTTCGGGACGGATCTTTGTCCCTGGACTTTCTTCGAGATAGTTACTGACTATCTTTGGCCTATTTTTTGGGATGGATCTTTGTCCCTGGACTTTCTTCTAGATAGTTTTTGACTACCTATGGATTATTCTTTGGGACGGATCTTTGTCCCTGGATTTTCTTCGGGATAGTTTCTGACAATCTCTGGCCTATTCTTTGGGATGGATCTTTGTCCCTGGACTTTCTTTGAGTTAGTTTTTTACCATCTCTGGACAATTCTTCGGGACGGACCTTTGTCCATGGACTTTCTTCGAGATAGTTTCTGACTATCTCTAGATTATTCTTTGGGACGGACTTTGTCCATGGACTTTGTTCGAGATAGTATATGACTATCTCTGGCCTATTCTTTGGGACGGATCTTTGTCCCTGGACATTCTTCGAGATAGTTTCTGACTATCTCTAGACTAGTCTTCGTGACGGACCTTTGTCCACGGACTTTTCTCGAGATAGTTTCTGACTATCTCTAGATTACTCTTTGGGACGGACTTTCTCCATGGACTTTCTTCGAAATAGTTTCTTACTGTCTCTGGCCAATTCTTAGGGACGGATCTTTGTCCCTGAACTTTGTTCGAGATAGTTTCTGACTATCTTTGGACTATTCTTCGGGACAGATCTTTTCCCAGGACTTTCTTTGAGATAAATTCTGATAATTTCTGGACTATTTTTCGATACGAATCTTTGTCCCTTGAACTTTCTTCGAGATAGTTTCTTACTATCTCTGGCCAATTCTTTGGGACGGATCTTTGTCCCTGAACTTTCTTCGAGATAGTTTTTGACTATCTTTGGAGTATTCTTCGGGACAGATCTTTTCCCTGGACTTTCTTCGAGATAGTTTCTGACAATTTCTGGACTATTCTTCGGGACGAATCTTTGTCCCTTGGACTTTCTTCGAGATAGTTTCTGACTATCTCTGCACTATTGTTCGGGACGGATCTTTGTCGCTGGACTTTCTTCGAGATAGTTACTGACTATCTTTGGCCTATTTTTTGGGATGGATCTTTGTCCCTGGACTTTCTTCGAGATAGTTTTTGACTACCTATGGATTATTCTTTGGGACGGATCTTTGTCCCTGGATTTTCTTCGGGATAGTTTCTGACAATCTCTGGCCTATTCTTTGGGATGGATCTTTGTCCCTGGACTTTCTTTGAGTTAGTTTTTTACCATCTCTGGACAATTCTTCGGGACGGACCTTTGTCCATGGACTTTCTTCGAGATAGTTTCTGACTATCTCTAGATTATGCTTTGGGACGGACTTTGTCCATGGACTTTGTTAGAGATAGTATCTGACTATCTCTGGCCTATTCTTTGGGACGGATCTTTGTCCCTGGACTTTCTTCGAGATAGTTTCTGACTATCTCTGGACTAGTCTTCGTGACGGACCTTTGTCCACGGACGTTTTTCGAGATAGTTCCTGACTATCTTTAGATTATTCTTTGGGACGGACTTTGTCCATGGACTTTCTTCGAAATAGTTTCTTACGATTTCTGGCCAATTCTTAGGGACGGATCTTTGTCCCTGAACTTTGTTCGAGATAGTTTCTGACTATCTTTGGACTATTCTTCGGGACAGATCTTTTCCCTGGACTTTCTTCGAGATAGTTTCTGACAATTTCTGGACTATTGTTCGGGACGAATCTTTGTCCCTTGGACTTTCTTCGAGATAGTTTATGACTATCTCTGCACTATTCTTTGGGACGGATCTTTGTCGCTGGACTTTCTTCGAGATAGTTACTGACTATCTTTGGCCTATTCTTTGGGATGGATCTTTGTCCCTGGACTTTCTTCGAGATAGTTTTTGAGTACCTATGGACTATTCTTTGTGACGGATCTTTGTCCCTGGATTTTCTTCGGGATAGTTTCTGACAATCTCTGGACAATTCTTCGGGACGGACCTTTGTCCATGGACTTTCTTCGAGATAGTTTCTGACTATCTCTAGATTATTCTTTGGGACGGACTTTGTCCATGGACTTTGTTCGAGATAGTATCTGACTATATCTGGCCTATTCTTTGGGACGGATCTTTGTCCCTGGACTTTCTTCGAGATAGTTTCTGACTATCTCTTGACTAGTCTTCGTGACGGACCTTTGTCCACGGACTTTTTTCGAGATAGTTTCTGACTATCTCTAGATTATTCTTTGGGACGGACTTTGTCCATGGACTTCCTTCGAAATAGTTTCTTACTATTTCTGGCCAATTCTTAGGGACGTATCTTTGTCCATGAACTTTGTTCGAGATAGTTTATGACTATCTTTGGACTATTCTTCGGAACAGATCTTTTCCCTGGACTTTCTTCGAGATAGTTTCTGGCAATTTATGGACTATTCTTCGGGACAAATCTTTGTCCCTTGGACTTTCTTGGAGATAGTTTCTGACTATCTCTGCACTATTGTTCGGGACGGATCTTTGTCGCTAGACTTTCTTCGAGATAGTTACTGACTATCTTTGGTCTATTCTTTGGGATGGATCTTTGTCCTTGGACTTTCTTCGAGATAGTTTTTGACTACCTATGGACTATTCTTTGGGACAGATCTTTGTCCTTGGATTTTCTTCGGGATAGTTTCTGACAATCTCTGGCCTATTCTTTGGGATGGATCTTTGTCCGTGGACTTTATTTGAGATAGTTTTTTACCATCTCTGGACATTTCTTCGGGACGGACCTATGTCCATGGACTTTCCTCGAGATAGTTTCTGACTATCTCTAGATTATTCTTTGGGACGGACTTTGTCCATGGACTTTGTTCGAGATAGTATATGACTATCTCTGGCCTATTCTTTGGGACGGATCTTTGTCCCTGGACATTCTTCGAGATAGTTTCTGACTATCTCTGGACTAGTATTCGTGATGGATTTTTGTCCACGAACTTTTCTCGAGATAGTTTCTGACTATCTCTAGATTATTCTTTGGGACGGACTTTGTCCATGGACTTTCTTCGAAATAGTTTCTTACTATTTCTGGCCAATTCTTAGGGACGGATCTTTGTCCCTGAACTTTGTTCGAGATAGTTTCTGACTATCTTTGGACTATTCTTCGGGACAGATCTTTTCCCAGGACTTTCTTCGAGATAGTTTCTGACAATTTCTGGACTATTCTTCAAGACGAATCTTTGTCCCTTGGACTTTCTTCGAAATAGTTTCTTACTATCTCTGCCCAATTCTTTGGGACGGATCTTTGTCCCTGAACTTTCTTCGAGATAGTTTCTGACTATCTTTGGATTATTCTTCGGGACAGATCTTTTCCCTGGACTTTCTTCGAGATAGTTTCTGACAATTTCTTGACTATTCATCGGGACAAATCTTTGTCCCTTGGTCTTTCTTCGAGATAGTTTCAGACTATCTCTGCACTATTGTTCGGGACTGATCTTTGTCGCTGGACTTTCTTCGAGATAGTTACTGACTATCTTTGTCCATGGACTTTCTTCGAGATAGTTTCTGACTATCTCTAGATTATTCTTTGGGACGGACTTTGTCCATGGACTTTGTTCGAGATAGTATCTGACTATATCTGGCCTATTCTTTGGGACGGATCTTTGTCCCTGGACTTTCTTCGAGATAGTTTCTGACAATTTCTGGACTATTCTTCAGGACGAATCATTGTCCCTTGGACTTTCTTCGAGATAGTTTCTTACTATCTCTGGCCAATTCTTTGGGACGGATCATTGTCCCTGATTTTTCTTCGAGATAGTTTCGGACTATCTTTGGACTATTCTTCGGGACAGATCTTTTCCCAGGACTTTCTTCGAGATAGTTTCTGACAATTTCTGGACTATTCTTCAAGACGAATCTTTGTCCCTTGGTCTTTCTTCGAGATAGTTTCTGACTATCTCTGCACTATTGTTCGGGACTGATCTTTGTCGCTGGACTTTCTTCGAGATAGTTACTGACTATCTTTGGCCTATTCTTTGGGATGGATCTTTGTCCTTGGACTTTCTTCGAGATAGTTTTTGACTACCAATGAACTATTCTTTGGGACGGATCTTTGTCCCTAGATTTTATTCGGGATAGTTTCTGACAATCTCTGGCCTATTCTTTAGGATGGATCTTTGTCCCTGGACTTTCTTTGAGATAGTTTTTTACCATCTTTGGCAATTCTTCGGGACGGACCTTTGTCCATGGACTTTCTTCGAGATAGTTTCTGACTATCTCTAGATTATTCTTTGGGACGGACTTTGTCCATGGACTTTGTTAGAGATAGTATCTGACCATCTCTGGCCTATTCTTTGGGACGGATCTTTGTCCCTGGACTTTCTTCGAGATAGTTTCTGACTATCTCTGGACTAGTCTTCGTGACGGACCTTTGTCCACAGACTTTTTTCGAGATAGTTCCTGACTATCTCTAGATTATTCTTTGGGACGGACTTTGTCTATGGACTTTCTTCGAAATAGTTTCGTACTATTTCTGGCCAATTCTTAGGGACAGATCTTTGTCCCTGAACTTTGTTCGAGATAGTTTCTGACTATCTTTGGACTATTCTTCGGGACAGATCTTTTCCCTGGACTTTCTTCGAGATAGTTTCTGACAATTTCTGGACTATTGTTCGGGACGAATCTTTGTCCCTTGGACTTTCTTCGAGATAGTTTCTGACTATCTCTGCACTATTCTTTGGGACGGATCTTTGTCGCTGGACTTTCTTCGAGATAGTTACTGACTATCTTTGGCCTATTCTTTGGGATGGATCTTTGTCCCTGGACTTTGTTCGAGATAGTTTTTGACTACCTATGGACTATTCTTTGTGACGGATCTTTGTCCCTGGATTTTCTTCGGGATAGTTTCTGACAATCTCTGGACAATTCTTCGGGACGGACCTTTGTCCATGGACTTTCTTCGAGATAGTTTCTGACTATCTCTAGATTATTCTTTGGGACGGACTTTGTCCATGGACTTTGTTCGAGATAGTATCTGACTATATCTGGCCTATTCTTTGGGACGGATCTTTGTCCCTGGACTTTCTTCGAGATAGTTTTTGACTATCTCTGGACTAGTCTTCGTGACGGACCTTTGTCCACGGACTTTTTTCGAGATAGTTTCTGACTATCTCTAGATTATTCTTTGGGACGGACTTTGTCCATGGATTTTCTTCAAAATAGTTTCTTACTATTTCTAGCCAATTCTTAGGGACGTATGTTTGTCCCTGAACTTTGTTCGAGATAATTTATGACTATCTTTGGACTATTCTTCGAGACAGATCTTTTCCCAGGACTTTCTTCGAGATAGTTTCTGACAATTTCTGGACTATACTTCAGGACGAATCATTGTCCCTTGGACTTTCTTCGAGATAGTTTCTTACTATCTCTGGCCAATTCTTTGGGACGGATCTTTGTCCCTGAATTTTCTTCGAGATAGTTTCTGACTATCTTTGGACTATTCTTCGGGACAGATCTTTTCCCTGGACTTTCTTCGAGATAGTTTCTGACAATTTCTTGACTATTCATCGGGACGAATCTTTGTCCCTTGGTCTTTCTTCGAGATAGTTTCTGACTATCTCGGCACTATTGTTCGGGACGGATCTTTGTCGCTGGACTTTCTTCGAGATAGTTACTGACTATCTTTGGCCTATTCTTTGGGATGGATCTTTGTCCTTGGACTTTCTTCGAGATAGTTTTTGACTACCAATGAACTATTCTTTGGGACGGATCTTTGTCCCTGGATTTTATTCGGGATAGTTTCTGACAATCTCTGGCCTATTCTTTAGGATGGATCTTTGTCCCTGGACTTTCTTTGAGATAGTTTTTTACCATCTCTGGACATTTCTTCGGGACGGACCTTTGTCCATGGACTTTCTTCGAGATAGTTTCTGACTATCTCTAGATTATTCTTTGGGACGGACTTTGTCCATGGACTTTGTTCGAGATAGTATCTGACTATCTCTGGCTTATTCTTTGGGACGGATCTTTGTCCGTGGACTTTCTTCGAGATAATTTCTGACTATCTCTGGACTAGTCTTCGTGACGGACATTTGTCCACGGACTTTTTTCGAGATAGTTCCTGACTATCTCTAGATTATTCTTTGGGACGGACTTTGTCCATGGACTTTCTTCGAAATAGTTTCTTACTATTTCTGGCCAATTCTTTGGTACGGATCTTTGTCCCTGAACTTTGTTCGAGATAGTTTCTGACTATCTTTGGACTATTCATTGAAACAGATCTTTTCCCTGGACTTTCTTCGAGATAGTTTCTGACAATTTCTGGACTATTCTTCGGGACGAATCTTTGTCCCTTGGACTTTCCTCGAGATAGTTTCTGACTCTCTCTGCACTATTCTTCGGGACGGATCTTTGTCGCTGGACTTTATTCGAGATAGTTACTGACTATCTTTGGCGTATTCTTTGGGATGGATCTTTGTCCCTGGACTTTCTTCGAGATAGTTTTTGACTAGCTATGGACTATTCATTAGGACGGATCTTTGTCCCTGGATTTTCTTCGAGATAATTTCTGACAATCTCTGGTCTATTCTTTGGGATGGATCTTTGTCCTTGGACTATCTTTGAGATAGTTTTTGACCATCTCTGGACAATTCTTCGGGACGGACCTTTGTCCATGAACTTTCTTCGAGATAGTTTCGGACTATCTCTAGATTATTCTTTGGGACGGACTGTCCATGGACTTTGTTCGAGATAGTCTCTGACTATCTCTGGCCTATTCTTTGGGACGGATCTTTGTCCCTAGACTTTTTTCGAGATAGTTTCTGACTATCTCCGGCCTATTCTTTAGGATGGATCTTTTTCCCTGGACTTTCTTCGAGATAGTTTCTAACTATTTCTGGCCTATTCTTTGGGACGGATCTTTGTCCCTCGACTTTCATCGAGATCGTTTCTAACTATTTCTGGCCTATTCTTTGGGACGGATCTTTGTCCCTCGACTTTCTTCGAGATAGTTTCTGACAATCTCTGGACTAGTCTTCGGGACAGATCTTTGTCCCTGGACTTTCTTCGAGATAGTTTCTGACAATTTGTAGATGTTTCTTCGGGACAGATCTTTGTCCCTCGGACTTTCTTCGAAATAGTCTCTTACTATTTCTGGCCAATTCTTTGGGACGGATCTTTGTCCCTGGACTTTCTTCGAGATAGTTTCTGACTATCTCTGCAATATTCTTCGGGACGGATCTTTGTCGCTGGACTTTCTTCGAGATAGTTTCTGACAATCTCTGGCCTATTCTTTGGGATGGATATTTGTCCCTGGACGTTCTATGAGATAGTTTTTGACCATCTCTGGACAATTCTTCGGGACGGACCTTTGTCCATGGACTTTCTTCGAGATAGTTTCTAACTATCTCTAGATTATTGTTTTGGACGGACTTTGTCCATGGACTTTGTTCTAGATAGTCTCTGACTATCTCTGGCCTATTCTTTAGGACGGATCTTTGTCCCTGGACTTTCTTCGAGATAGTTTCTGACTATCTCTGGACTAGTCTTCGTGACGGACCTTTGTCCACAGACTTTTTTCGAGATAGTTTCTGACTATCTCTAGATTATTCTTTGGGACGGACTTTGCCCATGGACTTTCTTCGAAATAGTTTCTTACTATTTCTGGCCAATTCTTAGGGATGGATCTTTGTCCCTGAACTTTCTTCGAGAAAGTTTCTGACTATCTCTGGACTAGTCTTTGGGACGGATCTTTGTCCCTAGACTTTCTTCGAGATAGTTTCTGACAATCTCTGGACTAGTCTTCGGGACAGATCTTTGTCCCTGGACTTTCTTCGATATAGTTTCTGACAATGTCTAGACTATTCTTCGGGACGGATCTTTGTCCCTCGGACTTTCTTCAAAAGAGTCTCTTACTATTTCTTGCCAATTCTTTGGGACGGATCTTTGTCCCTGGACTTTCTTCGAGATAGTTTCTGACTATCTCTGCACTATTCTTCGGGACGGATCTTTGTCGCTGGACTTTCTTCGAGATAGTTTCTGACAATCTCTGGCCTATTCTTTGGGATGGATCTTTGTCCCTGGACTTTCTTTGAGATAGTTTTTGACCATCTCTGGACAATTCTTCGGGACGGACCTTTGTCCATGGACTTTCTTCGAGATAGTTTTTGACTATCTCTAGATTATTCTTTGGGATGGACTTTGTCCATGGACTTTGTTCGAGATAGTCTCTGACTATCTCTGGCCTATTCTTTAGGACGAATCTTTGTCCCTGGACTTTCTTCGAGATAGTTTCTGACAATCTCTGGACTAGTCTTCGTGACGGACCTTTGTCCACAGACTTTTTTCAAGATAGTTTCTGACTATCTCTAGATTATTCTTTGGGACGGACTTTGTCCATGGACTTTCTTCGAAATAGTTTCTTACTATTTCTTGCCAATTCTTTGGGACGGATCTTTGTCCCTGGACTTTCTTCAAGATAGTTTCTGACTATCTCTGCACTATTCTTCGGGACAGATCTTTGTCGCTGGACTTTCTTCGAGATAGTTTCTGACAATCTCTGGCCTATTCGTTGGGATGGATCTTTGTCCCTGGACTTTCTTTGAGATAGTTTTTGACCATCTCTGAACAATTCTTCGGGACGGACCTTTGTCCATGGACTTTCTTCGAGATAGTTTTTGACTATCTCTAGATTATTCTTTGGGACGGACTTTGTCCAAGGACTTTGTTTGAGATAGTCTCTGACTATCTCTGGCCTATTCTTTAGGGCGGATCTTTGTCCCTGGACTTTCTTCGAGATAGTTTCTGACAATCTCTGGACTAGTCTTCGTGACGGACCTTTGTCCACAGACTTTTTTCGAGATAGTTTTTGACTATCTGTAGATTATTCTTTGGGACGGACTTTGTCCATGGACTTTCTTCGAAATAGTTTCTTACTATTTCTGGCCAATTCTTAGGGATGGATCTTTGCCCCCGAACTTTCTTCGATAAAGTTTCTGACTATCTCTGGACTAGTCTTTGGGACGGATCTTTGTCCCTGGACTATCTTCGAGATAGTTTCTGACAATGTCTAGACTATTCTTCGGGACAGATCTTTGTCCCTCAGACTTTCTTCAAAATAGTCTCTTACTATTTCTGGCCAATTCTTCGGGACGGATCTTTGTCCCTGGACTTTCTTCGAGATAGTTTTTGACTATCTCTGCACTATTCTTCGGGATGGATCTTTGTCACTGGACTTTCTTCGAGATAGTTACTGACTATCTTTGGCCTATTCTTTGGGATGGATCTTTGTCGCTGGACTTTCTTCGAGATAGTTTCTGACAATCTCTGGCCTATTCTTTGGGATGGATCTTTGTCCCTGGACTTTCTTTGCGATAGTTTTTGACCACCTCTGAACAATTCTTCGGGACAGACCTTTGTCCATGGACTTTCTTCGAGATAGTTTCTGACTATCTCTAGATTATTCTTTGGGACGGACTTTGTCCATGGACTTTGTTCGAGATAGTCTCTGACTATCTCTGGCCTATTCTTTAGGACGGATCTTTGTCCCTAGACTTTCTTCGAGATAGTTTCTGACTATCTCTGGACTAGTCTTTGTGACGGACCTTTGTCCACAGACATTTTTCGAGATAATTTCTGACTATCTCTAGATTATTCTTTGGGACGGACTTTGTCCATGGACTTTCTTCGAAATAGTTTCTTACTATTTCTGGCCAATTCTTAGGGATGGATCTTTGTCCCTGAACTTTCTTCGAGAAAGTTTCTGACTATCTCTGGACTAGTCTTTGGGGCAGATCTTTGTCCCTAGACTTTCTTCGAGATAGTTTGTGACAATCTCTGGACTAGTCTTCGCGACAGATCTTTGTCCCTGGACTTTCTTCGAGATAGTTTCTGACAATGTCTAGACTATTCTTCGGGACGGATCTTTGTCCCTCGGACTTTCTTCAAAAGAGTCTCTTACTATTTCTGGCCAATTCTTTGGGACGGATCTTTGTCCCTGGACTTTCTTCGAGATAGTTTCTAACTATCTCTGCACTATTCTTCGGGACGGATCTTTGTCGTTGGACTTTCTTCGAGATAGTTTCTGACAATCTCTGGCCTATTCTTTGGGATGGATCATTGTCCCTGGACTTTCTTTGAGTTAGTTTTTGACCATCTCTGGACAATTCTTTGGGACGGACCTTTGTCCACGGACTTTCTTCGAGATAGTTTCTAACTATCTCTAGATTATTCTTTGGGACGGACTTTGTCCATGGACTTTGTTTGAGATAGTCTCTGACTATCTCTGGCCTATTCTTTAGGACGGATCTTTGTCCCTGGACTTTCTTCGAGATAGTTTCTGACAATCTCTGGACTAGTCTTCGTGACGGACCTTTGTCCACAGACTTTTTTCAAGATAGTTTCTGACTATCTCTAGATTATTCTTTGGGACGGACTTTGTCCATGGACTTTGTTCGAGATAGTCTCTGACTATCTCTGGCCTATTCTTTAGGACGAATCTTTGTCCCTGGACTTTCTTCGAGATAGTTTCTGACAATCTCTGGACTAGTCTTCGTGACGGACCTTTGTCCACAGACTTTTTTCAAGATAGTTTCTGACTATCTCTAGATTATTCTTTGGGACGGACTTTGTCCATGGACTTTCTTCGAAATAGTTTCTTACTATTTCTTGCCAATTCTTTGGGACGGATCTTTGTCCCTGGACTTTCTTCAAGATAGTTTCTGACTATCTCTGCACTATTCTTCGGGACAGATCTTTGTCGCTGGACTTTCTTCGAGATAGTTTCTGACAATCTCTGGCCTATTCGTTGGGATGGATCTTTGTCCCTGGACTTTCTTTGAGATAGTTTTTGACCATCTCTGGACAATTCTTCGGGACGGACCTTTGTCCATGGACTTTCTTCGAGATAGTTTTTGACTATCTCTAGATTATTCTTTGGGACGGACTTTGTCCAAGGACTTTGTTTGAGATAGTCTCTGACTATCTCTGGCCTATTCTTTAGGGCGGATCTTTGTCCCTGGACTTTCTTCGAGATAGTTTCTGACAATCTCTGGACTAGTCTTCGTGACGGACCTTTGTCCACAGACTTTTTTCGAGATAGTTTTTGACTATCTGTAGATTATTCTTTGGGACGGACTTTGTCCATGGACTTTCTTCGAAATAGTTTCTTACTATTTCTGGCCAATTCTTAGGGATGGATCTTTGCCCCCGAACTTTCTTCGATAAAGTTTCTGACTATCTCTGGACTAGTCTTTGGGACGGATCTTTGTCCCTGGACTATCTTCGAGATAGTTTCTGACAATGTCTAGACTATTCTTCGGGACAGATCTTTATCCCTCAGACTTTCTTCAAAATAGTCTCTTACTATTTCTGGCCAATTCTTCGGGACGGATCTTTGTCCCTGGACTTTCTTCGAGATAGTTTTTGACTATCTCTGCACTATTCTTCGGGATGGATCTTTGTCACTGGACTTTCTTCGAGATAGTTACTGACTATCTTTGGCCTATTCTTTGGGATGGATCTTTGTCGCTGGACTTTCTTCGAGATAGTTTCTGACAATCTCTGGCCTATTCTTTGGGATGGATCTTTGTCCCTGGACTTTCTTTGCGATAGTTTTTGACCACCTCTGAACAATTCTTCGGGACAGACCTTTGTCCATGGACTTTCTTCGAGATAGTTTCTGACTATCTCTAGATTATTCTTTGGGACGGACTTTGTCCATGGACTTTGTTCGAGATAGTCTCTGACTATCTCTGGCCTATTCTTTAGGACGGATCTTTGTCCCTAGACTTTCTTCGAGATAGTTTCTGACTATCTCTGGACTAGTCTTTGTGACAGACCTTTGTCCACAGACATTTTTCGAGATAATTTCTGACTATCTCTAGATTATTCTTTGGGACGGACTTTGTCCATGGACTTTCTTCGAAATAGTTTCTTACTATTTCTGGCCAATTCTTAGGGATGGATCTTTGTCCCTGAACTTTCTTCGAGAAAGTTTCTGACTATCTCTGGACTAGTCTTTGGGGCGGATCTTTGTCTCTAGACTTTCTTCGAGATAGTTTGTGACAATCTCTGGACTAGTCTTCGCGACAGATCTTTGTCCCTGGACTTTCTTCGAGATAGTTTCTGACAATGTCTAGACTATTCTTCGGGACGGATCTTTGTCCCTCGGACTTTCTTCAAAAGAGTCTCTTACTATTTCTGGCCAATTCTTTGGGACGGATCTTTGTCCCTGGACTTTCTTCGAGATAGTTTCTGACTATCTCTGCACTATTCTTCGGGACGGATCTTTGTCGTTGGACTTTCTTCGAGATAGTTTCTGACAATCTCTGGCCTATTCTTTGGGATGGATCATTGTCCCTGGACTTTCTTTGAGATAGTTTTTGACCATCTCTGGACAATTCTTCGGGACGGACCTTTGTCCATGGACTTTCTTCGAGATAGTTTCTGACTATCTCTAGATTATTCTTTGGGACGGACTTTGTCCATGGACTTTGTTTGAGATAGTCTCTGACTATCTCTGGCCTATTCTTTAGGACGGATCTTTGTCCCTGGACTTTCTTCGAGATAGTTTCTGACAATCTCTGGACTAGTCTTCGTGACGGACCTTTGTCCACAGACTTTTTTCGAGATAGTTTCTGACTATCTGTAGATTATTCTTTGGGACGGACTTTGTCCATGGACTTTCTTCGAAATAGTTTCTTACTATTTCTGGCCAATTCTTAGGGATGGATCTTTGCCCCCGAACTTTCTTCGAGAAAGTTTCTGACTATCCCTGGACTAGTCTTTGGGACGGATCTTTGTCCCTGGACTTTCTTCGAGATAGTTTCTGACAATGTCTAGACTATTCTTCGGGACAGATCTTTATCCCTCAGACTTTCTTCAAAATAGTCTCTTACTATTTCTGGCCAATTCTTCGGGACGGATCTTTGTCCCTGAATTTTCTTCGAGATAGTTTCTGACTATCTTTGGACTATTCTTCGGGACAGATCTTTTCCCTGGACTTTCTTCGAGATAGTTTCTGACAATTTCTTGACTATTCATCGGGACGAATCTTTGTCCCTTGGTCTTTCTTCGAGATAGTTTCTGACTATCTCTGCACTATTGTTCGGGACGGATCTTTGTCGCTGGACTTTCTTCGAGATAGTTACTGACTATCTTTGGCCTATTCTTTGGGATGGATCTTTGTCCTTGGACTTTCTTCGAGATAGTTTTTGACTACCAATGAACTATTCTTTGGGACGGATCTTTGTCCCTGGATTTTATTCGGGATAGTTTCTGACAATCTCTGGCCTATTCTTTAGGATGGATCTTTGTCCCTAGACTTTTTTTGAGATAGTTTTTTACCATCTCTGGACATTTCTTCGGGACGGACCTTTCTCCATGGACTTTCTTCGAGATAGTTTCTGACTATCTCTAGATTATTCTTTGGGACGGACTTTGTCCATGGACTTTGTTCGAGATAGTATCTGACTATCTCTGGCTTATTCTTTGGGACGGATCTTTGTCCCTGGACTTTCTTCGAGATAGTTTCTGACTATCTCTGGACTAGTCTTCGTGACGGACATTTGTCCACGGACTTTTTTCGAGATAGTTCCTGACTATCTCTAGATTATTCTTTGGAACGGACTTTGTCCATGGACTTTCTTCGAAATAGTTTCTTACTATTTCTGGCCAATTCTTAGGGACGGATCTTTGTCCCTGAACTTTTTTCGAGATAGTTTCTGACTATCTTTGGACTATTCATCGAAACAGATCTTTTCCCTGGACTTTCTTCGAGATAGTTTCTGACAATTTCTGGACTATTCTTCGGGACGAATCTTTGTCCCTTGGACTTTCCTCGAGATAGTTTCTGACTCTCTCTGCACTATTCTTCGGGACGGATCTTTGTCGCTGGACTTTCTTCGAGATAGTTACTGACTATCTTTGGCGTATTCTTTGGGATGGATCTTTGTCCCTGGACTTTCTTCGAGATAGTTTTTGACTAGCTATGGACTATTCATTAGGACGGATCTTTGTCCCTGGATTTTCTTCGAGATAGTTTCTGACAATCTCTGGCCTATTCTTTGGGATGGATCTTTGTCCTTGGACTATCTTTGAGATAGTTTTTGACCATCTCTGGACAATTCTTCGGGACGGACCTTTGTCCATGAACTTTCTTCGAGATAGTTTCGGACTATCTCTAGATTATTCTTTGGGACGGACTGTCCATGGACTTTGTTCGAGATAGTCTCTGACTATCTCTGGCCTATTCTTTGGGACGGATCTTTGTCCCTAGACTTTTTTCGAGATAGTTTCTGACTATCTCCGGCCTATTCTTTAGGATGGATCTTTGTCCCCGGACTTTCTTCGAGATAGTTTCTAACTATTTCTGGCCTATTCTTTGGGACGGATCTTTGTCCCTCGACTTTCTTCGAGATCGTTTCTAACTATTTCTGGCCTATTCTTTGGGACGGATCTTTGTCCCTCGACTTTCTTCGAGATAGTTTCTGAAAATCTCTGGACTAGTCTTCGGGACAGATCTTTGTCCATGGACTTTCTTCGAGATAGTTTCTGACAATTTGTAGATGTTTCTTCGGGACAGATCTTTGTCCCTCGGACTTTCTTCGAAATAGTCTCTTACTATTTCTGGCCAATTCTTTGGGACGGATCTTTGTCCCTGGACTTTCTTCGAGATAGTTTCTGACTATCTCTGCACTATTCTTCGGGACGGATCTTTGTCGCTGGACTTTCTTCGAGATAGTTTCTGACAATCTCTGGCCTATTCTTTGGGATGGATATCTGTCCCTGGACGTTCTATGAGATAGTTTTTGACCATCTCTGGACAATTCTTCGGGACGGACCTTTGTCCATGGACTTTCTTCGAGATAGTTTCTGACTATCTCTAGATTATTGTTTGGGACGGACTTTGTCCATGGACTTTGTTCTAGATAGTCTCTGACTATCTCTGGCCTATTCTTTAGGACGGATCTTTGTCCCTGGACTTTCGTCGAGATAGTTTCTGACTATCTCTGGACTAGTCTTCGTGACGGACCTTTGTCCACAGACTTTTTTCGAGATAGTTTCTGACTATCTCTAGATTATTCTTTGGGACGGAATTTGCTCATGGACTTTCTTCGAAATAGTTTCTTACTATTTCTGGCCAATTCTTAGGGATGGATCTTTGTCCCTGAACTTTCTTCGAGAAAGTTTCTGACTATCTCTGGACTAGTCTTTGGGACGGATCTTTGTCCCTAGACTTTCTTCGAGATAGTTTCTGACAATCTCTGGACTAGTCTTCGGGACAGATCTTTGTCCCTGGACTTTCTTCGATATAGTTTCTGACAATGTCTAGACTATTCTTCGGGACGGATCTTTGTCCCTCGGACCTTCTTCAAAAGAGTCTCTTACTATTTCTTGCCAATTCTTTGGGACGGATCTTTGTCCTTGGACTTTCTTCGAGATAGTTTCTGACTATCTCTGCACTATTCTTCGGCACGGATCTTTGTCGCTGGACTTTCTTCGAGATAGTTTCTTACAATCTCTGGCCTATTCTTTGGGATGGATCTTTGTCCCTGAACTTTCTTTGAGATAGTTTTTGACCATCTCTGGACAATTCTTCGGGACGGACCTTTGTCCATGGACTTTCTTCGAGATAGTTTTTGACTATCTCTAGATTATTCTTTGGGACGGACTTTGTCCATGGACTTTGTTCGAGATAGTCTCTGACTATCTCTGGCCTATTCTTTAGGACGGATCTTTGTCCCTAGACTTTCTTCGAGATAGTTTCTGACAATCTCTGGACTAGTCTTCGTGACGGACCTTTGTCCACAGACTTTTTTCAAGATAGTTTCTGACTATCTCTAGATTATTCTTTGGGACGGACTTTGTCCATGGACTTTCTTCGAAATAGTTTCTTACTATTTCTTGCCAATTCTTTGGGACGGATCTTTGTCCCTGGACTTTCTTCAAGATAGTTTCTGACTATCTCTGCACTATTCTTCGGGACAGATCTTTGTCGCTGGACTTTCTTCGAGATAGTTTCTGACAATCTCTGGCCAATTCGTTGGGATGGATCTTTGTCCCTGGACTTTCTTTGAGATAGTTTTTGACCATCTCTGGACAATTCTTCGGGACGGACCTTTGTCCATGGACTTTCTTCGAGATAGTTTTTGACTATCTCTAGATTATTCTTTGGGACGGACTTTGTCCATGGACTTTGTTTGAGATAGTCTCTGACTATCTCTGGCCTATTCTTTAGGGCGGATCTTTGTCCCTGGACTTTCTTCGAGATAGTTTCTGACAATCTCTGGACTAGTCTTTGTGACGGACCTTTGTCCACAGACTTTTTTCGAGATAGTTTCTGACTATCTGTAGATTATTCTTTGGGACGGACTTTGTCCATGGACTTTCTTCGAAATAGTTTCTTACTATTTCTGGCCAATTCTTAGGGATGGATCTTTGCCCCCGAACTTTCTTCGAGAAAGTTTCTGACTATCTCTGGACTAGTCTTTGGGACGGATCTTTGTACCTGGACTTTCTTCGAGATAGTTTCTGACAATGTCTAGACTATTCTTCGGGACAGATCTTTGTCCCTCAGACTTTCTTCAAAATAGTCTCTTACTATTTCTGGCCAATTCTTCGGGACGGATCTTTGTCCCTGGACTTTCTTCGAGATAGTTTTTGACTATCTCTGCACTATTCTTCGGGATGGATCTTTGTCGCTGGACTTTCTTCGAGATAGTTACTGACTATCTTTGGCCTATTCTTTGGGATGGATCTTTGTCGCTGGACTTTCTTCGAGATAGTTTCTGACAATCTCTGGCCTATTCTTTGGGATGGATCTTTGTCCCTGGACTTTCTTTGCGATAGTTTTTGACCATCTCTGAACAATTCTTCGGGACAGACCTTTGTCCATGGACTTTCTTCGAGATAGTTTCTGACTATCTCTAGATTATTCTTTGGGACGGACTTTGTCCATGGACTTTGTTCGAGATAGTCTCTGACTATCTCTGGTCTATTCTTTAGGACGGATCTTTGTCCCTAGACTTTCTTCGAGATAGTTTCTGACTATCTCTGGACTAGTCTTTGTGACGGACCTTTGTCCACAGACATTTTTCGAGATAATTTCTGACTATCTCTAGATTATTCTTTGGGACGGACTTTGTCCATGGACTTTCTTCGAAATAGTTTCTTACTATTTCTGGCCAATTCTTAGGGATGGATCTTTGTCCCTGAACTTTCTTCGAGAAAGTTTCTGACTATCTCTGGACTAGTCTTTGGGGCGGATCTTTGTCCCTAGACTCTCTTCGAGATAGTTTCTGACAATCTCTGGACTAGTCTTCGGGACAGATCTTTGTCCCTGGACTTTCTTCGAGATAGTTTCTGACAATGTCTAGACTATTATTCGGGACAGATCTTTGTCCCTCGGACTTTCTTCAAAAGAGTCTCTTACTATTTCTGGCCAATTCTTTGGGACAGATCTTTGTCCCTGGACTTTCTTCGAGATAGTTTCTGACTATCTCTGCACTATTCTTCGGGACGGATCTTTGTCGTTGGACTTTCTTCGAGATAGTTTCTGACAATCTCTGGCCTATTCATTGGGATGGATCTTTGTCCCTGGACTTTCTTTGAGATAGTTTTTGACCATCTCTGGACAATTCTTCGGGACGGACCTTTGTCCATGGACTTTCTTCGAGATAGTTTCTGACTATCTCTAGGTTATTCTTTGGGACGGACTTTGTCCATGGACTTTGTTTGAGATAGTCTCTGACTATCTCTGGCCTATTCTTTAGGACGGATCTTTGTCCCTGGACTTTCTTCGAGATAGTTTCTGACAATCTCTGGACTAGTCTTCGTGACGGACCTTTGTCCACAGACTTTTTTCGAGATAGTTTCTGACTATCTGTAGATTATTCTTTGGGACGGACTTTGTCCATGGACTTTCTTCGAAATAGTTTCTTACTATTTCTGGCCAATTCTTCGGGATGGATCTTTGCCCCCGAACTTTCTTCAAGAAAGTTTCTGACTATCTCTGGACTAGTTTTTGGGACGGATCTTTGTCCCTGGACTTTCTTCGAGATAGTTTCTGACAATGTCTAGACTATTCTTCGGGACAGATCTTTGTCCCTCAGACTTTCTTCAAAATAGTCTCTTACTATTTCTGGCCAATTCTTCGGGACGGATCTTTGTCCCTGGACTTTCTTCGAGATAGTTTTTGACTATCTCTGCACTATTCTTCGGGATGGATCTTTGTCGCTGGACTTTCTTCGAGATAGTTACTGACTATCTTTGACCTATTCTTTGGGATGGATCTTTGTCGCTGGACTTTCTTCGAGATAGTTTCTGACAATCTCTGGCCTATTCTTTGGGATGGATCTTTGTCCTTGGACTTTCTTTGCGATAGTTTTTGACCATCTCTGAACAATTCTTCGGGACGGACCTTTGTCCATGGACTTTCTTCGAGATAGTTTCTGACTATCTCTAGATTATTCTTTGGAACGGACTTTGTCCATGGACTTTGTTCGAGATAGTCTCTGACTATCTCTGGCCTATTCTTTAGGACGGATCTTTGTCCCTAGACTTTCTTCGAGATAGTTTCTGACTATCTCTGGACTAGTCTTTGTGACGGACCTTTGTCCACAGACATTTTTCGAGATAATTTCTGACTATCTCTAGATTATTCTTTTGGACGGACTTTGTCCATGGACTTTCTTCGAAATAGTTTCTTACTATTTCTGGCCAATTCTTAGGGATGTATCTTTGTCCCTGAACTTTCTTCGAGAAAGTTTCTGACTATCTCTGGACTAGTCTTTGGGGCGGATCTTTGTCCCTAGACTTTCTTCGAGATAGTTTCTGACAATCTCTGGACTAGTCTTCGGGACAGATCTTTGTCCCTGGACTTACTTCGAGATAGTTTCTGACAATGTCTAGACTATTCTTCGGGACGGATCTTTGTCCCTCGGACTTTCTTCAAAAGAGTCTCTTACTATTTCTGGCCAATTCTTTGGGACGGATCTTTGTCCCTGGACTTTCTTCGAGATAGTTTCTGACTATCTCTGCACTATTCTTCGGGACAGATCTTTGTCGTTGGACTTTCTTCGAGATAGTTTCTGACAATCTCTGGCCTATTCTTTGGGATGGATCTTTGTCCCTGGACTTTCTTTGAGATAGTTTTTGACCATCTCTGGACAATTCTTCGGGACGGACCTTTGTCCATGGACTTTCTTCGAAATAGTTTCTGACTATCTCTATATTATTCTTTGGGACGGACTTTGTCCATGGACTTTGTTCGAGATAGTCTCTGACTATCTCTGCCTATTCTTTAGGAAGGATCTTTGTCCCTGGACTTTCTTCGAGATAGTTTCTGACTATCTCTGGACTAGTCTTCGTGACGGACCTTTGTCCACAGACTTTTTTCGAGATAGTTTCTGACTATCTCTAGATTATTCTTTGGGAAGGACTTTGTCCATGGACTTTCTTCGAAATAGTTACTTACTATTTCTGGCCAATTCTTAGGGATGGATCTTTGCCCCTGAACTTTCTTCGAGAAAGTTTCTGACTATCTCTGGACTAGTCTTTGGGACGGATCTTTGTCCCTGGACTTTCTTCGAGATAGTTTCTGACAATCTCTGGACTAGTCTTCGGGATAGATCTTTGTCCCTGGACTTTCTACGAGATAGTTTCTGACAATGTCTAGACTATTCTTCAGGACAGATCTTTGTCCCTCAGACTTTCTTCAAAATAGTCTCTTACTATTTCTGGCCAAATCTTCGGGACGGATCTTTGTCCCTGGACTTTCCTCGAGATAGTTTCTGACTCTCTCTGCACTATTCTTGGGGACGGATCTTTGTCGCTGGACTTTCTTCGAGATAGTTACTGACTATCTTTGGCGTATTCTTTGGGATGTATCTTTGTCCCTGGACTTTCTTCGAGATAGTTTTTGACTAGCTATGGACTATTCATTAGGACGGATCTTTGTCCCTGGATTTTCTTCGAGATAGTTTCTGACAATCTCTGGCCTATTCTTTGGGATGGATCTTTGTCCTTGGACTATCTTTGAGATAGTTTTTGACCATCTCTGGACAATTCTTCGGGACGGACCTTTGTCCATGAACTTTCTTCGAGATAGTTTCGGACTATCTCTAGATTATTCTTTGGGACGGACTGTCCATGGACTTTGTTCGAGATAGTCTCTGACTATCTCTGGCCTATTGTTTGGGACGGATCTTTGTCCCTAGACTTTTTTCGAGATAGTTTCTGACTATCTCCGGCCTATTCTTTAGGATGGATCTTTGTCCCCGGACTTTCTTCGAGATAGTTTCTAACTATTTCTGGCCTATTCTTTGGGACGGATCTTTGTCCCTCGACTTTCTTCAAGATCGTTTCTAACTATTTCTGGCCTATTCTTTGGGACGGATCTTTGTCCCTCGACTTTCTTCGAGATAGTTTCTGACAATCTCTGGACTAGTCTTCGGGACAGATCTTTGTCCCTGGACTTTCTTCGAGATTGTTTCTGACAATTTGTAGATGTTTCTTCGGGACAGATCTTTGTCCCTCGGACTTTCTTCGAAATAGTCTCTTACTATTTCTGGCCAATTCTTTGGGACGGATCTTTGTCCCTGGACTTTCTTCGAGATAGTTTCTGACTATCTCTGCACTATTCTTCGGGACGGATCTTTGTCGCTGGACTTTCTTCGAGATAGTTTCTGACAATCTCTGGCCTATTCTTTGGGATGGATATCTGTCCCTGGACGTTCTATGAGATAGTTTTTGACCATCTCTGGACAATTCTTCGGGACGGACCTTTGTCCATGGACTTTCTTCGAGATAGTTTCTGACTATCTCTAGATTATTGTTTGGGACGGACTTTGTCCATGGACTTTGTTCTAGATAGTCTCTGACTATCTCTGGCCTATTCTTTAGGACGGATCTTTGTCCCTGGACTTTCTTCGAGATAGTTTCTGACTATCTCTGGACTAGTCTTCATGACGGACCTTTGTCCACAGACTTTTTTCGAGATAGTTTCTGACTATCTCTAGATTATTCTTTGGGACGGAATTTGCCCATGGACTTTCTTCGAAATAGTTTCTTACTATTTCTGGCCAATTCTTAGGGATGGATCTTTGTCCCTGAACTTTCTTCGAGAAAGTTTCTGACTATCTCTGGACTAGTCTTTGGGACGGATCTTTGTCCCTAGACTTTCTTCGAGATAGTTTCTGACAATCTCTGGACTAGTCTTCGGGACAGATCTTTGTCCCTGGACTTTCTTCGATATAGTTTCTGACAATGTCTAGACTATTCTTCGGGACGGATCTTTGTCCCTCGGACTTTCTTCAAAAGAGTCTCTTACTATTTCTTGCCAATTCTTTGGGACGGATCTTTGTCCCTGGACTTTCTTCGAGATAGTTTCTGACTATCTCTGCACTATTCTTCGGCACGGATCTTTGTCGCTGGACTTTCTTCGAGATAGTTTCTTACAATCTCTGGCCTATTCTTTGGGATGGATCTTTGTCCCTGAACTTTCTTTGAGATAGTTTTTGACCATCTCTGGACAATTCTTCGGGACGGACCTTTGTCCATGGACTTTCTTCGAGATAGTTTTTGACTATCTCTAGATTATTCTTTGGGACGGACTTTGTCCATGGACTTTGTTCGAGATAGTCTCTGACTATCTCTGGCCTATTCTTTAGGACGGATCTTTGTCCCTAGACTTTCTTCGAGATAGTTTCTGACAATCTCTGGACTAGTCTTCGTGACGGACCTTTGTCCACAGACTTTTTTCAAGATAGTTTCTGACTATCTCTAGATTATTCTTTGGGACGGACTTTGTCCATGGACTTTCTTCGAAATAGTTTCTTACTATTTCTTGCCAATTCTTTGGGACGGATCTTTGTCCCTGGACTTTCTTCAAGATAGTTTCTGACTATCTCTGCACTATTCTTCGGGACAGATCTTTGTCGCTGGACTTTCTTCGAGATAGTTTCTGACAATCTCTGGCCTATTCTTTGGGATGGATCTTTGTCCCTGGACTTTCTTTGAGATAGTTTTTGACCATCTCTGGACAATTCTTCGGGACGGACCTTTGTCCATGGACTTTCTTCGAGATAGTTTCTGACTATCTCTATATTATTCTTTGGGACGGACTTTGTCCATGGACTTTGTTCGAGATAGTCTCTGACTATCTCTGCCTATTCTTTAGGAAGGATCTTTGTCCCTGGACTTTCTTCGAGATAGTTTCTGACTATCTCTGGACTAGTCTTCGTGACGGACCTTTGTCCACAGACTTTTTTCGAGATAGTTTCTGACTATCTCTAGATTATTCTTTGGGAAGGACTTTGTCCATGGACTTTCTTCGAAATAGTTACTTACTATTTCTGGCCAATTCTTAGGGATGGATCTTTGCCCCCGAACTTTCTTCGAGAAAGTTTATGACTATCTCTGGACTAGTCTTTGGGACGAATCTTTGTCCCTGGACTTTCTTCGAGATAGTTTTTGACAATGTCTAGACTATTCTTCGGGACAGATCTTTGTCCCTCAGACTTTCTTCAAAATAGTCTCTTACTATTTCTGGCCAATTCTTCGGGACGGATCTTTGTCCCTGGACTTTCTTCGAGATAGTTTTTGACTATCTCTGCACTATTCTTCGGGATGGATCTTTGTCGCTGGACTTTCTTCGAGATAGTTACTGACTATCTTTGGCCTATTCTTTGGGATGGATCTTTGTCGCTGGACTTTCTTCGAGATAGTTTCTGACAATCTCTGGCCTATTCTTTGGGATGGATCTTTGTCCCTGGACTTTCTTTGCGATAGTTTTTGACCATCTCTGAACAATTCTTCGGGGCAGACCTTTGTCCATGGACTTTCTTCGAGATAGTTTCTGACTATCTCTAGATTATTCTTTGGGACGGACTTTGTCCATGGACTTTGTTCGAGATAGTCTCTGACTATCTCTGGCCTATTCTTTAGGACGGATCTTTGTCCCAAGACTTTCTTCGAGATAGTTTCTGACTATCTCTGGACTAGTCTTTGTGACGGACCTTTGTCCACAGACATTTTTCGAGATAATTTCTGACTATCTCTAGATTATTCTTTGGGACGGACTTTGTCCATGGACTTTCTTCGAAATAGTTTCTTACTATTTCTGGCCAATTCTTAGGGATGGATCTTTGTCCCTGAACTTTCTTCGAGAAAGTTTCTGACTATCTCTGGACTAGTCTTTGGGGCGGATCTTTGTCCCTAGACTTTCTTCGAGATAGTTTCTGACAATCTCTGGACTAGTCTTCGGGACAGATCTTTGTCCCTGGACTTTCTTCGAGATAGTTTCTGACAATGTCTAGACTATTATTCGGGACAGATCTTTGTCCCTCGGACTTTCTTCAAAAGAGTCTCTTACTATTTCTGGCCAATTCTTTGGGACGGATCTTTGTCCCTGGACTTTCTTCGAGATAGTTTCTGACTATCTCTGCACTATTCTTCGGGACGGATCTTTGTCGTTGGACTTTCTTCGAGATAGTTTCTGACAATCTCTGGCCTATTCTTTGGGATGGATCTTTGTCCCTGGACTTTCTTTGAGATAGTTTTTGACCATCTCTGGACAATTCTTCGGGACGGACCTTTGTCCATGGACTTTCTTCGAGATAGTTTCTGACTATCTCTAGATTATTCTTTGGGACGGACTTTGTCCATGGACTTTGTTTGAGATAGTCTCTGACTATCTCTGGCCTATTCTTTAGGACGGATCTTTGTCCCTGGACTTTCTTCGAGATAGTTTCTGACAATCTCTGGACTAGTCTTCGTGACGGACCTTTGTCCACAGACTTTTTTCGAGATAGTTTCTGACTATCTGTAGATTATTCTTTGGGACGGACTTTGTCCATGGACTTTCTTCGAAATAGTTTCTTACTATTTCTGGCCAATTCTTAGGGATGGATCTTTGCCCCCGAACTTTCTTCGAGAAAGTTTCTGACTATCTCTGGACTAGTTTTTGGGACGGATCTTTGTCCCTGGACTTTCTTCGAGATAGTTTCTGACAATGTCTAGACTATTCTTCGGGACAGATCTTTGTCCCTCAGACTTTCTTCAAAATAGTCTCTTACTATTTCTGGCCAATTCTTCGGGACGGATCTTTGTCCCTGGACTTTCTTCGAGATAGTTTTTGACTATCTCTGCACTATTCTTCGGGATGGATCTTTGTCGCTGGACTTTCTTCGAGATAGTTACTGACTATCTTTGACCTATTCTTTGGGATGGATCTTTGTCGCTGGACTTTCTTCGAGATAGTTTCTGACAATCTCTGGCCTATTCTTTGGGATGGATCTTTGTCCTTGGACTTTCTTTGCGATAGTTTTTGACCATCTCTGAACAATTCTTCGGGACGGACCTTTGTCCATGGACTTTCTTCGAGATAGTTTCTGACTATCTCTAGATTATTCTTTGGAACGGACTTTGTCCATGGACTTTGTTCGAGATAGTCTCTGACTATCTCTGGCCTATTCTTTAGGACGGATCTTTGTCCCTAGACTTTCTTCGAGATAGTTTCTGACTATCTCTGGACTAGTCTTTGTGACGGACCTTTGTCCACAGACATTTTTCGAGATAATTTCTGACTATCTCTAGATTATTCTTTTGGACGGACTTTGTCCATGGACTTTCTTCGAAATAGTTTCTTACTATTTCTTGCCAATTCTCAGGGATGTATCTTTGTCCCTGAACTTTCTTCGAGAAAGTTTCTGACTATCTCTGGACTAGTCTTTGGGGCGGATCTTTGTCCCTAGACTTCCTTCGAGATAGTTTCTGACAATCTCTGGACTAGTCTTCGGGACAGATCTTTGTCCCTGGACTTTCTTCGAGATAGTTTCTGACAATGTCTAGACTATTCTTCGGGACGGATCTTTGTCCCTCGGACTTTCTTCAAAAGAGTCTCTTACTATTTCTGGCCAATTCTTTGGGACGGATCTTTGTCCCTGGACTTTCTTCGAGATAGTTTCTGACTATCTCTGCACTATTCTTCGGGACAGATCTTTGTCGTTGGACTTTCTTCGAGATAGTTTCTGACAATCTCTGGCCTATTCTTTGGGATGGATCTTTGTCCCTGGACTTTCTTTGAGATAGTTTTTGACCATCTCTGGACAATTCTTCGGGACGGACCTTTGTCCATGGACTTTCTTCGAGATAGTTTCTGACTATCTCTATATTATTCTTTGGGACGGACTTTGTCCATGGACTTTGTTCGAGATAGTCTCTGACTATCTCTGCCTATTCTTTAGGAAGGATCTTTGTCCCTGGACTTTCTTCGAGATAGTTTCTGACTATCTCTGGACTAGTCTTCGTGACGGACCTTTGTCCACAGACTTTTTTCGAGATAGTTTCTGACTATCTCTAGATTATTCTTTGGGAAGGACTTTGTCCATGGACTTTCTTCGAAATAGTTACTTACTATTTCTGGCCAATTCTTAGGGATGGATCTTTGCCCCTGAACTTTCTTCGAGAAAGTTTCTGACTATCTCTGGACTAGTCTTTGGGACGGATCTTTGTCCCTGGACTTTCTTCGAGATAGTTTCTGACAATCTCTGGACTAGTCTTCGGGATAGATCTTTGTCCCTGGACTTTCTTCGAGATAGTTTCTGACAATGTCTAGACTATTCTTCAGGACAGATCTTTGTCCCTCAGACTTTCTTCAAAATAGTCTCTTACTATTTCTGGCCAAATCTTCGGGACGGATCTTTGTCCCTGGACTTTATTCGAGATAGTTTCTGACTATCTCTGCACTATTCTTCCGGACGGATCTTTGTCGATGGACTTTCTTCGAGATAGTTACTGACTATCTTTGGCCTATTCTTTGGGATGGATCTTTGTCGTTGGACTTTCTTCGAGATAGTTTCTGACAATCTCTGGCCTATTCTTTGGGATGGATCTTTGTCCCTGGACTTTCTTTGAGATAGTTTTTGACCATCTCTGGACAATTCTTCGGGACGGAGCTTTGTCCATGGACTTTCTTCGAGATAGTTTCTGACTATCTCTAGATTATTCTTTGGGACGGACTTTGTCCATGGACTTTGTTCGAGATAGTCTCTGACTATCTCTGGCCTATTCTTTAGGACGGATCTTTGTCCCTAGACTTTCTTCGAGATAGTTTCTGACTATCTCTGGACTAGTCTTCGTGACGGACCTTTGTCCACAGACTTTTTTCGAGATTGTTTCTGACTATCTCTAGATTATTCTTTGGGACGGACTTTGTCCATGGACTTTCTTCGAAATAGTTTCTTACTATTTCTGGCCAATTCTTAGGGATGGATCTTTGCCCCTGAACTTTCTTCGAGAAAGTTTCTGACTATCTCTGGACTAGTCTTTGGGACGGATCTTTGTCCCTGGACTTTCTTCGAGATAGTTTCTGACAATCTCTGGACTAGTCTTCGGGACAGATCTTTGTCCCTGGACTTTCTTCGAGATAGTTTCTGACAATGTCTAGACTATTCTTCGGGACGGATCTTTGTCCCTCGGACTTTCTCCAAAAGAGTCTCTTACTATTTCTTGCCAATTCTTTGGGACGGATCTTTGTCCCTGGACTTTCTTCGAGATAGTTTCTGACTATCTCTGCACTATTCTTCGGGACGGATCTTTGTCGCTGGACTTTCTTCGAGATAGTTTCTGACAATCTCTGGCCTATTCTTTGGGATGGATCTTTGTCCCTGGACTTTCTTTGAGATAGTTTTTGACCATCTCTGGACAATTCTTCGGGACGGACCTTTGTCCATGGACTTTCTTCGAGATAGTTTTTTACTATCTCTAGATTATTCTTTGGGACGGACTTTGTCCATGGACTTTGTTCGAGATAGTCTCTGACTATCTCTGGCCTATTCTTTAGGACGGATCTTTGTCCCTGGACTTTCTTCGAGATAGTTTCTGACAATCTCTGGACTAGTCTTCGTGACGGACCTTTGTCCACAGACTTTTTTCAAGATAGTTTCTGACTATCTCTAGATTATTCTTTGGGACGGTCTTTGTCCATGGACTTTCTTCGAAATAGTTTCTTACTATTTCTTGCCAATTCTTTGGACGGATCTTTGTCCCTGGACTTTCTTCGAGATAGTTTCTGACTATCTCTGCACTATTCTTCGGGACGGATCTTTGTCGCTGGACTTTCTTCCAGGTAGTTTCTGACAATCTCTGGCCTATTCGTTGGGATGGATGTTTGTCCCTGGACTTTCTTTGAGATAGTTTTTGACCATTTCTGGACAATTCTTCGGGACGGACCTTTGTCCATGGACTTTCTTCGAGATAGTTTTTGACTATCTCTAGATTATTCTTTGGGACGGACTTTGTCCATGGACTTTGTTTGAGATAGTCTCTGACTATCTCTGGCCTATTCTTTAGGACGGATCTTTGTCCCTGGACTTTCTTCGAGATAGTTTCTGACAATCTCTGGACTAGTCTTCGTGACGGACCTTTGTCCACAGACTTTTTTCGAGATAGTTTCTGACTATCTCTAGATTATTCTTTGGGACGGACTTTGTCCATGGACTTTCTTCGAAATAGTTTCTTACTATTTCTGGCCAATTCTTAGGGACGGATCTTTGTCCCTGAACTTTGTTCGAGATAGTTTCTGACTATCTTTGGACTATTCTTCGGGACAGATCTTTTCCCTGGAATTTCTTCGAGATAGTTTCTGACAATTTCTGGACTATTGTTCGGGACGAATCTTTGTCCCTTGGACTTTCTTCGAGATAGTTACTGACTATCTTTGGCCTATTCTTTGGGATGGATCTTTGTCGCTGGACTTTCTTCGAGATAGTTTCTGACAATCTCTGGCCTATCTTTGGGATGGATCTTTGTCCCTGGACTTTCTTTGCGATAGTTTTTGACCATCTCTGGACAATTCTTCGGGACGGGCCTTTGTCCATGGACTTTCTTCGAGATAATTTTTGACTATCTCTAGATTATTCTTTGGGACTGACTTTGTCCATTGACTTTGTTTGAGATAGTCTCTGACTATCTCTGGCCTATTCTTTAGGACGGATCTTTGTCCCTGGACTTTCTTCGAGATAGTTTCTGACAATCTCTAGACTAGTCTTCGTGACGGACCTTTGTCCACAGACTTTTTTCCAGATAGTTTCTGACTATCTCTAGATTATTCTTTGGGACGGACTTTGTCCATGGACTTTCTTCGAAATAGTTTCTTACTATTTCTTGCCAATTCTTTGGACGGATCTTTGTCCCTGGACTTTCTTCGAGATAGTTTCTGACTATCTCTGCACTATTCTTCGGGACGGATCTTTGTCGCTGGACTTTCTTCCAGATAGTTTCTGACAATCTCTGGCCTATTCGTTGGGATGGATGTTTGTCCCTGGACTTTCTTTGAGATAATTTTTGACCATTTCTGGACAATTCTTCGGGACGGACCTTTGTCCATGGACTTTCTTCGAGATAGTTTTTAACTATCTCTAGATTATTCTTTGGGACGGACTTTGTCCATGGACTTTGTTTGAGATAGTCTCTGACTATCTCTGGCCTATTCTTTAGGACGGATCTTTGTCCCTGGACTTTCTTCGAGATAGTTTCTGACAATCTCTGGACTAGTCTTCGTGACGGACCTTTGTCCAAAGACTTTTTTCGAGATAGTTTCTGACTATCTCTAGATTATTCTTTGGGACGGACTTTGTCCATGGACTTTCTTCGAAATAGTTTCTTACTATTTCTGGCCAATTCTTAGGGACGGATCTTTGTCCCTGAACTTTGTTCGAGATAGTTTCTGACTATCTTTGGACTATTCTTCGGGACAGATCTTTTCCCTGGAATTTCTTCGAGATAGTTTCTGACAATTTCTGGACTATTGTTTGGGACGAATCTTTGTCCCTTGGACTTTCTTCGAGATAGTTAATGACTATCTTTGGCCTATTCTTTGGGATGGATCTTTGTCGCTGGACTTTCTTCGAGATAGTTTCTGACAATCTCTGGCCTATCTTTGGGATGGATCTTTGTCGCTGGACTTTCTTTGCGATAGTTTTTGACCATCTCTGGACAATTCTTCGGGACGGGCCTTTGTCCATGGACTTTCTTCGAGATAATTTTTGACTATCTCTAGATTATTCTTTGGGACGGACTTTGTCCATTGACTTTGTTTGAGATAGTCTCTGACTATCTCTGGCCTATTCTTTAGGACGGATCTTTGTCCCTGGACTTTCTTCGAGATAGTTTCTGACAATCTCTAGACTAGTCTTCGTGACGGACCTTTGTCCACAGACTTTTTTCCAGATAGTTTCTGACTATCTCTAGATTATTCTTTGGGACGGACTTTGTCCATGGACTTTCTTCGAAATAGTTTCTTACTATTTCTGGCCAATTCTTAGGGACGGATCTTTGTCCCTGAACTTTGTTCGAGATAGTTTCTGACTATCTTTGGACTATTCTTCGGGACAGATCTTTTCCCTGGACTTTCTTCGAGATAGTTTCTGACAATTTCTGGACTATTGTTCGGGACGAATCTTTGTCCCTTGGACTTTCTTCGAGATAGTTTCTGACTATCTTTGGCCTATTCTTTGGGATGGATCTTTGTCGCTGGACTTTCTTCGAGATAGTTTCTGACAATCTCTGGCCTATCTTTGGGATGGATCTTTGTCCCTGGACTTTCTTTGCGATAGTTTTTGACCATCTCTGGACAATTCTTCGGGACGGGCCTTTGTCCATGGACTTTCTTCGAGATAATTTTTGACTATCTCTAGCTTATTCTTTGGGACGGACTTTGTCCATGGACTTTGTTCGAGATAGTCTCTGACTATCTCTGGCCTATTCTTTAGGACGGATCTTTGTCCCTAGACTTTCTTCGAGATAGTTTCGGACTATCTCTGGACTAGTCTTCGTGACGGACCTTTGTCCACAGACTTTTTTCGAGATAGTTTCTGACTATCTCTAGATTATTCTTTGGGACGGACTTTGTCCATGGACTTTCTTCGAAATAGTTTCTTACTATTTCTGGCCAATTCTTAGGGATGGATCTTTGCCCCTGAACTTTATTCGAGAAAGTTTCTGACTATCTCTGGACTAGTCTTTGGGACGGATCTTTGTCCCTGGACTTTCTTCGAGATAGTTTCTGACAATCTCTGGACTAGTCTTCGGGACAGATCTTTGTTCCTGGACTTTCTTCGAGATAGTTTCTGACAATGTCTAGACTATTCTTCGGGACAGATCTTTGTCCCTCAGACTTTCTTCAAAAAGGTCTCTTACTATTTCTGGCCAATTCTTCGGGACGTATCTTAGTCCCTGGACTTTCTTCGAGATAGTTTCTGACTATCTCTGCACTATTCTTCGGGATGGATCTTTGTCGCTGGACTTTCTTCGAGATAGTTACTGACTATCTTTGGCCTATTCTTTGGGATGGATCTTTGTCGCTGGACTTTCTTCGAGATAGTTTCTGACAATCTCTGGCCTATCTTTGGGATGGATCTTTGTCCCTGGACTTTCTTTGCGATAGTTTTTGACCATCTCTGGACAATTCTTCGGGACGGGCCTTTGTCCATGGACTTTCTTCGAGATAATTTTTGACTATCTCTAGATTATTCTTTGGGACGGACTTTGTCCATTGACTTTGTTTGAGATAGTCTCTGACTATCTCTGGCCTATTCTTTAGGACGGATCTTTGTCCCTGGACTTTCTTCGAGATAGTTTCTGACAATCTCTAGACTAGTCTTCGTGACGGACCTTTGTCCACAGACTTTTTTCCAGATAGTTTCTGACTATCTCTAGATTATTCTTTGGGACGGACTTTGTCAATGGACTTTCTTCGAAATAGTTTCTTACTATTTCTTGCCAATTCTTTGGACGGATCTTTGTCCCTGGACTTTCTTCGAGATATTTTCTGACTATCTCTGCACTATTCTTCGGGACGGATCTTTGTCGCTGGACTTTCTTCCAGATAGTTTCTGACAATCTCTGGCCTATTCGTTGGGATGGATGTTTGTCCCTGGACTTTCTTTGAGATAATTTTTGACCATTTCTGGACAATTCTTCGGGACGGACCTTTGTCCATGGACTTTCTTCGAGATAGTTTTTAACTATCTCTAGATTATTCTTTGGGACGGACTTTGTCCATGGACTTTGTTTGAGATAGTCTCTGACTATCTCTGGCCTATTCTTTAGGACGGATCTTTGTCCCTGGACTTTCTTCGAGATAGTTTCTGACAATCTCTGGACTAGTCTTCGTGACGGACCTTTGTCCAAAGACTTTTTTCGAGATAGTTTCTGACTATCTCTAGATTATTCTTTGGGACGGACTTTGTCCATGGACTTTCTTCGAAATAGTTTCTTACTATTTCTGGCCAATTCTTAGGGACGGATCTTTGTCCCTGAACTTTGTTCGAGATAGTTTCTGACTATCTTTGGACTATTCTTCGGGACAGATCTTTTCCCTGGAATTTCTTCGAGATAGTTTCTGACAATTTCTGGACTATTGTTTGGGACGAATCTTTGTCCCTTGGACTTTCTTCGAGATAGTTAATGACTATCTTTGGCCTATTCTTTGGGATGGATCTTTGTCGCTGGACTTTCTTCGAGATAGTTTCTGACAATCTCTGGCCTATCTTTGGGATGGATCTTTGTCGCTGGACTTTCTTTGCGATAGTTTTTGACCATCTCTGGACAATTCTTCGGGACGGGCCTTTGTCCATGGACTTTCTTCGAGATAATTTTTGACTATCTCTAGATTATTCTTTGGGACGGACTTTGTCCATTGACTTTGTTTGAGATAGTCTCTGACTATCTCTGGCCTATTCTTTAGGACGGATCTTTGTCCCTGGACTTTCTTCGAGATAGTTTCTGACAATCTCTAGACTAGTCTTCGTGACGGACCTTTGTCCACAGACTTTTTTCCAGATAGTTTCTGACTATCTCTAGATTATTCTTTGGGACGGACTTTGTCCATGGACTTTCTTCGAAATAGTTTCTTACTATTTCTGGCCAATTCTTAGGGACGGATCTTTGTCCCTGAACTTTGTTCGAGATAGTTTCTGACTATCTTTGGACTATTCTTCGGGACAGATCTTTTCCCTGGACTTTCTTCGAGATAGTTTCTGACAATTTCTGGACTATTGTTCGGGACGAATCTTTGTCCCTTGGACTTTCTTCGAGATAGTTTCTGACTATCTTTGGCCTATTCTTTGGGATGGATCTTTGTCGCTGGACTTTCTTCGAGATAGTTTCTGACAATCTCTGGCCTATCTTTGGGATGGATCTTTGTCCCTGGACTTTCTTTGCGATAGTTTTTGACCATCTCTGGACAATTCTTCGGGACGGGCCTTTGTCCATGGACTTTCTTCGAGATAATTTTTGACTATCTCTAGCTTATTCTTTGGGACGGACTTTGTCCATGGACTTTGTTCGAGATAGTCTCTGACTATCTCTGGCCTATTCTTTAGGACGGATCTTTGTCCCTAGACTTTCTTCGAGATAGTTTCGGACTATCTCTGGACTAGTCTTCGTGACGGACCTTTGTCCACAGACTTTTTTCGAGATAGTTTCTGACTATCTCTAGATTATTCTTTGGGACGGACTTTGTCCATGGACTTTCTTCGAAATAGTTTCTTACTATTTCTGGCCAATTCTTAGGGATGGATCTTTGCCCCTGAACTTTATTCGAGAAAGTTTCTGACTATCTCTGGACTAGTCTTTGGGACGGATCTTTGTCCCTGGACTTTCTTCGAGATAGTTTCTGACAATCTCTGGACTAGTCTTCGGGACAGATCTTTGTTCCTGGACTTTCTTCGAGATAGTTTCTGACAATGTCTAGACTATTCTTCGGGACAGATCTTTGTCCCTCAGACTTTCTTCAAAAAGGTCTCTTACTATTTCTGGCCAATTCTTCGGGACGTATCTTAGTCCCTGGACTTTCTTCGAGATAGTTTCTGACTATCTCTGCACTATTCTTCGGGATGGATCTTTGTCGCTGGACTTTCTTCGAGATAGTTACTGACTATCTTTGGCCTATTCTTTGGGATGGATCTTTGTCGCTGGACTTTCTTCGAGATAGTTTCTGACAATCTCTGGCCTATCTTTGGGATGGATCTTTGTCCCTGGACTTTCTTTGCGATAGTTTTTGACCATCTCTGGACAATTCTTCGGGACGGGCCTTTGTCCATGGACTTTCTTCGAGATAATTTTTGACTATCTCTAGATTATTCTTTGGGACGGACTTTGTCCATTGACTTTGTTTGAGATAGTCTCTGACTATCTCTGGCCTATTCTTTAGGACGGATCTTTGTCCCTGGACTTTCTTCGAGATAGTTTCTGACAATCTCTAGACTAGTCTTCGTGACGGACCTTTGTCCACAGACTTTTTTCCAGATAGTTTCTGACTATCTCTAGATTATTCTTTGGGACGGACTTTGTCAATGGACTTTCTTCGAAATAGTTTCTTACTATTTCTTGCCAATTCTTTGGACGGATCTTTGTCCCTGGACTTTCTTCGAGATATTTTCTGACTATCTCTGCACTATTCTTCGGGACGGATCTTTGTCGCTGGACTTTCTTCCAGATAGTTTCTGACAATCTCTGGCCTATTCGTTGGGATGGATGTTTGTCCCTGGACTTTCTTTGAGATAGTTTTTGACCATTTCTGGACAATTCTTCGGGACGGACCTTTGTCCATGGACTTTCTTCGAGATAGTTTTTAACTATCTCTAGATTATTCTTTGGGACGGACTTTGTCCATGGACTTTGTTTGAGATAGTCTCTGACTATCTCTGGCCTATTCTTTAGGACGGATCTTTGTCCCTGGACTTTCTTCGAGATAGTTTCTGACAATCTCTGGACTAGTCTTCGTGACGGACCTTTGTCCACAGACTTTTTTCGAGATAGTTTCTGACTATCTCTAGATTATTCTTTGGGACGGACTTTGTCCATGGACTTTCTTCAAAATAGTTTCTTACTATTTCTGGCCAATTCTTAGGGACGGATCTTTGTCCCTGAACTTTGTTCGAGATAGTTTCTGACTATCTTTGGACTATTCTTCGGGACAGATCTTTTCCCTGGAATTTCTTCGAGATAGTTTCTGACAATTTCTGGACTATTGTTCGGGACGAATCTTTGTCCCTTGGACTTTCTTCGAGATAGTTAATGACTATCTTTGGCCTATTCTTTGGGATGGATCTTTGTCGCTGGACTTTCTTCGAGATAGTTTCTGACAATCTCTGGCCTATCTTTGGGATGGATCTTTGTCGCTGGACTTTCTTTGCGATAGTTTTTGACCATCTCTGGACAATTCTTCGGGACGGGCCTTTGTCCATGGACTTTCTTCGAGATAATTTTTGACTATCTCTAGATTATTCTTTGGGACGGACTTTGTGCATTGACTTTGTTTGAGATAGTCTCTGACTATCTCTGGCCTATTCTTTAGGACGGATCTTTGTCCCTGGACTTTCTTCGAGATAGTTTCTGACAATCTCTAGACTAGTCTTCGTGACGGACCTTTGTCCACAGACTTTTTTCCAGATAGTTTCTGACTATCTCTAGATTATTCTTTGGGACGGACTTTGTCCATGGACTTTCTTCGAAATAGTTTCTTACTATTTCTGGCCAATTCTTAGGGACGGATCTTTGTCCCTGAACTTTGTTCGAGATAGTTTCTGACTATCTTTGGACTATTCTTCGGGACAGATCTTTTCCCTGGACTTTCTTCGAGATAGTTTCTGACAATTTCTGGACTATTGTTCGGGACGAATCTTTGTCCCTTGGACTTTTTTCGAGATAGTTACTGACTATCTTTGGCCTATTCTTTGGGATGGATCTTTGTCGCTGGACTTTCTTCGAGATAGTTTCTGACAATCTCTGGCCTATCTTTGGGATGGATCTTTGTCCCTGGACTTTCTTTGCGATAGTTTTTGACCATCTCTGGACAATTCTTCGGGACGGGCCTTTGTCCATGGACTTTCTTCGAGATAATTTTTGACTATCTCTAGCTTATTCTTTGGGACGGACTTTGTCCATGGACTTTGTTCGAGATAGTCTCTGACTATCTCTGGCCTATTATTTAGGACGGATCTTTGTCCCTAGACTTTCTTCGAGATAGTTTCGGACTATCTCTGGACTAGTCTTCGTGACGGACCTTTGTCCACAGACTTTTTTCGAGATATTTTCTGACTATCTCTAGATTATTCTTTGGGACGGACTTTGTCCATGGACTTTCTTCGAAATAGTTTCTTACTATTTCTGGCCAATTCTTAGGGATGGATCTTTGCCCCTGAACTTTCTTCGAGAAAGTTTCTGACTATCTCTGGACTAGTCTTTGGGACGGATCTTTGTCCCTGGACTTTCTTCGAGATAGTTTCTGAAAATCTCTGGACTAGTCTTCGGGACAGATCTTTGTTCCTGGACTTTCTTCGAGATAGTTTCTGACAATGTCTAGACTATTCTTCGGGACAGATCTTTGTCCCTCAGACTTTCTTCAAAAAGGTCTCTTACTATTTCTGGCCAATTCTTCGGGACGGATCTTAGTCCCTGGACTTTCTTCGAGATAGTTTCTGACTATCTCTGCACTATTCTTCGGGATGGATCTTTGTCGCTGGACTTTCTTCGAGATAGTTACTGACTATCTTTGGCCTATTCTTTGGGATGGATCTTTGTCGCTGGACTTTCTTCGAGATAGTTTCTGACAATCTCTGGCCTATCTTTGGGATGGATCTTTGTCCCTGGACTTTCTTTGCGATAGTTTTTGACCATCTCTGGACAATTCTTCGGGACGGGCCTTTGTCCATGGACTTTCTTCGAGATAATTTTTGACTATCTCTAGATTATTCTTTGGGACGGACTTTGTCCATTGACTTTGTTTGAGATAGTCTCTGACTATCTCTGGCCTATTCTTTAGGACGGATCTTTGTCCCTGGACTTTCTTCGAGATAGTTTCTGACAATCTCTAGACTAGTCTTCGTGACGGACCTTTGTCCACAGACTTTTTTCCAGATAGTTTCTGACTATCTCTAGATTATTCTTTGGGACGGACTTTGTCAATGGACTTTCTTCGAAATAGTTTCTTACTATTTCTTGCCAATTCTTTGGACGGATCTTTGTCCCTGGACTTTCTTCGAGATAGTTTCTGACTATCTCTGCACTATTCTTCGGGACGGATCTTTGTCGCTGGACTTTCTTCCAGATAGTTTCTGACAATCTCTGGCCTATTCGTTGGGATGGATGTTTGTCCCTGGACTTTCTTTGAGATAGTTTTTAACCATTTCTGGACAATTCTTCGGGACGGACCTTTGTCCATGGACTTTCTTCGAGATAGTTTTTAACTATCTCTAGATTATTCTTTGGGACGGACTTTGTCCATGGACTTTGTTTGAGATAGTCTCTGACTATCTCTGGCCTATTCTTTAGGACGGATCTTTGTCCCTGGACTTTCTTCGAGATAGTTTCTGACAATCTCTGGACTAGTCTTCGTGACGGACCTTTGTCCACAGACTTTTTTCGAGATAGTTTCTGACTATCTCTAGATTATTCTTTGGGACGGACTTTGTCCATGGACTTTCTTCGAAATAGTTTCTTACTATTTCTGGCCAATTCTTAGGGACGGATCTTTGTCCCTGAACTTTGTTCGAGATAGTTTCTGACTATCTTTGGACTATTCTTCGGGACAGATCTTTTCCCTGGAATTTCTTCGAGATAGTTTCTGACAATTTCTGGACTATTGTTCGGGACGAATCTTTGTCCCTTGGACTTTCTTCGAGATAGTTACTGACTATCTTTGGCCTATTCTTTGGGATGGATCTTTGTCGCTGGACTTTCTTCGAGATAGTTGCTGACAATCTCTGGCCTATCTTTGGGATGGATCTTTGTCCCTGGACTTTCTTTGCGATAGTTTTTGACCATCTCTGGACAATTCTTCGGGACGGGCCTTTGTCCATGGACTTTCTTCGAGATAATTTTTGACTATCTCTAGATTATTCTTTGGGACGGACTTTGTCCATTGACTTTGTTTGAGATAGTCTCTGACTATCTCTGGCCTATTCTTTAGGACGGATCTTTGTCCCTGGACTTTCTTCGAGATAGTTTCTGACAATCTCTAGACTAGTCTTCGTGACGGACCTTTGTCCACAGACTTTTTTCCAGATAGTTTCTGACTATCTCTAGATTATTCTTTGGGACGGACTTTGTCCATGGACTTTCTTCGAAATAGTTTCTTACTATTTCTGGCCAATTCTTAGGGACGGATCTTTGTCCCTGAACTTTGTTCGAGATAGTTTCTGACTATCTTTGGACTATTCTTCGGGACAGATCTTTTCCCTGGACTTTCTTCGAGATAGTTTCTGACAATTTCTGGACTATTGTTCGGGACGAATCTTTGTCCCTTGGACTTTCTTCGAGATAGTTACTGACTATCTTTGGCCTATTCTTTGGGATGGATCTTTGTCGCTGGACTTTCTTCGAGATAGTTTCTGACAATCTCTGGCCTATCTTTGGGATGGATCTTTGTCCGTGGACTTTCTTTGCGATAGTTTTTGACCATCTCTGGACAATTCTTCGGGACGGGCCTTTGTCCATGGACTTTCTTCGAGATAATTTTTGACTATCTCTAGCTTATTCTTTGGGACGGACTTTGTCCATGGACTTTGTTCGAGATAGTCTCTGACTATCTCTGGCCTATTCTTTAGGACGGATCTTTGTCCCTAGACTTTCTTCGAGATAGTTTCGGACTATCTCTGGACTAGTCTTCGTGACGGACCTTTGTCCACAGACTTTTTTCGAGATAGTTTCTGACTATCTCTAGATTATTCTTTGGGACGGACTTTGTCCATGGACTTTCTTCGAAATAGTTTCTTACTATTTCTGGCCAATTCTTAGGGATGGATCTTTGCCCCTGAACTTTCTTCGAGAAAGTTTCTGACTATCTCTGGACTAGTCTTTGGGACGGATCTTTGTCCCTGGACTTTCTTCTAGATAGTTTCTGACAATCTCTGGACTAGTCTTCGGGACAGATCTTTGTCCCTGGACTTTCTTCGAGATAGTTTCTGACAATGTCTAGACTATTCTTCGGGACAGATCTTTGTCCCTCAGACTTTCTTCAAAAAGGTCTCTTACTATTTCTGGCCAATTCTTCGGGACGGATCTTAGTCCCTGGACTTTCTTCGAGATAGTTTCTGACTATCTCTGCACTATTCTTCGGGATGGATCTTTGTCGCTGGACTTTCTTCGAGATAGTTACTGACTATCTTTGGCCTATTCTTTGGGATGGATCTTTGTCGCTGGACTTTCTTCGAGATAGTTTCTGACAATCTCTGGCCTATTCTTTGGGATGGATCTTTGTCCCTGGACTTTCTTTGCGATAGTTTTTGACCATCTCTGGACAATTCTTCGGGACGGACCTTTGTCCATGGACTTTCTTCGAGATAGTTTTTGACTATCTCTAGATTATTCTTTGGGACGGACTTTGTCCATGGACTTTGTTTGAGATAGTCTCTGACTATCTCTGGCCTATTCTTTAGGACGGATCTTTGTCCATGGACTTTCTTCGAGATAGTTTCTGACAATCTCTGGACTAGTCTTCGTGACGGACCTTTGTCCACAGACTTTTTTCGAGATAGTTTCTGACTATCTCTAGATTATTCTTTGGGACGGACTTTGTCCATGGACTTTCTTCGAAATAGTTTCTTACTATTTCTGGCCAATTCTTAGGGATGGATCTTTGCCCCTGAACTTTCTTCGAGAAAGTTTCTGACTATCTCTGGACTAGTCTTTGGGACGGATCTTTGTCCCTGGACTTTCTTCTAGATAGTTTCTGACAATCTCTGGACTAGTCTTCGGGACAGATCTTTGTCCCTGGACTTTCTTCGAGATAGTTTCTGACAATGTCTAGACTATTCTTCGGGACAGATCTTTGTCCCTCAGACTTTCTTCAAAAAGGTCTCTTACTATTTCTGGCCAATTCTTCGGGACGGATCTTAGTCCCTGGACTTTCTTCGAGATAGTTTCTGACTATCTCTGCACTATTCTTCGGGATGGATCTTTGTCGCTGGACTTTCTTCGAGATAGTTACTGACTATCTTTGGCCTATTCTTTGGGATGGATCTTTGTCGCTGGACTTTCTTCGAGATAGTTTCTGACAATCTCTGGCCTATTCTTTGGGATGGATCTTTGTCCCTGGACTTTCTTTGCGATAGTTTTTGACCATCTCTGGACAATTCTTCGGGACGGACCTTTGTCCATGGACTTTCTTCGAGATAGTTTTTGACTATCTCTAGATTATTCTTTGGGACGGACTTTGTCCATGGACTTTGTTTGAGATAGTCTCTGACTATCTCTGGCCTATTATTTAGGACGGATCTTTGTCCATGGACTTTCTTCGAGATAGTTTCTGACAATCTCTGGACTAGTCTTCGTGACGGACCTTTGTCCACAGACTTTTTTCGAGATAGTTTCTGACTATCTCTAGATTATTCTTTGGGATGGACTTTGTCCATGGACTTTCTTCGAAATAGTTTCTTACTATTTCTGGCCAATTCTTAGGGACGGATCTTTGTTCTTGAACTTTGTTCGAGATAGTTTCTGACTATCTTTGGACTATTCTTCGGGACAGATCTTTTCCCTGGACTTTCTTCGAGATAGTTTCTGACAATTTCTGGACTATTGTTCGGGACGAATCTTTGTCCCTTGGACTTTCTTCGAGATAGTTACTGACTATCTTTGGCCTATTCTTTGGGATGGATCTTTGTCGCTGGACTTTCTTCAAGATAGTTTCTGACAATCTCTGGCCTATCTTTGGGATGGATCTTTGTCCCTGGACTTTCTTTGCGATAGTTTTTGACCTTCTCCGGACAATTCTTCGGGACGGGCCTTTGTCCATGGACTTTCTTCGAGATAATTTTTGACTATCTCTAGATTATTCTTTGGGACGGACTTTGTCCATGGACTTTGTTCGAGATAGTCTCTGACTATCTCTGGCCTATTCTTTAGGACGGATCTTTGTCCCTAGACTTTCTTCGAGATAGTTTCTGACTATCTCTGGACTAGTCTTTGGGACGGATCTTTGTCCCTGGACTTTCTTCGAGATAGTTTCTGACAATCTCTGGACTAGTCTTCGGGACAGATCTTTGTCCCTGGACTTTCTTCGAGATAGTTTCTGACAATGTCTAGACTATTCTTCGGGACAGATCTTTGTCCTTCAGACTTTCTTCAAAATAGTCTATTACTATTTCTGGCCAATTCTTCGGGACGGATCTTTGTCCCTGGACTTTCTTCGAGATAGTTTCTGACTATCTCTAGATTATTCTTTGGGACGGACTTTGTCCATGGACTTTCTTCGAAATAGTTTCTTACTATTTCTGGCCAATTCTTAGGGATGGATCTTTGCCCCTGATCTTTCTTCGAGAAAGTTTCTGACTATCTCTGGACTAGTCTTTGGGACGGATCTTTATCCCTGGACTTTCTTCGAGATAGTTTCTGACAATCTCTGGACTAGTCTTCGGGACAGATCTTTGTCCCTGGACTTTCTTCGAGATAGTTTCTGACAATGTCTAGACTATTCTTCGGGACAGATCTTTGTCCTTCAGACTTTCTTCAAAATAGTCTCTTACTATTTCTGGCCAATTCTTCGGGACGGATCTTTGTCCCTGGAATTTCTTCGAGATAGTTTCTGACTATCTCTGCACTATTCTTCAGGACGGATCTTTGTCGCTGAACTTTCTTCGAGATAGTTACGTACTATCTTTGGCCTATTCTTTGGGATGGATCTTTGTCGCTGGACTTTCTTCGAGATAGTTTCTGACAATCTCTGGCCTATTCTTTGGGATGGATCTTTGTCCCTGGACTTTCTTTGCGATAGTTTTTGACCATCTCTGGACAATTCTTCGGGACGGGCCTTTGTCCATGGACTTTCTTCGAGATAATTTCTGACTATCTCTAGATTATTCTTTGGGACGGACTTTGTCCATGGACTTTGTTCGAGATAGTCTCTGACTATCTCTGGCCTATTATTTAGGACGGATCTTTGTCCCTAGACTTTCTTCGAGATAGTTTCTGACTATCTCTGGACTAGTCTTCGTGACGGACCTTTGTCCACAGACTTTTTTCGAGATAGTTTCTGACTATCTCTAGATTATTCTTTGGGACGAACTTTGTCCATAGACTTTCTTTGAAATAGTTTCTTACTATTTCTGGCCAATTCTTAGGGATGGATCTTTGCCCCTGAACTTTCTTCGAGAAAGTTTCTGACTATCTCTGGACTAGTCTTTGGGACGGATCTTTGTCCCTGGACTTTCTTCGAGATAGTTTCTGACAATCTCTGGACTAGTCTTCGGGACAGATCTTTGTCCCTGAACTTTCTTCGAGATTGTTTTTGACAATGTCTAGACTATTCTTCGGGACAGATCTTTATCCCTCAGACTTTCTTCAAAATAGTCTCTTACTATTTCTGGCCAATTCTTCGGGACGGATCTTAGTCCCTGGACTTTCTTCGAGATAGTTTATGACTATCTCTGCACTATTCTTCGGGATGGATCTTTGTCGCTGGACTTTCTTCGAGATAGTTACTGACTATCTTTGGCCTATTCTTTGGGATGGATCTTTGTCACTGGACTTTCTTCGAGATAGTTTCTGACAATCTCTGGCCTATTCTTTGGGATGGATCTTTGTCCCTGGACTTTCTTTGCGATAGTTTTTGACCATCTCTGGACAATTCTTCGGGACGGACCTTTGTCCATGGACTTTCTTCGAGATAGTTTCTGACTATCTCTAGATTATTCTTTGGGACGGACTTTGTCCATGGACTTTGTTCGAGATAGTCTCTGACTATCTCTGGCCTATTCTTTAGGACGGATCTTTGTCCCTAGACTTTCTTCGAGATAGTTTCTGACTATCTCTGGACTAGTCTTCGTGACGGACCTTTGTCCATAGACTTTTTTCGAGATAGTTTCTGACTATCTCTACATTATTCTTTGGGACGGACTTTGTCCATGGACTTTCTTCGAAATAGTTTCTTACTATTTCTGGCCAATTCTTAGGGATGGATCTTTGTCCCTGAACTTTCTTCGAGAAAGTTTCTGACTATCTTTGGACTTGTCTTTGGGACGGATCTTTGTCCCTAGACTTTCTTCGAGATAGTTTCTGACAATCTCTGGACTAGTCTTCGGGACAGATCTTTGTCCCTGGACGTTCTTCGAGATAGTTTCTGACAATGTCTAGACTATTCTTCGGGACGGATCTTTGTCCCTAGGACTTTCTTCAAAAGAGTCTCTTACTATTTCTGGCCAATTCATTGGGACGGATCTTTGTCCCTGGACTTTCTTCGAGATAGTTTCTGACTATCTCTGCACTATTCTTCGGGACGGATCTTTGTCGTTGGACTTTCTTCGAAATAGTTTTTGACAATCTCTGGCCTATTCTTTGGGATGGATCTTTGTCCCTGGACTTTCTTTGAGATAGTTTTTGAACATCTCTGGACAGTTCTTCGGGACGGACCTTTGTCCATGGACTTTCTTCGAGATAGTTTCTGACTATCTCTAGATTCTTCTTTGGGACGGACTTTGTCCATGGACTTTGTTCGAGATAGTCTCTGACTATCTCTGCCTATTCTTTAGGAAGGATCTTTGTCCCTGGACTTTCTTCGAGATAATTTCTGACTATCTCTAGATTATTCTTTGGGACGGACTTTGTCCATGGACTTTGTTCGAGATAGTCTCTGACTATCTCTGGCCTATTCTTTAGGACGGATCTTTGTCCCTAGACTTTCTTCGAGATAGTTTCTGACTATCTCTGGACTAGTCTTCGTGACGGACCTTTGTCCACAGACTTTTTTCGAGATAGTTTCTGACTATCTCTAGATTATTCTTTGGGACGAACTTTGTCCATGGACTTTCTTCGAAATAGTTTCTTACTATTTCTGGCCAATTCTTAGAGATGGATCTTTGCCCCTGAACTTTCTTCGAGAAAGTTTCTGACTATCTCTGGACTAGTCTTTGGGACGGATCTTTGTCCCTGGAATTTCTTCGAGATAGTTTCTGACAATCTCTGGACTAGTCTTCGGGACAGATCTTTGTCCCTGGACTTTCTTCGAGATAGTTTCTGACAATGTCTAGACTATTCTTCGGGACAGATCTTTGTCCCTCAGACTTTCTTCAAAAAGGTCTCTTACTATTTCTGGCCAATTCTTCGGGACGGATCTTAGTCCCTGGACTTTCTTCGAGATAGTTTCAGACTATCTCTGCACTATTCTTTGGGATGGATCTTTGTCGCTGGACTTTCTTCGAGATAGTTACTGACTATCTTTGGCCTATTCTTTGGGATGGATCTTTGTCGCTGGACTTTCTTCGAGATAGTTTCTGACAATCTCTGGCCTATTCTTTGGGATGGATCTTTGTCCCTGGACTTTCTTTGCGATAGTTTTTGACCATCTCTGGACAATTCTTCGGGACGGACCTTTGTCCATGGACTTTCTTCGAGATAGTTTCTGACTATCTCTAGATTATTCTTTGGGACGGACTTTGTCCATGGACTTTGTTCGAGATAGTCTCTAACTATCTCTGGCCTATTCTTTAGGACGGATCTTTGTCCCTAGACTTTCTTCGAGATAGTTTCTGACTATCTCTGGACTAGTCTTCGTGACGGACCTTTGTCCAAAGACTTTTTTCGAGATAGTTTCTGACTATCTCTACATTATTCTTTGGGACGGACTTTGTCCATGGACTTTCTTCGAAATAGTTTCTTACTATTTCTGGCCAATTCTTAGGGATGGATCTTTGTCCCTGAACTTTCTTCGAGAAAGTTTCTGACTATCTCTGGACTAGTCTTTGGGACGGATCTTTGTCCCTAGACTTTCTTCGAGATAGTTTCTGACAATCTCTGGACTAGTCTTCGGGACAGATCTTTGTCCCTGGACGTTCTTCGAGATAGTTTCTGACAATGTCTAGACTATTCTTCGGGACGGATCTTTGTCCCTCGGACTTTCTTCAAAAGAGTCTCTTACTATTTCTGGCCAATTCTTTGGGACGGATCTTTGTCCCTGGACTTTCTTCGAGATAGTTTCTGACTATCTCTGCACTATTCTTCGGGACGGATCTCTGTCGTTGGACTTTCTTCGAGATAGTTTTTGACAATCTCTGGCCTATTCTTTGGGATGGATCTTTGTCCCTGGACTTTCTTTGAGATAGTTTTTGAACATCTCTGGACAATTCTTCGGGACGGACCTTTGTCCATGGACTTTCTTCGAGATAGTTTCTGACTATCTCTAGATTATTCTTTGGGACGGACTTTGTCCATGGACTTTGTTCGAGATAGTCTCTGACTATCTCTGCCTATTCTTTAGGAAGGATCTTTTTCCCTGGACTTTCTTCGAGATAATTTCTGACTATCTCTAGATTATTCTTTGGGACGGACTTTGTCCATGGACTTTGTTCGAGATAGTCTCTGACTATCTCTGGCCTATTCTTTAGGACGGATCTTTGTCCCTAGACTTTCTTCGAGATAGTTTCTGACTATCTCTGGACTAGTCTTCGTGACGGACCTTTGTCCACAGACTTTTTTCGAGATAGTTTCTGACTATCTCTAGATTATTCTTTGGGACGAACTTTGTCCATGGACTTTCTTCGAAATAGTTTCTTACTATTTCTGGCCAATTCTTAGGGATGGATCTTTGCCCCTGAACTTTCTTCGAGAAAGTTTCTGACTATCTCTGGACTAGTCTTTGGGACGGATCTTTGTCCCTGGACTTTCTTCGAGATAGTTTCTGACAATCTCTGGACTAGTCTTCGGGACAGATCTTTGTCCCTGGACTTTCTTCGAGATAGTTTCTGACAATGTCTAGACTATTCTTCGGGACAGATCTTTGTCCCTCAGACTTTCTTCAAAAAGGTCTCTTACTATTTCTGGCCAATTCTTCGGGACGGATCTTAGTCCCTGGACTTTCTTCGAGATAGTTTCTGACAATCTCTGGCCTATTCTTTGGGATGGATCTTTGTCCCTGGACTTTCTTTGCGATAGTTTTTGACCATCTCTGAACAATTCTTCGGGACGGACCTTTGTCCATGGACTTTCTTCGAGATAGTTTCTGACTATCTCTAGATTATTCTTTGGGACGGACTTTGTCCATGGACTTTGTTCGAGATAGTCTCTGACTATCTCTGGCCTATTCTTTAGGACGGATCTGTGTCCCTAGACTTTCTTCGAGATAGTTTCTGTCTATCTCTGGACTAGTCTTCGTGACGGACCTTTGTCCACAGACTTTTTTCGAGATAGTTTCTGACTATCTCTTGATTATTCTTTGGGACGGACTTTGTCCATGGACTTTCTTCGAAATAGTTTCTTACTATTTCTGGCCAATTCTTAGGGATGGATCTTTGTCCCTGAACTTTCTTCGAGAAAGTTTCTGACTATCTCTGGACTAGTCTTTGGGACGGATCTTTGTCCCTGGAATTTCTTCGAGATAGTTTCTGACAATCTCTGGACTAGTCTTCGGGACAGATCTTTGTCCCTGGACTTTCTTCGAGATAGTTTCTGACAATGTCTAGACTATTCTTCGGGACAGATCTTTGTCCCTCAGACTTTCTTCAAAAAGGTCTCTTACTATTTCTGGCCAATTCTTCGGGACGGATCTTAGTCCCTGGACTTTCTTCGAGATAGTTTCAGACTATCTCTGCACTATTCTTTGGGATGGATCTTTGTCGCTGGACTTTCTTCGAGATAGTTACTGACTATCTTTGGCCTATTCTTTGGGATGGATCTTTGTCGCTGGACTTTCTTCGAGATAGTTTCTGACAATCTCTGGCCTATTCTTTGGGATGGATCTTTGTCCCTGGACTTTCTTTGCGATAGTTTTTGACCATCTCTGGACAATTCTTCGGGACGGACCTTTGTCCATGGACTTTCTTCGAGATAGTTTCTGACTATCTCTAGATTATTCTTTGGGACGGACTTTGTCCATGGACTTTGTTCGAGATAGTCTCTAACTATCTCTGGCCTATTCTTTAGGACGGATCTTTGTCCCTAGACTTTCTTCGAGATAGTTTCTGACTATCTCTGGACTAGTCTTCGTGACGGACCTTTGTCCAAAGACTTTTTTCGAGATAGTTTCTGACTATCTCTACATTATTCTTTGGGACGGACTTTGTCCATGGACTTTCTTCGAAATAGTTTCTTACTATTTCTGGCCAATTCTTAGGGATGGATCTTTGTCCCTGAACTTTCTTCGAGAAAGTTTCTGACTATCTCTGGACTAGTCTTTGGGACGGATCTTTGTCCCTAGACTTTCTTCGAGATAGTTTCTGACAATCTCTGGACTAGTCTTCGGGACAGATCTTTGTCCCTGGACGTTCTTCGAGATAGTTTCTGACAATGTCTAGACTATTCTTCGGGACGGATCTTTGTCCCTCGGACTTTCTTCAAAAGAGTCTCTTACTATTTCTGGCCAATTCTTTGGGACGGATCTTTGTCCCTGGACTTTCTTCGAGATAGTTTCTGACTATCTCTGCACTATTCTTCGGGACGGATCTCTGTCGTTGGACTTTCTTCGAGATAGTTTTTGACAATCTCTGGCCTATTCTTTGGGATGGATCTTTGTCCCTGGACTTTCTTTGAGATAGTTTTTGAACATCTCTGGACAATTCTTCGGGACGGACCTTTGTCCATGGACTTTCTTCGAGATAGTTTCTGACTATCTCTAGATTATTCTTTGGGACGGACTTTGTCCATGGACTTTGTTCGAGATAGTCTCTGACTATCTCTGCCTATTCTTTAGGAAGGATCTTTGTCCCTGGACTTTCTTCGAGATAATTTCTGACTATCTCTAGATTATTCTTTGGGACGGACTTTGTCCATGGACTTTGTTCGAGATAGTCTCTGACTATCTCTGGCCTATTCTTTAGGACGGATCTTTGTCCCTAGACTTTCTTCGAGATAGTTTCTGACTATCTCTGGACTAGTCTTCGTGACGGACCTTTGTCCACAGACTTTTTTCGAGATAGTTTCTGACTATCTCTAGATTATTCTTTGGGACGAACTTTGTCCATGGACTTTCTTCGAAATAGTTTCTTACTATTTCTGGCCAATTCTTAGGGATGGATCTTTGCCCCTGAACTTTCTTCGAGAAAGTTTCTGACTATCTCTGGACTAGTCTTTGGGACGGATCTTTGTCCCTGGACTTTCTTCGAGATAGTTTCTGACAATCTCTGGACTAGTCTTCGGGACAGATCTTTGTCCCTGGACTTTCTTCGAGATAGTTTCTGACAATGTCTAGACTATTCTTCGGGACAGATCTTTGTCCCTCAGACTTTCTTCAAAAAGGTCTCTTACTATTTCTGGCCAATTCTTCGGGACGGATCTTAGTCCCTGGACTTTCTTCGAGATAGTTTCTGACAATCTCTGGCCTATTCTTTGGGATGGATCTTTGTCCCTGGACTTTCTTTGCGATAGTTTTTGACCATCTCTGAACAATTCTTCGGGACGGACCTTTGTCCATGGACTTTCTTCGAGATAGTTTCTGACTATCTCTAGATTATTCTTTGGGACGGACTTTGTCCATGGACTTTGTTCGAGATAGTCTCTGACTATCTCTGGCCTATTCTTTAGGACGGATCTGTGTCCCTAGACTTTCTTCGAGATAGTTTCTGTCTATCTCTGGACTAGTCTTCGTGACGGACCTTTGTCCACAGACTTTTTTCGAGATAGTTTCTGACTATCTCTTGATTATTCTTTGGGACGGACTTTGTCCATGGACTTTCTTCGAAATAGTTTCTTACTATTTCTGGCCAATTCTTAGGGATGGATCTTTGTCCCTGAACTTTCTTCGAGAAAGTTTCTGACTATCTCTGGACTAGTCTTTGGGACGGATCTTTGTCCCTGGAATTTCTTCGAGATAGTTTCTGACAATCTCTGGACTAGTCTTCGGGACAGATCTTTGTCCCTGGACTTTCTTCGAGATAGTTTCTGACAATGTCTAGACTATTCTTCGGGACAGATCTTTGTCCCTCAGACTTTCTTCAAAAAGGTCTCTTACTATTTCTGGCCAATTCTTCGGGACGGATCTTAGTCCCTGGACTTTCTTCGAGATAGTTTCAGACTATCTCTGCACTATTCTTTGGGATGGATCTTTGTCGCTGGACTTTCTTCGAGATAGTTACTGACTATCTTTGGCCTATTCTTTGGGATGGATCTTTGTCGCTGGACTTTCTTCGAGATAGTTTCTGACAATCTCTGGCCTATTCTTTGGGATGGATCTTTGTCCCTGGACTTTCTTTGCGATAGTTTTTGACCATCTCTGGACAATTCTTCGGGACGGACCTTTGTCCATGGACTTTCTTCGAGATAGTTTCTGACTATCTCTAGATTATTCTTTGGGACGGACTTTGTCCATGGACTTTGTTCGAGATAGTCTCTAACTATCTCTGGCCTATTCTTTAGGACGGATCTTTGTCCCTAGACTTTCTTCGAGATAGTTTCTGACTATCTCTGGACTAGTCTTCGTGACGGACCTTTGTCCAAAGACTTTTTTCGAGATAGTTTCTGACTATCTCTACATTATTCTTTGGGACGGACTTTGTCCATGGACTTTCTTCGAAATAGTTTCTTACTATTTCTGGCCAATTCTTAGGGATGGATCTTTGTCCCTGAACTTTCTTCGAGAAAGTTTCTGACTATCTCTGGACTAGTCTTTGGGACGGATCTTTGTCCCTAGACTTTCTTCGAGATAGTTTCTGACAATCTCTGGACTAGTCTTCGGGACAGATCTTTGTCCCTGGACGTTCTTCGAGATAGTTTCTGACAATGTCTAGACTATTCTTCGGGACGGATCTTTGTCCCTCGGACTTTCTTCAAAAGAGTCTCTTACTATCTCTGCACTATTCTTTGGGACGGATCTTTGTCCCTGGACTTTCTTCGAGATAGTTTCTGACTATCTCTGCACTATTCTTCGGGACGGATCTCTGTCGTTGGACTTTGTTCGAGATAGTCTCTGACTATCTCTGGCCTATTCTTTGGGATGGATCTTTGTCCCTGGACTTTCTTTGAGATAGTTTTTGAACATCTCTGGACAATTCTTCGGGACGGACCTTTGTCCATGGACTTTCTTCGAGATAGTTTCTGACTATCTCTAGATTATTCTTTGGGACGGACTTTGTCCATGGACTTTGTTCGAGATAGTCTCTGACTATCTCTGCCTATTCTTTAGGAAGGATCTTTGTCCCTGGACTTTCTTCGAGATAATTTCTGACTATCTCTAGATTATTCTTTGGGACGGACTTTGTCCATGGACTTTGTTCGAGATAGTCTCTGACTATCTCTGGCCTATTCTTTAGGACGGATCTTTGTCCCTAGACTTTCTTCGAGATAGTTTCTGACTATCTCTGGACTAGTCTTCGTGACGGACCTTTGTCCACAGACTTTTTTCGAGATAGTTTCTGACTATCTCTAGATTATTCTTTGGGACGAACTTTGTCCATGGACTTTCTTCGAAATAGTTTCTTACTATTTCTGGCCAATTCTTAGGGATGGATCTTTGCCCCTGAACTTTCTTCGAGAAAGTTTCTGACTATCTCTGGACTAGTCTTTGGGACGGATCTTTGTCCCTGGACTTTCTTCGAGATAGTTTCTGACAATCTCTGGACTAGTCTTCGGGACAGATCTTTGTCCCTGGACTTTCTTCGAGATAGTTTCTGACAATGTCTAGACTATTCTTCGGGACAGATCTTTGTCCCTCAGACTTTCTTCAAAAAGGTCTCTTACTATTTCTGGCCAATTCTTCGGGACGGATCTTAGTCCCTGGACTTTCTTCGAGATAGTTTCTGACAATCTCTGGCCTATTCTTTGGGATGGATCTTTGTCCCTGGACTTTCTTTGCGATAGTTTTTGACCATCTCTGAACAATTCTTCGGGACGGACCTTTGTCCATGGACTTTCTTCGAGATAGTTTCTGACTATCTCTAGATTATTCTTTGGGACGGACTTTGTCCATGGACTTTGTTCGAGATAGTCTCTGACTATCTCTGGCCTATTCTTTAGGACGGATCTGTGTCCCTAGACTTTCTTCGAGATAGTTTCTGTCTATCTCTGGACTAGTCTTCGTGACGGACCTTTGTCCACAGACTTTTTTCGAGATAGTTTCTGACTATCTCTTGATTATTCTTTGGGACGGACTTTGTCCATGGACTTTCTTCGAAATAGTTTCTTACTATTTCTGGCCAATTCTTAGGGATGGATCTTTGTCCCTGAACTTTCTTCGAGAAAGTTTCTGACTATCTCTGGACTAGTCTTTGGGACGGATCTTTGTCCCTGGAATTTCTTCGAGATAGTTTCTGACAATCTCTGGACTAGTCTTCGGGACAGATCTTTGTCCCTGGACTTTCTTCGAGATAGTTTCTGACAATGTCTAGACTATTCTTCGGGACAGATCTTTGTCCCTCAGACTTTCTTCAAAAAGGTCTCTTACTATTTCTGGCCAATTCTTCGGGACGGATCTTAGTCCCTGGACTTTCTTCGAGATAGTTTCTGACAATCTCTGGACTAGTCTTCGGGACAGATCTTTGTCCCTGGACGTTCTTCGAGATAGTTTCTGACAATGTCTAGACTATTCTTCGGGACGGATCTTTGTCCCTCGGACTTTCTTCAAAAGAGTCTCTTAGTATTTCTGGCCAATTCTATGGGACGGATCTTTGTCCCTGGACTTTCTTCGAGATAGTTTCTGACTATCTCTGCACTATTCTTCGGGACGGATCTTTATCGTTGGACTTTCTTCGAGATAGTTTTTGACAATCTCTGGCCTATTCTTTGGGATGGATCTTTGTCCCTGGACTTTCTTTGAGATAGTTTTTGAACATCTCTGGACAATTCTTCGGGACGGACCTTTGTCCATGGACTTTCTTCGAGATAGTTTCTGACTATCTCTAGATTATTCTTTGGGACGGACATTGTCCATGGACTTTGTTCGAGATAGTCTCTGACTATCTCTGCCTATTCTTTAGTAAGGATCTTTGTCCCTGGACTTTCTTCGAGATAATTTCTGACTATCTCTAGATTATTCTTTGGGACGGACTTTGTCCATGGACTTTGTTCGAGATAGTCTCTGACTATCTCTGGCCTATTCTTTAGGACGGATCTTTGTCCCTAGACTTTCTTCGAGATAGTTTCTGACTATCTCTGGACTAGTCTTCGTGACGGACCTTTGTCCACAGACTTTCTTCGAGATAGTTTCTGACTATCTCTAGATTATTCTTTGGGACGGACTTTGTCCATGGACTTTGTTCGAGATAGTCTCTGACTATCTCTGCCTATTCTTTAGGAAGGATCTTTGTCCCTGGACTTTCTTCGAGATAATTTCTGACTATCTCTAGATTATTCTTTGGGACGGACTTTGTCCATGGACTTTGTTCGAGATAGTCTCTGACTATCTCTGGCCTATTCTTTAGGACGGATCTTTGTCCCTAGACTTTCTTCGAGATAGTTTCTGACTATCTCTGGACTAGTCTTCGTGACGGACCTTTGTCCACAGACTTTTTTCGAGATAGTTTCTGACTATCTCTAGATTATTCTTTGGGACGAACTTTGTCCATGGACTTTCTTCGAAATAGTTTCTTACTATTTCTGGCCAATTCTTAGGGATGGATCTTTGCCCCTGAACTTTCTTCGAGAAAGTTTCTGACTATCTCTGGACTAGTCTTTGGGACGGATCTTTGTCCCTGGACTTTCTTCGAGATAGTTTCTGACAATGTCTAGACTATTCTTCGGGACAGATCTTTGTCCCTCAGACTTTCTTCAAAAAGGTCTCTTACTATTTCTGGCCAATTCTTCGGGACGGATCTTAGTCCCTGGACTTTCTTCGAGATAGTTTCTGACAATCTCTGGCCTATTCTTTGGGATGGATCTTTGTCCCTGGACTTTCTTTGCGATAGTTTTTGACCATCTCTGAACAATTCTTCGGGACGGACCTTTGTCCATGGACTTTCTTCGAGATAGTTTCTGACTATCTCTAGATTATTCTTTGGGACGGACTTTGTCCATGGACTTTGTTCGAGATAGTCTCTGACTATCTCTGGCCTATTCTTTAGGACGGATCTGTGTCCCTAGACTTTCTTCGAGATAGTTTCTGTCTATCTCTGGACTAGTCTTCGTGACGGACCTTTGTCCACAGACTTTTTTCGAGATAGTTTCTGACTATCTCTTGATTATTCTTTGGGACGGACTTTGTCCATGGACTTTCTTCGAAATAGTTTCTTACTATTTCTGGCCAATTCTTAGGGATGGATCTTTGTCCCTGAACTTTCTTCGAGAAAGTTTCTGACTATCTCTGGACTAGTCTTTGGGACGGATCTTTGTCCCTAGACTTTCTTCGAGATAGTTTCTGACAATCTCTGGACTAGTCTTCGGGACAGATCTTTGTCCCTGGACGTTCTTCGAGATAGTTTCTGACAATGTCTAGACTATTCTTCGGGACGGATCTTTGTCCCTCGGACTTTCTTCAAAAGAGTCTCTTAGTATTTCTGGCCAATTCTATGGGACGGATCTTTGTCCCTGGACTTTCTTCGAGATAGTTTCTGACTATCTCTGCACTATTCTTCGGGACGGATCTTTATCGTTGGACTTTCTTCGAGATAGTTTTTGACAATCTCTGGCCTATTCTTTGGGATGGATCTTTGTCCCTGGACTTTCTTTGAGATAGTTTTTGAACATCTCTGGACAATTCTTCGGGACGGACCTTTGTCCATGGACTTTCTTCGAGATAGTTTCTGACTATCTCTAGATTATTCTTTGGGACGGACATTGTCCATGGACTTTGTTCGAGATAGTCTCTGACTATCTCTGCCTATTCTTTAGGAAGGATCTTTGTCCCTGGACTTTCTTCGAGATAATTTCTGACTATCTCTAGATTATTCTTTGGGACGGACTTTGTCCATGGACTTTGTTCGAGATAGTCTCTGACTATCTCTGGCCTATTCTTTAGGACGGATCTTTGTCCCTAGACTTTCTTCGAGATAGTTTCTGACTATCTCTGGACTAGTCTTCGTGACGGACCTTTGTCCACAGACTTTTTTCGAGATAGTTTCTGACTATCTCTAGATTATTCTTTGGGACGAACTTTGTCCATGGACTTTCTTCGAAATAGTTTCTTACTATTTCTGGCCAATTCTTAGGGATGGATCTTTGCCCCTGAACTTTCTTCGAGAAAGTTTCTGACTATCTCTGGACAAGTCTTTGGGACGGATCTTTGTCCCTGGACTTTCTTCCAGATAGTTTATGACAATCTCTGGACTAGTCTTCGGGACAGATCATTGTCCCTGGACTTTCTTCGAGATAGTTTCTGACAATGTCTAGACTATTCTTCGAGACAGATCTTTGTCCCTCAGACTTTCTTCAAAAAGGTCTCTTACTATTTCTGGCCAATTCTTCGGGACGGATCTTAGTCCCTGGACTTTCTTCGAGATAGTTTCTGACTATCTCTGCACTATTCTTCGGGATGGATCTTTGTCGCTGGACTTTCTTCGAGATAGTTACTGACTATCTTTGGCCTATTCATTGGGATGGATCTTTGTCGCTGGACTTTCTTCGAGATAGTTTCTGACAATCTCTGGCCAATTCTTTGGGATGGATCTTTGTCCCTGGACTTTCTTTGCGATAGTTTTTGACCATCTCTGAACAATTCTTCGGGACAGACCTTTGTCCATGGACTTTCTTCGAGATAGTTTCTGACTATCTCTAGATTATTCTTTGGGACGGACTTTGTCCATGGACTTTGTTCGAGATAGTCTCTGACTATCTCTGGCCTATTCTTTAGGACGGATCTGTGTCCCTAGACTTTCTTCGAGATAGTTTCTGACTATCTCTGGACTAGTCTTCGTGACGGACCTTTGTCCACAGACTTTTTTCGAGATAGTTTCTGACTATCTCTTGATTATTCTTTGGGACGGACTTTGTCCATGGACTTTCTTCGAAATAGTTTCTTACTATTTCTGGCCAATTCTTAGGGATGGATCTTTGTCCCTGAAATTTCTTCGAGAAAGTTTCTGACTATCTCTGGACTAGTCTTTGGGACGGATCTTTGTCCCTAGACTTTCTTCGAGATAGTTTCTGACAATCTCTGGACTAGTCTTCGGGACAGATCTTTGTCCCTGGACGTTCTTCGAGATAGTTTCTGACAATGTCTAGACTATTCTTCGGGACGGATCTTTGTCCCTCGGACTTTCTTCAAAAGAGTCTCTTAGTATTTCTGGCCAATTCTATGGGACGGATCTTTGTCCCTGGACTTTCTTCGAGATAGTTTCTGACTATCTCTGCACTATTCTTCGGGACGGATCTTTGTCGTTGGACTTTCTTCGAGATAGTTTTTGACAATCTCTGGCCTATTCTTTGGGATGGATCTTTGTCCCTGGACTTTCTTTGAGATAGTTTTTGAACATCTCTGGACAATTCTTCGGGACGGACCTTTGTCCATGGACTTTCTTCGAGATAGTTTCTGACTATCTCTAGATTATTCTTTGGGACGGACATTGTCCATGGACTTTGTTCGAGATAGTCTCTGACTATCTCTGCCAATTCTTTAGGAAGGATCTTTGTCCCTGGACTTTCTTCGAGATAATTTCTGACTATCTCTAGATTATTCTTTGGGACGGACTTTGTCCATGGACTTTGTTCGAGATAGTCTCTGACTATCTCTGGCCTATTCTTTAGGACGGATCTTTGTCCCTAGACTTTCTTCGAGATAGTTTCTGACTATCTCTGGACTAGTCTTCGTGACGGACCTTTGTCCACAGACTTTTTTCGAGATAGTTTCTGACTATCTCTTGATTATTCTTTGGGACGGACTTTGTCCATGGACTTTCTTCGAAATAGTTTCTTACTATTTCTGGCCAATTCTTAGGGATGGATCTTTGTCCCTGAAATTTCTTCGAGAAAGTTTCTGACTATCTCTGGACTAGTCTTTGGGACGGATCTTTGTCCCTAGACTTTCTTCGAGATAGTTTCTGACAATCTCTGGACTAGTCTTCGGGACAGATCTTTGTCCCTGGACGTTCTTCGAGATAGTTTCTGACAATGTCTAGACTATTCTTCGGGACGGATCTTTGTCCCTCGGACTTTCTTCAAAAGAGTCTCTTAGTATTTCTGGCCAATTCTATGGGACGGATCTTTGTCCCTGGACTTTCTTCGAGATAGTTTCTGACTATCTCTGCACTATTCTTCGGGACGGATCTTTGTCGTTGGACTTTCTTCGAGATAGTTTTTGACAATCTCTGGCCTATTCTTTGGGATGGATCTTTGTCCCTGGACTTTCTTTGAGATAGTTTTTGAACATCTCTGGACAATTCTTCGGGACGGACCTTTGTCCATGGACTTTCTTCGAGATAGTTTCTGACTATCTCTAGATTATTCTTTGGGACGGACATTGTCCATGGACTTTGTTCGAGATAGTCTCTGACTATCTCTGCCAATTCTTTAGGAAGGATCTTTGTCCCTGGACTTTCTTCGAGATAATTTCTGACTATCTCTAGATTATTCTTTGGGACGGACTTTGTCCATGGACTTTGTTCGAGATAGTCTCTGACTATCTCTGGCCTATTCTTTAGGACGGATCTTTGTCCCTAGACTTTCTTCGAGATAGTTTCTGACTATCTCTGGACTAGTCTTCGTGACGGACCTTTGTCCACAGACTTTTTTCGAGATAGTTTCTGACTATCTCTAGATTATTCTTTGGGACGAACTTTGTCCATGGACTTTCTTCGAAATAGTTTCTTACTATTTCTGGCCAAATCTTAGGGATGGATCTTTGCCCCTGAACTTTCTTCGAGAAAGTTTCTGACTATCTCTGGACAAGTCTTTGGGACGGATCTTTGTCCCTGGACTTTTTTCGAGATAGTTTATGACAATCTCTGGACTAGTCTTCGGGACAGATCATTGTCCCTGGACTTTCTTCGAGATAGTTTCTGACAATGTCTAGACTATTCTTCGAGACAGATCTTTGTCCATCAGACTTTCTTCAAAAAGGTCTCTTACTATTTCTGGCCAATTCTTCGGGACGGATCTTAGTCCCTGGACTTTCTTCGAGATAGTTTCTGACTATCTCTGCACTATTCTTCGGGATGGATCTTTGTCGCTGGACTTTCTTCGAGATAGTTACTGACTATCTTTGGCCTATTCATTGGGATGGATCTTTGTCGCTGGACTTTCTTCGAGATAGTTTCTGACAATCTCTGGCCAATTCTTTGGGATGGATCTTTGTCCCTGGACTTTCTTTGCGATAGTTTTTGACCATCTCTGGACAATTCTTCGGGACGGACCTTTGTCCATGGACTTTCTTCGAGATAGTTTCTGACTATCTCTAGATTATTCTTTGGGACGGACTTTGTCCATGGACTTTGTCCATGGACTTTGTTCGAGATAGTCTCTGACTATCTCTGGCCTATTCTTTAGGACGGATTTGTGTCCCTAGACTTTCTTCGAGATAGTTTCTGACTATCTCTGGACTAGTCTTCGTGACGGACCTTTGTCCATAGACTTTTTTCGAGATAGTTTCTGACTATCTCTTGATTATTCTTTGGGACGGACTTTGTCCATGGACTTTCTTCGAAATAGTTTCTTACTATTTCTGGCCAATTCTTAGAGATGCATCTTTGTCCTTGAACTTTCTTCGAGAAAGTTTCTGACTATCTCTGGACTAGTCTTTGGGACGGGTCTTTGTCCCTAGACTTTCTTCGAGATAGTTTCTGACAATCTCTGGACTAGTCTTCGGGACAGATCTTTGTCCCTGGACGTTTTTCGAGATAGTTTCTGACAATGTCTAGACTATTCTTCGGGACGGATCTTTGTCCCTCGGACTTTCTTCAAAAGAGTCTCTTACTATTTCTGGCCAATTCTTTGGGACGGATCTTTGTCCCTGGACTTTCTTCGAGATAGTTTCTGACTATCTCTACACTATTCTTCGGGACGGATCTTTGTCGTTGGACTTTCTTCGAGAAAGTTTTTGACAATCTCTGGCCTATTCTTTGGGATGGATCTTTGTCCCTGGACTTTCTTTGAGATAGTTTTTGAACATCTCTGGACAATTCTTCGGGACGGACCTTTGTCCATGGACTTTCTTCGAGATAGTTTCTGACTATCTCTAAATTATTCTTTGGGACGGACTTTGTCCATGGACTTTGTTCGAGATAGTCTCTGACTATCTCTGCCTATTCTTTAGGAAGGATCTTTGTCCCTGGACTTTCTTCGAGATAATTTCTGACTATCTCTAGATTATTCTTTGGGACGGACTTTGTCCATGGACTTTGTTCGAGATAGTCTCTGACTATCTCTGGCCTATTCTTTAGGACGGATCTTTGTCCCTAGACTTTCTTCGAGATAGTTTCTGACTATCTCTGGACTAGTCTTCGTGACGGACCTTTGTCCACAGACTTTTTTCGAGATAGTTTCTGACTATCTCTAGATTATTCTTTGGGACGAACTTTGTCCATGGACTTTCTTCGAAATAGTTTCTTACTATTTCTGGCCAATTCTTAGGGATGGATCTTTGCCCCTGAACTTTCTTCGAGAAAGTTTCTGACTATCTCTGGACTAGTCTTTGGGACGGATCTTTGTCCCAGGACTTTCTTCGAGATAGTTTCTGACAATCTCTGGACTAGTCTTCGGGACAGATCTTTGTCCCTTGACTTTCTTCGAGATAGTTTCTGACAATGTCTAGACTATTCTTCGGGACAGATCTTTGTCCCTCAGACTTTCTTCAAAAAGGTCTCTTACTATTTCTGGCCAATTCTTCGGGACGGATCTTAGTCCCTGGACTTTCTTCGAGATAGTTTCTGACTATCTCTGCACTATTCTTCGTGATGGATCTTTGTCGCTGGACTTTCTTCGAGATAGTTACTGACTATCTTTGGCCTATTCTTTGGGATGGATCTTTGTCGCTGGACTTTCTTCGAGATAGTTTCTGACAATCTCTGGCCTATTCTTTGAGATGGATCTTTGTCCCTGGACTTTCTTCGAGAAAGTTTCTGACTATCTCTGGACTAGTCTTTGGGACGGATCTTTGTCCCTAGACTTTCTTCGAGATAGTTTCTGACAATCTCTGGACTAGTCTTCGGGACAGATCTTTGTCCCTGGACGTTCTTCGAGATAGTTTCTGACAATGTCTAGACTATTCTTCGGGACGGATCTTTGTCCCTCGGACTTTCTTCAAAAGATTCTCTTACTATTTCTGGCCAATTCTTTGGGACGGATCTTTGTCCCTGGACTTTCTTCGAGATAGTTTCTGACTATCTTTGCACTATTCTTCGGGACGGATCTTTGTCGTTGGACTTTCTTCGAGATAGTTTTTGACAATCTCTGGCCTATTCTTTGGGATGGATCTTTGTCCTTGGACTTTCTTTGAGATAGTTTTTGAACATCTCTGGACAATTCTTCGGGACGGACCTTTGTCCATGGACTTTCTTCAAGATAGTTTCTGTTTATCTCTAGATTATTCTTTGGGACGGACTTTGTCCATGGACTTTGTTCGAGATAGTCTCTGACTATCTCTGCCTATTCTTTAGGAAGGATCTTTGTCCCTGGACTTTCTTCGAGATAATTTCTGACTATCTCTAGATTATTCTTTGGGACGGACTTTGTCCATGGACTTTGTTCGAGATAGTCTCTGACTATCTCTGGCCTATTCTTTAGGACGGATCTTTGTCCCTAGACTTTCTTCGAGATAGTTTCTGACTATCTCTGGACTAGTCTTCGTGACGGACCTTTGTCCACAGACTTTTTTCGAGATAGTTTCTGACTATCTCTAGATTATTCTTTGGGACGAACTTTGTCCATGGACTTTCTTCGAAATAGTTTCTTACTATTTCTGGCCAATTCTTAGGGATGGATCTTTGCCCCTGAACTTTCTTCGAGAAAGTTTCTGACTATCTCTGGACTAGTCTTTGGGACGGATCTTTGTCCCTGGACTTTCTTCGAGATAGTTTCTGACAATCTCTGGACTAGTCTTCGGGACAGATCTTTGTCCCTTGACTTTCTTCGAGATAGTTTTTGACAATGTCTAGACTATTCTTCGGGACAGATCTTTGTCCCTCAGACTTTCTTCAAAAAGGTCTCTTACTATTTCTGGCCAATTCTTCGGGACGGATCTTAGTCCCTGGACTTTCTTCGAGATAGTTTCTGACTATCTCTGCACTATTCTTCGGGATGGATCTTTGTCGCTGGACTTTCTTCGAGATAGTTACTGACTATCTTTGGCCTATTCTTTGGGATGGATCTTTGTCGCTGGACTTTCTTCGAGATAGTTTCTGATAATCTCTGGCCTATTCTTTGGGATGGATCGTTGTCCCTGGACTTTCTTTGCGATAGTTTTTGACCATCTCTGGACAATTCTTCGGGACGGACCTTTGTCCATGGACTTTCTTCGAGATAGTTTCTGACTATCTCTAGATTATTCTTTGGGACGGACTTTGTCCATGGACTTTGTTCGAGATAGTCTCTGACTATCTCTGGCCTATTCTATAGGACGGATCTTTGTCCCTAGACTTTCTTCGAGATAGTTTCTGACTATCTCTGGACTAGTCTTCGTGACGGACCTTTGTCCACAGACTTTTTTCGAGATAGTTTCTGACTATCTCTAGATTATTTTTTGGGACGAACTTTGTCCATGGACTTTCTTCGAAATAGTTTCTTACTATTTCTGGCCAATTCTTAGGGATGGATCTTTGTCCCTGAACTTTCTTCGAGAAAGTTTCTGACTATCTCTGGACTAGTCTTTGGGACGGATCTTTGTCCCTAGACTTTCTTCGAGATAGTTTCTGACAATCTCTGGACTAGTCTTCGGGACAGATCTTTGTCCCTGGACGTTCTTCGAGATAGTTTCTGACAATGTCTAGACTATTCTTCGGGACGGATCTTTGTCCCTCGGACTTTCTTCAAAAGAGTCTCTTACTATTTCTGGCCAATTCTTTGGGACGGATCTTTGTCCATGGACTTTCTTCGAGATAGTTTCTGACTATCTCTGCACTATTCTTTGGGACGGATCTTTGTCGTTGAACTTTCTTCGAGATAGTTTTTGACAATCTCTGGCCTATTCTTTGGGATGGATCTTTGTCCCTGGACTTTCTTTGAGATAGTTTTTGAACATCTCTGGACAATTCTTCGGGACGGACCTTTGTCCATGGACTTTCTTCGAGATAGTTTATGACTATCTCTAGATTATTCTTTGGGACGGACTTTGTCCATGGACTTTGTTCGAGATAGTCTCTGACTATCTCTGCCTATTCTTTAGGAAGGATCTTTGACCCTGGACTTTCTTCGAGATAATTTCTGACTATCTCTAGATTATTCTTTGGGACGGACTTTGTCCATGGACTTTGTTCGAGATAGTCTCTGACTATCTCTGGCCTATTCTTTAGGACGGATCTTTGTCCCTAGACTTTCTTCGAGATAGTTTCTGACTATCTCTGGACTAGTCTTCGTGACGGACCTTTGTCCACAGACTTTTTTCGAGATAGTTTCTGACTATCTCTAGATTATTCTTTGGGACGAACTTTGTCCATGGACTTTCTTCGAAATAGTTTCTTACTATTTCTGGCCAATTCTTAGGGATGGATCTTTGCCCCTGAACTTTCTTCGAGAAAGTTTCTGACTATCTCTGGACTAGTCTTTGGGACGGATCTTTGTCCCTGGACTTTCTTCGAGATAGTTTCTGACAATCTCTGGACTAGTCTTTGGGACAGATCTTTGTCCCTTGACTTTCTTCGAGATAGTTTCTGACAATGTCTAGACTATTCTTCGGGACAGATCTTTGTCCCTCAGACTTTCTTCAAAAAGGTCTCTTACTATTTCTGGCCAATTCTTCGGGACGGATCTTAGTCCCTGGACTTTCTTCGAGATAGTTTCTGACTATCTCTGCACTATTCTTCGGGATGGATCTTTGTCGCTGGACTTTCTTCGAGATAGTTACTGACTATCTTTGGCCTATTCTTTGGGATGGATCTTTGTCGTTGGACTTTCTTCGAGATAGTTTCTGACAATCTCTGGCCTATTCTTTGGGATGGATCGTTGTCCCTGGACTTTCTTTGCGATAGTTTTTGACCATCTCTGGACAATTCTTCGGGACGGAGCTTTGTCCATGGACTTTCTTCGAGATAGTTTCTGACTATCTCTAGATTATTCTTTGGGACGGACTTTGTCCATGGACTTTGTTCGAGATAGTCTCTGACTATCTCTGGCCTATTCTATAGGACGGATCTTTTTCCCTAGACTTTCTTCGAGATAGTTTCTGACTATCTCTGGACTAGTCTTCGTGACGGACCTTTGTCCACAGACTTTTTTCGAGATAGTTTCTGACTATCTCTAGATTATTTTTTGGGACGAACTTTGTCCATGGACTTTCTTCGAAATAGTTTCTTACTATTTCTGGCCAATTCTTAGGGATGGATCTTTGCCCCTGAACTTTCTTCGAGAAAGTTTCTGACTATCTCTGGACTAGTCTTTGGGACGGATCTTTGTCCCTAGACTTTCTTCGAGATAGTTTCTGACAATCTCTGGACTAGTCTTCGGGACAGATCTTTGTCCCTGGACGTTCTTCGAGATAGTTTCTGACAATGTCTAGACTATTCTTCGGGACGGATCTTTGTCCCTCGGACTTTCTTCAAAAGAGTCTCTTACTATTTCTGGCCAATTCTTTGGGACGGATCTTTGTCCCTGGACTTTCTTCGAGATAGTTTCTGACTATCTCTGCACTATTCTTCGGGACGGATCTTTGTCGTTGGACTTTCTTCGAGAAAGTTTTTGACAATCTCTGGCCTATTCTTTGGGATGGATCTTTGTCCCTGGACTTTCTTTGAGATCGTTTTTGAACATCTCTGGACAATTCTTCGGGACGGACCTTTGTCCATGGACTTTCTTCGAGATAGTTTCTGACTATCTCTAGATTATTCTTTGGGACGGACTTTGTCCATGGACTTTGTTCGAGATAGTCTCTGACTATCTCTTCCTATTCTTTAGGAAGGATCTTTGTCCCTGGACTTTCTTCGAGATAATTTCTGACTATCTCTAGATTATTCTTTGGGACGGACTTTGTCCATGGACTTTGTTCGAGATAGTCTCTGACTATCTCTGGCCTATTCTTTAGGACGGATCTTTGTCCCTAGACTTTCTTCGAGATAGTTTCTGACTATCTCTGGACTAGTCTTCGTGACGGACCTTTGTCCACAGACTTTTTTCGAGATAGTTTCTGACTATCTCTAGATTATTCTTTGGGACGAACTTTGTCCATGGACTTTCTTCGAAATAGTTTCTTACTATTTCTGGCCAATTCTTAGGGATGGATCTTTGCCCCTGAACTTTCTTCGAGAAAGTTTCTGACTATCTCTGGACTAGTCTTTGGGACGGATCTTTGTCCCTGGACTTTCTTCGAGATAGTTTCTGACAATCTATGGACTAGTCTTCGGGACAGATCTTTGTCCCTTGACTTTCTTCGAGATATTTTCTGACAATGTCTAGACTATTCTTCGGGACAGATCTTTGTCCCTCAGACTTTCTTCAAAAAGGTCTCTTACTATTTCTGGCCAATTCTTCGGGACGGATCTTAGTCCCTGGACTTTCTTCGAGATAGTTTCTGACTATCTCTGCACTATTCTTCGGGATGGATCTTTGTCGCTGGACTTTCTTCGAGATAGTTACTGACTATCTTTGGCCTATTCTTTGGGATGGATCTTTGTCGCTGGACTTTCTTCGAGATAGTTTCTGACAATCTCTGGCCTATTCTTTGGAATGGATCTTTGTCCCTGGACTTTCTTCGAGAAAGTTTCTGACTATCTCTGGACTAGTCTTTGGGACGGATCTTTGTCCCTAGACTTTCTTCGAGATAGTTTCTGACAATCTCTGGACTAGTCTTCGGGACAGATCTTTGTCCCTGGACGTTCTTCGAGATAGTTTCTGACAATGTCTAGACTATTCTTCGGGACGGATCTTTGTCCCTCGGACTTTCTTCAAAAGAGTCTCTTACTATTTCAGGCCAATTCTTTGGGACGGATCTTTGTCCCTGGACTTTCTTCGAGATAGTTTCTGACTATCTCTGCACTATTCTTCGGGACGGATCTTTGTCGTTGGACTTTCTTCGAGATAGTTTTTGACAATCTCTGGCCTATTCTTTGGGATGGATCTTTGTCCCTGGACTTTCTTTGAGATAGTTTTTGAACATCTCTGGACAATTCTTCGGGACGGACCTTTGTCCTTGGACTTTCTTCGAGATAGTTTCTGACTATCTCTAGATTATTCTTTGGGACGGACTTTGTCCATGGACTTTGTTCGAGATAGTCTCTGACTATCTCTGCCTATTCTTTAGGAAGGATCTTTGTCCCAGGACTTTCTTCGAGATAATTTCTGACTATCTCTAGATTATTCTTTGGGACGGACTTTGTCCATGGACTTTGTTCGAGATAGTCTCTGACTATCTCTGGCCTATTCTTTAGGACGGATCTTTGTTCCTAGTCTTTCTTCGAGATAGTTTCTGACTATCTCTGGACTAGTCTTCGTGACGGACCTTTGTCCACAGACTTTTTTCGAGATAGTTTCTGACTATCTCTAGATTATTCTTTGGGACGAACTTTGTCCATGGACTTTCTTCGAAATAGTTTCTTACTATTTCTGGCCAATTCTTAGGGATGGATCTTTGCCCCTGAACTTTCTTCGAGAAAGTTTCTGACTATCTCTGGACTAGTCTTTGGGACGGATCTTTGTCCCTGGACTTTCTTCGAGATAGTTTCTGACAATCTCTGGACTAGTCTTCGGGACAGATCTTTGTCCCTTGACTTTCTTCGAGATAGTTTCTGACAATGTCTAGACTATTCTTCGGGACAGATCTTTGTCCCTCAGACTTTCTTCAAAAAGGTCTCTTACTATTTCTGGCCAATTCTTCGGGACGGATATTAGTCCCTGGACTTTCTTCGAGATAGTTTCTGACTATCTCTGCACTATTCTTCGGGATGGATCTTTGTCGCTGGACTTTCTTCGAGATAGTTACTGACTATCTTTGGCATATTCTTTGGGATGGATCTTTGTCGCTGGACTTTCTTCGAGATAGTTTCTGACAATCTCTGGCCTATTCTTTGGGATGGATCGTTGTCCCTGGACTTTCTTTGCGATAGTTTTTGACCATCTCTGGACAATTCTTCGGGACGGACCTTTGTCCATGGACTTTCTTCGAGATAGTTTCTGACTATCTCTAGATTATTCTTTGGGACGGACTTTGTCCATGGACTTTGTTCGAGATAGTCTCTGACTATCTCTGGCCTATTCTATAGGACGGATCTTTGTCCCTAGACTTTCTTCGAGATAGTTTTTGACTATCTCTGGACTAGTCTTCGTGACGGACCTTTGTCCACAGACTTTTTTCGAGATAGTTTCTGACTATCTCTAGATTATTTTTTGGGACGAACTTTGTCCATGGACTTTCTTCGAAATAGTTTCTTACTATTTCTGGCCAATTCTTAGGGATGGATCTTTGTCCCTGAACTTTCTTCGAGAAAGTTTCTGACTATCTCTGGACTAGTCTTTGGGACGGATCTTTGTCCCTAGACTTTCTTCGAGATAGTTTCTGACAATCTCTGGACTAGTCTTCGGGACAGATCTTTGTCCCTGGACGTTCTTCGAGATAGTTTCTGACAATGTCTAGACTATTCTTCGGGACGGATCTTTGTCCCTCGGACTTTATTCAAAAGAGTCTCTTACTATTTCTGGCCAATTCTTTGGGACGGATCTTTGTCCCTGGACTTTCTTCGAGATAGTTTCTGACTATCTCTGCACTATTCTTTGGGACGGATCTTTGTCGTTGGACTTTCTTCGAGATAGTTTTTGACAATCTCTGGCCTATTCTTTGGGATGGATCTTTGTCCCTGGACTTTCTTTGAGATAGTTTTTGAACATCTCTGGACAATTCTTCGGGACGGACCTTTGTCCATGGACTTTCTTCGAGATAGTTTCTGACTATCTCTAGATTATTCTTTGGGACGGACTTTGTCCATGGACTTTGTTCGAGATAGTCTCTGACTATCTCTGCCTATTCTTTAGGAAGGATCTTTGACCCTGGACTTTCTTCGAGATAATTTCTGACTATCTCTAGATTATTCTTTGGGACGGACTTTGTCCATGGACTTTGTTCGAGATAGTCTCTGACTATCTCTGGCCTATTCTTTAGGACGGATCTTTGTCCCTAGACTTTCTTCGAGATAGTTTCTGACTATCTCTGGACTAGTCTTCGTGACGGACCTTTGTCCACAGACTTTTTTCGAGATAGTTTCTGACTATCTCTAGATTATTCTTTGGGACGAACTTTGTCCATGGACTTTCTTCGAAATAGTTTCTTACTATTTCTGGCCAATTCTTAGGGATGGATCTTTGCCCCTGAACTTTCTTCGAGAAAGTTTCTGACTATCTCTGGACTAGTCTTTGGGACGGATCTTTGTCCCTGGACTTTCTTCGAGATAGTTTCTGACAATCTCTGGACTAGTCTTCGGGACAGATCTTTGTCCCTTGACTTTCTTCGAGATAGTTTCTGACAATGTCTAGACTATTCTTCGGGACAGATCTTTGTCCCTCAGACTTTCTTCAAAAAGGTCTCTTACTATTTCTGGCCAATTCTTCGGGACGGATCTTAGTCCCTGGACTTTCTTCGAGATAGTTTCTGACTATCTCTGCACTATTCTTCGGGATGGATCTTTGTCGCTGGACTTTCTTCGAGATAGTTACTGACTATCTTTGGCCTATTCTTTGGGATGGATCTTTGTCGCTGGACTTTCTTCGAGATAGTTTCTGACAATCTCTGGCCTATTCTTTGGGATGGATCTTTGTTCCTGGACTTTCTTCGAGAAAGTTTCTGACTATCTCTGGACTAGTCTTTGGGACGGATCTTTGTCCCTAGACTTTCTTCGAGATAGTTTCTGACAATCTCTGGACTAGTCTTCGGGACAGATCTTTGTCCCTGGACGTTCTTCGAGATAGTTTCTGACAATGTCTAGACTATTCTTCGGGACGGATCTTTGTCCCTCGGACTTTCTTCAAAAGAGTCTCTTACTATTTCTGGCCAATTCTTTGGGACGGATCTTTGTCCCTGGACTTTCTTCGAGATAGTTTCTGACTATCTCTGCACTATTCTTCGGGACGGATCTTTGTCGTTGGACTTTCTTCGAGATAGTTTTTGACAATCTCTGGCCTATTCTTTGGGATGGATCTTTGTCCCTGGACTTTCTTTGAGATAGTTTTTGAACATCTCTGGACAATTCTTCGGGACGGACCTTTGTCCATGGACTTTCTTCGAGATAGTTTCTGACTATCTCTAGATTATTCTTTGGGACGGACTTTGTCCATGGACTTTGTTCGAGATAGTCTCTGACTATCTCTGCCTATTCTTTAGGAAGGATCTTTGACCCTGGACTTTCTTCGAGATAATTTCTGACTATCTCTAGATTATTCTTTGGGACGGACTTTGTCCATGGACTTTGTTCGAGATAGTCTCTGACTATCTCTGGCCTATTCTTTAGGACGGATCTTTGTCCCTAGACTTTCTTCGAGATAGTTTCTGACTATCTCTGGACTAGTCTTCGTGACGGACCTTTGTCCACAGACTTTTTTCGAGATAGTTTCTGACTATCTCTAGATTATTCTTTGGGACGAACTTTGTCCATGGACTTTCTTCGAAATAGTTTCTTACTATCTCTGGACTAGTCTTCGGGACAGATCTTTGTCCATGGACTTTCTTCGAAATAGTTTCTTACTATTTCTGGCCAATTCTTAGGGATGGATCTTTGTCCCTGAACTTTCTTCGAGAAAGTTCCTGACTATCTCTGGACTAGTCTTTGGGACGGATCTTTGTCCCTAGACTTTCTTCGAGATAGTTTCTGACAATCTCTGGACTAGTCTTCGGGACAGATCTTTGTCCCTGGACGTTCTTCGAGATAGTTTCTGACAATGTCTAGACTATTCTTCGGGACGGATCTTTGTCCCTCGGACTTTATTCAAAAGAGTCTCTTACTATTTCTGGCCAATTCTTTGGGACGGATCTTTGTCCCTGGACTTTCTTCGAGATAGTTTCTGACTATCTCTGCACTATTCTTTGGGACGGATCTTTGTCGTTGGACTTTCTTCGAGATAGTTTTTGACAATCTCTGGCCTATTCTTTGGGATGGATCTTTGTCCCTGGACTTTCTTTGAGATAGTTTTTGAACATCTCTGGACAATTCTTCGGGACGGACCTTTGTCCATGGACTTTCTTCGAGATAGTTTCTGACTATCTCTAGATTATTCTTTGGGACGGACTTTGTCCATGGACTTTGTTCGAGATAGTCTCTGACTATCTCTGCCTATTCTTTAGGAAGGATCTTTGACCCTGGACTTTCTTCGAGATAATTTCTGACTATCTCTAGATTATTCTTTGGGACGGACTTTGTCCATGGACTTTGTTCGAGATAGTCTCTGACTATCTCTGGCCTATTCTTTAGGACGGATCTTTGTCCCTAGACTTTCTTCGAGATAGTTTCTGACTATCTCTGGACTAGTCTTCGTGACGGACCTTTGTCCACAGACTTTTTTCGAGATAGTTTCTGACTATCTCTAGATTATTCTTTGGGACGAACTTTGTCCATGGACTTTCTTCGAAATAGTTTCTTACTATTTCTGGCCAATTCTTAGGGATGGATCTTTGCCCCTGAACTTTCTTCGAGAAAGTTTCTGACTATCTCTGGACTAGTCTTTGGGACGGATCTTTGTCCCTGGACTTTCTTCGAGATAGTTTCTGACAATCTCTGGACTAGTCTTCGGGACAGATCTTTGTCCCTTGACTTTCTTCGAGATAGTTTCTGACAATGTCTAGACTATTCTTCGGGACAGATCTTTGTCCCTCAAACTTTCTTCAAAAAGGTCTCTTACTATTTCTGGCCAATTCTTCGGGACGGATCTTAGTCCCTGGACTTTCTTCGAGATAGTTTCTGACTATCTCTGCACTATTCTTCGGGATGGATCTTTGTCGCTGGACTTTCTTCGAGATAGTTACTGACTATCTTTGGCCTATTCTTTGGGATGGATCTTTGTCGCTGGACTTTCTTCGAGATAGTTTCTGACAATCTCTGGCCTATTCTTTGGGATGGATCTTTGTCCCTGGACTTTCTTTGCGATAGTTTTTGACCATCTCTGGACAATTCTTCGGGACGGACCTTTGTCCATGGACTTTCTTCGAGATAGTTTCTGACTATCTCTAGATTATTCTTTGGGACGGACTTTGTCCATGGACTTTGTTCGAGATAGTCTCTGACTATCTCTGGCCTATTCTATAGGACGGATCTTTGTCCCTAGACTTTCTTCGAGATAGTTTTTGACTATCTCTGGACTAGTCTTCGTGACGGACCTTTGTCCACAGACTTTTTTCGAGATAGTTTCTGACTATCTCTAGATTATTTTTTGGGACGAACTTTGTCCATGGACTTTCTTCGAAATAGTTTCTTACTATTTCTGGCCAATTCTTAGGGATGGATCTTTGTCCCTGAACTTTCTTCGAGAAAGTTTCTGACTATCTCTGGACTAGTCTTTGGGACGGATCTTTGTCCCTAGACTTTCTTCGAGATAGTTTCTGACAATCTCTGGACTAGTCTTCGGGACAGATCTTTGTCCCTGGACGTTCTTCGAGATAGTTTCTGACAATGTCTAGACTATTCTTCGGGACGGATCTTTGTCCCTCGGACTTTCTTCAAAAGAGTCTCTTACTATTTCTGGCCAATTCTTTGGGACGGATCTTTGTCCCTGGACTTTCTTCGAGATAGTTTCTGACTATCTCTGCACTATTCTTTGGGACGGATCTTTGTCGTTGGACTTTCTTCGAGATAGTTTTTGACAATCTCTGGCCTATTCTTTGGGATGGATCTTTGTCCCTGGACTTTCTTTGAGATAGTTTTTGAACATCTCTGGACAATTCTTCGGGACGGACCTTTGTCCATGGACTTTCTTCGAGATAGTTTCTGACTATCTCTAAATTATTCTTTGGGACGGACTTTGTCCATGGACTTTGTTCGAGATAGTCTCTGACTATCTCTGCCTATTCTTTAGGAAGGATCTTTGACCCTGGACTTTCTTCGAGATAATTTCTGACTATCTCTAGATTATTCTTTGGGACGGACTTTGTCCATGGACTTTGTTCGAGATAGTCTCTGACTATCTCTGGCCTATTCTTTAGGACGGATCTTTGTCCCTAGACTTTCTTCGAGATAGTTTCTGACTATCTCTGGACTAGTCTTCGTGACGGACCTTTGTCCACAGACTTTTTTCGAGATAGTTTCTGACTATCTCTAGATTATTCTTTGGGACGAACTTTGTCCATGGACTTTCTTCGAAATAGTTTCTTACTATTTCTGGCCAATTCTTAGGGATGGATCTTTGCCCCTGAACTTTCTTCGAGAAAGTTTCTGACTATCTCTGGACTAGTCTTTGGGACGGATCTTTGTCCCTGGACTTTCTTCGAGATAGTTTCTGACAATCTCTGGACTAGTCTTCGGGACAGATCTTTGTCCCTTGACTTTCTTCGAGATAGTTTCTGACAATGTCTAGACTATTCTTCGGGACAGATCTTTGTCCCTCAGACTTTCTTCAAAAAGGTCTCTTACTATTTCTGGCCAATTCTTCGGGACGGATCTTAGTCCCTGGACTTTCTTCGAGATAGTTTCTGACTATCTCTGCACTATTCTTCGGGATGGATCTTTGTCGCTGGACTTTCTTCGAGATAGTTACTGACTATCTGTGGCCTATTCTTTGGGATGGATCTTTGTCGCTGGACTTTCTTCGAGATAGTTTCTGACAATCTCTGGCCTATTCTTTGGGATGGATCTTTGTCCCTGGACATTCTTTGCGATAGTTTTTGACCATCTCTGGACAATTCTTCTGGACGGACCTTTGTCCATGGACTTTCTTCGAGATAGTTTCTGACTATCTCTAGATTATTCTTTGGGACGGACTTTGTCCATGGACTTTGTTCGAGATAGTCTCTGACTATCTCTGGCCTATTCTTTAGGACGGATCTTTGTCCCTAGACTTTCTTCGAGATAGTTTCTGACTATCTCTGGACTAGTCTTCGTGACGGACCTTTGTCCACAGACTTTTTTCGAGATAGTTTCTGACTATCTCTAGATTATTCTTTGAGACGAACTTTGTCCATGGACTTTCTTCGAAATAGTTTCTTACTATTTCTGGCCAATTCTTAGGGATGGATCTTTGTCCCTGAACTTTCTTCGAGAAAGTTTCTGACTATCTCTGGACTAGTCTTTGGGACGGATCTTTGTCCCTAGACTTTCTTCGAGATAGTTTCTGACAATCTCTGGACTAGTCTTCGGGACAGATCTTTGTCCCTGGACGTTCTTCGAGATAGTTTCTGACAATGTCTAGACTATTCTTCGGGACGGATCTTGGTCCCTCGGACTTTCTTCAAAAGAGTCTCTTACTATTTCTGGCCAATTCTTTGGGACGGATCTTTGTCCCTGGACTTTCTTCGAGATAGTTTCTGACTATCTCTGCACTATTCTTCGGGACGGATCTTTGTCGTTGGACTTTCTTCGAGATAGTTTTTGACAATCTCTGGCCTATTCTTTGGGATGGATCTTTGTCCCTGGACTTTCTTTGAGATAGTTTTTGAACATCTCTGGACAATTCTTCGGGACGGACCTTTGTCCATGGACTTTCTTCGAGATAGTTTCTAACTATCTCTAGATTATTCTTTGGGACGGACTTTGTCCATGGACTTTGTTCGAGATAGTCTCTGACTATCTCTGGCCTATTCTATAGGACGGATCTTTTTCCCTAGACTTTCTTCGAGATAGTTTCTGACTATCTATGGACTAGTCTTCGTGACGGACCTTTGTCCACAGACTTTTTTCGAGATAGTTTCTGACTATCTCTAGATTATTTTTTGGGACGAACTTTGTCCATGGACTTTCTTCGAAATAGTTTCTTACTATTTCTGGCCAATTCTTAGGGATGGATCTTTGCCCCTGAACTTTCTTCGAGAAAGTTTCTGACTATCTCTGGACTAGTCTTTGGGACGGATCTTTGTCCCTAGACTTTCTTCGAGATAGTTTCTGACAATCTCTGGACTAGTCTTCGGGACAGATCTTTGTCCCTGGACGTTCTTCGAGATAGTTTCTGACAATGTCTAGACTATTCTTCGGGACGGATCTTTGTCCCTCGGACTTTCTTCAAAAGAGTCCCTTACTATTTCTGGCCAATTCTTTGGGACGGATCTTTGTCCCTGGACTTTTTTCGAGATAGTTTCTGACTATCTCTGCACTATTCTTCGGGACGGATCTTTGTCGTTGGACTTTCTTCGAGATAGTTTTTGACAATCTCTTGCCTATTCTTTGGGATGGATCTTTGTCCCTGGACTTTCTTTGAGATAGTTTTTGAACATCTCTGGACAATTCTTCGGGACGGACCTTTGTCCATGGACTTTCTTCGAGATAGTTTCTGACTATCTCTAGATTATTCTTTGGGACGGACTTTGTCCATGGACTTTGTTCGAGATAGTCTCTGACTATCTCTGCCTATTCTTTAGGAAGGATCTTTGTCCCTGGACTTTCTTCGAGATAGTTTCTGACTATCTCTGGACTAGTCTTCGTGACGGACCTTTGTCCACAGACTTTTTTCGAGATAGTTTCTGACTATCTCTAGATTATTCTTTGGGACGGACTTTGTCCATGGACTTTCTTCGAAATAGTTTCTTACTATTTCTGGCCAATTCTTAGGGATGGATCTTTGCCCCTGAACTTTCTTCAAGAAAGTTTCTGACTATCTCTGGACTAGTCTTTGGGACGGATCTTTGTCCCTGGACTTTCTTCGAGATAGTTTCTGACAATCTCTGGACTAGTCTTCGGGACAGATCTTTGTCCCTGAACTTTCTTCGAGATAGTTTCTGACAATGTCTAGACTATTCTTCGGGACAGATCTTTATCCCTCAGACTTTCTTCAAAATAGTCTCTTAATATTTCTGGCCAATTCTTCGGGACGGATCTTTGTCCCTGGACTTTCTTCGAGATAGTTTCTGACTATCTCTGCAGTATTCTTCGGGACGGATCTTTGTCGCTGGACTTTCTTCGAGATAGTTACTGACTATCTGTGGCCTATTCTTTGGGATGGATCTTTGTCGCTGGACTTTCTTCGAGATAGTTTCTGACAATCTCTGGCCTATTCTTTGGGATGGATCTTTGTCCCTGGACTTTCTTTGCGATAGTTTTTGACCATCTCTGGACAATTCTTCGGGACGGACCTTTGTCCATGGACTTTCTTCGAGATAGTTTCTGACTATCTCTAGATTATTCTTTGGGACGGACTTTGTCCATGGACTTTGTTCGAGATAGTCTCTGACTATCTCTGGCCTATTCTTTAGGACGGATCTTTGTCCCTAGACTTTCTTCGAGATAGTTTCTGACTATCTCTGGACTAGTCTTCGTGACGGACCTTTGTCCACAGACTTTTTTCGAGATAGTTTCTGACTATCTCTAGATTATTCTTTGAGACGAACTTTGTCCATGGACTTTCTTCGAAATAGTTTCTTACTATTTCTGGCCAATTCTTAGGGATGGATCTTTGTCCCTGAACTTTCTTCGAGAAAGTTTCTGACTATCTCTGGACTAGTCTTTGGGACGGATCTTTGTCCCTAGACATTCTTCGAGATAGTTTCTGACAATCTCTGGACTAGTCTTCGGGACAGATCTTTGTCCCTGGACGTTCTTCGAGATAGTTTCTGACAATGTCTAGACTATTCTTCGGGACAGATCTTGGTCCCTCGGACTTTCTTCAAAAGAGTCTCTTACTATTTCTGGCCAATTCTTTGGGACGGATCTTTGTCCCTGGACTTTCTTCGAGATAGTTTCTGACTATCTCTGCACTATTCTTCGGGACGGATCTTTGTCGTTGGACTTTCTTCGAGATAGTTTTTGACAATCTCTGGCCTATTCTTTGGGATGGATCTTTGTCCCTGGACTTTCTTTGAGATAGTTTTTGAACATCTCTGGACAATTCTTCGGGACGGACCTTTGTCCATGGACTTTCTTCGAGATAGTTTCTAACTATCTCTAGATTATTCTTTGGGACGGACTTTGTCCATGGACTTTGTTCGAGATAGTCTCTGACTATCTCTGGCCTATTCTATAGGACGGATCTTTTTCCCTAGACTTTCTTCGAGATAGTTTCTGACTATCTCTGGACTAGTCTTCGTGACGGACCTTTGTCCACAGACTTTTTTCGAGATAGTTTCTGACTATCTCTAGATTATTTTTTGGGACGAACTTTGTCCATGGACTTTCTTCGAAATAGTTTCTTACTATTTCTGGCCAATTCTTAGGGATGGATCTTTGCCCCTGAACTTTCTTCGAGAAAGTTTCTGACTATCTCTGGACTAGTCTTTGGGACGGATCTTTGTCCCTAGACTTTCTTCGAGATAGTTTCTGACAATCTCTGGACTAGTCTTCGGGACAGATCTTTGTCCCTGGACGTTCTTCGAGATAGTTTCTGACAATGTCTAGACTATTCTTCGGGACGGATCTTTGTCCCTCGGACTTTCTTCAAAAGAGTCTCTTACTATTTCTGGCCAATTCTTTGGGACGGATCTTTGTCCCTGGACTTTTTTCGAGATAGTTTCTGACTATCTCTGCACTATTCTTCGGGACGGATCTTTGTCGTTGGACTTTCTTCGAGATAGTTTTTGACAATCTCTTGCCTATTCTTTGGGATGGATCTTTGTCCCTGGACTTTCTTTGAGATAGTTTTTGAACATCTCTGGACAATTCTTCGGGACGGACCTTTGTCCATGGACTTTCTTCGAGATAGTTTCTGACTATCTCTAGATTATTCTTTGGGACGGACTTTGTCCATGGACTTTGTTCGAGATAGTCTCTGACTATCTCTGCCTATTCTTTAGGAAGGATCTTTGTCCCTGGACTTTCTTCGAGATAGTTTCTGACTATCTCTGGACTAGTCTTCGTGACGGACCTTTGTCCACAGACTTTTTTCGAGATAGTTTCTGACTATCTCTAGATTATTCTTTGGGACGGACTTTGTCCATGGACTTTCTTCGAAATAGTTTCTTACTATTTCTGGCCAATTGTTAGGGATGGATCTTTGCCCCTGAACTTTCTTCAAGAAAGTTTCTGACTATCTCTGGACTAGTCTTTGGGACGGATCTTTGTCCCTGGACTTTCTTCGAGATAGTTTCTGACAATCTCTGGACTAGTCTTCGGGACAGATCTTTGTCCCTGAACTTTCTTCGAGATAGTTTCTGACAATGTCTAGACTATTCTTCGGGACAGATCTTTATCCCTCAGACTTTCTTCAAAATAGTCTCTTAATATTTCTGGCCAATTCTTCGGGACGGATCTTTGTCCCTGGACTTTCTTCGAGATAGTTTCTGACTATCTCTGCAGTATTCTTCGGGACGGATCTTTGTCGCTGGACTTTCTTCGAGATAGTTACTGACTATCTTTGGCCTATTCTTTGGGATGGATCTTTGTCGCTGGACTTTCTTCGAGATAGTTTCTGACAATCTCTGGCCTATTCTTTGGGATGGATCTTTGTCCCTGGACTTTCTTTGCGATAGTTTTTTACCATATCTGGACAATTCTTCGGGACGGACCTTTGTCCATGGACTTTCTTCGAGATAGTTTCTGACTATCTCTAGATAATTCTTTGGGACGGAATTTGTCCATGGACTTTGTTTGAGATAGTATCTGACTATCTCTGGCCTATTCTTTAGGACGGATCTTTGTCCATGGACTTTCTTCGAGATAGTTTCTGACAATCTCTGGACTAGTCTTCGTGACGGACCTTTGTCCACAGACTTTTTTCGAGATAGTTTCTGACTATCTCTAGATTATTCTTTGGGACGGACTTTGTCCATGGACTTTCTACGAAATAGTTTCTTACTATTTCTGGCCAATTCTTAGGGACGGATCTTTGTCCCTGAACTTTGTTCGAGATAGTTTCTGACTATCTTTGGACTATTCTTCGGGACAGATCTTTTCCCTGGACTTTCTTCGAGATAGTTTCTGACAATTTCTGGACTATTGTTCGGGACGAATCTTTGTCCCTTGGACTTTCTTCGAGATAGTTACTGACTATCTTTGGCCTATTCTTAGGGATGGATCTTTGTCGCTGGACTTTCTTCGAGATAGTTTCTGACAATCTCTGGCCTATCTTTGGGATGGATCTTTGTCCCTGGACTTTCTTTGCGATAGTTTTTGACCATCTCTGGACAATTCTTCGGGACGGGCCTTTGTCCATGGACTTTCTTCGAGATAATTTTTGACTATCTCTAGATTATTCTTTGGGACGGACTTTGTCCATGGACTTTGTTCGAGATAGTCTCTGACTATCTCTGCCTATTCTTTAGGAAGGATCTTTGTCCCTGGACTTTCTTCGAGATAGTTTCTGACTATCTCTGGACTAGTCTTCGTGACGGACCTTTGTCCACAGACTTTTTTCGAGATAGTTTCTGACTATCTCTAGATTATTCTTTGGGACGGACTTTGTCCATGGGCTTTCTTCGAAATAGTTTCTTACTATTTCTGGCCAATTCTTAGGGATGGATCTTTGCCCCTGAACTTTCTTCAAGAAAGTTTCTGACTATCTCTGGACTAGTCTTTGGGACGGATCTTTGTCCCTGGACTTTCTTCGAGATAGTTTCTGACAATCTCTGGACTAGTCTTCGGGACAGATCTTTGTCCCTGAACTTTCTTCGAGATAGTTTCTGACAATGTCACTATTCTTCGGGACAGATCTTTATCCCTCAGACTTTCTTCAAAATAGTCTCTTACTATTTCTGGCCAATTCTTCGGGACGGATCTTTGTCCCTGGACTTTCTTCGAGATAGTTTATGACTATCTCTGCATTATTCTTCGGGACGGATCTTTGTCGCTGGACTTTCTTCGAGATAGTTACTGACTATCTTTGGCCTATTCTTTGGGATGGATCTTTGTCGCTGGACTTTCTTCGAGATAGTTTCTGACAATCTCTGGCCTATTCTTTGGGATGGATCTTTGTCCCTGGACTTTCTTTGCGATAGTTTTTTACCATATCTGGACAATTCTTCGGGACGGACCTTTGTCCATGGACTTTCTTCGAGATAGTTTCTGACTATCTCTAGATAATTCTTTGGGACGGAATTTGTCCATGGACTTTGTTTGAGATAGTATCTGACTATCTCTGGCCTATTCTTTAGGACGGATCTTTGTCCATGGACTTTCTTCGAGATAGTTTCTGACAATCTCTGGACTAGTCTTCGTGACGGACCTTTGTCCACAGACTTTTTTCGAGATAGTTTCTGACTATCTCTAGATTATTCTTTGGGACGGACTTTGTCCATGGACTTTCTTCGAAATAGTTTCTTACTATTTCTGGCCAATTCTTAGGGACGGATCTTTGTCCCTGAACTTTGTTCGAGATAGTTTCTGACTATCTTTGGACTATTCTTCGGGACAGATCTTTTCCCTGGACTTTCTTCGAGATAGTTTCTGACAATTTCTGGACTATTGTTCGGGACGAATCTTTGTCCCTTGGACTTTCTTCGAGATAGTTACTGACTATCTTTGGCCTATTCTTTGGGATGGATCTTTGTCGCTGGACTTTCTTCGAGATAGTTTCTAACAATCTCTGGCCTATCTTTGGGATGGATCTTTGTCCCTGGACTTTCTTTGCGATAGTTTTTGACCATCTCTGGACAATTCTTCGGGACGGGCCTTTGTCCATGGACTTTCTTCGAGATAATTTTTGACTATCTCTAGATTATTCTTTGGGACGGACTTTGTCCATGGACTTTGTTCGAGATAGTCTCTGACTATCTCTGGCCTATTCTTTAGGACGGATCTTTGTCCCTAGACTTTCTTCGAGATAGTTTCTGACTATCTCTGGACTAGTCTTCGTGACGGACCTTTGTCCACAGACTTTTTTCGAGATAGTTTCTGACTATCTCTAGATTATTCTTTGGGACGGACTTTGTCCATGGACTTTCTTCGAAATAGTTTCTTACTATTTCTGGCCAATTCTTAGGGATGGATCTTTGCCCCTGAACTTTCTTCAAGAAAGTTTCTGACTATCTCTGGACTAGTCTTTGGGACGGATCTTTGTCCCTGGACTTTCTTCGAGATAGTTTCTGACAATCTCTGGACTAGTCTTCGGGACAGATCTTTGTCCCTGAACTTTCTTCGAGATAGTTTCTGACAATGTCTAGACTATTCTTCGGGACAGATCTTTATCCCTCAGACTTTCTTCAAAATAGTCTCTTACTATTTCTGGCCAATTCTTCGGGACGGATCTTTGTCCCTGGACTTTCTTCGAGATAGTTTCTGACTATCTCTGCAGTATTCTTCGGGACGGATCTTTGTCGCTGGACTTTCTTCGAGATAGTTACTGACTATCTTTGGCCTATTCTTTGGGATGGATCTTTGTCGCTGGACTTTCTTCGAGATAGTTTCTGACAATCTCTGGCCTATTCTTTGGGATGGATCTTTGTCCCTGGACTTTCTTTGCGATAGTTTTTTACCATATCTGGACAATTCTTCGGGACGGACCTTTGTCCATGGACTTTCTTCGAGATAGTTTCTGACTATCTCTAGATAATTCTTTGGGACGGAATTTGTCCATGGACTTTGTTTGAGATAGTATCTGACTATCTCTGGCCTATTCTTTAGGACGGATCTTTGTCCATGGACTTTCTTCGAGATAGTTTCTGACAATCTCTGGACTAGTCTTCGTGACGGACCTTTGTCCACAGACTTTTTTCGAGATAGTTTCTGACTATCTCTAGATTATTCTTTGGGACGGACTTTGTCCATGGACTTTCTTCGAAATAGTTTCTTACTATTTCTGGCCAATTCTTAGGGACGGATCTTTGTCCCTGAACTTTGTTCGAGATAGTTTCTGACTATCTTTGGACTATTCTTCGGGACAGATCTTTTCCCTGGACTTTCTTCGAGATAGTTTCTGACAATTTCTGGACTATTGTTCGGGACGAATCTTTGTCCCTTGGACTTTCTTCGAGATAGTTACTGACTATCTTTGGCCTATTCTTAGGGATGGATCTTTGTCGCTGGACTTTCTTCGAGATAGTTTCTGACAATCTCTGGCCTATCTTTGGGATGGATCTTTGTCCCTGGACTTTCTTTGCGATAGTTTTTGACCATCTCTGGACAATTCTTCGGGACGGGCCTTTGTCCATGGACTTTCTTCGAGATAATTTTTGACTATCTCTAGATTATTCTTTGGGACGGACTTTGTCCATGGACTTTGTTCGAGATAGTCTCTGACTATCTCTGCCTATTCTTTAGGAAGGATCTTTGTCCCTGGACTTTCTTCGAGATAGTTTCTGACTATCTCTGGACTAGTCTTCGTGACGGACCTTTGTCCACAGACTTTTTTCGAGATAGTTTCTGACTATCTCTAGATTATTCTTTGGGACGGACTTTGTCCATGGGCTTTCTTCGAAATAGTTTCTTACTATTTCTGGCCAATTCTTAGGGATGGATCTTTGCCCCTGAACTTTCTTCAAGAAAGTTTCTGACTATCTCTGGACTAGTCTTTGGGACGGATCTTTGTCCCTGGACTTTCTTCGAGATAGTTTCTGACAATCTCTGGACTAGTCTTCGGGACAGATCTTTGTCCCTGAACTTTCTTCGAGATAGTTTCTGACAATGTCACTATTCTTCGGGACAGATCTTTATCCCTCAGACTTTCTTCAAAATAGTCTCTTACTATTTCTGGCCAATTCTTCGGGACGGATCTTTGTCCCTGGACTTTCTTCGAGATAGTTTATGACTATCTCTGCATTATTCTTCGGGACGGATCTTTGTCGCTGGACTTTCTTCGAGATAGTTACTGACTATCTTTGGCCTATTCTTTGGGATGGATCTTTGTCGCTGGACTTTCTTCGAGATAGTTTCTGACAATCTCTGGCCTATTCTTTGGGATGGATCTTTGTCCCTGGACTTTCTTTGCGATAGTTTTTTACCATATCTGGACAATTCTTCGGGACGGACCTTTGTCCATGGACTTTCTTCGAGATAGTTTCTGACTATCTCTAGATAATTCTTTGGGACGGAATTTGTCCATGGACTTTGTTTGAGATAGTATCTGACTATCTCTGGCCTATTCTTTAGGACGGATCTTTGTCCATGGACTTTCTTCGAGATAGTTTCTGACAATCTCTGGACTAGTCTTCGTGACGGACCTTTGTCCACAGACTTTTTTCGAGATAGTTTCTGACTATCTCTAGATTATTCTTTGGGACGGACTTTGTCCATGGACTTTCTTCGAAATAGTTTCTTACTATTTCTGGCCAATTCTTAGGGACGGATCTTTGTCCCTGAACTTTGTTCGAGATAGTTTCTGACTATCTTTGGACTATTCTTCGGGACAGATCTTTTCCCTGGACTTTCTTCGAGATAGTTTCTGACAATTTCTGGACTATTGTTCGGGACGAATCTTTGTCCCTTGGACTTTCTTCGAGATAGTTACTGACTATCTTTGGCCTATTCTTTGGGATGGATCTTTGTCGCTGGACTTTCTTCGAGATAGTTTCTAACAATCTCTGGCCTATCTTTGGGATGGATCTTTGTCCCTGGACTTTCTTTGCGATAGTTTTTGACCATCTCTGGACAATTCTTCGGGACGGGCCTTTGTCCATGGACTTTCTTCGAGATAATTTTTGACTATCTCTAGATTATTCTTTGGGACGGACTTTGTCCATGGACTTTGTTCGAGATAGTCTCTGACTATCTCTGGCCTATTCTTTAGGACGGATCTTTGTCCCTAGACTTTCTTCGAGATAGTTTCTGACTATCTCTGGACTAGTCTTCGTGACGGACCTTTGTCCACAGACTTTTTTCGAGATAGTTTCTGACTATCTCTAGATTATTCTTTGGGACGGACTTTGTCCATGGACTTTCTTCGAAATAGTTTCTTACTATTTCTGGCCAATTCTTAGGGATGGATCTTTGCCCCTGAACTTTCTTCAAGAAAGTTTCTGACTATCTCTGGACTAGTCTTTGGGACGGATCTTTGTCCCTGGACTTTCTTCGAGATAGTTTCTGACAATCTCTGGACTAGTCTTCGGGACAGATCTTTGTCCCTGAACTTTCTTCGAGATAGTTTCTGACAATGTCTAGACTATTCTTCGGGACAGATCTTTATCCCTCAGACTTTCTTCAAAATAGTCTCTTACTATTTCTGGCCAATTCTTCGGGACGGATCTTTGTCCCTGGACTTTCTTCGAGATAGTTTCTGACTATCTCTGCAGTATTCTTCGGGACGGATCTTTGTCGCTGGACTTTCTTCGAGATAGTTACTGACTATCTTTGGCCTATTCTTTGGGATGGATCTTTGTCGCTGGACTTTCTTCGAGATAGTTTCTGACAATCTCTGGCCTATTCTTTGGGATGGATCTTTGTCCCTGGACTTTCTTTGCGATAGTTTTTTACCATATCTGGACAATTCTTCGGGACGGACCTTTGTCCATGGACTTTCTTCGAGATAGTTTCTGACTATCTCTAGATAATTCTTTGGGACGGAATTTGTCCATGGACTTTGTTTGAGATAGTATCTGACTATCTCTGGCCTATTCTTTAGGACGGATCTTTGTCCATGGACTTTCTTCGAGATAGTTTCTGACAATCTCTGGACTAGTCTTCGTGACGGACCTTTGTCCACAGACTTTTTTCGAGATAGTTTCTGACTATCTCTAGATTATTCTTTGGGACGGACTTTGTCCATGGACTTTCTTCGAAATAGTTTCTTACTATTTCTGGCCAATTCTTAGGGACGGATCTTTGTCCCTGAACTTTGTTCGAGATAGTTTCTGACTATCTTTGGACTATTCTTCGGGACAGATCTTTTCCCTGGACTTTCTTCGAGATAGTTTCTGACAATTTCTGGACTATTGTTCGGGACGAATCTTTGTCCCTTGGACTTTCTTCGAGATAGTTACTGACTATCTTTGGCCTATTCTTAGGGATGGATCTTTGTCGCTGGACTTTCTTCGAGATAGTTTCTGACAATCTCTGGCCTATCTTTGGGATGGATCTTTGTCCCTGGACTTTCTTTGCGATAGTTTTTGACCATCTCTGGACAATTCTCCGGGACGGGCCTTTGTCCATGGACTTTCTTCGAGATAATTTTTGACTATCTCTAGATTATTCTTTGGGACGGACTTTGTCCATGGACTTTGTTCGAGATAGTCTCTGACTATCTCTGGCCTATTCTTTAGGACGGATCTTTGTCCCTAGACTTTCTTCGAGATAGTTTCTGACTATCTCTGGACTAGTCTTCGTGACGGACCTTTGTCCACAGACTTTTTTCGAGATAGTTTCTGACTATCTCTAGATTATTCTTTGGGACGGACTTTGTCCATGGACTTTCTTCGAAATAGTTTCTTACTATTTCTGGCCAATTCTTAGGGATGGATCTTTGCCCCTGAACTTTCTTCAAGAAAGTTTCTGACTATCTCTGGACTAGTCTTTGGGACGGATCTTTGTCCCTGGACTTTCTTCGAGATAGTTTCTGACAATCTCTGGACTAGTCTTCGGGACAGATCTTTGTCCCTGAACTTTCTTCGAGATAGTTTCTGACAATGTCTAGACTATTCTTCGGGACAGATCTTTATCCCTCAGACTTTCTTCAAAATAGTCTCTTACTATTTCTGGCCAATTCTTCGGGACGGATCTTTGTCCCTGGACTTTCTTCGAGATAGTTTCTGACTATCTCTGCAGTATTCTTCGGGACGGATCTTTGTCGCTGGACTTTCTTCGAGATAGTTACTGACTATCTTTGGCCTATTCTTTGGGATGGATCTTTGTCGCTGGACTTTCTTCGAGATAGTTTCTGACAATCTCTGGCCTATTCTTTGGGATGGATCTTTGTCCCTGGACTTTCTTTGCGATAGTTTTTTACCATATCTGGACAATTCTTCGGGACGGACCTTTGTCCATGGACTTTCTTCGAGATAGTTTCTGACTATCTCTAGATAATTCTTTGGGACGGAATTTGTCCATGGACTTTGTTTGAGATAGTATCTGACTATCTCTGGCCTATTCTTTAGGACGGATCTTTGTCCATGGACTTTCTTCGAGATAGTTTCTGACAATCTCTGGACTAGTCTTCGTGACGGACCTTTGTCCACAGACTTTTTTCGAGATAGTTTCTGACTATCTCTAGATTATTCTTTGGGACGGACTTTGTCCATGGACTTTCTTCGAAATAGTTTCTTACTATTTCTGGCCAATTCTTAGGGACGGATCTTTGTCCCTGAACTTTGTTCGAGATAGTTTCTGACTATCTTTGGACTATTCTTCGGGACAGATCTTTTCCCTGGACTTTCTTCGAGATAGTTTCTGACAATTTCTGGACTATTGTTCGGGACGAATCTTTGTCCCTTGGACTTTCTTCGAGATAGTTACTGACTATCTTTGGCCTATTCTTAGGGTTGGATCTTTGTCGCTGGACTTTCTTCGAGATAGTTTCTGACAATCTCTGGCCTATCTTTGGGATGGATCTTTGTCCCTGGACTTTCTTTGCGATAGTTTTTGACCATCTCTGGACAATTCTTCGGGACGGGCCTTTGTCCATGGACTTTCTTCGAGATAATTTTTGACTATCTCTAGATTATTCTTTGGGACGGACTTTGTCCATGGACTTTGTTCGAGATAGTCTCTGACTATCTCTGGCCTATTCTTTAGGACGGATCTTTGTCCCTAGACTTTCTTCGAGATAGTTTCTGACTATCTCTGGACTAGTCTTCGTGACGGACCTTTGTCCACAGACTTTTTTCGAGATAGTTTCTGACTATCTCTAGATTATTCTTTGGGACGGACTTTGTCCATGGACTTTCTTCGAAATAGTTTCTTACTATTTCTGGCCAATTCTTAGGGATGGATCTTTGCCCCTGAACTTTCTTCGAGAAAGTTTCTGACTATCTCTGGACTAGTCTTTGGGACGGATCTTTGTCCCTGGACTTTCTTCGAGATAGTTTCTGACAATCTCTGGACTAGTCTTCGGGACAGATCTTTGTCCCTGAACTTTCTTCGAGATAGTTTCTGACAATGTCTAGACTATTCTTCGGGACAGATCTTTATCCCTCAGACTTTCTTCAAAATATTCTCTTACTATTTCTGGCCAATTCTTCGGGACGGATCTTTGTCCCTGGACTTTCTTCGAGATAGTTTCTGACTATCTCTGCAGTATTCTTCGGGACGGATCTTTGTCGCTGGACTTTCTTCGAGATAGTTACTGACTATCTTTGGCCTATTCTTTGGGATGGATCTTTGTCGCTGGACTTTCTTCGAGATAGTTTCTGACAATCTCTGGCCTATTCTTTGGGATGGATCTTTGTCCCTGGACTTTCTTTGCGATAGTTTTTTACCATATCTGGACAATTCTTCGGGACGGGCCTTTGTCCATGGACTTTCTTCGAGATAGTTTCTGACTATCTCTAGATAATTCTTTGGGACGGAATTTGTCCATGGACTTTGTTTGAGATAGTATCTGACTATCTCTGGCCTATTCTTTAGGACGGATCTTTGTCCATGGACTTTCTTCGAGATAGTTTCTGACAATCTCTGGACTAGTCTTCGTGACGGACCTTTGTCCACAGACTTTTTTCGAGATAGTTTCTGACTATCTCTAGATTATTCTTTGGGACGGACTTTGTCCATGGACTTTCTTCGAAATAGTTTCTTACTATTTCTGGCCAATTCTTAGGGACGGATCTTTGTCCCTGAACTTTGTTCGAGATAGTTTCTGACTATCTTTGGACTATTCTTCGGGACAGATCTTTTCCCTGGACTTTCTTCGAGATAGTTTCTGACAATTTCTGGACTATTGTTCGGGACGAATCTTTGTCCCTTGGACTTTCTTCGAGATAGTTACTGACTATCTTTGGCCTATTCTTTGGGATGGATCTTTGTCGCTGGACTTTCTTCGAGATAGTTTCTGACAATCTCTGGCCTATCTTTGGGATGGATCTTTGTCCCTGGACTTTCTTTGCGATAGTTTTTGACCATCTCTGGACAATTCTTCGGGACGGGCCTTTGTCCATGGACTTTCTTCGAGATAATTTTTGACTATCTCTAGATTAATCTTTGGGACGGACTTTGTCCATGGACTTTGTTCGAGATAGTCTCTTACTATCTCTGGCCTATTCTTTAGGACGGATCTTTGTCCCTAGACTTTCTTCGAGATAGTTTCTGACTATCTCTGGACTAGCCTTCGTGACGGACCTTTGTCCACAGACTTTTTTCGAGATAGTTTCTGACTATCTCTAGATTATTCTTTGGGACGGACTTTGTCCATGGACTTTCTTCGAAATAGTTTCTTACTATTTCTGGCCAATTCTTAGGGATGGATCTTTGCCCCTGAACTTTCTTCAAGAAAGTTTCTGACTATCTCTGGACTAGTCTTTGGGACGGATCTTTGTCCCTGGACTTTCTTCGAGATAGTTTCTGACAATCTCTGGACTAGTCTTCGGGACAGATCTTTGTCCCTGAACTTTCTTCGAGATAGTTTCTGACAATGTCTAGACTATTCTTCGGGACAGATCTTTATCCCTCAGACTTTCTTCAAAATAGTCTCTTACTATTTCTGGCCAATTCTTCGGGACGGATCTTTGTCCCTTGACTTTCTTCGAGATAGTTTCTGACTATCTCTGCAGTATTCTTCGGGACGGATCTTTGTCGCTGGACTTTCTTCGAGATAGTTACTGACTATCTTTGGCCTATTCTTTGGGATGGATCTTTGTCGCTGGACTTTCTTCGAGATAGGTTCTGACAATCTCTGGCCTATTCTTTGGGATGGATCTTTGTCCCTGGACTTTCTTTGCGATAGTTTTTTACCATATCTGGACAATTCTTCGGGACGGACCTTTGTCCATGGACTTTCTTCGAGATAGTTTCTGACTATCTCTAGATAATTCTTTGGGACGGAATTTGTCCATGGACTTTGTTTGAGATAGTATCTGACTATCTCTGGCCTATTCTTTAGGACGGATCTTTGTCCATAGACTTTCTTCGAGATAGTTTCTGACAATCTCTGGACTAGTCTTCGTGACGGACCTTTGTCCACAGACTTTTTTCGAGATAGTTTCTGACTATCTCTAGATTATTCTTTGGGACGGACTTTGTCCATGGACTTTCTTCGAAATAGTTTCTTACTATTTCTGGCCAATTCTTAGGGACGGATCTTTGTCCCTGAACTTTGTTCGAGATAGTTTCTGACTATCTTTGGACAATTCTTCGGGACAGATCTTTTCCCTGGACTTTCTTCGAGATAGTTTCTGACAATTTCTGGACTATTGTTCGGGACGAATCTTTGTCCCTTGGACTTTCTTCGAGATAGTTACTGACTATCTTTGGCCTATTCTTAGGGATGGATCTTTGTCGCTGGACTTTCTTCGAGATAGTTTCTGACAATCTCTGGCCTATCTTTGGGATGGATCTTTGTCCCTGGACTTTCTTTGCGATAGTTTTTGACCATCTCTGGACAATTCTTCGGGACGGGCCTTTGTCCATGGACTTTCTTCGAGATAATTTTTGACTATCTCTAGATTATTCTTTGGGACGGACTTTGTCCATGGACTTTGTTCGAGATAGTCTCTGACTATCTCTGGCCTATTCTTTAGGACGGATCTTTGTCCCTAGACTTTCTTCGAGATAGTTTCTGACTATCTCTGGACTAGTCTTCGTGACGGACCTTTGTCCACAGACTTTTTTCGAGATAGTTTCTGACTATCTCTAGATTATTCTTTGGGACGGACTTTGTCCATGGACTTTCTTCGAAATAGTTTCTTACTATTTCTGGCCAATTCTTAGGGATGGATCTTTGCCCCTGAACTTTCTTCAAGAAATTTCTGACTATCTCTGGACTAGTCTTTGGGACGGATCTTTGTCCCTGGACTTTCTTCGAGATAGTTTCTGACAATCTCTGGACTAGTCTTCGGGACAGATCTTTGTCCCTGAACTTTCTTCGAGATAGTTTCTGACAATGTCTAGACTATTCTTCGGGACAGATCTTTATCCCTCAGACTTTCTTCAAAATAGTCTCTTACTATTTCTGGCCAATTCTTCGGGACGGATCTTTGTCCCTGGACTTTCTTCGAGATAGTTTCTGACTATCTCTGCAGTATTCTTCGGGACGGATCTTTGTCGCTGGACTTTCTTCGAGATAGTTACTGACTATCTTTGGCCTATTCTTTGGGATGGATCTTTGTCGCTGGACTTTCTTCGAGATAGTTTCTGACAATCTCTGGCCTATTCTTTGGGATGGATCTTTGTCCCTGGACTTTCTTTGCGATAGTTTTTTACCATACTCGGACAATTCTTCGGGACGGACCTTTGTCCATGGACTTTCTTCGAGATAGTTTCTGACTATCTCTAGATAATTCTTTGGGACGGAATTTGTCCATGGACTTTGTTTGAGATAGTATCTGACTATCTCTGGCCTATTCTTTAGGACGGATCTTTGTCCATGGACTTTCTTCGAGATAGTTTCTGACAATCTCTGGACTAGTCTTCGTGACGGACCTTTGTCCACAGACTTTTTTCGAGATAGTTTCTGACTATCTCTAGATTATTCTTTGGGACGGACTTTGTCCATGGACTTTCTTCGAAATAGTTTCTTACTATTTCTGGCCAATTCTTAGGGACGGATCTTTGTCCCTGAACTTTGTTCGAGATAGTTTCTGACTATCTTTGGACTATTCTTCGGGACAGATCTTTTCCCTGGACTTTCTTCGAGATAGTTTCTGACAATTTCTGGACTATTGTTCGGGACGAATCTTTGTCCCTTGGACTTTCTTCGAGATAGTTACTGACTATCTTTGGCCTATTCTTTGGGATGGATCTTTGTCGCTGGACTTTCTTCGAGATAGTTTCTGACAATCTCTGGCCTATCTTTGGGATGGATCTTTGTCCCTGGACTTTCTTTGCGATAGTTTTTGACCATCTCTGGACAATTCTTCGGGACGGGCCTTTGTCCATGGACTTTCTTCGAGATAATTTTTGACTATCTCTAGATTATTCTTTGGGACGGACTTTGTCCATGGACTTTGTTCGAGATAGTCTCTGACTATCTCTGGCCTATTCTTTAGGACGGATCTTTGTCCCTAGACTTTCTTCGAGATAGTTTCTGACTATCTCTGGACTAGTCTTCGTGACGGACCTTTGTCCACAGACTTTTTTCGAGATAGTTTCTGACTATCTCTAGATTATTCTTTGGGACGGACTTTGTCCATGGACTTTCTTCGAAATAGTTTCTTACTATTTCTGGCCAATTCTTAGGGATGGATCTTTGCCCCTGAACTTTCTTCAAGAAATTTCTGACTATCTCTGGACTAGTCTTTGGGACGGATCTTTGTCCCTGGACTTTCTTCGAGATAGTTTCTGACAATCTCTGGACTAGTCTTCGGGACAGATCTTTGTCCCTGAACTTTCTTCGAGATAGTTTCTGACAATGTCTAGACTATTCTTCGGGACAGATCTTTATCCCTCAGACTTTCTTCAAAATAGTCTCTTACTATTTCTGGCCAATTCTTCGGGACGGATCTTTGTCCCTGGACTTTCTTCGAGATAGTTTCTGACTATCTCTGCAGTATTCTTCGGGACGGATCTTTGTCGCTGGACTTTCTTCGAGATAGTTACTGACTATCTTTGGCCTATTCTTTGGGATGGATCTTTGTCGCTGGACTTTCTTCGAGATAGTTTCTGACAATCTCTGGCCTATTCTTTGGGATGGATCTTTGTCCCTGGACTTTCTTTGCGATAGTTTTTTACCATACTCGGACAATTCTTCGGGACGGACCTTTGTCCATGGACTTTCTTCGAGATAGTTTCTGACTATCTCTAGATAATTCTTTGGGACGGAATTTGTCCATGGACTTTGTTTGAGATAGTATCTGACTATCTCTGGCCTATTCTTTAGGACGGATCTTTGTCCATGGACTTTCTTCGAGATAGTTTCTGACAATCTCTGGACTAGTCTTCGTGACGGACCTTTGTCCACAGACTTTTTTCGAGATAGTTTCTGACTATCTCTAGATTATTCTTTGGGACGGACTTTGTCCATGGACTTTCTTCGAAATAGTTTCTTACTATTTCTGGCCAATTCTTAGGGACGGATCTTTGTCCCTGAACTTTGTTCGAGATAGTTTCTGACTATCTTTGGACTATTCTTCGGGACAGATCTTTTCCCTGGACTTTCTTCGAGATAGTTTCTGACAATTTCTGGACTATTGTTCGGGACGAATCTTTGTCCCTTGGACTTTCTTCGAGATAGTTACTGACTATCTTTGGCCTATTCTTTGGGATGGATCTTTGTCGCTGGACTTTCTTCGAGATAGTTTCTGACAATCTCTGGCCTATCTTTGGGATGGATCTTTGTCCCTGGACTTTCTTTGCGATAGTTTTTGACCATCTCTGGACAATTCTTCGGGACGGGCCTTTGTCCATGGACTTTCTTCGAGATAATTTTTGACTATCTCTAGATTATTCTTTGGGACGGACTTTGTCCATGGACTTTGTTCGAGATAGTCTCTGACTATCTCTGGCCTATTCTTTAGGACGGATCTTTGTCCCTAGACTTTCTTCGAGATAGTTTCTGACTATCTCTGGACTAGTCTTCGTGACGGACCTTTGTCCACAGACTTTTTTCGAGATAGTTTCTGACTATCTCTAGATTATTCTTTGGGACGGACTTTGTCCATGGACTTTCTTCGAAATAGTTTCTTACTATTTCTGGCCAATTCTTAGGGATGGATCTTTGCCCCTGAACTTTCTTCAAGAAATTTCTGACTATCTCTGGACTAGTCTTTGGGACGGATCTTTGTCCCTGGACTTTCTTCGAGATAGTTTCTGACAATCTCTGGACTAGTCTTCGGGACAGATCTTTGTCCCTGAACTTTCTTCGAGATAGTTTCTGACAATGTCTAGACTATTCTTCGGGACAGATCTTTATCCCTCAGACTTTCTTCAAAATAGTCTCTTACTATTTCTGGCCAATTCTTCGGGACGGATCTTTGTCCCTGGACTTTCTTCGAGATAGTTTCTGACTATCTCTGCAGTATTCTTCGGGACGGATCTTTGTCGCTGGACTTTCTTCGAGATAGTTACTGACTATCTTTGGCCTATTCTTTGGGATGGATCTTTGTCGCTGGACTTTCTTCGAGATAGTTTCTGACAATCTCTGGCCTATTCTTTGGGATGGATCTTTGTCCCTGGACTTTCTTTGCGATAGTTTTTTACCATACTCGGACAATTCTTCGGGACGGACCTTTGTCCATGGACTTTCTTCGAGATAGTTTCTGACTATCTCTAGATAATTCTTTGGGACGGAATTTGTCCATGGACTTTGTTTGAGATAGTATCTGACTATCTCTGGCCTATTCTTTAGGACGGATCTTTGTCCATGGACTTTCTTCGAGATAGTTTCTGACAATCTCTGGACTAGTCTTCGTGACGGACCTTTGTCCACAGACTTTTTTCGAGATAGTTTCTGACTATCTCTAGATTATTCTTTGGGACGGACTTTGTCCATGGACTTTCTTCGAAATAGTTTCTTACTATTTCTGGCCAATTCTTAGGGACGGATCTTTGTCCCTGAACTTTGTTCGAGATAGTTTCTGACTATCTTTGGACTATTCTTCGGGACAGATCTTTTCCCTGGACTTTCTTCGAGATAGTTTCTGACAATTTCTGGACTATTGTTCGGGACGAATCTTTGTCCCTTGGACTTTCTTCGAGATAGTTACTGACTATCTTTGGCCTATTCTTTGGGATGGATCTTTGTCGCTGGACTTTCTTCGAGATAGTTTCTGACAATCTCTGGCCTATCTTTGGGATGGATCTTTGTCCCTGGACTTTCTTTGCGATAGTTTTTGACCATCTCTGGACAATTCTTCGGGACGGGCCTTTGTCCATGGACTTTCTTCGAGATAATTTTTGACTATCTCTAGATTATTCTTTGGGACGGACTTTGTCCATGGACTTTGTTCGAGATAGTCTCTGACTATCTCTGGCCTATTCTTTAGGACGGATCTTTGTCCCTAGACTTTCTTCGAGATAGTTTCTGACTATCTCTGGACTAGTCTTCGTGACGGACCTTTGTCCACAGACTTTTTTCGAGATAGTTTCTGACTATCTCTAGATTATTCTTTGGGACGGACTTTGTCCATGGACTTTCTTCGAAATAGTTTCTTACTATTTCTGGCCAATTCTTAGGGATGGATCTTTGCCCCTGAAATTTCTTCAAGAAAGTTTCTGACTATCTCTGGACTAGTCTTTGGGACGGATCTTTGTCCCTGGACTTTCTTCGAGATAGTTTCTGACAATCTCTGGACTAGTCTTCGGGACAGATCTTTGTCCCTGAACTTTCTTCGAGATAGTTTCTGACAATGTCTAGACTATTCTTCGGGACAGATCTTTATCCCTCAGACTTTCTTCAAAATAGTCTCTTACTATTTCTGGCCAATTCTTCGGGACGGATCTTTGCCCCTGGACTTTCTTCGAGATAGTTTCTGACTATCTCTGCAGTATTCTTCGGGACGGATCTTTGTCGCTGGACTTTCTTCGAGATAGTTACTGACTATCTTTGGCCTATTCTTTGGGATGGATCTTTGTCGCTGGACTTTTTTCGAGATAGTTTCTGACAATCTCTGGCCTATTCTTTGGGATGGATCTTTGTCCCTGGACTTTCTTTGCGATAGTTTTTTACCATATCTGGACAATTCTTCGGGACGGACCTTTGTCCATGGACTTTCTTCGAGATAGTTTCTGACTATCTCTAGATAATTCTTTGGGACGGAATTTGTCCATGGACTTTGTTTGAGATAGTATCTGACTATCTCTGGCCTATTCTTTAGGACGGATCTTTGTCCATGGACTTTCTTCGAGATAGTTTCTGACAATCTCTGGACTAGTCTTCGTGACGGACCTTTGTCCACAGACTTTTTTCGAGATAGTTTCTGACTATCTCTAGATTATTCTTTGGGACGGACTTTGTCCATGGACTTTCTTCGAAATAGTTTCTTACTATTTCTGGCCAATTCTTAGGGACGGATCTTTGTCCCTGAACTTTGTTCGAGATAGTTTCTGACTATCTTTGGACTATTCTTCGGGACAGATCTTTTCCCTGGACTTTCTTCGAGATAGTTTCTGACAATTTCTGGACTATTGTTCGGGACGAATCTTTGTCCCTTGGACTTTCTTCGAGATAGTTACTGACTATCTTTGGCCTATTCTTTGGGATGGATCTTTGTCGCTGGACTTTCTTCGAGATAGTTTCTGACAATCTCTGGCCTATCTTTGGGATGGATCTTTGTCCCTGGACTTTCTTTGCGATAGTTTTTGACCATCTCTGGACAATTCTTCGGGACGGGCCTTTGTCCATGGACTTTCTTCGAGATAATTTTTGACTATCTCTAGATTATTCTTTGGGACGGACTTTGTCCATGGACTTTGTTCGAGATAGTCTCTGACTATCTCTGGCCTATTCTTTAGGACGGATCTTTGTCCCTAGACTTTCTTCGAGATAGTTTCTGACTATCTCTGGACTAGTCTTCGTGACGGACCTTTGTCCACAGACTTTTTTCGAGATAGTTTCTGACTATCTCTAGATTATTCTTTGGGACGGACTTTGTCCATGGACTTTCTTCGAAATAGTTTCTTACTATTTCTGGCCAATTCTTAGGGATGGATCTTTGCCCCTGAAATTTCTTCAAGAAAGTTTCTGACTATCTCTGGACTAGTCTTTGGGACGGATCTTTGTCCCTGGACTTTCTTCGAGATAGTTTCTGACAATCTCTGGACTAGTCTTCGGGACAGATCTTTGTCCCTGAACTTTCTTCGAGATAGTTTCTGACAATGTCTAGACTATTCTTCGGGACAGATCTTTATCCCTCAGACTTTCTTCAAAATAGTCTCTTACTATTTCTGGCCAATTCTTCGGGACGGATCTTTGCCCCTGGACTTTCTTCGAGATAGTTTCTGACTATCTCTGCAGTATTCTTCGGGACGGATCTTTGTCGCTGGACTTTCTTCGAGATAGTTACTGACTATCTTTGGCCTATTCTTTGGGATGGATCTTTGTCGCTGGACTTTTTTCGAGATAGTTTCTGACAATCTCTGGCCTATTCTTTGGGATGGATCTTTGTCCCTGGACTTTCTTTGCGATAGTTTTTTACCATATCTGGACAATTCTTCGGGACGGACCTTTGTCCATGGACTTTCTTCGAGATAGTTTCTGACTATCTCTAGATAATTCTTTGGGACGGAATTTGTCCATGGACTTTGTTTGAGATAGTATCTGACTATCTCTGGCCTATTCTTTAGGACGGATCTTTGTCCATGGACTTTCTTCGAGATAGTTTCTGACAATCTCTGGACTAGTCTTCGTGACGGACCTTTGTCCACAGACTTTTTTCGAGATAGTTTCTGACTATCTCTAGATTATTCTTTGGGACGGACTTTGTCCATGGACTTTCTTCGAAATAGTTTCTTACTATTTCTGGCCAATTCTTAGGGACGGATCTTTGTCCCTGAACTTTGTTCGAGATAGTTTCTGACTATCTTTGGACTATTCTTCGGGACAGATCTTTTCCCTGGACTTTCTTCGAGATAGTTTCTGACAATTTCTGGACTATTGTTCGGGACGAATCTTTGTCCCTTGGACTTTCTTCGAGATAGTTACTGACTATCTTTGGCCTATTCTTAGGGATGGATCTTTGTCGCTGGACTTTCTTCGAGATAGTTTCTGACAATCTCTGGCCTATCTTTGGGATGGATCTTTGTCCCTGGACTTTCTTTGCGATAGTTTTTGACCATCTCTGGACAATTCTTCGGGACGGGCCTTTGTCCATGGACTTTCTTCGAGATAATTTTTGACTATCTCTAGATTATTCTTTGGGACGGACTTTGTCCATGGACTTTGTTCGAGATAGTCTCTGACTATCTCTGGCCTATTCTTTAGGACGGATCTTTGTCCCTAGACTTTCTTCGAGATAGTTTCTGACTATCTCTGGACTAGTCTTCGTGACGGACCTTTGTCCACAGACTTTTTTCGAGATAGTTTCTGACTATCTCTAGATTATTCTTTGGGACGGACTTTGTCCATGGACTTTCTTCGAAATAGTTTCTTACTATTTCTGGCCAATTCTTAGGGATGGATCTTTGCCCCTGAACTTTCTTCGAGAAAGTTTCTGACTATCTCTGGACTAGTCTTTGGGACGGATCTTTTTCCCTGGACTTTCTTCGAGATAGTTTCTGACAATCTCTGGACTAGTCTTCGGGACAGATCTTTGTCCCTGGACTTTCTTCGAGATAGTTTCTGACAATGTCTAGACTATTCTTCGGGACAGATCTTTGTCCCTCAGACTTTCTTCAAAATAGTCTCTTACTATTTCTGGCCAATTCTTCGGGACGGATCTTTGTCCCTGGACTTTCTTCGAGATAGTTTCTGACTATCTCTGCACTATTCTTCAGGACGGATCTTTGTCGCTGAACTTTCTTCGAGATAGTTACGTACTATCTTTGGCCTATTCTTTGGGATGGATCTTTGTCGCTGGAATTTCTTCGAGATAGTTTCTGACAATCTCTGGCCTATTCTTTGGGATGGATCTTTGTCCCTGGACTTTCTTTGCGATAGTTTTTGACCATCTCTGGACAATTCTTCGGGACGGGCCTTTGTCCATGGACTTTCTTCGAGATAATTTCTGACTATCTCTAGATTATTCTTTGGGACGGACTTTGTCCATGGACTTCGTTCGAGATAGTCTCTGACTATCTCTGGCCTATTCTTTAGGACGGATCTTTGTCCCTAGACTTTCTTCGAGATAGTTTCTGACTATCTCTGGACTAGTCTTCGTGACGGACCTTTGTCCACAGACTTTTTTCGAGATAGTTTCTGACTATCTCTAGATTATTCTTTGGGACGGACTTTGTCCATGGACTTTCTTCGAAATAGTTTCTTACTATTTCTGGCCAATTCTTAGGGACGGATCTTTGTCCCTGAACTTTGTTCGAGATAGTTTCTGACTATCTTTGGACTATTCTTCGGGACAGATCTTTTCCCTGGACTTTCTTCGAGATAGTTTCTGACAATTTCTGGACTATTGTTCGGGACGAATCTTTGTCCCTTGGACTTTCTTCGAGATAGTTACTGACTATCTTTGGCCTATTCTTTGGGATGGATCTTTGTCGCTGGACTTTCTTTGAGATAGTTTCTGACAATCTCTGGCCTATCTTTGGGATGGATCTTTGTCCCTGGACTTTCTTTGCGATAGTTTTTGACCATCTCTGGACAATTCTTCGGGACGGGCCTTTGTCCATGGACTTTCTTCGAGATAATTTTTGACTATCTCTAGATTATTCTTTGGGACGGACTTTGTCCATGGACTTTGTTCGAGATAGTCTCTAACTATCTGTGGCCTATTCTTTAGGACGGATCTTTGTCCCTAGACTTTCTTCGAGATAGTTTCTGACTATCTCTGGACTAGTCTTCGTGACGGACCTTTGTCCACAGACTTTTTTCGAGATAGTTTCTGACTATCTCTAGATTATTCTTTGGGACGGACTTTGTCCATGGACTTTCTTCGAAATAGTTTCTTACTATTTCTGGCCAATTCTTAGGGATGGATCTTTACCCCTGAACTTTCTTCGAGAAAGTTTCTGACTATCTCTGGACTAGTCTTTGGGACGGATCTTTGTCCCTGGACTTTCTTCGAGATAGTTTCTGACAATCTCTGGACTAGTCTTCGGGACAGATCTTTGTCCCTGGACTTTCTTCGAGATAGTTTCTGACAATGTCTAGACTATTCTTCGGGACAGATCTTTGTCCCTCAGACTTTCTTCAAAATAGTCTCTTACTATTTCTGGCCAATTCTTCGGGACGGATCTTTGTCCCTGGACTTTCTTCGAGATAGTTTCTGACTATCTCTGCACTTTTCTTCAGGACGGATCTTTGTCGCTGAACTTTCTTCGAGATAGTTACGTACTATCTTTGGCCTATTCTTTGGGATGGATCTTTTTCGCTGGACTTTCTTCGAGATAGTTTCTGACAATCTCTGGCCTATTCTTTGGGATGGATCTTTGTCCCTGGACTTTCTTTGCGATAGTTTTTGACCATCTCTGGACAATTCTTCGGGACGGGCCTTTGTCCATGGACTTTCTTCGAGATAATTTCTGACTATCTCTAGATTATTCTTTGGGACGGACTTTGTCCATGGACTTTGTTCGAGATAGTCTCTGACTATCTCTGGCCTATTCTTTAGAACGGATCTTTTTCCCTAGACTTTCTTCGAGATAGTTTCTGACTATCTCTGGACTAGTCTTCGTGACGGACCTTTGTCCACAGACTTTTTTCGAGATAGTTTCTGACTATCTCTAGATTATTCTTTGGGACGAACTTTGTCCATGGACTTTCTTCGAAATAGTTTCTTACTATTTCTGGCCAATTCTTAGGGATGGATCTTTGCCCCTGAACTTTCTTCGAGAAAGTTTCTGACTATCTCTGGACTAGTCTTTGGGACGGATCTTTGTCCCTGGACTTTCTTCGAGATAGTTTCTGACAATCTCTGGACTAGTCTTCGGGACAGATCTTTGTCCATGGACTTTCTTCGAGATAGTTTCTGACAATGTCTAGACTATTCTTCGGGACAGATCTTTGTCCCTCAGACTTTCTTCAAAAAGGTCTCTTACTATTTCTGGCCAATTCTTCCGGACGGATCTTAGTCCCTGGACTTTCTTCGAGATAGTTTCTGACTATCTCTGCACTATTCTTCGGGATGGATCTTTGTCGCTGAACTTTCTTCGAGATAGTTACTGACTATCTTTGGCCTATTCTTTGGGATGGATCTTTGTCGCTGGACTTTCGTCGAGATAGTTTCTGACAATCTCTGGCCTATTCTTTGGGATGGATCTTTGTCCCTGGACTTTCTTTGCGATAGTTTTTGACCATCTCTGGACAATTCTTCGGGACGGACCTTTGTCCATGGACTTTCTTCGAGATAGTTTCTGACTATCTCTAGATTATTCTTTGGGACGGACTTTGTCCATGGACTTTGTTCGAGATAGTCTCTGACTATCTCTGGCCTATTCTTTAGGACGGATCTTTGTCCCTAGACTTTCTTCGAGATAGTTTCTGACTATCTCTGGACTAGTCTTCGTGACGGACCTTTGTCCACAGACTTTTTTCGAGATAGTCTCTGACTATCTCTAGATTATTCATTGGGACGGACTTTGTCCATGGACTTTCTTCGAAATAGTTTCTTACTATTTCTTGCCAATTCTTAGGGATGGATCTTTGTCCCTGAACTTTCTTCGAGAAAGTTTCTGACTATCTCTGGACTAGTCTTTGGGACGGATCTTTGTCCCTAGACTTTCTTCGAGATAGTTTCTGACAATCTCTGGACTAGTCTTCGGGACAGATCTTTGTCCCTGGACGTTCTTCGAGATAGTTTCTGACAATGTCTAGACTATTCTTCGGGACGGATCTTTGTCCCTCGGACTTTCTTCAAAAGAGTCTCTTACTATTTCTGGCCAATTCTTTGGGACGGATCTTTGTCCCTGGACTTTCTTCGAGATAGTTTCTGACTATCTCTGCACTATTCTTCGGGACGGATCTTTGTCGTTGGACTTTCTTCGAGATAGTTTTTGACAATCTCTGGCCTATTCTTCGGGATGGATCTTTGTCCCTCAACTTTTTTCGAGATAGTTTTTGAACATCTCTGGACAATTCTTCGGGACGGACCTTTGTCCATGGACTTTCTTCGTGATAGTTTCTGACTATCTCTAGATTATTCTTTGGGACGGACTTTGTCCATGGACTTTGTTCGAGATAGTCTCTGACTATCTCTGCCTATTCTTTAGGAAGGATCTTTGTCCCTGGACTTTCTTCGAGATAGTTTCTGACTATCTCTGGACTAGTCTTCGTGACGGACCTTTGTCCACAGACTTTTTTCGAGATAGTTTCTGACTATCTCTAGATTATTCTTTGGGACGGACTTTGTCCATGGACTTTCTTCGAAATAGTTTCTTACTATTTCTGGCCAATTCTTAGGGATGGATCTTTGCCCCTGAACTTTCTTCAAGAAAGTTTCTGACTATCTCTGGACTAGTCTTTGGGACGGATCTTTGTCCCTGGACTTTCTTCGAGATAGTTTCTGACAATCTCTGGACTAGTCTTCGGGACAGATCTTTGTCCCTGAACTTTCTTCGAGATAATTTCTGACAATGTCTAGACTATTCTTCGGGACAGATCTTTGTCCCTCAGTCTTTCTTCAAAATAGTCTCTTACTATTTCTGGCCAATTCTTCGGGGCGGATCTTTGTCCCTGGACTTTCTTCGAGATAGTTTCTGACTATCTCTGCAGTATTCTTCGGGACGGATCTTTGTCCCTGGACTTTCTTCGAGATAGTTTCTAACTATCTCTGGCTTATTCTTTGGGACGGATCTTTGTCCCTGGATTTTCTTCGGGATAGTTTCTGACAATCTCTGGCCTATTCATTGGGATGGATCTTTGTCCCTGGACTTTCTTTGAGATAGTTTTTTACCATATCTGGACAATTCTTCGGGACGGACCTTTGTCCATGGACTTTCTTCGAGATAGTTTTTGACTACCTATGGACTATTTTTCAGGACTGATCTTTTTCGCTGGACTTTCTTCGAGATAGTTTCTGACTATCTCTAGATTATTCTTTGGGACGGACTTTGTCCATGGACTTTCTTCGAAATAGTTTCTTACTATTTATGGACAATTCTTAGGGACGGATCTGTGTCCCTAAACTTTGTTCGAGATAGTTTCTTACTATCTCTGGCCAATTCTTTAGGACGGACCTTTGTCCCTGAATTTTCTTCGAGATAGTTTTTGACCATCTCTGGACTATTATTCGGGACGGATCTTTGTCCTTGGACTTTCTTCGAGAAAGTTTCTGACTATCTCCGGCCTATTCTTTAGGATGGATCTTTGTCCCTGGACTTTCTTCGAGATAGTTTCTAACTATCTCTGGCTTATTCTTTGGGACGGATCTTTGTCCCTAGACTTTCTTCGAGATAGTTTCTAACTATTTCTGGCCTATTCTTTGGGACGAATCTTTGTCCCTCGACTTTTTTCGAGATTGTTTCTAACAATCTCTGGACTAGTCTTCGGGACAGATCTTTGTCCTTGGACTTTCTTCGAGATAGTTTCTGACAATGTCTAGACTATTCTTCGGGACGGATCTTTGTCCCTCGGACTTTCTTCAAAATAGTCTCTTACTATTTCTGGCCAATTCTTTGGGACAGATCTTTGTCCCTGGACTTTCTTCGAGATAGTTTCTGACTATCTCTGCACTATTCTTCGGGACGGATCTTTGTCGCTGGACTTTCTTCGAGATAGTTACTGACTATCTTTGGCCTATTCTTTGGGATGGATCTTTGTCTCTGGACTTTCTTCGAGATAGTTTCTAACTATCTCTGGCTTATTATTTGGGACGGATCTTTGTCCCTAGACTTTCTTCGAGATAGTTTCTAACTTTTTCTGGCCTATTCTTTGGGACGAATCTTTGTCCCTCGACTTTCTTCGAGATTGTTTCTGACAATCTCTGGACTAGTCTTCGGGACAGATCTTTGTCCCTGGACTTTCTTTGCGATAGTTTTTTACCATATCTGGACAATTCTTCGGGACGGACCTTTGTCCATGGACTTTCTTCGAGATAGTTTCTGACTATCTCTAGATAATTCTTTGGGACGGACTTTGTCCATGGACTTTGTTTGAGATAGTATCTGACTATCTCTGGCCTATTCTTTGGGACGGATCTTTGTCCCTGGACTTTCTTCGAGATAATTTATGACTATCTCTGGACTAGTCTTCGTGACGGACCTTTGTCCACGGACTTTTTTCGAGATAGTTTCTGACTATCTCTAGATTATTCTTTGGGACGGACTTTGTCCATGGACTTTCTTCGAAATAGTTTCTTACTATTTCTGGCCAATTCTTAGGGACGGATCTTTGTCCCTGAACTTTGTTCGAGATAGTTTCTGACTATCTTTGGACTATTCTTCAGGACAGATCTTTTCCCTGGACGTTTTTCGAGATAGTTTCTGACAATTTCTGGACTATTCTTCGGGACGAATCTTTGTCCCTTGGACTTTCTTCGAGATAGTTTCTTACTATCTCTGGACTATTATTCGGGACGGATCTTTGTCCCTGGACTTTCTTCGAGAAAGTTTCTGACTATCTCCGGCCTATCCTTTAGGATGGATCTTTGTCCCTGGACTTTCTTCGAGATAGTTTGTAACTATCTCTGGCTTGATCTTTGGGACGTATCTTTGCCCCTAGACTTTCTTCGAGATAGTTTCTAACTACTTCTGGCCTATTCTTTGGGACGAACCTTTGTCCCTCGACTTTCTTCGAGATTGTTTCTGACAATCTCTGGAGTAGTCTTCGGGACAGATCTTTGTCCGTGGACTTTCTTCGAGATAATTTCTGACAATGTCTTGACTATTCTTCGGGACGGATCTTTGTCCCTCGGACTTTCTTCAAAATAGTCTCTTACTATTTCTCGCCAATCCTTTGGGACGGATCTTTGTCCCTGGACTTTCTTTGAGATAGTTTCTGACCATCTCTGCACTATTCTTCGGGACGGATCTTTGTCGCTGGACTTTCTTCGAGATAGTTACTGACTATCTTTGGCCTATTCTTTGGGATGGATCTTTGTCCCTGGACTTTCTTCGAGATAGTTTTTGACTACCTATGGACTATTCTTTGGGACGGATCTTTGTCCCTGGATTTTCTTCGGGATAGTTTCTGACAATCTCTGGCCTATTCATTGGGATGGATCTTTGTCCCTGGACTTTCTTTGAGATAGTTTTTTACCATCTCTGGACAATTCTTCGGGACGGACCTTTGTCCATGGACTTTCTTCGAGATAGTTTTTGACTACCTATGGACTATTTTTCAGGACGGATCTTTTTCGCTGGACTTTCTTCGAGATAGTTTCAGACTATCTCTAGATTATTCTTTGGGACGGACTTTGTCCATGGACTTTCTTCGAAATAGTTTCTTACTATTTATGGACAATTCTTAGGGACGGATCTGTGTCCCTAAACTTTGTTCGAGATAGTTTCTTACTATCTCTGGCCAATTCATTAAGACGGATCTTTGTCCCTGAACTTTCTTCGAGATAGTTTTTGACCATCTCTGGACTATTATTCGGGACGAATCTTTGTCCTTGGACTTTCTTCGAGAAAGTTTCTGACTATCTCCGGCCTATTCTTTAGGATGGATCTTTGTCCCTGGACTTTCTTCGAGATAGTTTCTAACTATCTCTGGCTTATTCTTTGGGACGGATCTTTGTCCCTAGACTTTCTTCGAGATAGTTTCTAACTATTTCTGACCTATTCTTTGGGACGAATCTTTGTCCCTCGACTTTTTTCGAGATTGTTTCTAACAATCTCTGGACTAGTCTTCGGGACAGATCTTTGTCCTTGGACTTTCTTCGAGATAGTTTCTGACAATGTCTAGACTATTCTTCGGGACGGATCTTTGTCCGTTTGACTTTCTTCAAAATAGTCTCTTACTATTTCTGGCCAATTCTTTGGGACGGATCTTTGTCCCTGGACTTTCTTCGAGATAGTTTCTGACTATCTCTGCACTATTCTTCGGGACGGATCTTTGTCGTTGGACTTTCTTCGAGATAGTTCCTGACTATCTTTGGCCTATTCTTTGGGATGGATCTTTGTCTCTGGACTTTCTTCGAGATAGTTTCTAACTATCTCTGGCTTATTATTTGGGACGGATCTTTGTCCCTAGACTTTCTTCGAGATAGTTTCTAACTATTTCTGGCCTATTCTTTGAAACGAATCTTTGTCCCTCGACTTTCTTCGAGATTGTTTCTGACAATCTCTGGACTAGTCTTCGGGACAGATCTTTGTCCCTGGACTTTCTTCGAGATAGTTTCTGACAATGTCTAGACTATTCTTCGGGACGGATCTTTGTCCCTCGAACTTTCTTCAAAATAGTCTCTTACTATTTCTGGCCAATTCGTTGGGACGGATCTTTGTCCCTGGACTTTCTTCGAAATAATTTCTGACTATCTCTGCACTATTCTTCGGGACAGATCTTTGTCGCTGGACTTTCTTCGAGATAGTTACTGACTATCTTTGGCCTATTCTTTGGGATGGATCTTTGTCCCTGGACTTTCTTCGAGATAGTTTTTGAATATCTCTGGACAATTCTTCGGGATGCACCTTTGTCCATGGACTTTCTTCGAGATAGTTTTCTGACTCTCTCTAGATTATTCTTTGGGACGGACTTTGTCCATGGCCTTAGTTCAAGATAGTCTTTGACCATCTCTGGACTATTCTTTGGGATGGATCTTTGTCGCTGGACTTTCTTCGAGATAGTTACTGACTATCTTTGGCCTATTCTTTGGGACGGATCTTTGTCCCCGGATTTTCTTCGGGATAGTTTCTGACAATCTCTGGCCTATTCTTTGGGATGGATCTTTGTCCCTGGACTTTCTTTGAGATAGTTTTTTACCATCTCTGGACAATTCTTCGGGACGGACCTTTGTCCATAGACTTTCTTCGAGATAGTTTCTGACTATCTCTAGATTATTCTTTGGGACGGACTTTGCCCATGGACTTTGTTCGAGATAGTCTCTGACTATCTCTGGCCTATTCTTTGGGACGGATCTTAGTCCCTGGACTTTCTTCGAGATAGTTTCTGACTATCCCTGGACTAGTCTTCGTGACGGACCTTTGTCCACGGAATTTTTTCGAGATAGTTTCTGACTATCTCTAGATTATTCATTGGGACGGACTTTGTCCATGGACTTTCTTCGAAGTAGTTTCTTACTATTTCTGGCCAATACTTAGGGACGGATCTTTGTCCCTGAACTTTCTTCGAGATAGTTTCTGACTATCTTTGGACTATTCTTCGTGACAGATCTTTTCCCTGGACTTTCTTCGAGATAGTTTCTAACAATTTCTGGACTATTCTTCGGGACGAATCTTTGTCCCTCGGACTTTGTTCGAGAAAGTTTCTGACTATCTCCGGCCTATTCTTTAGGATGGATCTTTGTCCATGGACTTTCTTCGAGATAGTTTCTAACTATCTTGGGCTTATTCTTTGGGACGGATCTTTGTCCCTAGACTTTCTTCGATATAGTTTCTAACTATTTCTGGCCTATTCTTTGGGACGGATCTTTGTCCCTCGACTTTCTTCGAGATTGTTTCTGACAATCTCTGGACTAGTCTTCGGGACAGATTTTTGTCCCTGGACTTTTTTAGAGATAGTTTCTGACAATTTCTAGACTATTCTTCGGGACGGATCTTTGTCCCACGGACATTCTTCGAAATAGACTCTTACTATTTCTGGCCAATTCTTTGGGACGGATCTTTGTCCCTGGACTTTCTTCGAGATTGTTTCTGACAATCTCTGGACTAGTCTTCGGGACAGATCTTTGTCCCTGGACTTTCTTCGAGATAGTTTCTGACAATGTCTAGACTATTCTTCGGGACGGATCTTTGTACCTCGGACTTTCTTCAAAATAATCTCTTACTATTTCTGGCCAATTCTTTGGGACGGATCTTTGTCCCTGGACTTTCTTCGAGATAATTTCTTACTATCTCTGCACTATTCTTCGGGACGGATCTTTGTCGCTCGACTTTCTTCGAGATAGTTACTGACTATCTTTGGCCTATTCTTTGGGATGGATCTTTGTCCCTGGACTTTCTTCGAGATAGTTTTTGACTACCTATGGACTATTCTTTGGGACGGATCTTTGTCCCCGGATTTTCTTCGGGATAGTTTCTGACAATCTCTGGCCTATTCTTTGGGATGGATCTTTGTCCCTGGATTTTCATTGAGATAGTTTTTTACCATCTCTGGACAATTCTTCGGGACGGACCTTTGTCCATGGACTTTCTTCGAGATAGTTTCTGACTATCTCTGGACTAGTCTTCGGGACAAGTCTTTTCCCGGGACTTTCTTCGAGATAGTTTATGACATTTTCTGGTCTTTTCTTCGGGACGAATCTTTTTCTCTGGACTTTCTTCGAGAAAGTTTCTGACTATCTCTGGCCTATTCTTTAGGATGGATCTTTGTCCCTCGACTTTTTTCGAGATAGTTTCTAACTATCTCTGGCCTATTCTTTGGGACGAATCTTTGTCCCTAGAGTTTCTTCGAGATAGTTTCTGACTATCCCTTGACTATTCTTTGGGATGGATCTTTGTCCCCGGATTTTCTTCGGGATAGTTTCTGACAATCTCTGGCCTATTCTTTGGGATGGATCTTTGTCCCTGGACTTTCTTTGAGATAGTTTTTTACCATCTCTGGACAATTCTTCGGGACGGACCTTTGTCCATAGACTTTCTTCGAGATAGTTTCTGACTATCTCTAGATTATTCTTTGGGACGGACTTTGCCCATGGACTTTGTTCGAGATAGTCTCTGACTATCTCTGGCCTATTCTTTGGGACGGATCTTTGTCCCTGGACATTCTTCGAGATAGTTTCTGACTATCTCTGGACTAGTCTTCGTGACGGACCTTTGTCCACGGACTTTTTTCGAGATAGTTTCTGACTATCTCTAGATTATTCTTTGGGACGGACTTTGTCCATGGACTTTCTTCGAAGTAGTTTCTTACTATTTCTGGCCAATACTTAGGGACGGATCTTTGTCCCTGAACTTTCTTCGAGATAGTTTCTGACTATCTTTGGACTATTCTTCGTGACAGATCTTTTCCCTGGACTTTCTTCGAGATAGTTTCTAACAATTTCTGGACTATTCTTCGGGACGAATCTTTGTCCCTCGGACTTTGTTCGAGAATGTTTCTGACTATCTCCGGCCTATTCTTTAGGATGGATCTTTGTCCATGGACTTTCTTCGAGATAGTTTCTAACTATCTTTGGCTTATTCTTTGGGACGGATCTTTGTCCCTAGACTTTCTTCGATATAGTTTCTAACTATTTCTGGCCTATTCTTTGGGACGGATCTTTGTCCCTCGACTTTCTTCGAGATTGTTTCTGACAATCTCTGGGCTAGTCTTCGGGACAGATTTTTGTCCCTGGACTTTTTTAGAGATAGTTTCTGACAATTTCTAGACTATTCTTCGGGACGGATCTTTGTCCCTCGGACATTCTTCGAAATAGTCTCTTACTATTTCTGGCCAATTCTTTGGGACGGATCTTTGTCCCTGGACTTTCTTCGAGATTGTTTCTGACAATCTCTGGACTAGTCTTCGGGACGGATCTTTGTACCTCGGACTTTCTTCAAAATAATCTCTTACTATTTCTGGCCAATTCTTTGGGACGGATCTTTGTCCCTGGACTTTCTTCGAGATAATTTCTTACTATCTCTGCACAATTCTTCGGGACGGACCTTTGTCCATGGACTTTCTTCGAGATAGTTTCTGACTATCTCTGGACTAGTCTTCGGGACAAGTCTTTTCCCTGGACTTTCTTCGAGATAGTTTATGACATTTTCTGGTCTATTCTTCGGGACGAATCTTTTTCTCTGGACTTTCTTCGAGAAAGTTTCTGACTATCTCTGGCCTATTCTTTAGGATGGATCTTTGTCCCTCGACTTTTTTCGAGATAGTTTCTAACTATCTCTGGCCTATTCTTTGGGACGAATCTTTGTCCCTAGAGTTTCTTCGAGATAGTTTCTGACTATCCCTTGACTATTCTTTGGGATGGATCTTTGTTCCTGAAATTTCTTCGAGATAGTTTCTGACAATTTATGGACTATTCTTTGGGACAGATCTTTGTCCCTCGGACTTTCTTCGAAATAGTTTCTTACTATTTCTGGCCAATTCTTTGGGATTTATCTTTGTCCCTGAACTTTCTTCGAGATAGTTTTTTACTATCTCTGGACAATTCTTTGGGACGGACCTTTGTCCATTGACTTTGTTCGAGATAGTTTCTGACTATCTCTAGATTATTCTTTGGGACGGACTTTGTCCATGGACTTTGTTCGAGATAGTCTCTAACTATCTCTGGCCTATTCTTTGGGACGGATCTTTGTCCCTGGACTTTCTTCGAGATAGTTTCTGACTATCTCTGGACTAGTCTTCGGGACATATCTTTGTCCCTGGACTTTCTTCGAGATAGTTTCTGACTATCTCTGGACTAGTCTTCGTGACGGACCTTTGTCCACGGACTTTGTTCGAGATAGTTTCTGAATATCTCTAGATTATTCTTTGGGACGGAGTTTTTTCATGGACTTTCTTCGAAACAGTTTCTTACTATTTCTGGCCAATTCTTTGGGACAGATCTTTGTCCCTGAACTTTCATCGAGATAGTGTCTGACTATCTTTGGACTATTCTTTGGGACGGATCTTTGTCCCTGGACTTTCTTCGAGATAGTTTCTTGCTATATTTGGCCTATTCTTTGGGACGGATCTTTGTCCCTGGACTTTCTTCGAGATAGTTTTTGACTACCTATGGACTATTCTTCGGGACGGATCTTTGTCGCTGGACTTTCTTCGAGATAGTTTCTGACTATCTTTGGCCTATTCTTTGGGACAGATCTTTCTCCCTTGATTTTCTTCGACATAGTTTCTGACTATCCCTTGACTATTCTTTGGGATGGATGTTTGTCCCTGAAATTTCTTCGAGATAGTTTCTGACAATTTCTGGACTATTCTTCGGGACGGATCATTGTCCCTCGGACTTTCTTCAAAATAGTTTCTTACTATTTCTGGCCAATTCTTTGGGATTGATCTTTGTCCCTGAACTTTCTTCGAGATAGTTTTTGACTATCTCTGGACAATTCTTCGGGACGGACCTTTGTCCATGGACTTTCTTCGAGATAGTTTCTGACTATCTCTAGATTATTCTTTGGGACGGACTTTGCCCATGGACTTTGTTCGAGATAGCCTCTGACTATCTCTGGCCTATTCTTTGGGACGGATCTTTGTCCCTGGACTTTCTTCGAGATAGTTTCTGACTATCTCTGGACTAGTCTTCGTGACGGACCTTTGTCCACGGACTTTTTTCGAGATAGTTTCTGACTATTTCTGGCCAATTCTTTGGGACGGACTTTGTCCATGGACTTTCTTCGAAGTAGTTTCTTACTATTTCTGGCCAATTCTTAGGGACGGATCTTTGTCCCTGAACTTTCTTCGAGATAGTTTCTGACTATCTTTGGACTATTCTTCGTGACAGATCTTTTCCCTGGACTTTCTTCGAGATAGTTTCTAACAATTTCTGGACTATTCTTCGGGACGAATCTTTGTCCCTCGGACTTTGTTCGAGAAAGTTTCTGACTATCTCCGGCCTATTCTTTAGGATGGATCTTTGTCCATGGACTTTCTTCGAGATAGTTTCTAACTATCTTGGGCTTATTCTTTGGGACAGATCTTTGTCCCTAGACTTTCTTCGATATAGTTTCTAACTATTTCTGGCCTATTCTTTGGGACGGATCTTTGTCCCTCGACTTTCTTCGAGATTGTTTCTGACAATCTCTGGACTAGTCTTCGGGACAGATTTTTGTCCCTGGACTTTTTTAGAGATAGTTTCTGACAATTTCTAGACTATTCTTCGGGACGGATCTTTGTCCCTCGGACATTCTTCGAAATAGTCTCTTACTATTTCTGGCCAATTCTTTGGGACGGATCTTTGTCCCTGGACTTTCTTCGAGATTGTTTCTGACAATCTCTGGACTAGTCTTCGGGACAGATCTTTGTCCCTGGACTTTCTTCGAGATAGTTTCTGACAATGTCTAGACTATTCTTCGGGACGGATCTTTGTACCTCGGACTTTCTTCAAAATAGTCTCTTACTATTTCTGGCCAATTCTTTAGGACGGATCTTTGTCCCTGGACTTTCTTCGAGATAGTTTTTGACTACCTATGGACTATTCTTCGGGACGGATCTTTGTCGCTGGACTTTCTTCGAGATAGTTTCTGACTATCTTTGGCCTATTCTTTGGGATAGATCTTTCTCCCTTGATTTTCTTCGACATAGTTTCTGACTATCCCTTGACTATTCTTTGGGATGGATGTTTGTCCCTGAAATTTCTTCGAGATAGTTTCTGACAATTTCTGGACTATTCTTCGGGACGGATCATTGTCCCTCGGACTTTCTTCAAAATAGTTTCTTACTATTTCTGGCCAATTCTTTGGGATTGATCTTTGTCCCTGAACTTTCTTCGAGATAGTTTTTGACTATCTCTGGACAATTCTTCGGGACGGACCTTTGTCCATGGACTTTCTTCGAGATAGTTTCTGACTATCTCTAGATTATTCTTTGGGACGGACTTTGCCCATGGACTTTGTTCGAGATAGTCTCTGACTATCTCTGGCCTATTCTTTGGGACGGATCTTTGTCCCTGGACTTTCTTCGAGATAGTTTCTGACTATCTCTGGACTAGTCTTCGTGACGGACCTTTGTCCACGGACTTTTTTCGAGATAGTTTCTGACTATCTCTAGATTATTCTTTGGGACGGACTTTGTCCATGGACTTTCTTCGAAGTAGTTTCTTACTATTTCTGGCCAATTCTTAGGGACGGATCTTTGTCCCTGAACTTTCTTCGAGATAGTTTCTGACTATCTTTGGACTATTCTTCGTGACAGATCTTTTCCCTGGACTTTCTTCGAGATAGTTTCTAACAATTTCTGGACTATTCTTCGGGACGAATCTTTGTCCCTCGGACTTTGTTCGAGAAAGTTTCTGACTATCTCCGGCCTATTCTTTAGGATGGATCTTTGTCCATGGACTTTCTTCGAGATAGTTTCTAACTATCTTTGGCTTATTCTTTGGGACGGATCTTTGTCCCTAGACTTTCTTCGATATAGTTTCTAACTATTTCTGGCCTATTCTTTGGGACGGATCTTTGTCCCTCGACTTTCTTCGAGATTGTTTCTGACAATCTCTGGACTAGTCTTCGGGACAGATTTTTGTCCCTGGACTTTTTTAGAGATAGTTTCTGACAATTTCTAGACTATTCTTCGGGACGGATCTTTGTCCCTCGGACATTCTTCGAAATAGTCTCTTACTATTTCTGGCCAATTCTTTGGGACGGATCTTTGTCCCTGGACTTTCTTCGAGATTGTTTCTGACAATCTCTGGACTAGTCTTCGGGACAGATCTTTGTCCCTGGACTTTCTTCGAGATAGTTTCTGACAATGTCTAGACTATTCTTCGGGACGGATCTTTGTACCTCGGACTTTCTTCAAAATAGTCTCTTACTATTTCTGGCCAATTCTTTAGGACGGATCTTTGTCCCTGGACTTTCTTCGAGATAGTTTTTGACTACCTATGGACTATTCTTCGGAACGGATCTTTGTCGCTGGACTTTCTTCGAGATAGTTTCTGACTATCTTTGGCCTATTCTTTGGGACAGATCTTTCTCCCTTGATTTTCTTCGACATAGTTTCTGACTATCCCTTGACTATTCTTTGGGATGGATGTTTGTCCCTGAAATTTCTTCGAGATAGTTTCTGACAATTTCTGGACTATTCTTCGGGACGGATCATTGTCCCTCGGACTTTCTTCAAAATAGTTTCTTACTATTTCTGGCCAATTCTTTGGGATTGATCTTTGTCCCTGAACTTTCTTCGAGATAGTTTTTGACTATCTCTGGACAATTCTTCGGGACGGACCTTTGTCCATGGACTTTCTTCGAGGTAGTTTCTGACTATCTCTAGATTATTCTTTGGGACGGACTTTGCCCATGGACTTTGTTCGAGATAGTCTCTGACTATCTCTGGCCTATTCTTTGGGACGGATCTTTGTCCCTGGACTTTCTTCGAGATAGTTTCTGACTATCTCTGGACTAGTCTTCGTGACGGACCTTTGTCCACGGACTTTTTTCGAGATAGTTTCTGACTATCTCTAGATTATTCTTTGGGACGGACTTTGTCCATGGACTTTCTTCGAAGTAGTTTCTTACTATTTCTGGCCAATTCTTAGGGATGGATCTTTGTCCCAGAACTTTCTTCGAGATAGTTTCTGACTATCTTTGGACTATTCTTCGTGACAGATCTTTTCCCTGGACTTTCTTCGAGATAGTTTCTAACAATTTCTGGACTATTCTTCGGGACGAATCTTTGTCCCTCGGACTTTGTTCGAGAAAGTTTCTGACTATCTCCGGCCTATTCTTTAGGATGGATCTTTGTCCATGGACTTTCTTCGAGATAGTTTCTAACTATCTTTGGCTTATTCTTTGGGACGGATCTTTGTCCCTAGACTTTCTTCGATATAGTTTCTAACTATTTCTGGCCTATTCTTTGGGACGGATCTTTGTCCCTCGACTTTCTTCGAGATTGTTTCTGACAATCTCTGGACTAGTCTTCGGGACAGATTTTTGTCCCTGGACTTTTTTAGAGATAGTTTCTGACAATTTCTAGACTATTCTTCGGGACGGATCTTTGTCCCTCGGACATTCTTCGAAATAGTCTCTTACTATTTCTGGCCAATTCTTTGGGACGGATCTTTGTCCCTGGACTTTCTTCGAGATTGTTTCTGACAATCTCTGGACTAGTCTTCGGGACAGATCTTTGTCCCTGGACTTTCTTCGAGATAGTTTCTGACAATGTCTAGACTATTCTTCGGGACGGATCTTTGTACCTCGGACTTTCTTCAAAATAGTCTCTTACTATTTCTGGCCAATTCTTTAGGACGGATCTTTGTCCCTGGACTTTCTTCGAGAAAGTTTCTGACTATCTCTGGCCTATTCTTTAGGATGGATCTTTGTCCCTCGACTTTTTTCGAGATAGTTTCTAACTATCTCTGGCCTATTCTTTGGGACGAATCTTTGTCCCTAGAGTTTCTTCGAGATAGTTTCTGACTATCCCTTGATTATTCTTTGGGATGGATCTTTGTTCCTGAAATTTCTTCGAGATAGTTTCTGACAATTTATGGACTATTCTTCGGGACATATCTTTGTCCCTCGGACTTTCTTCGAAATAGTTTCTTACTATTTCTGGCCAATTCTTTGGGATTTATCTTTGTCCCTGAACTTTCTTCGAGATAGTTTTTTACTATCTCTGGACAATTCTTTGGGACGGACCTTTGTCCATTGACTTTGTTCGAGATAGTTTCTGACTATCTCTAGATTATTCTTTGGGACGGACTTTGTCCATGGACTTTGTTCGAGATAGTCTCTAACTATCTCTGGCCTATTCTTTGGGACGGATCTTTGTCCCTGGACTTTCTTCGAGATAGTTTCTGACTATCTCTTGACTAGTCTTCGGGACATATCTTTGTCCCTGGACTTTCTTCGAGATAGTTTCTGACTATCTCTGGACTAGTCTTCGTAACGGACCTTTGTCCACGGACTTTGTTCGAGATAGTTTCTGAATATCTCTAGATTATTCTTTGGGACGGAGTTTTTTCATGGACTTTCTTCGAAACAGTTTCTTACTATTTCTGGCCAATTCTTTGGGACAGATCTTTGTCCCTGAACTTTCTTCGAGATAGTTTCTGACTATCTTTGGACTATTCTTTGGGACGGATCTTTGTCCCTAGACTTTCTTCGAGATAGTTTCTTACTATCTTTGGCCTATTCTTTGGGACGGATCTTTGTCCCTGGACTTTCTTCGAGATAGTTTTTGACTACCTATGGACTATTCTTCGGGACGGATCTTTGTCGCTGGACTTTCTTCGAGATAGTTTCTGACTATCTTTGGCCTATTCTTTGGGACAGATCTTTCTCCCTTGATTTTCTTCGACATAGTTTCTGACTATCCCTTGACTATTCTTTGGGATGGATGTTTGTCCCTGAAATTTCTTCGAGATAGTTTCTGACAATTTCTGGACTATTCTTCGGGACGGATCATTGTCCCTCGGACTTTCTTCAAAATAGTTTCTTACTATTTCTGGCCAATTCTTTGGGATTGATCTTTGTCCCTGAACTTTCTTCGAGATAGTTTTTGACTATCTCTGGACAATTCTTCGGGACGGACCTTTGTCCATGGACTTTCTTCGAGATAGTTTCTGACTATCTCTAGATTATTCTTTGGGACGGACTTTGTCCATGGACTTTGTTCGAGATAGTCTCTGACTATCTCTGACCTATTCTTTGGGACGGATCTTTGTCCCTGGACTTTCTTCGAGATAGTTTCTGACTATCTCTGGACTAGTCTTCGAGACAGATCATTGTCCCTGGACTTTCTTCCAGATAGTTTCTGACAATTTCTTGACTATTCTTCGGGACGGATCTTTGTCCCTCGAACTTTAATCGAAATAGTTTCTTACTATTTATGGCCAATTCTTTGGGACGGATCTTTGTCCTTGAAATTTCTTCGAGATAGTTTTTGACTACCTATGGACTATTCTTCGAAACGGATCTTTGTCGCTGGACTTTCTTCGAGATAGTTTCTGACTATCTTTGGCCTATTCTTTGGGACGGATCTTTGTCCCTTGATTTTCTTCGAGATAGTTTCTGACAATCTCTGGCCTATTCTTTGGAATGGATCTTTGTCCCTGGACTTTCTTCGAGATAGTTTTTGAATATCTTTGGACAATTCTTCGGGAAGGACCTTTGTCCATGGACTTTCTTCGAGATAGTTTTTGACTACCTATGGACTATTTTTCGAGACGGATCTTTTTCGTTTGACTTTCTTCGAGATAGTTTCTGACTATCTTTGGCCTATTCATTGGGACGGATCTTTGTCCCTTGATTTTCTTCGAGATAGTTTATGACAATCTCTGTAATATTCTTCGGGACGGATCTTTGTCGCTGGACTTTCTTCGAGATAGTTTCTGACAATCTCTGGACTAGTCTTCGGGACGGATCTTTGTCCCTGGACTTTCTTCAAGATAGTTTCTTACTATCTTTGGCCTATTCTAAGGGACGGATCTTTGTCCCTTGATTTTCTTCGAGATTGTTTCTGACAATCTCCGGCCTATTCTTTGGAATGGATCTTTGTCCCTGGACTTTCTTCGAGATAGGTTTTTAATATCTTTGGACAATTTTTCGGGACGGACCTTTGTCCATGGACTTTTTTCGAGATAGTTTCTGACTATCTCTAGATTATTCATTGGGACGGACTTTGTCCATGGACTTTGTTCGAGATTGTCTTTGACTATCTCTGGCCTATTCTTTGGGACGGATCTTTGTCGCTGGACTTTCTTCGAGATAGTTTCTGACAATCTCTGGACTAGTCTTCGGGACAGAACTTTGTCCCTGGACTTTCTTCGAGATAGTTTCTGACAATTTCTAGACTATTCTTCGGGACGGATCTTTGTCCCTCGGACTTTCTTCGAAATAGTCTCTCACTATTTCTGGCCAATTCTTTGGGACGGATTTTTTTCCCTTGACTTTCTTGGAGATATTTTCTGACTATCTCTGCACTATTCTTCGGGACGGATCTTTGTCGCTGGACTTTCTTCGAATTGAAAGACTTGATTCCCTCGGTTTCTCCGACATCGAAATAAATCCCTAGGGATTGTGAGATGTCGGATCCACGTCAACGAGTTTCGACCCTTATAAAAAAAGTACTTGTTTTGAAAATATTTTGTAATTGATGGAAATTGCGATAACGGCAATAAAATAAGAAAGTTATGGTTGATGTTAATTCGTCTCAACAATCAAGCAATCGGGGTGATGGGATAAGCGACCGGCCACGCTGTGTGCAGTACACTTGTATATTCGGGTTTCCTTATCCCACCATCACTCATGCTCAACACGAATCGACGAATACTTTAATATTTTATACTAGTTATATTATTGTTATTAGAATGCGAATGAAGTAAAAAAAACGACAAGGAAGACACGGACGACGTGTGACACGAGAGAGAAGGAGAAGGGAAAGAAAGGGGGTTTTGCACCCTCAACCTACATGTTTCTTATACTCGGTCAGGACTCGTAGTGACGGCTTGCACGGGAGCTTCGAGTATGTAGGCTAAGTTGTGGTGGTTAGGATTTTGATTCCTAGTACTAGGGTTAGGGTTTGAATGTTGTATGATTAGAGTTGAAATAGGGTTCGATTAGGGTTTCAAAAAGATGTGTAAAAGGTTGTGCATGGGGGTGTATATATAGGCATGGCCTAGGACCCCCGGCTAGGGTTACTCGACCGAGTAACTGGCTGACTCGGTCAAGTGGCCCGGTGTGCCTGCAGTCGGGCCTGAATAAGGCCCACTCGATCGAGTGAGCTGAGCACTCGATCGAGTGGCTCAGGTGGGTCGCGCGGGTCCATTGTTTTGGACCGTGACTTTGGATGTCTTATGGGTTTTGAGTTTGACTTGGACTTTTGATGCTTACATTGCTGTTTTGTATGTTTCGGAGACGACTTTGACCGGGGTTGACCTAATCGCTAAAAGTTGGTTTTATTTCCGGTGTCGGATTTGACCCAAATTAGTCTTGTTTGACTGAAAACGACCCACTGGGCTTGAATTTGAGGTCAGTTTTGTGAGATTTGTACTCCGTAAGTGCATTAGCCAGCAACCAATGGTTTTGAGCCCATATCCGAGCGCGTAGAAACACGTTAGCGTCCGATCATCATCGGATGTTTTTTGGAAACTGCCATAGACACCTGGCAGTCAAAATGCGGGTGTCTACACAGCCCCCACTCTGACTAAGGCTTGGACAGGGCGGAAGTCAGAGTAGCTACCAAACCAATTAAGATCTGGTAGCCTTCCGGTCGGGTCGTTTATAGTCCATTAGACTCGCGTAAAAGGGCTCGCCAGCCATAAGATAAAAGTCATACCTGAGTTGACAATAATACCTCCGTGCGGAATTTGGACTTGTCGTGTAAGTCTGGGTGCGTCTTTATGTGGGCCCATCCCATGCTATTCCGGGGAAAATACCACCTCGGGCTTTCAGCTGGGGAATTGGACTTGTCGTATAAGTCCCGGGTGCGCCTGTATATGGGCCCATCCCGTGTTGATTCGAGAGAAGATGCCGTCTTGGGCTTTCCGTTGGGGAGATACAGTGGGTTGCATGTCTCCGCTTGAGCCGTACCTGTATAAGTCACATTGTGGACATGACATAGGTCCACCCCGACGCGGCCACGCGCGGGTTTGGGTAGGCAAATGAATCTCCATATGAGAATGGATCGAATTGAAATTTAGGTCTATGTGGAGTCGCCACCGAATTTTGTAGTTATTCAGAACCATTCGAGCCCACTCTATGTCGTAGTGGTCCGTATACAAAATACGGCCCATTTCCGATGTCAGAGTTTATTGTGCTCGTCCCTTTGCATTTGATACCGATACCGACTTTATCGGATATCGTGTATTGAATGACTCTCGTGCGCCAACGGTTTCGGGCATCCGGAAACCGAGGTTCTAAGTAAGGGGTGAGGATACGTGTTGGGAAGCCCACAAAGGACACCCAACCCCGCCCGCACATTAGCGGCCTCTACTAAGAATTCGAATGACTTTCCAATACGCGCGTTAGTAAAACGGGAAAATGATATGCAAACATTGTTTTTCCTAGGCATGTGAATGAAATTGAAAAGTGGGTTTCTATGTCAATTTAATGCAATTAATTCAACGTCAAAGTTGAATTTTAGCATGCGGGTTCATTTAGTACAATAAACAAAAAAAAAATTAAATTGACAAAAGAAATAACAAACGCGTTAGTAACGATGTAATGATTCAACGAATAATAACGGTTTGTGCAAATATGAGATGAGATGAAAAGATGCAAATATGAGATGCATGGTTTGAAAAGGTAGTAGTACACATGATTAATTAAACACGTGTTGACGTAAATCATAAATTACTACCGAGTTTTAAAAATAGAATAATGTACGATTTATTGTGTTAATCGTTATGAGGCTACTCGATCGAGTGGTCGACGGACCCGATCGAGTAGACCCGTAAAAGATGATTCTGCTTTGCGTTATGGACCATACTCGGCCGAGTCATTGACCGACTCGGTCGAGTACATGGCCACTCGACCGAGTCACTGTGAGACTCGATCGAGTGGGGGTCGTAATTAACATCCTGACTCGATTTTAGGGTGTCACTCGATCGAGTGGCTAAGGCACTCGGTCGAGTGGCACCTGTACGAACTCGGTTCGTTTGCAATTTAATTGTTGATTTTGAAATTGCTTTTGATTTTTGATAATTCGATAATTTTACCGAATCGGACATAAATATTGCACAATTTATGTCCGACTTGGTTTTTTATAAATCGCGAATTTTGTTGAACCGAATACAAATATTGTTGAAATTATACCCGATTCTAATTTTGAATACTCGTTATATCTCATATTCGATTATTTGAACCGATATGGAATATTAGAGTGACAATAAAAATAAATAAAAAAACCAATTTTAGTCGTCTTAAATTAATTATCGCGATATGAACAAATCACGTTAATTAATTTATGTTACTTGATCGTTAGATTCGATATCCAATTATGGAATTGGTATCGAATCTAAGATTGACGCTTTACTTGAATAAAAAATGACTTGATTCCCTCGAATTCTCCGACATCGAAATAAATCCCTAGGGATTATGATGTCCGATCCGTGTCAACGGGTTTCGACCCTTATTAAAATTGATTTTAAAAATTGCTGAATGCAAAATCGATGATGATGACTAACAAAAATAAAAACAAATTATTGTTTGAGTTGACTTATTTTAATAATCAAACGATCGGGGTGATGGGATAAGCGACCGACGACGCGTGTGCAGTACACTTGTATATGCGGTTTTCCTTATCCCACCATCATTCACGTTCGACACAAATCAATAAGTATTTTAATGCTTTTTATTAATAATACTATCGATATTATGATGCAATGAATAAAATAATAAAAAAACGAAAAAAAGAGGATGAGAAGGAGATGAAGACGATGTAAAGAAGAGAAGGAGAAAAGAGAGGGTTTTGACACCCTCAACCTACATGTTCTTGTCTCGGTGCGGACTCGTAACCGTGGCTTTAACACAAGAGTCTTCGAGGTTTACGGAGGTTAAGTTGTGGTGGCTCGGGGTTGATTCCTAAAACTAGGTTTAGGGTTTTTTGCTAGTGTATAATTGCTAGGGTTTGATTAGGGTTTATAAAAGACGTAGTATGTGTGTATAGGGTTGCTCTAGGGTGTATTAGGGTTGTAAAAGGTTGTGTAGAGATGTCTAGGGTATGTAAAAAATTTGATTTGAGTGTTGCATGGGGTTGCTTATATAGGCAAGGCTAGGGCACCCGAATTAGGGTTACTCGACCGAGTAAAGGGCTAACTCGGTCGAGTGGCCCGTGAAGCCTGCAGCCGGGCTCAAAATAGGCCCACTCGATCGAGTGGGTGGGTCACTCGATCGAGTGGCCCAGTCGGGTTGCACGGGTCCATTGTTTTGGACCTTGACTTTGGGTGTTTGATGGGTGTATGGCTGTTTTTGTGTGTCTCGGAAACGACTTTAACCGGGGTTGACCCAATCGCAAAAACTCGGTTTTATTTTCGGTGTCGGTTTCGGCCCAAATTAGTCATGTTTTACTCGGAATGATCCACTGGGCCTGGATTTGATGTCCGTTTGGTGAGATTTGTACTCCGTAAGTGTGTTAGCCAACGATTAATGGATTTGAGCCCGTATCCGAGTGCATAGAAACACGTTAGCGTCCGATCATCATCGGGTGTTTTTTGGAAACTGCCATAGACACCTGGCAGTCAAAATGCGGGTGTCTACAGCGCCCCCACTCTGACTGAGGCTTGGACAGGGCGAAAGTCAGAATAGCTACCAAGTCCGTTAAGACCTGGTAGACTTCCGGTCGGGTCGTTTATAGTCCGTTAGACTCGCGTGAAGGTCTCGCCAGCCATAAGACAGAAATCATACCTGAGCTGGATGATTGTACTCCGTGGGGAATTTGGGCTTGTCGCGTAAGCCCTGTGTGTGCCTGTGTGTTGGTCCATCCCGTGCTATCCCAGAAAATGCTGCTGGGGAGATTTGATGACTTGCATGTCTTCGCTTGAGTCGTACCTGTATAAGTCACATAAAAATGTATGCAACACGTAGGTAGTAAAATTACTCGTGCTGGGGAAAATGATTTTTGAAGTTTTTGAAATTTTGAATTTGAAATCCTGAAAGCAATCACGAGCTAGGTTTTCAAAATGAAAAGGGGTAGAAAAGAAATTCGCAGTTTAAATAGACTGAGATCTGACCTTGTCGAAAAGGATCCTTTTTCAAATGGCTAAATTTGCAAATTTCAAAGTGGAATTTGAAGAGAGGGGCCTACCGACAGACTCGACTTTGGACGCGACAGGACGAGTTGACTAACACGGACTGGACTCTCTAAGGGTTGGACCGTGACTCGGTAGGGGCGTGGGCCGCCTAACAAGACTCTTAAGTTGCGCTATCCCGTAGTCTAGGCGAGTGGCGACACGGTAGTACATCGAAATGGGATAGATATGCTATGGGAGGATTGCAGTAGCCTGTAATGAGACTGTTTTAGTCTGGTGCCCTTCTGGATTTCCTATTTTAGGATACTTTTCCAAAGTGGGTGATGCTTCGAGTCCTGACAGATTCATGTCTTCCACTGAGCCAAGTACTAGGACACACTACAGAAAGGAGGCTAGATTTTGAAAGTATTTGGATTATGTGAGTGGAAGGAGAACTTCTGTCTAATAGAAGCCCCCAGGACGACAAAGCTAGCTACTGAGAACATGACAGTGTCGTGACCGGAATGATAGTACTTTTTGAAATGTGGGTGTCAATGTGGGTGGTTGTGCCTCTGTTGAAAGGCTGCCTACGTATTCACGTGCGGTGAAATCAAACCATGCCGTAGTTCAGTGGATTGAGAGATATATTATGGTGCCTAAGCTAATAGGACTTTGTGTGTAACTAGCCATAGCGATGGTGTAGGCTAGGTGCATTCCCAGTGATGTCTTGATCAAAGGGCTTGAATGGTTAGGATATTAATCCTGTGACTGTGAGCGTTCTCCGGGGTAGCCCCCAGAGGTGGTGTGAACTATTTGGGCATGCTCTATGCCGACTGCAAGTTGAGTTCCCGTGTTCGGGGTTGGTAACTGGTTTAGATGGAATTTTAACGAATTTTGTTCTCGGGATTTTAAAGAGTTTTGTTCTCGGGATTTTAAAGAGTTTTGTTCTCGGGATTTTAACGAGTTTTGTTCTCGGGATTTGATGTATTTGGGAATGTGGTGCTAGGAAGTAAATGGCCTTGATGACTCGAAATCTGGGGCTCGGTTCGTGGAGCTAAGGCTTCGAGAGCCGGTTTATTAATGAAGTAAATGGCCTTGATGACTCGAAACTGGAGCTCGGTTCTGTGGAGCTAAGGCTTCGAGAGCCGGTTTGATAATGAAGTAAATGGCCTTGATGACTCGAAATCTGGAGCTCGGTTCTGTGGAGCTAAGGCTTCGAGAGCCGGTTTGATAATGAAGTAAATGGCCTTGATGATTCGAAATCAGGAGCTCGGTTCTGTGGAGCTAAGGCTTCGAGAGCCGGTTTGATAATGAAGTAAATGGTCTTGATGACTCGAAATCTGGAGCTAAGGCTTCGAGAGCCGGTTTGATAATGCGGGATCTGGTTTCGATGTCTGGCCCTAATTGTTAGGGGTATCCTATGGAGCTTGAATCCTCATAATTCCGGGCTGTCTCTGGCCTGGGTCTCGGGAAGGTCTTGAGGGTTGTAATGTGGGAAGGCTGAGTGTGGTGTTAGCTGACCAGCTTGATTTTTACTCCCCTATTGGATGCCATGGATAATTTTGAATTTGACCGTACCACGGTCAAAGGATTTTCACTTGAGTTGACCGTTCACCACGGTCATGGGTATTTGATTTTTTTTGATTGACCTCTCAGCCGCGGTAATGGGTTTTGATAATTTTGACCGTACTCTGGTCGTGGGGCTTTCACTTGAATTGACCGTTGACCACGGTCATGGGTATTCTGAATTTTTTTTTGATGATGGCCTGCTTTTTTTGTTTTGGCCTTTTGCTTTTCTTTTTTTTCATGGACTTTCGATTTTTTTCTTTTTGTGTCGAGTTCTCTTTTTTTATATGGCCTTCTTTTTGCTTTGGCCCTTTCTTATTTTCTTTTTTTTTACTTTTGATTTTTTTTGTCCAGTGTTATTTCGTTTTTTTTGCCGGTCAGACTAACACCTAAGGTAGGGATTGGTTAGTCTTGTTGGAGGGGTGTTTTATTGTGGGAAATGGGCTTGCCTCCCGTCTTGAACCCAAACTAGGAGATTACCTAGATTTGTCATAGGATTCGATACCGCTCCTGCTACGGGTAGTTATGTGGTTTTTCTATACCAGACACGGAATAGGTAAAAAGAAAACACGGGCTCGGTTTCCTGCAGTCATTATAGATGTGCCTATAATAGTCACGTGCGTGTGCTCACAGTGTATGATGGTGTTCATCATGTTCTCGGAAACACATAAGGAAAATATATATGAGAAATAATATTGAAAGCTTATTTTATTGAAATTTGAAAAAGAGGACAGAATACAGTTGACTCTGACTCTGACCTTGACTTTGACTTTGACTTCGAAGGAAATAGTACATCCTATACTCGGACTCAGACTCAGACTCAAATCGAATCTGGACTCTCGGATGATGTTGTCATTAGTCGTCGGCTTCTAAGGAATCGAGTTGATGTCCGGTATAGCCTTTAGTAGAAACTTCACCCGGATCTTCCTTGTGTCGAAGATCGTCTTCAATCCTAATGCCCATTTCGGTAAGTATGGCAAAGTTTGGAATGCCGGCATACCTAAGATGGACTCGGTAAGAAGGTAGGAGGTTGTTGATGATTGCCTCCACTAGTGTCTTCTCGTTGGGCTTGTCTACCAACTTCACACTCTCGGCCCTCCATCTTTGAAGATATTTAGTGAATCCTTCTTTGGGCTCTTGGGCCATGACTTCCAGAGTACGCATTGTAGTCTGGAACTCTGTTGCCACGTCATCCCAAGTCGGGTATTTCTTGGAATCGAGCCTGTAGTACCAGGCTTTGGGGTGATTCTGGAGGGAGGAAGGGAATAAGTGCTTAAACATGGTGGACTTTACCCCTTGGACCGCCATGAAATCTTTGAAAGCCCGGATGTGATGGACCGGGTCTCCAGTACCCTCAAACATTGGAATTTCCGTAAGGTTGAGGTTGGCATGTAGCTCGTCATTCAAAGGTGAGTAGGAACGAGCATTTTCAGTGTTGATTGAATTGTTCGTCGACAGATGAACCTGTTCTTCGAGCCTGCGAACAGCGCTGGTTTGCTCAGCTATGGGCCCAGTGGGCTCAGATCCCTCAACTGGGGCCGTTTTCTTCACGGTGCTTAGGCGGGTGGATAAAGTCGCTTGGTTAGCCTGGATGGCGGCCAGTTGAGTCTCGATCTTGGCCAGAGCATTTTTCAAATCGTCCATTTTGCGTTGGTATATGGTTTCGGGTGGCCTGTCTGTAAGAACACCACGTAATCAGAAAAGTTGCTTCGGAACACCAACTCACCAAGGCATAGGAAATAGCGCAGGAGGAGAGACGACTCTAGTTTGACTCGGGTTAGACTCCCCTAAGACAAATGTGTAGGGTACGATTCTCGGAGTGACTGTGATTAATCACTCCATTAGAGAATGGCCCCCCAATGTGAGACTAAGGACTCAGATGGTGTGGCATCTAAGTGACTTGAAGGTGGAGTACGTGAGACACGTGTAAGACATGACCCTTAGGGCAACCGTGATTGATCGCCCTGCTAAGGGGTAGCCCCAGAGTGGGATCGAAGATTTTGTTAGGACTCGATTGTCGGACGAGTGACCCTAAGACATAAGGACCGTGATCCTTTTGTTATAGGGCTATGCCTTGTAAAAGGTTGACTCGGAAATGACACCTAGACGGGTGACTTGTGAAAGGTGGGCCTTCCTTAGGATTTGGCTATGTGGGCCGAGTCCTGTCCGAAGGAAGGTCCACGTGAGACATCCCCACACTTTTAGACTCGAGTGTGTAGACGGGCCTTCCTTTGTAGGAGTATGTCCTACGTAGGTGGGGCTTGCCTTAGTCTAATAAGGCGGACTGGGATAGGGAAGAAACTCGTGATGTAAGATCGACAGAGTTTCGACGCTAAGGACCTTGACAACTTAAGACACGACCCGACACTGCTAAATATGGGAAGTCCTAAGGAGAAGAAGGTTTTGAAAATTGATGATTTTTGAAAAAGGACCGAGTGGACACGGTATGGCCCAAATTTCCGAATAAATGATGAAAAGTCATTGGGCCACGGGTTTTGAAAGTTCGAAAGTATTTTCGAGTTTTGAATCGGGCAGCATGCCGTCTAGAAAATAGACTATTTTGAGTAAAATCATAAGTCCTAAATTCGGTATGTGTCCCGGGTTTTGAAATTTAATAGTTTGAAAAAAGATGCAATTTTGAAAAATTGACGGTTTTTTGAAAATGACTCGGAAACCAAGTAGCACGTAGTCACACAAGCATTATAACGACGCCATGTATGCTCTATACTAAGTCTCGGTCGGTCTATAAGGGGTCTATACCAGTGTACATAGTCTGGACGTTGATCGGGACGGACTTCCTAAGTCGAGTTGATCTTAGAACATGCCGCGAAACCCACTCGAATCGACTATGGACACCTTTTGACATATCCATATTGGAGTACATCAACGGTATAGTGGGACTTCGGTCGCGAGTACCGCCCCGGGAAAAAATGGGTTATGCATGAACCGTAAAACTAAAACGCGTATTGTATTTGTCAAACGATTTCTATTTGAGTCTCACCCTGAGGATGCCGATGGTAAGTCACGCATCAGTTAATCCCCAACAGGAGTCGCCAAATTGTTGACATGACATAGGTCCACCCCGAAGCGGCCACGCGCGGGTTTGGGTAGGCGAATGAATCTCCATATGAGAATGGATCGAATTGAAATTTAGGTCTATGTGGAGTCGCCACCGAATTTTGTGGTTATTCGGAACCATTCGAGCCCACTCTATGTCGTAGTGGTCCGTATACAAAATACGGCCCATTTTCGATGTCAGAGTTTATTGGGCTCGTCCCTTTGCATTTGATACCGATACCGACATTATCGGATATCGTGTATTGAATGACTATCGTGCGCCAACGGTTTCGGGCATCCGGAAACCGAGGTTCTGAGTAAGGGGTGAGGGTACGTGTTGGGAAGCCCACAAAGGACACCCAACCCCGCCCGCACATTAGCGGCCTCTACTAAGAATTCGAATGACTTTCCAATACGCGCGTTAGTAAAACGGGAAAATGATATGCAAACATTGTTTTTCCTAGGCATGTGAATGAAATTGAAAAGTGGGTTTCTATGTCAATTTAATGCAATTAATTCAACGTCAAAGTGGAATTTTAGCATGCGGGTTCATTTAGTACAATAAACGAACAAAAAATTAAATTGACAAAAGAAATAACAAACGCGTTAGTAACGATGTAATGATTCAACGAATAATAACGGTTTGTGCAAATATGAGATGAGATGAAAAGATGCAAATATGAGATGCATGGTTTGAAAAGGTAGTAGTACACATGATTAATTAAACACGTGTCGACCTAAATCATAAATTACTACCGAGTTTTAAAAATAGAATAATGTACGATTTATTGTGTTAATTGTTGATTTTGAAATTGCTTTTGATTTTTGATAATTCGACGATTTTACCGAATCGGACATAAATATTGCACAATTTATGTCCGACTTGGTTTTTTATAAATCGCGAATTTTGTTGAACCGAATACAAATATTGTTGAATTTATACCCGATTCTAATTTTGAATACTCGTTATATCCCATATTCGATTATTTGAACTGATATGGAATATTAGAGTGAAAATAAAAATAAATAAAAAACCAATTTTAGTCGTCTTAAATTAATTATCGCGATATGAACAAATCACGTTAATTAATTTATGTGACTTGATCGTTAGATTCTATATCCAATTATGGAATTGGTATCGAATCTAAGATCGACGCTTTACTTGAATAAAAAAGGACTTGATTCCCTCGACTTCTCCGACATCGAAATAAATCCCTAGGGATTGTGATGTCGGATCCGTGTCAACGGGTTTCGACCCTTATTAAAATTGATTTTAAAAATTGATGAAAGAAAAATAGATGATGATGACTAACAAAAAAAAAAAACAAATTATTGTTTGAGTTGACTTATTACAATAATCAAACAATCGGGGTGATGGGATAAGCGACCGACGACGCGTGTGCAGTACACTTGTATATGCGGTTTTCCTTATCCCACCATCATTCACGTTCGACACAAATCAATAAGTATTTTAATGCTTTTTATTAATAATACTATCGATATTATGATGCAATGAATAAAATAATAAAAAAACGAAAAAAAGAGGATGAGAAGGAGATTAAGAAGACGTGAAGAAGAGAAGGAGAAAAGAGAGGGTTTAGACACCCTCAACCTACATGTTCTTGTCTCGGTGCGGACTCGTAACCGTGACTTTAACACAAGAGTCTTCGAGGTTTATGGAGGTTGAGTTGTGGTGGCTCGGGGTTGATTTCTAAAACTAGGTTTAGGGTTTTTTGCTAGTGTAGAATTGTTAGGGTTTGATTAGGGTTTGTAAAAGACGTAGTATGTGTGTATAGGGTTGCTCTAGGGTGTATTAGGGTTGTAAAAGGTTGTGTAGAGATGTCTAGGGTTTGTAAAAAAGTTGATTTGAGTGTTGCATGGGGTCGCTTATATAGGCAAGGCTAGGGCACCCGAATTAGGGTTACTCGACCGAGTAAAGGCTAACTCGGTCGAGTGGCCCGTGAAGCCTGCAGCCGGGCTCGAAACAGGCCCACTCGATCGAGTGGCCCAGTCGGGTTGCACAGGTCCATTATTTTGGACCTTGACTTTGGGTGTTTGATGGGTGTATGGCTGTTTTTGTGTGTCTCGGAAACGACTTTGACCGGGGTTGACCCAATCGCAAAAAGTCGGTTTTATTTCCGGTGTCGGTTTCGGCCCAAATTAGTCTTGTTTGACTCGGAATGATCCACTGGGCCTGGATTTGAGGTCCGTTTGGTGAGATTGGTACTCCGTAAGTGTGTTAGCCAACGATTAATGGATTTGAGCCCGTATCCGAGCGCATAGAAACACGTTAGCGTCCGATCATCATCGGGTGCTTTTTGGAAACTGCCATAGACACCTGGCAGTCAAAATGCGGGTGTCTACACACATAAAATTTGCATGCAACACGTAGGTAGTAAAAATGACTCCTAAAGAAATTAGGAAAGTTCGGGATGAATATTTCTGTGCTAGTATCGGGACTGGGCTTGTGGGTTGATTCCATTTAGAATTAGGAAACTTTTCATGGAAAAGTGATTTGGAAAGAGGGTTGTAGAATTAGTGCTATAAATAGCCCTCCCTTGTCCTTGATTTTTCTCATAATCTCCTCCACAATTATCCCTTCTCAAAAGAAAGTCTCCCTACTCCTTTCAAGAAAAATAGCCATGGGAATCAACAGGTTGACCGTGATGCTGCAGGAATGGTCCCGACATTTTAGGGACGCCGATAGGGTGGATTTGATCCAGACGGGTATTGCCCAGCTGTATACATTCCGTCAGATGCAAGTTGATCGCTACTTTCTGGATGCATGCTTGTCTTACTGGGATGACATATATCATGTCTTTGCCTTTCCTCGGGGCGAAGTCTGCCCTTTACCTGAGGAGATCGCTGCGGTGGGAGGATGGAACCCGATACTCCGACCTGCCATACCTTATTCGATCTACGACCCAAGGAGGAAGCTTCAAGAATTTTTAGGGCTTTCTCACAACAAGGTATCCCGAATGGCCAGAGACGACAACACAGTTTCCTTAATTGATTTGGCTGAGAAGTTTATGAACCCGCATGATGTCCGGGATAGACCGATTCATAGCCGTAGGGCTGTCTCTTTCTGCATGCTCCATGTTTATTCTTTTGAAGGTCACATGGATTTATTATCATGCATGGGAAACATCTGTCTCTTGACCGTGGTTGATTTGATGGAGACGGAGCACAGCCCGGCTTGGCTGATTACGGGTGAAATCATCCAAGGATTGGACCGTCGCAAGAGGGATGCATCAGTCCGTCTCACCGGGAGCACCCGTTTGCTTCAAGTATGTCGGATTTATTTTTATTATTTTCCAACTCCTTGATTTTTTGATTTTTTTTTTCGCGATTTTTTTTTCCTGCAGTGGGCACTCGATCGATTCACTCTGACACTCGATAGAGTGCCCTCGGTAATAACCTCCTGATCTGCTTTCAGAGGTACCACTCGATCGTGTCACCCTGGCACTCGATCGAGTGCCTTTAGGCGGATGCCTATTTCGTCTTCGAAACTCATGTTTTTGCTTCCTCTTTCAGATTTGGCTTTACGAGAGGCAATCAGTGATAGATCCTCCCCTTGATGCCAGCAACTACCGTCACAACCAATTGATGACGAGGAGACGGGCCATTGATTTTTCTCGCCAGATTACTCAGAAGTATTGGGACGAGGTGTTATCGCTCCATGGTGGTCGGTTAATTCGATAGGTAGTGCCGTGGTGGCCCATCTACGTTTGGACCGACTTGGACCCGAGGGACAGAGCTCGTTACCATGTAATCCTGTCTTTCCGGCAAACGGTTCATCTCTATCCGGATCGCATACTAAGGCAGTACGGACGGACCCAGCGAATCCCAGAAATTGAAGCAGTTGTGAGTGACCCTACCCAACTGACTGATGTGATGTGTGATACCTGGATGCAAAGATGGTATACCCAGCATACTTGGCCTATTCCCAAATCTCGCCACTCGATATGGGTTTCAGACTCCTATGTGAAGTGGACTAAAGCAGGTGATGCCAAAGCCCGAGCTGCTCTGAAGGTTGATGAGGCTTTCGATTTGCTGCGAAGGGAGCAGGCTAAAAACACAGGGACTTCTTTGATGAAGGAGACACTCCGGCCACCGTAGTTCGCCTAATGTCAGGTCAGAAAAAGAAGACTAAGACTCAAGCTGAAGGGTCTAGTGCTAAAGGTGCTTGGGAGAAGGTGAGCCCCCAGACTGACTTGAAGAGGAGACTGGGCCCAAGATTAGCCGTGCAGGACCGAAGTGGCCCACGGGATAGACTACCCGAGCACGTGCGGGCCCGACTTGGGCCGAAGACTGTTACAGAAGACCCGTTGTCAAAGAAACGGGTTCGTGCTAAGGAGGTTCCCCTCGTGATTCGGGAACGCTCGCCCCCACCCCGGCGACCTCGGGCTCCACGTGACCCAAAGGACAAAGGGAAGGGCAAAATGCCCGGATATTTGTTTCCTTGGTTTATTATTTGAGTATTATTATTATTTTTTGGTGTGAATTTTTTTTTGTATGCCGTTTTTGCGCGTTTTTTTTTGTAGTTATTCCCGAGTTTATCGAGACTTTAATAAAAGACATATTATTGAATACCGTTCCCGTCTTTTCGTTATTGCAATGGTTTTACCCTTTTGAGGGGTTGCCCATGTATCCACAATTAGCGGAATCAAACCAAACGTAGTTCAAAATTTGATTTGATTTTTGCAATTTTTCGAAATACATCAAGATTATTAATTCGAGATGTGTGACAGTAGAATAATTAATTCAAACTTATTGACTTGTCTATAATTTTGAAAATTTATAAAAAGACAATTTTTTATAAATTTTTGCAAATGACATTGAGATAGGGTTTATGGGTAGTAGCGCTTTAGCTGGTCCAAGTTCGTTGGGTTGACAAATTCTTTCCCGTCCAAGTCTGTCAGCATCACCGCTCCTCCTGATTGGACCTTCTTGACTAAGTATGGCCCAGCCCAATTGGGTTTGAATTTTCCTCTTGGGTTAACCGGTAGTAAGGCACGAACCGAGTTTAGGACCAGATCCCCTTCTTTGATGTTCCTGGGCCTAACCCGTTTGTTGAAAGCCCGTTGGATCCTCTTTTGATATATTTGAATATTGTTGAGGGCCTGGGATCGCCGTTCGTCTAACAGGACTAGCGAATCGTATCGGGCTTGGACCCAATCTGCTTCAGGTACTTGGCTTTCCAGTAAAATCCTGAGGGATGGCACCTCTAGCTCGACCGGTTGGACCGCTTCCATTCCATATGTTAGGTAATATGGAGTAGCTCCGGTTGCGGTGCGGATTGACGTTCGATACCCCCATAAGGCAAAGGGTATCTTGTCGAGCCAGTCCCGATAATTCTCAGCCATATTTTTAAGTATGGTGACAATTGTTTTACTAGCTGCTTCTACCGCTCCATTTGTTTGGGGTCGGTAGGGTGAAGATGTATGCCTCTGAATTTTATATTTCGCTAGCAAAGTAGCGGTTTCAGCTTGAAAGTGGGTCCCGTGATCACTGATGAACTCATGTGGGATCCCATATCGGCAGATGATCTTATTCTGGACGAATTTGGCCACATGCTTGGCGTTTAAGACACGGTATGACTCGGCTTCGACCCATTTGGTGAAGTAGTCGATGGGCACTAAAATGAAGCAATGACCTCCCATCTCGGAAGGATGCACCTTTCCAATTATGTCAAAGCCCCATGTCGAAAATGGCCATGGTGATGTCCTGGTATATAATAGGGAAGATGGCATATGCTGTACATTGGCAAAGATCTGACAGTTATGGCAGTGTTTAACATATAATTGACAGTCTGTTTCCATGGTGTTCCAGTAGTATCCGAGCCTCATGATTTTTCGGGCTAGCATATGGGTGTTCATATGCGGACCGTTTTCACCATCGTGTACCTCGGCCATGACCTTTTCGGCCGGTATTTTATCGATGCACAGGAGGAGAGCCCCCTGTGCCGTCTTTTTGTATAACTGCCCGTTGTCCGTACGAACAAATTGGGTTGCCAATCTTCGCAAGGCCTTTTTGGCCCGGTTCTTAGTTCCCGGGGGATATTCTCCCGTTGCAAAGTAGGTTAGGACGGCCTGATACCAAGGTTCTGGGTCAGTTATCTCGATATCCTGGATGGCATGGATATATGCCGGCTCGGACCGCCTTTCAACACAGATTGGCATGCTGGTAAGATGGTCCAGTATATTTAGCAGGGTTGCTAATTTGGAAAATGCATCTTCAAATTGATTTTCCTCCCGAGGCAGATAGATATATTCCACCTTCTGGAATTGTTCCTCTAGAACCCGTACTCGTGCTTGGTAAGCCACGAGATTGGCGTTCCGAGTTTTCCATTTTTGGAGCGCTTGATTGATGACCAGTGAGGAGTCACCGTGGACCCGGAGGTTTGTTACCCCTAAATCAGTGGCGGCTTGCAACCCGTGAATGCATGCTTCGTATTCGTCTGCGTTATTGGTCACATCAAAGTCTAATTTGATGGATAATGGGGTGTGCTCCCCTCGTGGTGAGATTAACAAAATCCCGACCCCAAATCCTCGGAAGTTGGATGCTTCGTCAAAATACAAATCCCATGTCTCGGTATCGGTATGGAATATGTCTTCATCAGGGAAAGCCCAAGTATCGGTGTGGCCCTCTTCGGATATCGGGCTATCAGCGAGGAACTCGGCTACTACCCGGCCTTTGATGGCTTTTAATGGTACAAACTTGAGATCGAACTCAGATAACATTAAAGTCCATCTGGACATCCTGCCGTTGAGGATGGGCTTCTCGAACAGGTACTTGATAGGATCCATTTTGGATAATACATATACCTCGAGACTGAGCATGTAGTGTCAGCGCTTTTTAGTGGCCCAAACCATTGGTAGACACGTTTTCTCGAGCATTGTATATTTGCATTCATATTCCAGGAACTTTTTACCGATGTAGTAAATAGCCCGTTCTTCTGAATCAACTGTCTGGGCCAGCATAGCCCCCATGGCTGTCTCGGTCGTTGTTAGGTATAACGACAAAGGCAGACCGGGTTGAGGTGGCATTAATACTAACGGAGCAGACAGAATCTCTTTGATTTTGTCGAAAGCCGCTTGACATTTGTCGTCCCATAGCACCCGTTCTCCGATCTTCAGTTTCTTGAAAATGGGCTCGCATACCATGGTTAACTTTGAAATGAACCGGCTGATGTATTGGACTTTCCCGAGAAACCCCCTATTTCGTTTTCGGTCTTGGGTGCTTGCATCTCGGTGATTGCTTTGATTTTAGCTGGGTCGACCTCGATGCCGCGTTGGCTAACGATATGGCCCAGTAATTTGCCCGACGTTACCCCAAAACTGCATTTTTGTGGGTTCAGTCTCGTGTTGTATTTACGCAGCCGGGTGAAGAACTTTCTTAGGGCCGTGATATGCCTACGTAGACCACTTTGGATTTGACGATCATATCGTCCACGTAGACCTCCACTTCTTTATGCATCATGTCATGTAGCAAAGTGGTGGCGGTCCGTTGATAAGTGGCCCCGGCATTGATAAGCCCAAACGGCATAACGGTGTAACAGTAAGTCCCCCATGGTGTAATAAACGTGGTCTTACTCATATCCTCTTCTGCCATTTTAATTTGATTGTATCCGGCATACCCGTCCATAAATGATAGAAGGGCATGGTCAGTTCGTGTTATCCAATAGTATGTCGATGTGTGGTAACGGAAAATCATCTTTTGGACTGGCCTTGTTAAGGTCCCGGAAGTCCACGCATACCCGCACCTTGGCGTCCTTCTTGGGTACCGGCACGATGTTTGCAACCCAGTCTGGATATTCAGACACTTGTATAAAGCCCGCTTTGAATTGTTTGTCTACCTCCTCTTTGACTTTGAGAGACCATTCGGGCTTCATTCTTCGGAGCTTCTGTTTTACCGGTTTACACCCATCTTTGATGGGTATACGGTGTTCAGCTATTTCCCGATCTATTCCCAGTATGTCCTTGTAGGACCATGCGAAGACGTCTTTCAACTCTTGGAGGAGTTCTGTGAATTGTTTTCTCTCCTCGGGATCTAAAGATAGGCCCAACTTAAGCATCTGGGGCTCTAAAGTGGTTCTTACGTTGATGGACTCGGTGTCTTCAATTACCGGATCTCGCGATTCCCTTTGTTCGAGCTGCTCGATCAGATGCGGAGGTAGGGGTACCTATTCGTCGGGTTTCTCAATGTCATTGCATATAAAATTTTTGAAATTGAGAGCATTTTGGAAATAAGACAAGTCGTAAGCAGAACGGTTTTTGTTATTATTAATGGTAAATTTTGAGAAAAGCTCGAATAGAGCGGCCATCTAATCATTGGTCAGTGGTGGGATAGGGAGAGGTCTTAGGACAGGCCCCGAGACCTCAGTGGAAGTGGCTAAGGGAAGAGGGGTTACAGACTCGACTCTAGCACTAGACCATCTAGACTTGGACTCAGACTCAGACTCCGACTCTGACTCTGACTTAGACTCGAACTCGGACTCGGTATCCGGCATGTCTCCCTTGCCGGTGGTCAGCTTGTAGACCCGTCCTTGACTGTCGGTCCATTTTATGGTCTTCCTCCAGGCCCTTTTCTCGGTGTTTGCACCGACTTCGGAGATTAGCTTTGTTGGGTCAAACCAATTGCTGCGGAGGATCAGGTTGACCAAGTCGTCTTTTGGAGCGGGGATGGCCTTGTCTTCTCCAAATAAGAGCCCCAGCACGGGCTCGACATTGTTTTCACCTTTCTCGGACTCGGCCTGGACAATGGTGAATATATCATCGGGGATATGTGATGGTGGGTTGGTAGAGGCCAACTTGAATAGCTTCGAACACAGGAGTGACGAAGTAGTCAGTTAACTTCGGGCTATAAGGGCCTATGTAAGTACCCTTGAGGATATTGGTGGCCTTGTGAATACCGGCCCGGACAACGTTTTCCGGGGTTATAGCATACCCCAATCCGAACTGCGATTCCCCATCATTTAGGACTTCGATAATCTTCCCAGCTGGAAGATGTGGTCTCGAGGTAGCCCCCGGTAAGTAGCCCAAGTTTTGTAGCATCGTGTCGACGCTAGTAGTGAAGTAGGGACTGAAGAGATATTCCTCCTCGATCATACCCACGAAATCGAATCCTCGTGGTTCGCCCCGGCTTGTGGCATTGCAGCTAGCCACGATCATAGGGGTCGCCTCCAATGTGATGACACCGTCTTGGAGCGGCATCTTGACTTTTCGGTGGAGGGTAGAAGATACGGCCTTGACAGCATGGATCCAAGGCCTTCCTAGTAGTAAGTTAAAGGACGAGGTGACATCGATCACCTGAAACTCCAACTCTTTTTCGATTGGGCCCGTTATGATGGTCAGTTTAACGGCCCCGGCTACCGGTTTTGGGCTTCCGTCGAAAGCCTGGATAGTTTATGCTGTCGGGAGATAATCGGCATCGGTGATGCCGAGGGCCCTAGCGGTCCTTAGTGGAAGGACATTTACGGCAGATCCATTGTCGATAAGCGTCATCGAGAGGTACTTGCCTCGGCAGATGACCGTGATGTACAGGGCCAGATTATGATTGGGCCCAAATGGTGGTAGATCGGACTCAGAGAATGTTATGAGTGGGCCTTCATTCTTGGACTTGCCCTTGAGGTAGGGCATGATAGTGGCTACCATTTCAGCAGGGGTAGCTTGTGAGTCGACCTTAATTTCATCGAGAGCCTTAGTCAGTGCTTCTCGATGTGCTTGCGAGCTAACTAGTAGTTGCCATATGGTTAAGTCAGCTCGAACCCTCTACAATTATTGGACCAGAGCCGTGTCATTGCTTGGTTCTTCGAGGGTAGATCCCGTCCTGGCAGGTTCAGTGACGGGTGTTGGAATAAAGTGCCCAACGGTGGCGAGTTGGTTGGTGGCTAAAGCTTTGGACTTAGCCTTTCGGGCCTCCTCTCTGGTAACGGGGACAACTTCCCCCTTGGCTAGGTAAACGCCGTCTTCGTCGTCGAACCATATCCCGTTGATTTGTGGGGTATGAGGGGAAATGAGATGAGAACAGTCGATTACCTCTCCCGTGAATATAGCGTGGGCACTGAACGGGTTTTCTTTGGCTTGTCCCCGGGCAACAGTATTTTCCCGCTTTCAATAAGATCTTGGATCAGATGTTTCAGCTTCCAACATTTTTCCGTGTCATGCCCGTTACGTTATTGTAGCTCTTGGGCCTTTTCTCCGCTGGAAGTTCGGAAGTCGGGCCTATCGGTTGGATAAGGCCTTTTGAAGATAGCCTCTGTAAGGCATAGGTATAGGTAGTCCCTATATCTGTGAATACTCGATTTGGAATATTCTTCTTGGACGAGGTATCCAGCAAGTTAACCTCATCAAAAATGCTGCGGGTTGCAGCTGCAGGTGTGGGCTTGTTTGCAGATGAACTAGCCCCTTGATAGCCTTTGGTAGAAGCCTTAGTCAGGCTTTCTAACCTTAGGTCGTCCTCGATCCTTGTGCCCATTTCAGTAAGGACAGCAAAATTGGGGATGACATACCGGAGATGGACCCGGTAGGATGGGAGGAGGTTCTTGACAAAAGCCTCAACTAGGACCTTCTCACTGGGCTTATCGACCAGCTTCACACTCTCGGCCCTCCATCTTTGAAGATATTTTGTGAACCCTTCTTTGGGTTCTTGGGCCATGACTTCCAGAGTACGCATTGTAGTCTGGATCACGGTATTGTCGGCGTAATTCCGAGCAAATTCGGTCGCCACATCATCCCAAGTCTTATATTTCTTGGAATCGAGCCTGTAGAACCAGGCCTTAGGATGATTTTCAACGGAGGAAGGGAATAAGTGCTTAAACATGGTGAACTTCACCCCCTTGACCGCCATGAAGTCTTTGAAAGCCCGGATGTCGTGGACCGGGTCTTCAGTACCCTCAAACATCGGAATTCCCGTAAGGTTGAGGTTAGCCGGTAGATCGTCATTCAAAGGTGCATAGGAACGAGCATTTTCAGTGTGGATCGAGTTGTTTGTTGATAGGTGAACCTGCTCTTCGAGCTTGCGAACAACGCTGATCAGTTCAGCTATGGGCCCAGTAGGCTCAGCTTCTTCAACAGGGGCCGTTTTCTCTATGGCGCTCAGGCGAGTGGCTAGAGTTGCTTGGCTAGCCAGGATGGTAGTCAGTTGAGTCTCGATCTTGGTCAGAGGGTCTTTCAATTCGTCCATCTTGCGTTGGTATCTGGTCTCGAGTGGCCTGTCTGTAAGAACACCGCGTGATCAGAAACTAGCCCAAATCCCTGAATTGAAAGTATATCCCGAACAAGACTAAAAAAAAGGGAAATGACTCGGAAAAGACACCTAGACGGGTGACTTGTGAAAGGTGGGCCTTCCTTAGGAATCGGCAGGTGGGCCGAGTCCTGTTCGAAGGAAGGTTCACGTGAGACATCCCCAGACTTTGGACTCGATTGTGTAAACGGGCCCTCCTTTGTAGGAGTATGTCCTACGTAGGTGGACCTTGCCTTAGTCAAATAAGGCGGACTGGGATAGGGAAGAAACTCGTGATGTAAGATCAACGGAGTTTCGATGCTAAAGCCCTTGACAAGTTACGACATGACCCGACACTGCTAAATACGGGAAGTCCTAAGAAAAGGAAAGTTTCGAAAATTGATTGTTTTGGAAAACCCGAGAGAACTCGGAGAAAGGCCCGATTTTTTGAGAAAATCGGAAAGTGTATCGGGCGTCGGTTTTGAAAGTTCGGAAATATTTTCGAGTTTTGAATTGGGCAGCATACCGGCTAGAAAATAGGCTATTTTGAGTAAAATCATAAGTCCTAAATTCGGTATATGTCCCGGGTTTTGAAATTGAATAACTTGAAAAAGATGTATTTCTTGAAAAGTTGACGGTTTTTGAAAACGACAAGGAAACCAAGTAGCATGTAGTCAGGCAAGCATTATAACGACGCCATGTATGCTTTACACTAAGTCTCGGTCGGTCTATAGAGGGTCTATACCAATGTACATAGTCTAGACGTTGATCGGGACGGACTTCCTAAGTCGAGTTGATCTTAGAACATGCTGCGAAACCCACTCGAATCGACTATGGACACCTTTGAAATATCCATATTGGAGTACATCACGGTATAGTGGGACGTCGGTCGCGAGTACCGGCCTGGGAAAATATGGGTTATGCATGAACCGTAAAACTAAAACGCATATTGTACTAGTCAAACGATTTCTATTCGAGTCTCACCCTGAGGATGCCGATAGTAAGTCACGCATCAGTTAATCCCCAGTGGATTCGCCAAATTGTGGACATGACATAGGTCCACCCCGACGCGGCCACGCATGGGTTTGGGGAGGCGAATGAATCTCCATATGAGAATGGATCGAATTGAAATTTAAATCGAAGTGGAGTCGCCACCGAACATTGTGGGAGTTCGGGCCCGTTCGAACCCACTCTATGTCGTAGTGGGCCATATACAAAATATGGCCCATTTCCGATGTCAGAGTTTATTGGGCTCGTCCTTTTGCATTTGATACCGATACCGACATTATCGGATATCGTGTATTGAATGACTCTCGTGCGCAAACGGTTTCGGGCATCCGGAAACCGAGGTTCTGAATAAGGGGTGAGGGTACGTATTGGGAAGCCCACAAAGGACACCCAACCCCGCCCGCACTTAGCGGCCTCTACTAAGATATCGAATGATTTTTGAATACACGCGTTAGTTGAACGATGAAAATGCTTATGCAAACATTGTTTTCCCTAAGCATGTGAGAAATTGAAAAGGGTTTCTATGTCGATTTAATTCAATTAATTCTAACGTCGAAGTTGAATTTTAGCACGTGGGTTCATTTTAGTACATTAAAACAAACGATAAATCAACAAGAAAAATAACAAACGGTTAGTAACGGTATAACGAATAATAACGGTTTGCAAATTAATGAATGATGTAGACAAGATGATGTAAAGTTTTGAAAAGTGAAGTTTTCACGTGATTGATTAGACACGTGTCGACTTAAGTCATGAAAAGATATTAACAAGACTCGATCGGCTTGTAGGACTCATGGTTTGACGTGATGAAGAGGCCACTCGACCGAGTCATTGAGGGACTCGGCCGAGTGGACCTCTGAAAACGCTTCTGTCCCGTATTCTAGACCCTACTCGATCGAGTTATTGACCAACTCGACCGAGTACGTTGCCACTCGACCGAGTCACTGTGAGACACGACCGGGTGGAGGTCGTAAATGCATTCTGCTTCGGTTTTTGGGGTGCCACTCGACCGAGTGGGCTAGGCACTCGGTCGAGTGCCCCCTGTACAAACATGGGGTTCGCTCGCAATTTTGTATCGGTTTTGAAATTGCTTTTGATTTTTAATGATTCGATGAATTAGGCATAAATATTGCATAATTTATGTCCAATTCATATCTACGATTCTCGTCGTACCCGATATCCGCTTATTGAAGCGGTATCGAATATTAGAGTGAAATTTGAAGAAGAAAAAAACTAATAGTCGTTTTAAGCTAACCAAAGCGATATGAATTTTCCTCCGCGTTTAAAGTGTCGTAATTCTAACGCATTAATGACATCTACGTTAGCATCAACGAAAAATCGAATTGGTTAGATTATATGACTAGATCGTTAGATTCGACATCCAATTATGGAATTGGTATCGTATCTAAAAGATCGTCGCTTTGCTCGAATTGAAAGACTTGATTCCCTCGGTTTCTCCGACATCGAAATAAATCCCTAGGGATTGTGAGATGTCGGATACACGTCAACGAGTTTCGACCCTTATAAAAAAAGTACTTGTTTTGAAAATATTTTTTAATTGATGGAAATTGCGATAACGACAATAAAATAAGAAAGTTATGGTTGATGTTAATTCGTCTCAACAATCAAGCAATTGGGGTGATGGGATAAGCGACCGGCAACGCTGTGTGCAGTACACTTGTACATTCGGGTTTCCTTATCCCACCATCACTCATGCTCGACACGAATCGACGAACACTTTAATATTTTATACTAGTTATATTATTGTTATTAGCATGCGAATGAAGTAAAAAAAAATCGACAAGGAAGACACGGACGATGTGTGACACGAGAGAGAAGGAGAAGGGAAAGAAAGGGGGTTTTGCACCCTCAACCTACATGTTTCTTATGCTCGGTCAGGACTCGTAGTGGCGGCTTGCACGGGAGTTTCGAGTCTGTAGGCTAAGTTGTTGTGGTTAGGGTTTTGATTCCTAGAACTAGGGTTAGGTTTTGAATGTTGTATGATTAGAGTTGAATTAGGGTTCGATTAGGGTTTCGAAAAGATGTGTAAAAGGTTGTGCATGGGGGTCTATATATAGGCATGGCCTAGGACCCCCGGTTAGGGTTACTCGACCGAGTAACTGGCTGACTCGGTCGAGTGGCCCGGTGTGCCTGCAGCCGAGCCTGAATAAGGCCCACTCGATCGAGTGGGCTGAGCACTCGATCGAGTGGCTCAACTGGGTCGCGCGGGTCCATTGTTTTGGACTGTGACTTTGGATGTCTTATGGGTTTTAAGTGTGACTTGGACTTTTGATGCTTATATGGCTGTTTTGTATGTTTCGGAGACGACTTTGACCAAGGTTGACCCAATCGCTAAAAGTTGGTTTTATTTCCAGTGTCGGTTTTGACCCAAATTAGTCTTGTTTGACTGAAAACGACCCGCTGGGCCTGAATTTGAGGTCAGTTTTGTGAGATTTGTACTCCGTAAGTGCATTAGCCAGTAACTAATGGTTTTGAGCCCAAATCCGAGCGCGTAGAAACACGTTAGCGTCCGATCATCATCGGGTGTTTTTTGGAAACTGCCATAGACACCTGGCAGTCAAAATGCGGGTGTCTACACTTTGGGATGGATCTTTGACCCTGGACTTTCTTCGAGATAGTTTCTGACTATCTCTGGACTAGTCTTCGGGACAGATCTTTGTCCCTGGACTTTCTTCGAGATAGTTTCTGACAATTTCTGGACTATTCTTCAGGATGGATCTTTGTCCCTCGGAGTTTCATCGAAATAGTTTCTTACTATTTCAGGCCAATTCTTTGGGACGGATCTTTGTCCCTGAACTTTCTTCAAGATAGTTTCTGACTATCTTTGGACTATTCTTCGGGACAGATCTTTGTCCCTGGACTTTCTTCGAGATAGTTTCTAACAATTTCTAGACTATTCTTCGGGACGAATCTTAGTCCCTCGGACTTTCTTCGAGATAGTTTCTGACTATCTTTGACCTATTCTTTGAGACGGATCTTTGTTCTTGGACTTTCTTCGAGATAGTTTCTGACTATCTTTGGACTATTCTTCGGGACAGATCTTTGCCCCTGGACTTTCTTTGAGATAGTTTCTGACAATTTATGGACTATTCTTCGGGACGAATCTTTGTCCCTCGGACTTTCTTCGAGATAGTTTCTTACTATCTCTGGCCAATTCTTTGGGACGGATCTTTGTCCCTGAACTTTCTTCGAGATAGTTTTTGACTATCTCTGGACTATTATTCGGGACGGATCTTTGTCTCTTGACTTTCTTCGAGAAAGTTTCTGACTATCTCCGGCCTATTCTTTAGGTCGGATCTTTGTCCCTGGACTTTTTTCGAGATTGTTTCTAACTATCTCTTGCCTATTCTTTGGGACGGATCTTTGTCCATAGACTTTCTTCAAGATAGTTTCTGACTATCCCTTGACTATTCTTTGGGATGGATCTTTGTCCCTGAAATTTCTTCGAGATAGTTTCTGACAATTTCTGGACTATTCTTCGGGATGGATCTTTGTCCCTCGGAGTTTCTTCAAAAAAGTTTCTTTCTATTTCTGGCCAATTCTTTGGGACTGCTCTTTGTCCCTGGACTTTCTTCGAGATAGTTTCTTACTTTCTTTGGCCTATTCTTTGGGACGGAACATTGTCCCTGGACTTTGTTCGAGATAGTTTTTGACTACCTATGGACTGTTATTCGGGACGGATCTTTGTCCCTTGACTTTCTTAGAGATAGTTTCTGACTATATGTGGCCTATTCTTTGGGACGGATCTTTGTCCCTGGATTTTTTTCGAGATTGTTTCTAACTATCTCTGGCCTATTCTTTGGGACGGATCTTTGTCCATAGACTTTCTTCAAGATAGTTTCTAACTATCCCTTGACTATTCTTTGGGATGGATCTTTGTCACTGAAATTTCTTCGAGATAGTTTCTGACAATTTCTGGAATATTCTTCGGGATGGATCTTTGTCCCTCGGAGTTTCTTCGAAAAAGTTTCATACTATTTCTGGCCAATTCTTTGGGACTGCTCTTTGTCCCTGGACTTTCTTCGAGATAGTTTCTTACTTTCTTTGGCCTAATCTTTGGGACGGATCTTTGTTCCTGGACTTTCTTCGAGATAGTTTTTGACTACCTTTGGATTATTCTTCGGGACGGATCTTTGTCGCCGGACTTTCTTAGAGATAGTTTCTGACTATCTGTGGCCTATTCTTTGGGACGGATCTTTGTCCCTGGATTTTTTTCGAGATAGTTTCTGACAATCTCTTGCCTATTCTTTGGGATGGATCTTTGTCCCTGGATTTTCTTCGAGATACCTTTTGAATATCTCTGGACAATTCTTCGAGACGGACCTTTGTCCATTGACTTTCTTCGAGATAGTTTCTGACTATCTCTAGATTATTCTTTGGGACAGACTTTGTTCGAGATAGTCTTTGACTATCTCAGGCCTATTCTTTGGGACGGATCTTTGTCCCTGGATTTTCTTCGAGATAGTTTCTGACTATCTCTGGACTAGTCTTCGGGACAGATCTTTGTCCCTGGACTTTCTTCGAGATAGTTTCTGACAATTTCTGGACTATTCTTCGGGACGGATCTTTGTCCCTCGGACATTCTTCGAAATAGTTTCTTACTATTTCAGGCCAATTCTTTGGGACGGATCTTTGTCCCTGAACTTTCTTCGAGATAGTTTCTGACTATCTCTGGACTATTCTTCGGGACGAATCTTAGTCCCTCGGACTTTCTTCGAGATAGTTTCTTACTATCTCTGGCCAATTCTTTGGGACGGATCTTTGTCCCTGAACTTTCTTCGAGACAGTTTTTGACTATCTCTGGACTATTATTCGGGACGGATCTTTGTCCCTGGACTTTCTTCGAGAAAGTTTCTAACTATCTCCGGCCTATTCTTTAGGACGGATCTTTGTCCCTGGACTTTTTTCGAGATTGTTTCTAACTATCTCTGGCCTATTCTTTGGGACGCATCTTTGTCCCTAGACTTTCTTCAAGATAGTTTCTGACTATCCCTTGACTATTCTTTGGGATGGATCTTTGTCCCTGAAATTTCTTCGAGATAGTTTCTGACAATTTCTTGACTATTCTTCGGGATGGATCTTTGTCCCTCGGAGTTTCTTCGAAAACGTTTCTTACTATTTCTGGCCAATTCATTGGGACTGCTCTTTCTCCCTGGACTTTCTTCGAGATAGTTTCTTACTTTCTTTGGCCTAATCTTTGGGACGGATCTTTGTCCCTGGACCTTCTTCGAGATAGTTTTTGACAACCTATGGATTATTCTTCGGGACGGATCTTTGTCGCTGGACTTTTTTAGAGATAGTTTCTGACTATCTGTGGCCTATTCTTTGGGACGGATCTTTGTCCCTGGATTTTTTTCGAGATAGTTTCTGACAATCTCTGGCCTATTCTTTGGGATGGATCTTTGTCCCTGGACTTTCTTCGAGATACCTTTTGAATATCTCTGGACAATTCTTCGGGACGGACCTTTGTCCATTGACTTTCTTCGAGATAGTTTCTGACTATCTCTAGATTATTCTTTGGGACGGACTTTGTCCATGGACTTTGTTCGAGATAGTCTTTGACTATCTGAGGCCTATTCTTTGGGACGGATCTTTGTCCCGGGATTTTCTTCGAGATAGTTTCTGACTATCTCTGGACTAGTCTTCGGGATAGATCTTTGTCCCTGGACTTTCTTCGAGATAGTTTCTGACAATTTCTGGACTATTCTTCGGGACGGGTCTTTGTCCCTCGGACATTCTTCGAAATAGTTTCTTACTATTTCTGGCCAATTCTTTGGGACGGATCTTTGTCCCTGAACTTTCTTCGAGATAGTTTCTGACTATCTTTGGACTATTCTTCGGGACAGATCTTTGTCCCTGGACTTTCTTCGAGATAGTTTCTGACAATTTCTGGACTATTCTTCGGGACGAATCTTAGTCCCTCGGACTTTCTTCGAGATAGTTTCTTACCATCTCTGGCCAATTTTTTGGGACGGATCTTTGTCCCTGAACTTTCTTCGAGATAGTTTTTGACTATCTCTGGACTATTATTCGGGACGGATCTTTGTCCCTGGACTTTCTTTGAGAAAGTTTCAAACTATCTCCGGCCTATTCTTTAGGACGGATCTTTTTCCCTGGACTTTTTTCGAGATTGTTTTTAACTATCTCTGGCCTATTCTTTGGGACGCATCTTTGTCCCTAGACTTTCTTCAAGATAGTTTCTGACTATCCCTTGACTATTCTTTGGGATGGATCTTTGTCCCTGAAATTTCTTCGAGATAGTTTCTGACAATTTCTGGACTATTCTTCGTGATGGATCTTTGTCCCTCGGAGTTTCTTCGAAAAAGTTTCTTACTATTTCTTGCCAATTCTTTGGGACTGCTCTTTGTCCCTGGACTTTCTTCAAGATAGTTTCTTACTTTCTTTGGCCTATTCTTTGGGACGGATCTTTGTCCCTGGACTTTCTTCGAGATAGTTTTTGACTACCTATGGACTATTATTCGGGACGGATCTTTGTCCCTTGACTTTCTTCGAGAAAGTTTCTGACTATCTCCGGCCTATTCTTTGGGACGGGTCTTTGTCCCTGGACTTTTTTCGAGATTGTTTCTAACTATCTCTGGCCTATTCTTTGGGACGGATCTTTGTCCATGGACTTTCTTCAAGATAGTTTCTGACTATCCCTTGACTATTCTTTGGGATGGATCTTTGTCCCTGAAATTTCTTCGAGATAGTTTCTGACAATTTCTGGACTATTCTTCGGGATGGATCTTTGTCCCTCGGAGTTTCTTCGAAAAAGTTTCTTACTATTTCTGGCCAATTCTTTGGGACTGCTCTTTGTCCCTGGACTTTCTTCGAGATAGTTTCTTACTTTCTTTGGCCTAATCTTTGGGACGGATCTTTGTCCCTGGACCTTCTTCGAGATAGTTTCTGACTATCTGTGGCCTATTCTTTGGGAAGGATCTTTGTCCCTGGATTTTTTTCGAGATAGTTTCTGACAATCTCTTGCCTATTCTTTGGGATGGATCTTTGTCCCTGGATTTTCTTCGAGATACCTTTTGAATATCTCTGGACAATTCTTCGGGACGGACCTTTGTCCATTGACTTTCTTCGAGATAGTTTCTGACTATCTCTAGATTATTCTTTGGGACGGACTTTGTTCGAGATAGTCTTTGACTATCTCAGGCCTATTCTTTGAGACGGATCTTGTTCCCTGGATTTTCTTCGAGATAGTTTCTGACTATCTCTGGACTAGTCTTCGGGACAGATCTTCGTCCCTCGACTTTCTTCGAGATAGTTTCTGACAATTTCTGGACTATTCTTCAGGATGGATCTTTGTCCCTCGGACATTCTTCGAAATAGTTTCTTACTATTTCTGGCCAATTATTTGGGACGGATCTTTGTCCCTGAACTTTCTTCGAGATAGTTTCTGACTATCTTTGGACTATTCTTCGGGACAGATCTTTGTCCCTGGACTTTCTTCGAGATAGTTTCTGACAATTTCTGGACTATTCTTCGGGACGAATCTTAGTCCCTCGGACTTTCTTCGAGATAGTTTCTGACTATCTCTAGATTATTCTTTGGGACGGACTTTGTTCGAGATAGTCTTTGACTATCTCAGGCCTATTCTTTGAGACGGATCTTGTTCCCTGGATTTTCTTCGAGATAGTTTCTGACTATCTCTGGACTAGTCTTCGGGACAGATCTTCGTCCCTCGACTTTCTTCGAGATAGTTTCTGACAATTTCTGGACTATTCTTCGGGATGGATCTTTGTCCCTCGGAGTTTCTTCGAAAAAGTTTCTTACTATTTCTGGCCAATTCTTTGGGACTGCTCTTTGTCCCTGGACTTTCTTCGAGATAGTTTCTTACTTTCTTTGGCCTAATCTTTGGGACGGATCTTTGTCCCTGGACCTTCTTCGAGATAGTTTCTGACTATCTGTGGCCTATTCTTTGGGACGGATCTTTGTCCCTGGATTTTTTTCGAGATAGTTTCCGACAATCTCTTGCCTATTCTTTGGGATGGATCTTTGTCCTTGGATTTTCTTCGAGATACCTTTTGAATATCTCTGGACAATTCTTCGGGACGGACCTTTGTCCATTGACTTTCTTCGAGATAGTTTCTGACTATCTCTAGATTATTCTTTGGGACGGACTTTGTTCGAGATAGTCTTTGACTATCTCAGGCCTATTCTTTGGGACGGATCTTTGTCGCTGGATTTTCTTCGAGATAGTTTCTGACTATCTCTGGACTAGTCTTCGGGACAGATCTTTGTCCCTGGACTTTCTTCGAGATAGTTTCTGACAATTTCTGGACTATTCTTCGGGACGGATCTTTGTCCCTCGGACATTCTTCGAAATAGTTTCTTACTATTTCAGGCCAATTCTTTGGGACGGATCTTTGTCCCTGAACTTTCTTCGAGATAGTTTTTGACTATCTCTGGACTATTATTCGGGACGGATCTTTGTCCCTGGACTTTCTTTGAGAAAGTTTCAAACTATCTCCGGCCTATTCTTTAGGACGGATCTTTTTCCCTGGACTTTTTTCGAGATTGTTTTTAACTATCTCTGGCCTATTCTTTGGGACGCATCTTTGTCCCTAGACTTTCTTCAAGATAGTTTCTGACTATCCCTTGACTATTCTTTGGGATGGATCTTTGTCCCTGAAATTTCTTCGAGATAGTTTCTGACAATTTCTGGACTATCGTGATGGATCTTTGTCCCTCGGAGTTTCTTCGAAAAAGTTTCTTACTATTTCTTGCCAATTCTTTGGGACTGCTCTTTGTCCCTGGACTTTCTTCAAGATAGTTTCTTACTTTCTTTGGCCTATTCTTTGGGACGGATCTTTGTCCCTGGACTTTCTTCGAGATAGTTTTTGACTACCTATGGACTATTATTCGGGACGGATCTTTGTCCCTTGACTTTCTTCGAGAAAGTTTCTGACTATCTCCGGCCTATTCTTTGGGACGGGTCTTTGTCCCTGGACTTTTTTCGAGATTGTTTCTAACTATCTCTGGCCTATTCTTTGGGACGGATCTTTGTCCATGGACTTTCTTCAAGATAGTTTCTGACTATCCCTTGACTATTCTTTGGGATGGATCTTTGTCCCTGAAATTTCTTCGAGATAGTTTCTGACAATTTCTGGACTATTCTTCGGGATGGATCTTTGTCCCTCGGAGTTTCTTCGAAAAAGTTTCTTACTATTTCTGGCCAATTCTTTGGGACTGCTCTTTGTCCCTGGACTTTCTTCGAGATAGTTTCTTACTTTCTTTGGCCTAATCTTTGGGACGGATCTTTGTCCCTGGACCTTCTTCGAGATAGTTTCTGACTATCTGTGGCCTATTCTTTGGGAAGGATCTTTGTCCCTGGATTTTTTTCGAGATAGTTTCTGACAATCTCTTGCCTATTCTTTGGGATGGATCTTTGTCCCTGGATTTTCTTCGAGATACCTTTTGAATATCTCTGGACAATTCTTCGGGACGGACCTTTGTCCATTGACTTTCTTCGAGATAGTTTCTGACTATCTCTAGATTATTCTTTGGGACGGACTTTGTTCGAGATAGTCTTTGACTATCTCAGGCCTATTCTTTGAGACGGATCTTGTTCCCTGGATTTTCTTCGAGATAGTTTCTGACTATCTCTGGACTAGTCTTCGGGACAGATCTTCGTCCCTCGACTTTCTTCGAGATAGTTTCTGACAATTTCTGGACTATTCTTCAGGATGGATCTTTGTCCCTCGGACATTCTTCGAAATAGTTTCTTACTATTTCTGGCCAATTATTTGGGACGGATCTTTGTCCCTGAACTTTCTTCGAGATAGTTTCTGACTATCTTTGGACTATTCTTCGGGACAGATCTTTGTCCCTGGACTTTCTTCGAGATAGTTTCTGACAATTTCTGGACTATTCTTCGGGACGAATCTTAGTCCCTCGGACTTTCTTCGAGATAGTTTCTGACTATCTCTAGATTATTCTTTGGGACGGACTTTGTTCGAGATAGTCTTTGACTATCTCAGGCCTATTCTTTGAGACGGATCTTGTTCCCTGGATTTTCTTCGAGATAGTTTCTTACTATCTCTGGACTAGTCTTCGGGACAGATCTTCGTCCCTCGACTTTCTTCGAGATAGTTTCTGACAATTTCTGGACTATTCTTCGGGATGGATCTTTGTCCCTCGGAGTTTCTTCGAAAAAGTTTCTTACTATTTCTGGCCAATTCTTTGGGACTGCTCTTTGTCCCTGGACTTTCTTCGAGATAGTTTCTTACTTTCTTTGGCCTAATCTTTGGGACGGATCTTTGTCCCTGGATTTTTTTCGAGATAGTTTCCGACAATCTCTTGCCTATTCTTTGGGATGGATCTTTGTCCCTGGATTTTCTTCGAGATAGTTTCTTACTATCTCTGGCCAATTCTTTGGGACGGATCTTTGTCCCTGAACTTTCTTCGAGACAGTTTTTGACTATCTCTGGACTATTATTCGGGACGGATCTTTGTCCCTGGACTTTCTTCGAGAAAGTTTCTAACTATCTCCGGCCTATTCTTTAGGACGGATTTTTGTCCCTGGACTTTTTTCGAGATTGTTTCTAACTATCTCTGGCCTATTCTTTGGGACGCATCTTTGTCCCTAGACTTTCTTCAAGATAGTTTCTGACAATCCCTTGACTATTCTTTGGGATGGATCTTTGTCCCTGAAATTTCTTCGAGATAGTTTCTGACAATTTCTTGACTATTCTTCGGGATGGATCTTTGTCCCTCGGAGTTTCTTCGAAAAAGTTTCTTACTATTTCTGGCCAATTCATTGGGACTGCTCTTTCTCCCTGGACTTTCTTCGAGATAGTTTCTTACTTTCTTTGGCCTAATCTTTGGGACGGATCTTTGTCCCTGGACATTCTTCGAGATAGTTTTTGACAACCTATGGATTATTCTTCGGGACGGATCTTTGTCGCTGGACTTTTTTAGAGATAGTTTCTGACTATCTGTGGCCTATTCTTTGGGACGGATCTTTGTCCCTGGATTTTTTTCGAGATAGTTTCTGACAATCTCTGGCCTATTCTTTGGGATGGATCTTTGTCCCTGGACTTTCTTCGAGATACCTTTTGAATATCTCTGGACAATTCTTCGGGACGGACCTTTGTCCATTGACTTTTTTCGAGATAGTTTCTGACTATCTCTAGATTATTCTTTGGGACGGACTTTGTCCATGGACTTTGTTCGAGATAGTCTTTGACTATCTCAGGCCTATTCTTTGGGACGGATCTTTGTCCCTGGATTTTCTTCGAGATAGTTTCTGACTATCTCTGGACTAGTCTTCGGGATAGATCTTTGTCCCTGGACTTTCTTCGAGATAGTTTCTGACAATTTCTGGACTATTCTTCGGGACGGGTCTTTGTCCCTCGGACATTCTTCGAAATAGTTTCTTACTATTTCTGGCCAATTCTTTGGGACGGATCTTTGTCCCTGAACTTTCTTCGAGATAGTTTCTGACTATCTTTGGACTATTCTTCGGGACAGATCTTTGTCCCTGGACTTTCTTCGAGATAGTTTCTGACAATTTCTGGACTATTCTTCGGGACGAATCTTAGTCCCTCGGACTTTCTTCGAGATAGTTTCTTACTATCTCTGGCCAATTCTTTGGGACGGATCTTTGTCCCTGAACTTTCTTCGAGACAGTTTTTGACTATCTCTGGACTATTATTCGGGACGGATCTTTGTCCCTGGACTTTCTTTGAGAAAGTTTCTAACTATCTCCGGCCTATTCTTTAGGACGGATCTTTGTCCCTGGACTTTTTTCGAGATTGTTTCTAACTATCTCTGGCCTATTCTTTGGGACGCATCTTTGTCCCTAGACTTTCTTCAAGATAGTTTCTGACTATCCCTTGACTATTCTTTGGGATGGATCTTTGTCCCTGAAATTTCTTCGAGATAGTTTCTGACAATTTCTTGACTATTCTTCGGGGTGGATCTTTGTCCCTCGTAGTTTCTTCGAAAAAGTTTCTTACTATTTCTGGCCAATTCTTTGGGACTGCTCTTTCTCCCTGGACTTTCTTCGAGATAGTTTCTTACTTTCTTTGGCCTAATCTTTGGGACGGATCTTTGTCCCTGGACCTTCTTCGAGATAGTTTTTGACAACCTATGGATTATTCTTCGGGACGGATCTTTGTCGCTGGACTTTTTCAGAGATAGTTTCTGACTATCTGTGGCCTATTCTTTGGGACGGATCTTTGTCCCTGGATTTTTTTCGAGATAGTTTCTGACAATCTCTGGCCTATTCTTTGGGATGGATCTTTGTCCCTGGACTTTCTTCGAGATACCTTTTGAATATCTCTGGACAATTCTTCGGGACGGACCTTTGTCCATTGACTTTCTTCGAGATAGTTTCTGACTATCTCTAGATTATTCTTTGGGACGGACTTTGTCCATGGACTTTGTTCGAGATAGTCTTTGACTATCTCAGGCCTATTCTTTGGGACGGATCTTTGTCCCTGGATTTTCTTCGAGATAGTTTCTGACTATCTCTGGACTAGTCTTCGGGATAGATCTTTGTCCCTAGACTTTCTTCGAGATAGTTTCTGACAATTTCTGGACTATTCTTCGGGACGGATCTTTGTCCCTCGGACATTCTTCGAAATAGTTTCTTAATATTTCTGGCCAATTCTTTGGGACGGATCTTTGTCCCTGAACTTTCTTCGAGATAGTTTCTGACTATCTTTGGACTATTCTTCGGGACAGATCTTTGTCCCTGGACTTTCTTCGAGATAGTTTCTGACAATTCCTGGACTATTCTTCGTGACGAATCTTAGTCCCTCGGACTTTCTTCGAGATAGTTTCTTACTATCTCTGGCCAATTCTTTGGGACGGATCTTTGTCCCTGAACTTTCTTCGAGACAGTTTTTGACTATCTCTGGACTATTATTCGGGACGGATCTTTGTCCCTGGACTTTCTTTGAGAAAGTTTCTAACTATCTCCGGCCTATTCTTTAGGACGGATCTTTGTCCCTGGACTTTTTTCGAGATTGTTTCTAACTATCTCTGGCCTATTCTTTGGGACGGATCTTTGTCCATAGACTTTCTTCAAGATAGTTTCTGACTATCCCTTGACTATTCTTTGGGATGGATCTTTGTCCCTGAAATTTCTTCGAGATAGTTTCTGACAATTTTTGGACTATTCTTCGGGATGGATTTTTGTCCCTCGGAGTTTCTTCGAAAAAGTTTCTTACTATTTCTGGCCAATTCTTTCGGACTGCTCTTTGTCCCTGGACTTTCTTCGAGATAGTTTCTTACTTTCTTTGGCCTAATCTTTGGGACGGATCTTTGTCCCTGGACCTTCTTCGAGATAGTTTTTGACAACCTATGGATTATTCTTCGGGACGGATCTTTGTCGCTGGACTTTTTTAGAGATAGTTTCTGACTATCTGTGGCCTATTCTTTGGGACGGATCTTTGTCCCTGGATTTTTTTCGAGATAGTTTCTGACAATCTCTGGCCTATTCTTTGGGATGGATCTTTGTCCCTGGACTTTCTTCGAGATAGTTTCTGACAATTTCTGGACTATTCTTCGGGACGAATCTTTGTCCCTCAGACTTTCTTCGAGATAGTTTCTGACTATCTCCGGCCTATTCTTTAGGACGGATCTTTGTCCTTGGACTTTTTTCGAGATTGTTTCTAACTATCTCTGGCCTATTCTTTGGGACGGATCTTTGTCCATAGACTTTCTTCAAGATAGTTTCTGACTATCCCTTGACTATTCTTTGGGATGGATCTTTGTCCCTGAAATTTCTTCGAGATAGTTTCTGACAATTTTTGGACTATTCTTCGGGATGGACTTTTGTCCCTCGGAGTTTCTTTGAAAAAGTTTCTTACTATTTCTTGCCAATTCTTTGGGACAGCTCTTTGTCCCTGGACTTTCTTCGAGATAGTTTCTTACTTTCTTTGGCCTATTCTTTGGGACGGATCTTTGTCCCTGGACTTTCTTCGAGATAGTTTTTGACTACCTATGGACTATTATTCGGGACGGATCTTTGTCCCTTGACTTTCTTCGAGAAAGTTTCTGACTATCTCCGGCCTATTCTTTAGGACGGATCTTTGTCCCTGGACTTTTTTCGAGATTGTTTCTAACTATCTCTGGCCTATTCTTTGGGACGGATCTTTGTCCATAGACTTTCTTCAAGATAGTTTCTGACTATCCCTTGACTATTCTTTGGGATGGATCTTTGTCCCTGAAATTTCTTCGAGATAGTTTCTGACAATTTTTGGACTATTCTTCGGGATGGATTTTTGTCCCTCGGAGTTTCTTCGAAAAAGTTTCTTACTATTTCTGGCCAATTCTTTGGGACTGCTCTTTGTCCCTGGACTTTCTTCGAGATAGTTTCTTACTTTCTTTGGCCTAATCTTTGGGACGGATCTTTGTCCCTGGACCTTCTTCGAGATAGTTTTTGACAACCTATGGATTATTCTTCGGGACGGATCTTTGTCGCTGGACTTTTTTAGAGATAGTTTCTGACTATCTGTGGCCTATTTTTTGGGACGGATCTTTGTCCCTGGATTTTTTTCGAGATAGTTTCTGACAATCTCTGGCCTATTCTTTTGGATGGATCTTTGTCCCTGGACTTTCTTCGAGATAGTTTCTGACAATTTCTGGACTATTCTTCGGGACGAATCTTTGTCCCTCAGACTTTCTTCGAGATAGTTTCTGACTATCTCCGGCCTATTCTTTAGGACGGATCTTTGTCCTTGGACTTTTTTCGAGATTGTTTCTAACTATCTCTGGCCTATTCTTTGGGACGGATCTTTGTCCCTAGACTTTCTTCAAGATAGTTTCTGACTATCCCTTGACTATTCTTTGGGATGGATCTTTGTTCTGAAATTTCTTCGAGATAGTTTCTGACAATTTCTGGACTATTCTTCGGGATGGATCTTTGTCCCTCGGAGTTTCTTCGAAAAAGTTTCTTACTATTTCTGGCCAATTCTTTGGGACTGCTCTTTGTCCCTAAACTTTCTTCGAGATAGTTTCTTACTTTCTTTGGCCTATTCTTTGGGACGGATCTTTGTCCCTGGACTTTCTTCGAGATAGTTTTTGACCTTCTATGGACTATTCTTCGGGACGGATCTTTGTCGCTGGACTTTCTTAAAGATAGTTTCTGACTATCTGTGGCCTATTCTTTAGGACGGATCTTTGTCCCTGGATTTTCTTTGAGATAGTTTCTGACAATCTCTGGCCTATTCTTTGGGATGGATCTTTGTCCCTGGACTTTCTTTGAGATAGTTTTTGAATATCTCTGGACAATTCTTCGGGACGGACCTTTGTCCATGGACTTTCTTCGAGATAGTTTCTGACTATCTCTAGATTATTCTTTGGGACGGACTTTGTCCATGAACTTAGTTCCCTATTCTTTGGGACGGATCTTTGTCCCTGGACTTTCTTCGAGATAGTTTCTAATTATCTGTGGTCTAGTATTCGGGACAGATCTTTGTCCCTGGACTTTCTTCGAGATAGTATCTGACAATTTCTGGACTATTCTTCAGGATGGATCTTTGTCCCTCGGACTTTCTTCGAAATAGTTTCTTACTATTTCTGGCCAATTCTTTAGGACGGATCTTTGTCCCTGGACTTTCTTCGAGATAGTTTCTTACTTTATTTGGCCTATTCTTTGGGACGGATCTTTGTCCCTGGACTTTCTTCGAGATAGTTTATGACTACCTATGGATTGTTCTTCGGGACGGATCTTTGTCGCTGGACTTTTTTAGAGATAGTTTCTGACTATCTGTGGCTTATTCTTTGGGACGGATCTTTGTCCCTGGATTTTTTTCGAGATAGTTTCTGACAATCTCTGGCCTATTCTTTGGGATGGATCTTTGTCCCTGGACTTTCTTCGAGATACCTTTTGAATATCTCTGGACAATTCTTCGCGACGGACCTTGGTCCATTGACTTTCTTCGAGATAGTTTCTGACTGTCCCTAGATTATTCGTTGGGACGGACTTTGTTCGAGATAGTCTTTGACTATCTCAGGCCTATACTTTGGGACGGATCTTTGTCCCAGGATTTTCTTCGAGATAGTTTCTGACTATCTCTGGACTAGTCTTCGGGACAGATCTTTGTCCCTGGACTTTCTTCGAGATAGTTTCTGACAATTTCTAGACTATTCTTCGGGACAGATCTTTGTCCCTCGGACATTCTTCGAAATAGTTTCTTACTATTTCTGGCCAATTCTTTGGGACGGATCTTTGTCCCTGAACTTTCTTCGAGATAGTTTCTGACTATCTTTGGACTATTCTTCGGGACAGATCTTTGTCCCTGGACTTTCTTCGAGATAGTTTCTGACAATTTCTGGACTATTCTTCGGGACGAATCTTAGTCCCTCGGACTTTCTTCGAGATAGTTTCTTACTATCTCTGGCCAATTCTTTGGGACGGATCTTTGTCCCTGGACTTTCTTCGAGACAGTTTTTGACTATCTCTGGACTATTATTCGGGACGGATCTTTGTCCCTGGACTTTCTTTGAGAAAGTTTCTAACTATCTCCGGCCTATTCTTTAGGACGGATCTTTGTCCCTGGACTTTTTTCGAGATTGTTTCTAACTATCTCTGGCCTATTCTTTGGGACGCATCTTTGTCCCTAGACTTTCTTCAAGATAGTTTCTGACTATCCATTGACTATTCTTTGGGATGGATCTTTGTCCCTGAAATTTCTTCGAGATAGTTTCTGACAATTTCTGGACTATTCTTCGGGATGGATCTTTGTCCCTCGGAGTTTCTTCGAAAAAGTTTCTTACTATTTCTTGCCAATTCTTTGGGACAGCTCTTTGTCCCTGGACTTTCTTCGAGATAGTTTCTTACTTTCTTTGGCCTATTCTTTGGGACGGATCTTTGTCCCTGGACGTTCTTCGAGATAGTTTTTGACTACCTATGGACTATTATTCGGGACGGATCATTGTCCCTTGACTTTCTTCGAGAAAGTTTCTGACTATCTCCGGCCTATTCTTTAGGACGGATCTTTGTCCCTGGACTTTTTTCGAGATTGTTTCTAACTATCTCTGGCCTATTCTTTGGGACGGATCTTTGTCCATAGACTTTCTTCAAGATAGTTTCTGACTATCCCTTGACTATTCTTTGAGATGGATCTTTGTCCCTGAAATTTCTTCGAGATAGTTTCTGACAATTTTTGGACTATTCTTCGGGATGGATTTTTGTCCCTCGGAGTTTCTTCGAAAAAGTTTCTTACTATTTCTGGCCAATTCTTTGGGACTGCTCTTTGTCCCTGGACTTTCTTCGAGATAGTTTCTTACTTTCTTTGGCCTAATCTTTGGGACGGATCTTTGTCCCTGGACCTTCTTCGAGATAGTTTTTGACAATCTATGGATTATTCTTCGGGACGGATCTTTGTCGCTGGACTTTTTTAGAGATAGTTTCTGACTATCTGTGGCCTATTCTTTGGGACGGATCTTTGTCCCTGGATTTTTTTCGAGATAGTTTCTGACAATCTCTGGCCTATTCTTTGGGATGGATCTTTGTCCCTGGACTTTCTTCGAGATAGTTTCTGACAATTTCTGGACTATTCTTCGGGACGAATCTTTGTCCCTCGGACTTTCTTCGAGATAGTTTCTGACTATCTCCGGCCTATTCTTTAGGACGGATCTTTGTCCTTGCACTTTTTTCGAGATTGTTTCTAACTATCTCTGGCCTTTTCTTTGGGACGGATCTTTGTCCCTAGACTTTCTTCAAGATAGTTTCTGACTATCCCTTGACTATTCTTTGGGATGGATCTTTGTCCTGAAATTTCTTCGAGATAGTTTCTGACAATTTCTGGACTATTCTTCGGGATGGATCTTTGTCCCTCGGAGTTTCTTCGAAAAAGTTTCTTACTATTTCTGGCCAATTCTTTGGGACTGCTCTTTGTCCCTAAACTTTCTTCGAGATAGTTTCTTACTTTCTTTGGCCTATTCTTTGGGACGGATCTTTGTCCCTGGACTTTCTTCGAGATAGTTTTTGACTTCCTATGGACTATTCTTCGGGACGGATCTTTGTCGCTGGACTTTCTTAGAAATAGTTTCTGACTATCTGTGGCCTATTCTTTAGGACGGATCTTTGTCCCTGGATTTTCTTTGAGATAGTTTCTGACAATCTCTGGCCTATTCTTTGGGATGGATCTTTGTCCCTTGACTTTCTTCGAGATAGTTTTCGAATATCTCTGGACAATTCTTCGGGACGGACCTTTGTCCATGGACTTTCTTCGAGATAGTTTCTGACTATCTCTAGATTATTCTTTGGGACGGACTTTGTCCATGGACTTAGTTCCCTATTCTTTGGGACGGATCTTTGTCCCTGGACTTTCTTCGAGATAGTTTCTGACTATCTCTGGACTAGTCTTCGGGACAGATCTTTGTCCCTGGATTTCTTCGAGATAGTTTCTGACAATTTCTGGACTATTCTTCGGGACGGATCTTTGTCCCTCGGACATTCTTCGAAATAGTTTCTTACTATTTCTGGCCAATTCTTTGGGACGGATCTTTGTCCCTGAACTTTCTTCGAGATAGTTTCTGAATATCTTTGGACTATTCTTCAGGACAGATCTTTGTCCCTGGACTTTCTTCGAGATAGTTTTTGACTACCTATGGACTATTCTTCGGGACGGATCTTTGTCGCTGGACTTTCTTAGAGATAGTTTCTGACTATCTGTGGCCTATTCTTTGGGACGGATCTTTGTCCCTGGATTTTCTTTGAGATAGTTTCTGACAATCTCTGGCCTATTCTTTGGAATGGATCTTTGTCCCTGGACTTTCTTCGAGATACCTTTTGAATATCTCTGGACAATTCTTTGGGACGGACCTTTGTACATTGACTTTTTTCGAGATAGTTTCTAACTATCTCTATTATTCTTTGGGACGGACTTTGTCCATGGACTTTGTTCGAGATAGTCTTTGACTATCTCAGGCCTATTCTTTGGGACGGATCTTTGTCCCTGGATTTTTTTCGAGATAGTTTCTGACTATCTCTGGACTAGTCTTCGGGACAGATCGTTGTCCCTGGACTTTCTTCGAGATAGTTTCTGACGATTTCTGGACGATTCTTCGGGACGGATCTTTGTCCGTCGGACATTCTTCGAAATAGTTTCTTACTATTTCTGGCCAATTCTTTGGGACGGATCTTTGTCCCTGTACTTTCTTCGAGATAGTTTCTGACTATCTTTGGACTATTCTTTGGGACAGATCTTTGTCCCTGGACTTTCTTCGAGATAGTTTCTGACAATTTCTGGACTATTCTTCGGGACGAATCTTTGTCCCTCGGACTTTCTTCGAGATAGTTTCTTACTATCTCTGGCCAATACTTTGAGACGGATCTTTGTCCCAGAACTTTCTTCGAGACAGTTTTTGACTATCTCTGGACTATTATTCGGGACGGATCTTTGTCTCTGGACTTTCTTCGAGAAAGTTTCTGACTATGTCCGGCCTATTCTTTAGGACGGATCTTTGTCCCTGGACTTTTTTCGAGATTATTGTTTCTAACTATCTCTGGCCTATTCTTTGGGACGGATCTTTGTCCCTAGACTTTCTTCAAGATAGTTTCTGACTATCCCTTGACTATTCTTTGGGATGGATCTTTTTGTCCCTGAAATTTCTTCGAGATAGTTTCTGACAATTTCTGGACTATTCTTCGGGATGGATCTTTGTCCCTCGGAGTTTCTTCGAAAAAGTTTCTTACTATTTCTGGCCAATTCTTTGGGACTGCTCTTTCTCCCTGGACTTTCTTCGAGATAGTTTCTTACTTTCTTTGGCCTAATCTTTGGGACGGATCTTTGTCCCTGGACCTTCTTCGAGATAGTTTTTGACAACCTATGGATTATTCTTCGGGACGGATCTTTGTCGCTGGACTTTTTTAGAGATAGTTTCTGACTATCTGTGGCCTATTCTTTGGGACGGATCTTTGTCCCTGGATTTTTTTCGAGATAGTTTCTAATCTCTGGCCTATTCTTTGGGATGGATCTTTGTCCCTGGACTTTCTTCGAGATAGTTTTTGAATATCTCTGGACAATTCTTCGGGAAGGACCTTTGTCCATGGACTTTCTTCGAGATAGTTTCTGACTATCTCTAGATTATTCTTTGGGACGGACTTTGTCCATGGACTTAGTTCGAGATAGTCTTTGACCATCTCTGACCTATTCTTTGGGACGGATCTTTGTCCCTGGATTTTCTTCGAGATAGTTTCTGACTATCTCTGGACTAGTCTTCGGGATAGATCTTTGTCCCTGGACTTTCTTCGAGATAGTTTCTGACAATTTCTGGACTATTCTTCGGGTCGGGTCTTTGTCCCTCGGACATTCTTCGAAATAGTTTCTTACTATTTCTGGCCAATTCTTTGGGACGGATCTTTGTCCCTGAACTTTCTTCGAGATAGTTTCTGACTATATTTGGACTATTCTTCGGGACAGATCTTTGTCCCTGGACTTTCTTCGAGATTGTTTCTGACAATTTCTGGACTATTCTTCGGGACGAATCTTAGTCCCTCGGACTTTCTTCGAGATAGTTTCTTACTATCTCTGGCCAATTCTTTGGGACTGCTCTTTCTCCCTGGACTTTCTTCTAGATAGTTACTGACTATCTTTGGCCTATTCTTTGGGATGGATCTTTGTCCCTGGACTTTCTTCGAGATAGTTTTTGACTACCTATGGACAATTCTTCGGGACGGATCTTTGTCGCTGGACTTTCTTAGAGATAGTTTCTGACTATCCGTGGCCTGTTCTTTGTGACGGATCTTTGTCCCTGGATTTTCTTTGAGATAGTTTCTGACAATCTCTGGCCTATTCTTTGGGATGGATCTTTGTCCCTGGACTTTCTTCGAGATAGTTTTTGAATATCTCTGGACAATTCTTCGGGAAGGACCTTTGTCCATGGACTTTCTTCGAGATAGTTTCTCACTATCTCTAGATTATTCTTTGGGACGGACTTTGTCCGTGGACTTAGTTCGAGATAGTCTTTGACCATCTCTGGCCTATTCTTTGGGACGGATCTTTGTCCCTGGATTTTCTTCGAGATAGTTTCTGACTATCTGTGGACTAGTCTTCGGGACAGATCTTTGTCCCTGGACTTTCTTCGAGATAGTTTCTGACAATTTCTGGACTATTCTTCAGGATGGATCTTTGTCCCTCAGACTTTCTTCAAAATAGTTTCTTACTATTTCTGGCCAATTCTTTGGGACGGATCTTTGTCCCTGGACTTTCTTCGAGATAGTTTCTTACTTTCATTAGCCTATTCTTTGGGACGGTTCTTTGTCTCTGGACTTTCTTCGAGATAGTTTTTGACTACCTATGGACTATTCTTCGGGACGGAACTTTGTCGCTGGACTTTCTTAGAGATAGTTTCTGACTATCTGTGGCCTGTTCTTTGGGACGGATCTTTGTCCCTGGATTTTCTTTGAGATAGTTTCTGACAATCTCTAGCCTATTCTTTGGGATGGATCTTTGTCCCTTGACTTTCTTCGAGATAGTTTTTGAATATCTCTGGACAATTCTTCGGGACGGACCTTTGTCCATGGACTTTCTTCGAGATAGTTTCTGACTATCTCTAGATTATTCTTTGGGACGGACTTTGTCCATGGACTTAGTTCCCTATTCTTTGGGACGGATCTTTGTCCCTGGATTTTCGTCGAGATAGTTTCTGAATATCTGTGGACTAGTCTTCGGGACAGATCTTTGTCCCTGGACTTTCTTCGAGATAGTTTCTGACAATTTCTGGACTATTCTTCGGGATGGATCTTTGTCCCTCGGAGTTTCTTCGAAAAAGTTTCTTACTATTTCTGGCCAATTCTTTGGGACTGCTCTTTGTCCCTGAACTTTCTTCGAGATAGTTTCTTACTTTCTTTGGCCTATTCTTAGGGACGGATCTTTGTCTCTGGACTTTCTTCGAGATAGTTTTTGACTACCTATGGACTATTCTTCGGGACGGATCTTTGTCGCTGGACTTTCTTAGAGATAGTTTCTGACTATCTGTGGCCTATTCTTTGGGATGGATCTTTGTCCCTGGATTTTCTTTGAGATAGTTTCTGACAATCTCTGGCCTATTCTTTGGGATGGATCTTTGTCCCTGGACTTTCTTCGAGATACCTTTTGAATATCTCTGGACAATTCTTTGGGACGGACCTTTGTACATTGACTTTTTTCGAGATAGTTTCTGACTATCTCTATTATTCTTTGGGACGGACTTTGTCCATGGACTTTGTTCGAGATAGTCTTTGACTATCTCAGGCCTATTCTTTGGGACGGATCTTTGTCCCTGGATTTTCTTCGAGATAGTTTCTGACTATCTCTGGACTAGTCTTCGGGACAGATCGTTGTCCCTGGACTTTCTTCGAGATAGTTTCTGACAAATTCTGGACGATTCTGCGGGACGGATCTTTGTCCGTCGGACATTCTTCGAAATAGTTTCTTACTATTTCTGGCCAATTCTTTGGGACGGATCTTTGTCCCTGAACTTTCTTCGAGATAGTTTCTGACTATCTTTGGACAATTCTTTGGGACAGATCTTTGTCCCTGGACTTTCTTCGAGATAGTTTCTGACAATTTCTGGACTATTCTTCGGGACGAATCTTTGTCCCTCGGACTTTCTTCGAGATAGTTTCTTACTATCTCTGGCCAATTCTTTGGGACGGATCTTTGTCCCAGAACTTTCTTCGAGACAGTTTTTGACTATCTCTGGACTATTATTCGGGACGGATCTATGTCCCTGGACTTTCTTCGAGAAAGTTTCTGACTATCTCCGGCCTATTCTTTAGGACGGATCTTTGTCCCTGGACTTTTTTCGAGATTACTGTTTCTAACTATCTCTGGCCTATTCTTTGGGACGGATCTTTGTCCCTAGACTTTCTTCAAGATAGTTTCTGACTATCCCTTGACTATTCTTCGGGATGGATCTTTGTCCCTCGGAGTTTCTTCGAAAAAGTTTCTTACTATTTCTGGCCAATTCTTTGGGACTGCTCTTTGTCCCTGAACTTTCTTCGAGATAGTTTCTTACTTTCTTTGGCCTATTCTTTCGGACGGATCTTTGTCTCTGGACTTTCTTCGAGATAGTTTTTGACTACCTATGGACTATTCTTCGGGACGGATCTTTGTCGCTGGACTTTCTTAGAGATAGTTTCTGACTATCTGTGGCCTATTCTCTGGGACGGATCTTTGTCCCTGGATTTTCTTTGAGATAGTTTCTGACAATCTCTGGCCTATTCTTTGGGATGGATCTTTGTCCCTGGACTTTCTTCGAGATACCTTTTGAATATCTCTGGACAATTCTTTGGGACGGACCTTTGTACATTGACTTTTTTCGAGATAGTTTCTGACTATCTCTATTATTCTTTGGGACGGACTTTGTCCATGGACTTTGTTCGAGATAGTCTTTGACTATCTCAGGCCTATTCTTTGGGACGGATCTTTGTCCCTGGATTTTCTTCGAGATAGTTTCTGACTATCTCTGGACTAGTCTTCGGGACAGATCGTTGTCCCTGGACTTTCTTCGAGATAGTTTCTGACAAATTCTGGACGATTCTTCGGGACGGATCTTTGTCCGTCGGACATTCTTCGAAATAGTTTCTTACTATTTCTGGCCAATACTTTGGGACGGATCTTTGTCCCTGAACTTTCTTCGAGATAGTTTCTGACTATCTTTGGACAATTCTTTGGGACAGATCTTTGTCCCTGGACTTTCTTCGAGATAGTTTCTGACAATTTCTGGACTATTCTTCGGGACGAATCTTTGTCCCTCGGACTTTCTTCGAGATAGTTTCTTACTATCTCTGGCCAATTCTTTGGGACGGATCTTTGTCCCAGAACTTTCTTCGAGACAGTTTTTGACTATCTCTGGACTATTATTCGGGACGGATCTATGTCCCTGGACTTTCTTCGAGAAAGTTTCTGACTATCTCCGGCCTATTCTTTAGGACGGATCTTTGTCCCTGGACTTTTTTCGAGATTACTGTTTCTAACTATCTCTGGCCTATTCTTTGGGACGGATCTTTGTCCCTAGACTTTCTTCAAGATAGTTTCTGACTATCCCTTGACTATTCTTCGGGATGGATCTTTTTGTCCCTGAAATTTCTTCGAGATAGTTTCTGACAATTTCTGGACTATTCTTCGGGATGGATCTTTGTCCCTCGGAGTTTCTTCGAAAAAGTTTCTTACTATTTCTGGCCAATTCTTTGAGACTGCTCTTTGTCCCTGAACTTTTTTCGAGATAGTTTCTTACTTTCATTAGCCTATTCTTTGGGACGGTACTTTGTCCCTGGACTTTCTTCGAGATAGTTTTTGACAACCTATGGACAATTCTTCGGGACGGATCTTTGTCGCTGGACTTTCTTAGAGATAGTTTCTGACTATCCGTGGCCTGTTCTTTGTGACGGATCTTTGTCCCTGGATTTTCTTTGAGATAGTTTCTGACAATCTCTGGCCTATTCTTTGGGATGGATCTTTGTCCCTGGACTTTCTTCGAGATAGTTTTTGAATATCTCTGGACAATTCTTCGGGAAGGACCTTTGTCCATGGACTTTCTTCGAGATAGTTTCTGACTATCTCTAGATTATTCTTTGGGACGGACTTTGTCCATGGACTTAGTTCGAGATAGTCTTTGACCATCTCTGACCTATTCTTTGGGACGGATCTTTGTCCCTGGATTTTCTTCGAGATAGTTTCTGACTATCTGTGGACTAGTCTTAGGGACAGATCTTTGTCCCTGGACTTTCTTCGAGATAGTTTCTGACAATTTCTGGACTATTCTTCAGGATGGATCTTTGTCCCTCGGACTTTCTTCGAAATAGTTTCTTACTATTTCTGGCCAATTCTTTGGGACGGATCTTTGTCCCTGGACTTTCTTCGAGATAGTTTCTTACTTTCATTAGCCTATTCTTTGGGACGGTTCTTTGTCTCTGGACTTTCTTCGAGATAGTTTTTGACTACCTATGGACTATTCTTCGGGACGGATCTTTGTCGCTGGACTTTCTTAGAGATAGTTTCTGACTATTTGTGGCCTGTTCTTTGGGACGGATCTTTGTCCCTGGATTTTCTTTGAGATAGTTTCTGACAATCTCTGGCCTATTCTTTGGGATGGATCTTTGTCCCTTGACTTTCTTCGAGATAGTTTTTGAATATCTCTGGACAATTCTTCGGGACGGACCTTTGTCCATGGACTTTCTTCGAGATAGTTTCTGACTATCTCTAGATTATTCTTTGGGACGGACTTTGTCCATGGACTTAGTTCCCTATTCTTTGGGACGGATCTTTGTCCCTGGATTTTCTTCGAGATAGTTTCTGAATATCTGTGGACTAGTCTTCGGGACAGATCTTTGTCCCTGGACTTTCTTCGAGATAGTTTCTGACAATTTCTGGACTATTCTTCGGGATGGATCTTTGTCCCTCGGAGTTTCTTCGAAAAAGTTTCTTACTATTTCTGGCCAATTCTTTGGGACTGCTCTTTGTCCCTGAACTTTCTTCGAGATAGTTTCTTACTTTCTTTGGCCTATTCTTTGGGACGGATCTTTGTCTCTGGACTTTCTTCGAGATAGTATTTGACTACCTATGGACTATTCTTCGGGACGGATCTTTGTCGCTGGACTTTCTTAGAGATAGTTTCTGACTATCTGTGGCCTGTTCTTTGGGACGGATCTTTGTCCCTGGATTTTCTTTGAGATAGTTTCTGACAATCTCTGGCCTATTCTTTGGGATGGATCTTTGTCCCTGGACTTTCTTCGAGATAGTTTTTGAATATCTCTGGATAATTCTTCGGGACAGACCTTTGTCCATGGACTTTCTTCGAGATAGTATCTGACTATCTCTAGATTATTCTTTGGGACGGACTTTGTCCATGGACTTAGTTCGAGATAGTCTTTGACCATCTCTGTCCTATTCTTTGGGACGGATCGTTGTCCCTGGATTTTCTTCGAGATAGTTTCTGACTATCTGTGGACTAGTCTTCGGGACAGATCTTTGTCCCTGGACTTTCTTCGAGATAGTTTCTGACAATTTCTGGACTATTCTTCAGGATGGATCTTTGTCCCTCGGACTTTCTTCGAAATAGTTTCTTACTATTTCTGGCCAATTCTTTGGGACGGATCTTTGTCCCTTGACTTTCTTCGAGATAGTTTCTTACTTTCATTAGCCTATTCTTTGGGACGGTTCTTTGTCCCTGGACTTTCTTCGAGATAGTTTTTGACTACCTATGGACTATTCTTCGGGACGGATCTTTGTCGCTGGACTTTCTTAGAGATAGTTTCTGACTATCTGTGGCCTGTTCTTTGGGACGGATCTTTGTCCCTGGATTTTCTTTGAGATAGTTTCTGACAATCTCTGGCCTATTCTTTGGGATGGATCTTTGTCCCTTGACTTTCTTCGAGATAGTTTTTGATTATCTCTTGACAATTCTTCGGGACGGACATTTGTCCATGGACTTTCTTCAAGATAGTTTCTGACTATCTCTAGATTATTCTTTGGGACGGACTTTGTCCATGGACTTAGTTCCCTATTCTTTGGGACGGATATTTGTCCCAGGATTTTCTTCGAGATAGTTTCTGAATATCTGTGGACTAGTCTTCGGGACAGATCTTTGTCCCTGGACTTTCTTCGAGATAGTTTCTGACAATTTCTGGACTATTCTTCAGGATGGATCTTTGTCCCTCGGACTTTCTTCGAAATAGTTTCTTACTATTTCTGGCCAATTCTTTGGGACGGATCTTTGTCCCTGGACTTTCTTCGAGATAGTTTCTTACTTTCATTAGCCTATACTTTGGGACGGTTCTTTGTCCCTGGACTTTCTTCGAGATAGTTTTTGACTACCTATGGACTATTCTTCGGGACGGATCTTTGTCGCTGGACTTTCTTAGAGATAGTTTCTGACTATCTGTGGCCTGTTCTTTGGGACGGATCTTTGTCCCTGGATTTTCTTTGAGATAGTTTATGACAATCTCTGGCCTATTCTTTGGGATGGATCTTTGTCCCTTGACTTTCTTCGAGATAGTTTTTGAATATCTCTTGACAATTCTTCGGGACGGACCTTTGTCCATGGACTTTCTTCGAGATAGTTTCTGACTATCTCTGGATTATTCTTTGGGACGGACTTTGTCCATGGACTTAGTTCCCTATTCTTTGGGACGGATCTTTGTCCCAGGATTTTCTTCGAGATAGTTTCTGAATATCTGTGGACTAGTCTTCGGGACAGATCTTTGTCCCTGGACTTTCTTCGAGATAGTTTCTGACAATTTCTGGACTATTCTTCAGGATGGATCTTTGTCCCTCGGACTTTCTTCGAAATAGTTTCTTACTATTTCTGGCCAATTCTTTGGGACGGATCTTTGTCCCTGGACTTTCTTCGACATAGTTTCTTACATTCTTTGGCCTATTCTTTAGGACGGATCTTTGTCCCTGGACTTTCTTCGAGATTGTTTTTGACTACCTATGGACTATTCTTCGGGACGGATCTTTGTCGCTGGACTTTCTTAGAGATAGTTTCTGACTATCTGTGGCCTATTCCTTGGGACGGATCTTTGTCCCTGGATTTTCTTCGAGATAGTTTCTTACAATCTCTGGCCTATTCTTTGGGATGGATCTTTGTCCATGGACTTTCTTCGAGATAGTTTTTGAATATCTCTGGACAATTCTTCGGGATGCACCTTTGTCCATGGACTTTCTTCGAGATAGTTTCTGACTATCTCTAGATTATTCTTTGGGACAGACTTTGTCCATGGCCTTAGTTCAAGATAGTCTTTGACCATCTCTGGCCTATTCTTTGAGATGGATCTTTGTCCCTGGATTTTCTACGAGATAGTTTCTGACTATCTGTGGACTAGTCTTCGGGACAGATCTTTGTCCCTGGACTTTCTTCGAGATAGTTTCTGACAATTTCTGGACTATTCTTCGGGATGGATCTTTGTCCCTCGGACTTTCTTCGAAATAGTTTCTTACTATTTCTGGCCAATTCTTTGGGACGGATCTTTGTCCCTGGACTTTATTCGAGATAGTTTCTTACTTTCATTAGCCTATTCTTTGGGACGGTTCTTTGTCCCTGGACTTTCTTCGAGATAGTTTCTGACAATTTCTGGACTATTCTTCGGGACGGATCTTTGTCCCTGGATTTTCTTTGAGATAGTTTCTGACAATCTCTGGCCTATTCTTTGGGATGGATCTTTGTCCCTGGACTTTCTTCGAGATAGTTTTTGAATATCTCTGGACAATTCTTCGGGAAGGACCTTTGTCCATGGACTTTCTTCGAGATAGTTTCTGACTATCTCTAGATTATTCTTTGGGACGGACTTTGTCCATGGACTTAGTTCGAGATAGTCTTTGACCATCTCTGACCTATTCTTTGGGACGGATCTTTGTCCCTGGATTTTCTTCGAGATAGTTTCTGACTATCTGTGGACTAGTCTTAGGGACAGATCTTTGTCCCTGGACTTTCTTCGAGATAGTTTCTGACAATTTCTGGACTATTCTTCAGGATGGATCTTTGTCCCTCGGACTTTCTTCGAAATAGTTTCTTACTATTTCTGGCCAATTCTTTGGGACGGATCTTTGTCCCTGGACTTTCTTCGAGATAGTTTCTTACTTTCATTAGCCTATTCTTTGGGACGGTTCTTTGTCTCTGGACTTTCTTCGAGATAGTTTTTGACTACCTATGGACTATTCTTCGGGACGGATCTTTGTCGCTGGACTTTCTTAGAGATAGTTTCTGACTATTTGTGGCCTGTTCTTTGGGACGGATCTTTGTCCCTGGATTTTCTTTGAGATAGTTTCTGACAATCTCTAGCCTATTCTTTGGGATGGATCTTTGTCCCTTGACTTTCTTCGAGATAGTTTTTGAATATCTCTGGACAATTCTTCGGGACGGACCTTTGTCCATGGACTTTCTTCGAGATAGTTTCTGACTATCTCTAGATTATTCTTTGGGACGGACTTTGTCCATGGACTTAGTTCCCTATTCTTTGGGACGGATCTTTGTCCCTGGATTTTCTTCGAGATAGTTTCTGAATATCTGTGGACTAGTCTTCGGGACAGATCTTTGTCCCTGGACTTTCTTCGAGATAGTTTCTGACAATTTCTGGACTATTCTTCGGGATGGATCTTTGTCCCTCGGAGTTTCTTCGAAAAAGTTTCTTACTATTTCTGGCCAATTCTTTGGGACTGCTCTTTGTCCCTGAACTTTCTTCGAGATAGTTTCTTACTTTCTTTGGCCTATTCTTTGGGACGGATCTTTATCTCTGGACTTTCTTCGAGATAGTATTTGACTACCTATGGACTATTCTTCGGGACGGATCTTTGTCGCTGGACTTTCTTAGAGATAGTTTCTGACTATCTGTGGCCTGTTCTTTGGGACGGATCTTTGTCCCTGGATTTTCTTTGAGATAGTTTCTGACAATCTCTGGCCTATTCTTTGGGATGGATCTTTGTCCCTGGACTTTCTTCGAGATAGTTTTTGAATATCTCTGGATAATTCTTCGGGACAGACCTTTGTCCATGGACTTTCTTCGAGATAGTATCTGACTATCTCTAGATTATTCTTTGGGACGGACTTTGTCCATGGACTTAGTTCGAGATAGTCTTTGACCATCTCTGTCCTATTCTTTGGGACGGATCGTTGTCCCTGGATTTTCTTCGAGATAGTTTCTGACTATCTGTGGACTAGTCTTCGGGACAGATCTTTGTCCCTGGACTTTCTTCGAGATAGTTTCTGACAATTTCTGGACTATTCTTCAGGATGGATCTTTGTCCCTCGGACTTTCTTCGAAATAGTTTCTTACTATTTCTGGCCAATTCTTTGGGACGGATCTTTGTCCCTTGACTTTCTTCGAGATAGTTTCTTACTTTCATTAGCCTATTCTTTGGGACGGTTCTTTGTCCCTGGACTTTCTTCGAGATAGTTTTTGACTACCTATGGACTATTCTTCGGGACGGATCTTTGTCGCTGGACTTTCTTAGAGATAGTTTCTGACTATCTGTGGCCTGTTCTTTGGGACGGATCTTTGTCCCTGGATTTTCTTTGAGATAGTTTCTGACAATCTCTGGCCCATTCTTTGGGATGGATCTTTGTCCCTTGACTTTCTTCGAGATAGTTTTTGATTATCTCTTGACAATTCTTCGGGACGGACATTTGTCCATGGACTTTCTTCAAGATAGTTTCTGACTATCTCTAGATTATTCTTTGGGACGGACTTTGTCCATGGACTTAGTTCCCTATTCTTTGGGACGGATATTTGTCCCAGGATTTTCTTCGAGATAGTTTCTGAATATCTGTGGACTAGTCTTCGGGACAGATCTTTGTCCCTGGACTTTCTTCGAGATAGTTTCTGACAATTTCTAGACTATTCTTCAGGATGGATCTTTGTCCCTCGGACTTTCTTCGAAATAGTTTCTTACTATTTCTGGCCAATTCTTTGGGACGGATCTTTGTCCCTGGACTTTCTTCGAGATAGTTTCTTACTTTCATTAGCCTATTCTTTGGGACGGTTCTTTGTCCCTGGACTTTCTTCGAGATAGTTTTTGACTACCTATGGACTATTCTTCGGGACGGATCTTTGTCTTAGAGATAGTTTCTGACTATCTGTGGCCTGTTCTTTGGGACGGATCTTTGTCCCTGGATTTTCTTTGAGATAGTTTCTGACAATCTCTGGCCTATTCTTTTGGATGGATCTTTGTCCCTTGACTTTCTTCGAGATAGTTTTTGAATATCTCTTGACAATTCTTCGGGACGGACCTTTGTCCATGGACTTTCTTCGAGATAGTTTCTGACTATCTCTATTATTCTTTGGGACGGACTTTGTCCATTGACTTTGTTCGAGATAGTCTTTGACTATCTCAGGACTATTCTTTGGAAAAGATCTTTGTCCCTGGATTTTCTTCGAGATAGTTTCTGAATATCTGTGGACTAGTCTTCGGGACAGATCTTTGTCCCTGGACTTTCTTCGAGATAGTTTCTGACAATTTCTGGACTATTCTTCAGGATGGATCTTTGTCCCTCGGACTTTCTTCGAAATAGTTTCTTACTATTTCTGGCCAATTCTTTGGGACGGATCTTTGTCCCTGGACTTTCTTCGACATAGTTTCTTACTTTCTTTGGCCTATTCTTTAGGACGGATCTTTGTCCCTGGACTTTCTTCGAGATTGTTTTTGACTGCCTATGGACTATTCTTCGGGACGGATCTTTGTCGCTGGACTTTCTTAGAGATAGTTTCTGACTATCTGTGGCCTATTCCGTGGGACGGATCTTTGTCCCTGGATTTTCTTCGAGATAGTTTCTTACAATCTTTCGCCTATTCTTTGGGATGGATCTTTGTCCATGGACTTTCTTCGAGATAGTTTTTGAATATCTCTGGACAATTCTTCGGGATGCACCTTTGTCCATGGACTTTCTTCGAGATAGTTTCTGACTATCTCTAGATTATTCTTTGGGACAGACTTTGTCCATGGCCTTAGTTCAAGATAGTCTTTAACCATCTCTGGCCTATTCTTTAGGATGGATCTTTGTCCCTGGATTTTCTACGAGATAGTTTCTGACTATCTGTGGACTAGTCTTCGGGACAGATCTTTGTCCCTGGACTTTCTTCGAGATAGTTTCTGACAATTTTTGGACTATTCTTCGGGATGGATCTTTGTCCCTCGGACTTTCTTCGAAATAGTTTCTTACTATTTCTGGCCAATTCTTTGGGACGGATCTTTGTCCCTGGACTTTATTCGAGATAGTTTCTTACTTTCATTAGCCTATTCTTTGGGACGGTTCTTTGTCCCTGGACTTTCTTCGAGATAGTTTTTGACTACCTATGGACTATTCTTCGGGACGGATCTTTGTCGCTGGACTTTCTTAGAGATAGTTTCTGACTATCTGTGGCCTGTTCATTGGGACGGATCTTTGTCCCTAGATTTTATTTGAGATAGTTTCTGACAATCTCTGGCCTATTCTTTGGGATGGATCTTTGTCCCTTGACTTTCTTCGAGATAGTTTTTGAATATCTCTTGACAATTCTTCGGGACGGACCTTTGTCCATGGACTTTCTTCGAGATAGTTTCTGACTATCTCTATTATTCTTTGGGACGGACTTTGTCCATTGACTTTGTTCGAGATAGTCTTTGACTATCTCAGGACTATTCTTTGGAAAAGATCTTTGTCCCTGGATTTTCTTCGAGATAGTTTCTGAATATCTGTGGACTAGTCTTCGGGACAGATCTTTGTCCCTGGACTTTCTTCGAGATAGTTTCTGACAATTTCTGGACTATTCTTCAGGATGGATCTTTGTCCCTCGGACTTTCTTCGAAATAGTTTCTTACTATTTCTGGCCAATTCTTTGGGACGGATCTTTGTCCCTGGACTTTCTTCGACATAGTTTCTTACTTTCTTTGGCCTATTCTTTAGGACGGATCTTTGTCCCTGGACTTTCTTCGAGATTGTTTTTGACTGCCTATGGACTATTCTTCGGGACGGATCTTTGTCGCTGGACTTTCTTAGAGATAGTTTCTGACTATCTGTGGCCTATTCCGTGGGACGGATCTTTGTCCCTGGATTTTCTTCGAGATAGTTTCTTACAATCTTTCGCCTATTCTTTGGGATGGATCTTTGTCCATGGACTTTCTTCGAGATAGTTTTTGAATATCTCTGGACAATTCTTCGGGATGCACCTTTGTCCATGGACTTTCTTCGAGATAGTTTCTGACTATCTCTAGATTATTCTTTGGGACAGACTTTGTCCATGGCCTTAGTTCAAGATAGTCTTTAACCATCTCTGGTCTATTCTTTAGGATGGATCTTTGTCCCTGGATTTTCTACGAGATAGTTTCTGACTATCTGTGGACTAGTCTTCGGGACAGATCTTTGTCCCTGGACTTTCTTCGAGATAGTTTCTGACAATTTTTGGACTATTCTTCGGGATGGATCTTTGTCCCTCGGACTTTCTTCGAAATAGTTTCTTACTATTTCTGGCCAATTCTTTGGGACGGATCTTTGTCCCTGGACTTTATTCGAGATAGTTTCTTACTTTCATTAGCCTATTCTTTGGGACGGTTCTTTGTCCCTGGACTTTCTTCGAGATAGTTTTTGACTACCTATGGACTATTCTTCGGGACGGATCTTTGTCGCTGGACTTTCTTAGAGATAGTTTCTGACTATCTGTGGCCTGTTCTTTGGGACGGATCTTTGTCCCTGGATTTTCTTTGAGATAGTTTCTGACAATCTCTGGCCTATTCTTCGGGATGGATCTTTGTCCCTTGACTTTCTTCGAGATAGTTTTTGAATATCTCTTGACAATTCTTCGGGACGGACCTTTATCCATGGACTTTCTTCGAGATAGTTTCTGACTATCTCTATTATTCTTTGGGACGGACTTTGTCCATGGACTTTGTTCGAGATAGTCTTTGACTATCTCAGGACTGTTCTTTGGGACGGATCTTTGTCCCTGGATTTTCTTCGAGATAGTTTCTGAATATCTGTGGACTAGTCTTCGGGACAGATCTTTGTCCCTGGACTTTCTTCGAGATAGTTTCTGACAATTTCTGGACTATTCTTCAGGATGGATCTTTGTCCCTCGGACTTTCTTCGAAATAGTTTCTTACTATTTCTGGCCAATTCTTTGGGACGGATCTTTGTCCCTGGACTTTCTTCGACGTAGTTTCTTACTTTCTTTGGCCTATTCTTTAGGACGGATCTTTGTCCCTGGACTTTCTTCGAGATTGTTTTTGACTGCCTATGGACTATTCTTCGGGACGGATCTTTGTCGCTGGACTTTCTTAGAGATAGTTTCTGACTATCTGTGGCCTATTCCGTGGGACGGATCTTTGTCCCTGGATTTTCTTCGAGATAGTTTCTTACAATCTCTCGCCTATTCTTTGGGATGGATCTTTGTCCATGGACTTTCTTCGAGATAATTTTTGAATATCTCTGGACAATTCTTCGGGATGCACCTTTGTCCATGGACTTTCTTCGAGATAGTTTCTGACTATCTCTAGATTATTCTTTGGGACAGACTTTGTCCATGGCCTTAGTTCAAGATAGTCTTTGACCATCTCTGGCCTATTCTTTAGGATGGATCTTTGTCCCTGGATTTTCTACGAGATAGTTTCTGACTATCTGTGGACTAGTCTTCGGGACAGATCTTTGTCCCTGGACTTTCTTCGAGATAGTTTCTGACAATTTTTGGACTATTCTTCGGGATGGATCTTTGTCCCTCGGACTTTCTTCGAAATAGTTTCTTATTATTTCTGGCCAATTCTTTGGGACGGATCTTTGTCCCTGGACTTTATTCGAGATAGTTTCTTACTTTCATTAGCCTATTCTTTGGGACGGTTCTTTGTCCCTGGACTTTCTTCGAGATAGTTTTTGACTACCTATGGACTATTCTTCGGGACGGATCTTTGTCGCTGGACTTTCTTAGAGATAGTTTCTGACTATCTGTGGCCTGTTCTTTGGGACGGATCTTTGTCCCTGGATTTTCTTTGAGATAGTTTCTGACAATCTCTGGCCTATTCTTCGGGATGGATCTTTGTCCCTTGACTTTCTTCGAGATAGTTTTTGAATATCTCTTGACAATTCTTCGGGATGGATCTTTGTCCGTCGGACATTCTTCGAAATAGTTTCTGACTATTTCTGGCCAATTCTTTGGGACGGATCTTTGTCCCTGAACTTTCTTCGAGATAGTTTCTGACTATCTTTGGACTATTCTTTGGGACAGATCTTTGTCCCTGGACTTTCTTCGAGATAGTTTTTGACAATTTCTGGACTATTCTTCGGGACGAATCTTTGTCCCTCGGACTTTCTTCGAGATAGATTCTTACTATCTCTGGCCAATTCTTTGGGACGGATCTTTGTCCCAGAACTTTCTTCGAGACAGTTTTTGACTATCTCTGGACTATTATTCGAAACGGATCTTTGTCCCTGGACTTTCTTCGAGAAAGTTTCTGACTATCTCCGGCCTATTCTTTAGGACGGATCTTTGTCCCTGGACTTTTTTCGAGATTGTTTCTAACTATCTCTGGCCTATTCTTTGGGACGAATCTTTGTCCCTAGACTTTCTTCAAGATAGTTTCTGACTATCCCTTGACTATTCTTTGGGATGGATCTTTTTGTCCCTGAAATTTCTTCGAGATAGTTTCTGACAATTTCTGGACTATTCTTCGGGATGGATCTTTGTCCCTCGCAGTTTCTTCGAAAAAGTTTCTTACTATTTCTGGCCAATTCTTTGGGACTGCTCTTTGTCCCTGAACTTTCTTCGATATAGTTTCTTACTTTCTTTGGCCTATTCTTTGGGACGGATCTTTGTCCCTGGACTTTCTTCGAGATAGTTTTTGACTACCTATGGACTATTCTTCGGAACGGATCTTTGTCGCTGGACATTCTTAGAGATAGTTTCTGACTATCCGTGGCCTGTTCTTTGGGACGGATCTTTGTCCCTGGATTTTCTTTGAGATAGTTTCTGACAATCTCTAACCTATTCTTTGGGATGGATCTTTGTCCCTGGACTTTCTTCGAGATAGTTTTTGAATATCTCTAGACAATTCTTCGGGACGGACCTTTGTCCATGGACTTTCTTCGAGATAGTTTCTGACTATCTCTAGATTATTCTTTGGGACGGACTTTGTCCATGGACTTAGTTCCCTATTCTTTGGGACGGATCTTTGTCCCTGGATTTTCTTCGAGATAGTTTCTGTCTATCTGTGGACTAGTCTTCGGGACAGATCTTTGTCCCTGGGCTTTCTTCGAGATAGTTTCTGACAATTTTTGGACTATTCTTCGGGATGGATCTTTGTCCCTCGGACTTTCTTCGAAATAGTTTCTTACTATTTCTGGCCAATTCTTTGGGACGGATCTTTGTCCCTGGACTTTATTCGAGATAGTTTCTTACTTTCATTAGCCTATTCTTTGGGACGGTTCTTTGTCCCTGGACTTTCTTCGAGATAGTTTTTGACTACCTATGGACTATTCTTCGGGACGGATCTTTGTCGCTGGACTTTCTTAGAGATAGTTTCTGACTATCTGTGGCCTGTTCTTTGGGACGGATCTTTGTCCCTGGATTTTCTTTGAGATAGTTTCTGACAATCTCTGGCCTATTCTTTGGGATGGATCTTTGTCCCTTGACTTTCTTCGAGATAGTTTTTGAATATCTCTTGACAATTCTTCGGGACGGACCTTTGTCCATGGACTTTCTTCGAGATAGTTTCTGACTATCTCTATTATTCTTTGGGACGGACTTTGTCCATGGACTTTGTTCGAGATAGTCTTTGACTATCTCAGGACTATTCTTTGGGACGGATCTTTGTCCCTGGATTTTCTTCGAGATAGTTTCTGAATATCTGTGGACTAGTCTTCGGGACAGATCTTTGTCCCTGGACTTTCTTCGAGATAGTTTCTGACAATTTCTGGACTATTCTTCAGGATGGATCTTTGTCCCTCGGACTTTCTTCGAAATAGTTTCTTACTATTTCTGGCCAATTCTTTGGGACGGATCTTTGTCCCTGGACTTTCTTCGACATAGTTTCTTACTTTCTTTGGCCTATTCTTTAGGACGGATCTTTGTCCCTGGACTTTCTTCGAGATTGTTTTTGACTGCCTATGGACTATTCTTCGGGACGGATCTTTGTCGCTGGACTTTCTTAGAGATAGTTTCTGACTATCTGTGGCCTATTCCGTGGGACGGATCTTTGTCCCTGGATTTTCTTCGAGATAGTTTCTCACAATCTCTGGCCTATTCTTTGGGATGGATCTTTGTCCATGGACTTTCTTCGAGATAGTTTTTGAATATCTCTGGACAATTCTTCGGGATGCACCTTTGTCCATGGACTTTCTTCGAGATAGTTTCTGACTATCTCTAGATTATTCTTTGGGACAGACTTTGTCCATGGCCTTAGTTCAAGATAGTCTTTGACCATCTCTGGCCTATTCTTTAGGATGGATCTTTGTCCCTGGATTTTCTACGAGATAGTTTCTGACTATCTGTGGACTAGTCTTCGGGACAGATCTTTGTCCCTGGACTTTCTTCGAGATAGTTTATGACAATTTTTGGACTATTCTTCGGGATGGATCTTTGTCCCTCGGACTTTCTTCGAAATAGTTTCTTACTATTTCTGGCCAATTCTTTGGGACGGATCTTTGTCCCTGGACTTTATTCGAGATAGTTTCTTACTTTCATTAGCCTATTCTTTGGGACGGTTCTTTGTTCCTGGACTTTCTTCGAGATAGTTTTTGACTACCTATGGATTATTCTTCGGGACGGATCTTTGTCGCTGGACTTTCTTAGAGATAGTTTCTGACTATCTGTGGCCTGTTCTTTGGGACGGATCTTTGTCCCTGGATTTTCTTTGAGATAGTTTCTGACAATCTCTGGCCTATTCTTTGGGATGGATCTTTGTCCCTTGACTTTCTTCGAGATAGTTTTTGAATATCTCTTGACAATTCTTCGGGACGGACCTTTGTCCATGGACTTTCTTCGAGATAGTTTCTGACTATCTCTATTATTCTTTGGGACGGACTTTGTCCATGGACTTTGTTCGAGATAGTCTTTGACTATCTCAGGACTATTCTTTGGGACGGATCTTTGTCCCTGGATTTTCTTCGAGATAGTTTCTGACTATCTCTGGACTAGTCTTCGGGACAGATCGTTGTCCCTGGACTTTCTTCGAGATAGTTTCTGACAATTTCTGGACTATTCTTCGGGACGGATCTTTGTCCGTCGGACATTCTTCGAAATAGTTTCTGACTATTTCTGGCCAATTCTTTGGGACGGATCTTTGTCCCTGAACTTTCTTCGAGATAGTTTCTGACTATCTTTGGACTATTCTTTGGGACAGATCTTTGTCCCTGGACTTTCTTCGAGATAGTTTCTGACAATTTCTGGACTATTCTTCGGGACGAATCTTTGTCCCTCGGACTTTCTTCGAGATAGATTCTTACTATCTCTGGCCAATTCTTTGGGACGGATCTTTGTCCCAGAACTTTCTTCGAGACAGTTTTTGACTATCTCTGGACTATTATTCGAAACGGATCTTTGTCCCTGGACTTTCTTCGAGAAAGTTTCTGACTATCTCCGGCCTATTCTTTAGGACGGATCTTTGTCCCTGGACTTTTTTCGAGATTGTTTCTAACTATCTCTGGCCTATTCTTTGGGACGAATCTTTGTCCCTAGACTTTCTTCAAGATAGTTTCTGACTATCCCTTGACTATTCTTTGGGATGGATCTTTTTGTCCCTGAAATTTCTTCGAGATAGTTTCTGACAATTTCTGGACTATTCTTCGGGATGGATCTTTGTCCCTCGGAGTTTCTTCGAAAAAGTTTCTTACTATTTCTGGCCAATTCTTTGGGACTGCTCTTTGTCCCTTAACTTTCTTCGATATAGTTTCTTACTTTCTTTGGCCTATTCTTTGGGACGGATCTTTGTCCCTGGACTTTCTTCGAGATAGTTTTTGACTACCTATGAACTATTCTTCGGGACAGATCTTTGTCGCTGGACATTCTTAGAGATAGTTTCTGACTATCCGTGGCCTGTTCTTTGGGACGGATCTTTGTCCCTGGATTTTCTTTGAGATAGTTTCTGACAATCTCTAACCTATTCTTTGGGATGGATCTTTGTCCCTGGACTTTCTTCGAGATAGTTTTTGAATATCTCTAGACAATTCTTCGGGACGGACCTTTGTCCATGGACTTTCTTCGAGATAGTTTCTGACTATCTCTAGATTATTCTTTGGGACGGACTTTGTCCATGGACTTAGTTCCCTATTCTTTGGGACGGATCTTTGTCCCTGGATTTTCTTCGAGATAGTTTCTGAATATCTGTGGACTAGTCTTCGGGACAGATCTTTGTCCATGGACTTTCTTCGAGATAGTTTCTGACAATTTCTGGACTATTCTTCGGGATGGATCTTTGTCCCTCGGAGTTTCTTCGAAATAGTTTCTTACTATTTCTGGCCAATTCTTTGGGACTGATCTTTGTCCCTGAACTTTCTTCGAGATAGTTTCTTAGTTTCTTTGGCCTATTCTTTGGGACGGATCTTTGTCTCTGGACTTTCTTCGAGATAGTTTTTGACTACCTATAGACTATTCTTCGGGACGGATCTTTGTCGCTGGACTTTCTTAGAGATAGTTTCTGACTATCTGTGGCCTGTTCTTTGGGACGGATCTTTGTCCCTGGATTTTCTTTGAGATAGTTTTTGACAATCTCTGGCCTATTCTTTGGGATGGATCTTTGTCCCTGGACTTTCTTCGAGATAGTTTTTGAATATCTCTGGAGAATTCTTCGGGACGGACCTTTGTCCATGGACTTTCTTCGAGATAGTTTCTGACTATCTCTAGATTATTCTTTGGGATGGACTTTGTCCATGGACTTAGTTCGAGATAGTCTTTAACCATCTCTGGCCTATTCTTTGGGACGGATCTTTGTCCTTGGATTTTCTTCGAGATAGTTTCTGACTATCTGTGGACTAGTCTTCGGGACAGATCTTTGTCCCTGGACTTTCTTCGAGATAGTTTCTGACAATTTCTGGACTATTCTTCAGGATGGATCTTTGTCCCTCGGACTTTCTTCGAAATAGTTTCTTACTATTTCTGGCCAATTCTTTGGGACGGATCTTTGTCCCTGGACTTTCTTCGAGATAGTTTCTAACTTTCATTAGCCTATTCTTTGGGACGGTTCTCTGTCCCTGGACTTTCTTCGAGATAATTTTTTACTACCTATGGACTATTCTTCGGGACGGATCTTTGTCGCTGGACTTTCTTAGAGATAGTTTCTGACTATCGGTGGCCTGTTCTTTGGGACGGATCTTTGTCCCTGGATTTTCTTCGAGATAGTTTCTGACTATCTGTGGCCTGTTCTTTGGGACAGATCTTTGTCCCTGGATTTTCTTTGAGATAGTTTCTGATAATCTCTGGCCTATTCTTTGGGATGGATCTTTGTCCCTGGACTTTCTTCGAGATAGTTTTTGAATATCTCTGGACAATTCTTCGGGACGGACCTTTGTCCATGGACTTTCTTCGAGATAGTATCTGACTATCTCTAGATTATTCTTTGGGACGGACTTTGTCCATGGACTTAGTTCGAGATAGTCTTTGACCATCTCTGGCCTATTCTTTGGGACGGATCTTTGTCCCTGGATTTTCATCGAGATAGTTTCTGACTATCTGTGGACTAGTCTTCGGGAGAGATCTTTGTCCCTGGACTTTCTTCGAGATAGTTTCTGACAATTTCTGGACTATTCTTCAGGATGGATCTTTGTCCCTCGGAGTTTCTTCGAAATAGTTTCTTACTATTTCTGGCCAATTCTTTGGGACGGATCTTTGTCCCTGGACTTTCTTCGAGATAGTTTCTTACTTTCATTAGCCTATTCTTTGGGACGGTTCTTTGTCCCTGGACTTTCTTCGAGATAGTTTTTGACTACCTATGGACTATTCTTCGGGACGGATCTTTGTCGCTGGACTTTCTTAGAGATAGTTTCTGACTATCTGTGGCCTGTTCTTTGGGACGGATCTTTGTCCCTGGATTTTCTTTGATATAGTTTCTGACAATCTCTGGCCTATTCTTTGGGATGGATCTTTGTCCCTGGACTTTCTTCGAGATAGTTTCTGACAATTTCTGGACTATTCTTCGGGATGGATCTTTGTCCCTCGGAGTTTCTTCGAAAAAGTTTCTTACTATTTCTGGCCAATTCTTTGGCACTGCTCTTTGTCCCTGAACTTTCTTCGAGATAGTTTCTTACTTTCTTTGGCCTATTCTTTGGGACGGATCTTTGTCTCTGGACTTTCTTCGAGATAGTTTTTGACTACCTATGGACTATTCTTCGGGACGGATCTTTGTCGCTGGACTTTCTTAGAGATAGTTTCTGACTATCTGTGGCCTGTTCTTTGGGACGGATCTTTGTCCCTGGATTTTCTTTGAGATAGTTTCTGACAATCTCTGGCCTATTCTTTGGGATGGATCTTTGTCCCTGGACTTTCTTCGAGATAGTTTTTGAATATCGCTGGACAATTCTTCGGGACGGACCTTTGTCCATGGACTTTCTTCGAGATAGTATCTGACTATCTCTAGATTATTCTTTGGGACGGACTTTGTCCATGGACTTAGTTCGAGATAGTCTTTGACCATCTCTGGCCTATTCTTTGGGACGGATCTTTGTCCCTGGATTTTCTTCGAGATAGTTTCTGACTATCTGTGGACTAGTCTTCGGGACAGATCTTTGTCCCTGGACTTTCTTCGAGATAGTTTCTGACAATTTCCGGACTATTCTTCAGGATGGATCTTTGTCCCTCGGACTTTCTTCGAAATAGTTTCTTACTATTTCTGGCCAATTCTTTGGGACGGATCTTTGTCCCTGGACTTTCTTCGAGATAGTTTCTTACTTTCATTAGCCTATTCTTTGGGACGGTTCTTTGTCCCTGGACTTTCTTCGAGATAGTTTTTGACTACCTATGGACTATTCTTCGGGACGGATCTTTGTCGCTGGACTTTCTTAGAGATAGTTTCTGACTATCTGTGGCCTGTTCTTTGGGACGGATCTTTGTCCCTGGATTTTCTTTGATATAGTTTCTGACAATCTCTGGCCTATTCTTTGGGATGGATCTTTGTCCCTGGACTTTCATCGAGATAGTTTTTGAATATCACTGGACAATTCTTCGGGACGGACCTTTGTCCATGGACTTTCTTCGAGATAGTATCTGACTATCTCTAGATTATTCTTTGGGACGGACTTTGTCCATGGACTTAGTTCGAGATAGTCTTTGACCATCTCTGGCCTATTCTTTGGGACGGATCTTTGTCCCTGGATTTTCTTCGAGATAGTTTCTGACTATCTGTGGACTAGTCTTCGGGACAGATCTTTGTCCCTGGACTTTCTTCGAGATAGTTTCTGACAATTTCCGGACTATTCTTCAGGATGGATCTTTGTCCCTCGGACTTTCTTCGAAATAGTTTCTTACTATTTCTGGCCAATTCTTTGGGACGGATCTTTGTCCCTGGACTTTCTTCGAGATAGTTTCTTACTTTCATTAGCCTATTCTTTGGGACGGTTCTTTGTCCCTGGACTTTCTTCGAGATAGTTTTTGACTACCTATGGACTATTCTTCGGGACGGATCTTTGTCGCTGGACTTTCTTAGAGATAGTTTCTGACTATCTATGGCCTGTTCTTTGGGACGGATCTTTGTCCCTGGATTTTCTTTGATATAGTTTCTGACAATCTCTGGCCTATTCTTTGGGATGGATCTTTGTCCCTGGACTTTCTTCGAGATAGTTTTTGAATATCTCTGGACATTTCTTCGGGACGGACCTTTGTCCATGGACTTTCTTCGAGATAGTTTCTGACTATCTCTAGATTATTCTTTGGGACGGACTTTGTCCATGGACTTAGTTCCCTATTCTTTGGGACGGATCTTTGTCCCTGGATTTTCTTCGAGATAGTTTCTGAATATCTGTGGACTAGTCTTCGGGACAGATCTTTGTCCCTGGACTTTCTTCGAGATAATTTCTGACAATTTCTGGACTATTCTCCGGGAAGGATCTTTGTCCCTCGGAGTTTCTTCGAAAAAGTTTCTTACTATTTCTGGCCAATTCTTTGGGACTGCTCTTTGTCCCTGAACTTTCTTCGAGATAGTTTCTTACTTTCTTTGGCCTATTCTTTGGGACGGATCTTTGTCCCTGGACTTTCTTCGAGATAGTTTTTGACTACCTATGGACTATTCTTCGGGACGGATCTTTGTCGCTGGACTTTCTTAGAGATAGTTTCTGACTATCCGTGGCCTGTTCTTTGGGACAGATCTTTGTCCCTGGATTTTCTTTGAGATAGTTTCTGACAATCTCTGGCCTATTCTTTGGAATGGATCTTTGTCCCTGGACTTTCTTCGAGATAGTTTTTGAATATCTCTGGACAATTCTTCGGGACGGACCTTTGTCCATGGACTTTCTTCGAGATAGTTTCTGACTATCTCTAGATTATTCTTTGGGACGGACTTTGTCCATGGACTTAGTTCCCTATTCTTTGGGACGGATCTTTGTCCCTGGATTTTCTTCGAGATAGTTTCTCAATATATGTGGACTAGTCTTCGGGACAGATCTTTGTCCCTGGACTTTCTTCGAGATAGTTTCTGAAACTGGACTATTCTTCGGGATGGATCTTTGTCCCTCGGAGTTTCTTCGAAAAAGTTTCTTACTATTTCTGGCCAATTCTTTGGGACTGCTCTTTGTCCCTGAACTTTCTTCGAGATAGTTTCTTACTTTCTTTGGCCTATTCTTTGGGACGGATCTTTATCTCTGGACTTTCTTCGAGACAGTTTTTGACTACCTATGGACTATTCTTCGGGACGGATCTTTGTCGCTGGACTTTGTTAGAGATAGTTTCTGACTATCTGTGGCCTGTTCTTTGGGACGGATCTTTGTCCCTGGATTTTCTTTGATATAGTTTCTGACAATCTCTGGCCTATTCTTTGGGATGGATCTTTGTCCCTGGACTTTCTTCGAGATAGTTTTGGAATATCTCTGGACATTTCTTCGGGACGGACCTTTGTCCATGGACTTTCTTCGAGATAGTTTCTGACTATCTCTAGATTATTCTTTGGGACGGACTTTGTCCATGGACTTAGTTCCCTATTCTTTGGGACGGATCTTTGTCCCTGGATTTTCTTCGAGATAGTTTCTGAATATCTGTGGACTAGTCTTCGGGACAGATCTTTGTCCCTGGACTTTCTTCGAGATAGTTTCTGACAATTTCTGGACTATTCTTCGGGAAGGATCTTTGTCCCAAGGAGTTTCTTCGAAAAAGTTTCTTACTATTTCTGGCCAATTCTTTGGGACTGCTCTTTGTCCCTGAACTTTCTTCGAGATAGTTTCTTACTTTCTTTGGCCTATTCTTTGGGACGGATCTTTGTCCCTGGACTTTCTTCGAGATAGTTTTTGACTACCTATGGACTATTCTTCGGGACGGATCTTTGTCGCTGGACTTTCTTAGAGATAGTTTCTGACTATCCGTGGCCTGTTCTTTGGGACGGATCTTTGTCCCTGGATTTTCTTTGACATAGTTTCTGACAATCTCTGGCCTATTCTTTGGGATGGATCTTTGTCCCTGGACTTTCTTCGAGATAGTTTTTGAATATCTCTGGACAATTCTTCGGGACGGACCTTTGTCCATGGACTTTCTTCGAGATAGTTTCTGACTATCTCTAGATAATTCTTTGGGACGGACTTTGTCCAAGGACTTAGTTCCCTATTCTTTGGGACGGATCTTTGTCCCTGGATTTTCTTCGAGATAGTTTCTCAATATCTGTGGACTAGTCTTCGGGACAGATCTTTGTCCCTGGACTTTCTTCGAGATAGTTTCTGACACTGGACTATTCTTCGGGATGGATCTTTGTCCCTCGGAGTTTCTTCGAAAAAGTTTCTTACTATTTCTGGCCAATTCTTTGGGACTGCTCTTTGTCCCTGAACTTTCTTCGAGATAGTTTATTACTTTCTTTGGCCTATTCTTTGGGACGGATCTTTGTCTCTGGACTTTCTTCGAGATAGTTTTTGACTACCTATGGACTATTCTTCGGGACGGATCTTTGTCGCTGGACTTTCTTAGAGATAGTTTCTGACTATCTGTGGCCTGTTCTTTGGGACGGATCTTTGTCCCTGGATTTTCTTTGAGATAGTTTTTGACAATCTCTGGCCTATTCTTTGGGATGGATCTTTGTCCCTGGACTTTCTTCGAGATAGTTTTTGAATATCTCTGGACAATTCTTCGGGACAGACCTTTGTCCATGGACTTTCTTCGAGATAGTTTCTGACTATCTCTAGATTATTCTTTGGGACGGACTTTGTCCATGGACTTAGTTCGAGATAGTCTTTGACCATCTCTGGCCTATTCTTTGGGACGGATCTTTGTCCTTGGATTTTCTTCGAGATAGTTTATGACTATCTGTGGACTAGTCTTCGGGACAGATCTTTGTCCCTGGACTTTCTTCGAGATAGTTTCTGACAATTTCTGGACTATTCTTCAGGATGGATCTTTGTCCCTCGGACTTTCTTCGAAGTAGTTTCTTACTATTTCTGGCCAATTCTTTGGGACGGATCTTTGTCCCTGGACTTTCTTCGAGATAGTTTCTAACTTTCGTTAGCCTATTCTTTGGGACGGTTCTCTGTCCCTGGACTTTCTTCGAGATAATTTTTGACTACCTATGTACTATTCTTCGGGACGGATCTTTGTCGCTGGACTTTCTTAGAGATAGTTTCTGACTATCGGTGGCCTGTTCTTTGGGACGGATCTTTGTCCCTGGATTTTCTTTGAGATAGTTTCTGACAATCTCTGGCCTATTCTTTGGGATGGATCTTTGTCCCTTGACTTTCTTCGAGATAGTTTTTGAATATCTCTGGACAATTCTTCGGGACGGACCTTTGTCCATGGACTTTCTTCGAGATAGTTTCTGACTATCTCTAGATTATTCTTTGGGACGGACTTTGTCCATGGACTTAGTTCCCTATTCTTTGGGACGGATCTTTGTCCCTGGATTTTCTTCGAGATAGTTTCTGAATATCTGTGGACTAGTCTTCGGGACAGATCTTTGTCCCTGGACTTTCTTCGAGATAGTTTCTGACAATTTCTGGACTATTCTTCGGGATGGATCTTTGTCCCTCGGAGTTTCTTCGAAAAAGTTTCTTACTATTTCTGGCCAATTCTTTGGGACTGCTCTTTGTCCCTGAACTTTCTTCGAGATAGTTTCTTACTTTCTTTGGCCTATTCTTTGGGACGAATCTTTGTCTCTGGACTTTCTTCGAGATAGTTTTTGACTACCTATGGACTATTCTTCGGGACGGATCTTTGTCGCTGGACTTTCTTAGAGATAGTTTCTGACTATCTGTGGCCTGTTCTTTGGGACGGATCTTTGTCCCTGGATTTTCTTTGAGATAGTTTCTGACAATCTCTGGCCTATTCTTTGGGATGGATCTTTGTCCCTGGACTTTCTTCGAGATAGTTTTTGAATATCTCTGGACAATTCTTCGGGACGGACCTTTGTCCATGGACTTTCTTCGAGATAGTTTCTGACTATCTCTAGATTATTCTTTGGGACGGACTTTGTCCATGGACTTAGTTCGAGATAGTCTTTGACCATCTCTGGCCTATTCTTTGGGACGGATCTTTGTCCCTGGATTTTCTTCGAGATAGTTTCTGACTATCTGTGGACTAGTCTTCGGGACAGATCTTTGTCCCTGGACTTTCTTCTAGATAGTTTCTGACAATTTCTGGACTATTCTTCGGGATGGATCTTTGTCCCTCGGAGTTTCTTCGAAAAAGTTTCTTACTATTTCTGGCCAATTCTTTGGGACGGATCTTTGTCCCTGGACTTTCTTCGAGATAGTTTCTAACTTTCATTAGCCTATTCTTTGGGACGGTTCTCTGTCCCTGGACTTTCTTCGAGATAATTTTTGACTACCTATGGACTATTCTTCGGGACGGATCTTTGTCGCTGGACTTTCTTAGAGATAGTTTCTGACTATCTGTGGCCTGTTCTTTGGGACGGATCTTTGTCCCTGGATTTTCTTTGAGATAGTTTCTGACAATCTCTGGCCTATTCTTTGGGATGGATCTTTGTCCCTTGACATTCTTCGAGATAGTTTTTGAATATCTCTAGACAATTCTTCGGGACGGACCTTTGTCCATGGACTTTCTTCGAGATAGTTTCTGACTATCTCTAGATTATTCTTTGGGACAGACTTTGTCCATGGACTTAGTTCCCTATTCTTTGGGACGGATCTTTGTCCCTGGATTTTCTTCGAGATAGTTTCTGACTATCTGTGGACTAGTCTTCGGGACAGATCTTTGTCCCTGGACTTTCTTCTAGATAGTTTCTGACAATTTCTGGACTATTCTTCGGGATGGATCTTTGTCCCTCGGAGTTTCTTCGAAAAAGTTTCTTACTATTTCTGGCCAATTCTTTGGGACGGATCTTTGTCCCTGGACTTTCTTCGAGATAGTTTCTAACTTTCATTAGCCTATTCTTTGGGACGGTTCTCTGTCCCTGGACTTTCTTCGAGATAATTTTTGACTACCTATGGACTATTCTTCGGGACGGATCTTTGTCGCTGGACTTTCTTAGAGATAGTTTCTGACTATCTGTGGCCTGTTCTTTGGGACGGATCTTTGTCCCTGGATTTTCTTTGAGATAGTTTCTGACAATCTCTGGCCTATTCTTTGGGATGGATCTTTGTCCCTTGACATTCTTCGAGATAGTTTTTGAATATCTCTAGACAATTCTTCGGGACGGACCTTTGTCCATGGACTTTCTTCGAGATAGTTTCTGACTATCTCTAGATTATTCTTTGGGACAGACTTTGTCCATGGACTTAGTTCCCTATTCTTTGGGACGGATCTTTGTCCCTGGATTTTCTTTGAGATAGTTTCTGAATATCTGTGGACTAGTCTTCGGGACAGATCTTTGTCCCTGGACTTTCTTCGAGATAGTTTCTGACAATTTCTGGACTATTCTTCGGGATGGATCTTTGTCCCTCGGAGTTTCTTCGAAAAAGTTTCTTACTATTTCTGGCCAATTCTTTGCGATGGATCTTTGTCCCTGGACTTTCTTCGAGATAGTTTCTAACTTTCATTAGCCTATTCTTTGGGACGGTTCTCTGTCCCTGGACTTTCTTCGAAATAATTTTTGACTACCTATGGACTATTCTTCGGGACGGATCTTTGTTGCTGGACTTTCTTAGAGATAGTTTCTGACTATCTGTGGCCTGTTCTTTGGGACGGATCTTTGTCCCTGGATTTTCTTTGAGATAGTTTCTGACAATCTCTGGCCTATTCTTTGGGATGGATCTTTGTCCCTGGACTTTCTTCGAGATAGTTTTTGAATATCTCTGGACAATTCTTCGGGACGGACCTTTGTCCATGGACTTTCTTCGAGATAGTTTCTGACTATCTCTAGATTATTCTTTGGGACGGACTTTGTCCATGGACTTAGTTCGAGATAGTCTTTGACCATCTCTGGCCTATTCTTTGGGACGGATCTTTGTCCCTGGATTTTCTTCGAGATAGTTTCTGACTATCTGTGGACTAGTCTTCGGGACAGATCTTTGTCCCTGGACTTTCTTCTAGATAGTTTCTGACAATTTCTGGACTATTCTTCGGGATGGATCTTTGTCCCTCGGAGTTTCTTCGAAAAAGTTTCTTACTATTTCTGGCCAATTCTTTGGGACGGATCTTTGTCCCTGGACTTTCTTCGAGATAGTTTCTAACTTTCATTAGCCTATTCTTTGGGACGGTTCTCTGTCCCTGGACTTTCTTCGAGATAATTTTTGACTACCTATGGACTATTCTTCGGGACGGATCTTTGTCGCTGGACTTTCTTAGAGATAGTTTCTGACTATCTGTGGCCTGTTCTTTGGGACGGATCTTTGTCCCTGGATTTTCTTTGAGATAGTTTCTGACAATCTCTGGCCTATTCTTTGGGATGGATCTTTGTCCCTTGACATTCTTCGAGATAGTTTTTGAATATCTCTAGACAATTCTTCGGGACGGACCTTTGTCCATGGACTTTCTTCGAGATAGTTTCTGACTATCTCTAGATTATTCTTTGGGACAGACTTTGTCCATGGACTTAGTTCCCTATTCTTTGGGACGGATCTTTGTCCCTGGATTTTCTTCGAGATAGTTTCTGACTATCTGTGGACTAGTCTTCGGGACAGATCTTTGTCCCTGGACTTTCTTCTAGATAGTTTCTGACAATTTCTGGACTATTCTTCGGGATGGATCTTTGTCCCTCGGAGTTTCTTCGAAAAAGTTTCTTACTATTTCTGGCCAATTCTTTGGGACGGATCTTTGTCCCTGGACTTTCTTCGAGATAGTTTCTAACTTTCATTAGCCTATTCTTTGGGACGGTTCTCTGTCCCTGGACTTTCTTCGAGATAATTTTTGACTACCTATGGACTATTCTTCGGGACGGATCTTTGTCGCTGGACTTTCTTAGAGATAGTTTCTGACTATCTGTGGCCTGTTCTTTGGGACGGATCTTTGTCCCTGGATTTTCTTTGAGATAGTTTCTGACAATCTCTGGCCTATTCTTTGGGATGGATCTTTGTCCCTTGACATTCTTCGAGATAGTTTTTGAATATCTCTAGACAATTCTTCGGGACGGACCTTTGTCCATGGACTTTCTTCGAGATAGTTTCTGACTATCTCTAGATTATTCTTTGGGACAGACTTTGTCCATGGACTTAGTTCCCTATTCTTTGGGACGGATCTTTGTCCCTGGATTTTCTTTGAGATAGTTTCTGAATATCTGTGGACTAGTCTTCGGGACAGATCTTTGTCCCTGGACTTTCTTCGAGATAGTTTCTGACAATTTCTGGACTATTCTTCGGGATGGATCTTTGTCCCTCGGAGTTTCTTCGAAAAAGTTTCTTACTATTTCTGGCCAATTCTTTGCGATGGATCTTTGTCCCTGGACTTTCTTCGAGATAGTTTCTAACTTTCATTAGCCTATTCTTTGGGACGGTTCTCTGTCCCTGGACTTTCTTCGAAATAATTTTTGACTACCTATGGACTATTCTTCGGGACGGATCTTTGTTGCTGGACTTTCTTAGAGATAGTTTCTGACTATCTGTGGCCTGTTCTTTGGGACGGATCTTTGTCCCTGGATTTTCTTTGAGATAGTTTTTGACAATCTCTGGCCTATTCTTTGGGATGGATCTTTGTCCCTGGACTTTCTTCGAGATTGTTTTTGAATATCTCTGGACAATTCTTCGGGACGGACCTTTGTCCATGGACTTTCTTCGAGATAGTTTCTGACTATCTCTACTATTCTTTGGGACGGATTTTGTCCATGGACTTTGTTCGAGATAGTCTTTGACTATCTCAGGCCTATTCTTTGGGACGGATCTTTGTCCTTGGATTTTCTTCGAGATAGTTTCTGACTATCTCTGTACTAGTCTTCGGGACAGATCTTTGTCCCTGGACTTTCTTCGAGATAGTTTCTAACAATTTCTGGACTATTCTTCAGGATGGATCTTTGTCCCTCGGAGTTTCTTCGAAAAAGTTTCTTACTATTTCTGGCCAATTCTTTGCGACGGATCTTTGTCCCTGGACTTTCTTCGAGATAGTTTCTAACTTTCATTAGCCTATTCTTTGGGACGGTTCTCTGTCCCTGGACTTTCTTCGAGATAATTTTTGACTACCTATGGACTATTCTTCGGGACGGATCTTTGTCGCTGGACTTTCTTAGAGATAGTTTCTGACTATCTTGGCCTGTTCTTTGGGACGGATCTTTGTCCCTTGATTTTCTTTGAGATAGTTTCTGACAATCTCTGGCCTATTCTTTGGGATGGATCTTTGTCCCTTGACTTTATTCGAGATAGTTTTTGAATATCTCTGGACAATTCTTCGGGACGAACCTTTGTCCATGGACTTTCTTCGAGATAGTTTCTGACTATCTCTAGATTATTCTTTGGGACGGACTTTGTCCATGGACGTAGTTCCCTATTCTTTGGGACGGATCTTTGTCCCTGGATTTTCTTCGAGATAGTTTCTGAATATCTGTGGACTAGTCTTCGGGACAGATCTTTGTCCCTGGACTTTCTTCGAGATAGTTTCTGACAATTTCTGGACTATTCTTCGGGATGGATCTTTGTCCCTCGGAGTTTCTTCGAAAAAGTTTCTTACTATTTCTGGCCAATTCTTTGGGACTGCTCTTTGTCCCTGAACTTTCTTTGAGATAGTTTCTGACTATCTGTGGCCTGTTCTTTGGGACGGATCTTTGTCCCTGGATATTCTTTGAGATAGTTTCTGACACTTTCTGGCCTATTCTTTGGGATGGATCTTTGTCCCTGGACTTTCTTCGAGATAGTTTTTGAATATCTCTGGACAATTCTTCGGGACGGACCTTTGTCCATGGAATTTCTTCGAGATAGTTTCTGACTATCTCTAGATTATTCTTTGGGACGGACTTTGTCCATGGACTTAGTTCGAGATAGTCTTTGACCATCTCTGGCCTATTCTTTGGGACTGATCTTTGTCCCTGGATTTTCTTCGAGATAGTTTCTGACTATCTGTGGACTAGTCTTCGGGACAGATCTCTGTCCCTGGATTTTCTTTGAGATAGTTTCTGACAATTTCTGGACTATTCTTCAGGATGGATCTTTGTCCCTCGGACTTTCTTCGAAATAGTTTCTTACTATTTCTGGCCAATTCTTTGGGACGGAACTTTGTCCCTGGACTTTCTTCGAGATAGTTTCTTACTTTCATTAGCCTATTCTTTGGGACGGTTCTTTGTCCCTGGACTTTCTTCGAGATAATTTTTGACTACCTATGGACTATTCTTCGGGACGGATCTTTGTCGCTGGACTTTCTTAAAGATAGTTTCTGACTATCTGTGGCCTGTTCTTTGGGACGGATCTTTGTCCCTGGATTTTCTTTGAGATAGTTTCTGACAATCTCTGGCCTATTCATTGGGATGGATCTTTGTCCCTTGACTTTCTTCGAGATAGTTTTTGAATATCTCTGGACAATTCTTCGGGACGGACCTTTGTCCATGGACTTTCTTCGAGATAGTTTCTGACTATCTCTAGATTATTCTTTGGGACGGACTTTGTCCATGGACTTAGTTCCCTATTCTTTGGGACGGATCTTTGTCCCTGGATTTTCTTCGAGATAGTTTCTGAATATCTGTGGACTAGTCTTCGGGACAGATCTTTGTCCCTGGACTTTCTTCGAGATAGTTTCTGACAATTTCTGGACTATTCTTCGGGATGGATCTTTGTCCCTCGGAGTTTCTTCGAAAAAGTTTCTTACTATTTCTGGCCAATTCTTTGGGACTGCTCTTTGTCCCTGAACTTTCTTCGAGATAGTTTCTTACTTTCTTTGGCCTATTCTTTGGGACGGATCTTTGTCTCTGGACTTTCTTCGAGATAGTTTTTGACTACCTATGGACTATTCTTCGGGACGGATCTTTGTCGCTGGACTTTCTTAGAGATAGTTTCTGACTATCCGTGGCCTGTTCTTTGGGACGAATCTTTGTCCCTGGATTTTCTTTGAGATAGTTTCTGACAATCTCTGGCCTATTCTTAGGGAGGGATCTTTGTCCCTGGACTTTCTTCGAGATAGTTTTTGAATATCTCTGGACAATTCTTCGGGACGGACCTTGGTCCATGGACTTTCTTCGAGATAGTTTCTGACTATCTTTAGATTATTCTTTGGGACGGACTTTGTCCATGGACTTAGTTCCCTATTCTTTGGGACGGATCTTTGTCCCTGGATTTTCTTCGAGATAGTTTCTGAATATCTGTGGACTAGTCTTCGGGACAGATCTTTGTCCCTGGACTTTCTTCGAGATAGTTTCTGACAATTTCTGGACTATTCTTCGGGATGGATCTTTGTCCCTCGGAGTTTCTTCGAAAAAGTTTCTTACTATTTCTGGCCAATTCTTTGGGACTGCTCTTTGTCCCTGAACTTTCTTCGAGATAGTTTCTTACTTTCTTTGGCCTATTCTTTGGGACGGATCTTTGTCCCTGGACTTTCTTCGAGATAGTTTTTGACTACCTATGGAATATTCTTCTTGACGGATCTTTGTCGCTGGACTTTCTTAGAGATAGTTTCTGACTATCTGTGGCCTGTTCTTTGGGACAGATCTTTGTCCCTGGATATTCTTTGAGATAGTTTTTGACAATCTCTGGCCTATTCTTTGGGATGGATCTTTGTCCCTGGACTTTCGAGATAGTTTTTGAATATCTCTGGACAATTCTTCGGGACGGACCTTTGTCCATGGACTTTCTTCGAGATAGTTTCTGACTATCTCTAGATTATTCTTTGGGACGGACTTTGTCCATGGACTTAGTTCGAGATAGTCTTTGACCATCTCTGGCCTATTCTTTGGGACGGATCTTTGTCCCTGGATTTTCTTCGAGATAGTTTCTGACTATCTGTGGACTAGTCTTCGGGACAGATCTTTGTCCCTGGACTTTCTTCAAAATAGTTTCTGACAATTTCTGGACTATTCTTCAGGATGGATCTTTGTCCCTCGGACTTTCTTCGAAATAGTTTTTTACTATTTCTGGCCAATTCTTTGGGACTGCTCTTTGTCCCTGAACTTTCTTCGATATAGTTTCTTACTTTCTTTGGCCTATTCTTTGGGACGGATCTTTGTCCCTGGATATTCTTTGAGATAGTTTCTGACACTTTCTGGCCTATTCTTTGGGATGGATCTTTGTCCCTGGACTTTCTTCGAGATAGTTTTTGAATATCTCTGGACAATTCTTCGGGACGGACCTTTGTCCATGGAATTTCTTCGAGATAGTTTCTGACTATCTCTAGATTATTCTTTGGGACGGACTTTGTCCATGGACTTAGTTCGAGATAGTCTTTGACCATCTCTGGCCTATTCTTTGGGACTGATCTTTGTCCCTGGATTTTCTTCGAGATAGTTTCTGACTATCTGTGGACTAGTCTTCGGGACAGATCTCTGTCCCTGGATTTTCTTTGAGATAGTTTCTGACAATTTCTGGACTATTCTTCAGGATGGATCTTTGTCCCTCGGACTTTCTTCGAAATAGTTTCTTACTATTTCTGGCCAATTCTTTGGGACGGAACTTTGTCCCTGGACTTTCTTCGAGATAGTTTCTTACTTTCATTAGCCTATTCTTTGGGACGGTTCTTTGTCCCTGGACTTTCTTCGAGATAATTTTTGACTACCTATGGACTATTCTTCGGGACGGATCTTTGTCGCTGGACTTTCTTAAAGATAGTTTCTGACTATCTGTGGCCTGTTCTTTGGGACGGATCTTTGTCCCTGGATTTTCTTTGAGATAGTTTCTGACAATCTCTGGCCTATTCATTGGGATGGATCTTTGTCCCTTGACTTTCTTCGAGATAGTTTTTGAATATCTCTGGACAATTCTTCGGGACGGACCTTTGTCCATGGACTTTCTTCGAGATAGTTTCTGACTATCTCTAGATTATTCTTTGGGACGGACTTTGTCCATGGACTTAGTTCCCTATTCTTTGGGACGGATCTTTGTCCCTGGATTTTCTTCGAGATAGTTTCTGAATATCTGTGGACTAGTCTTCGGGACAGATCTTTGTCCCTGGACTTTCTTCGAGATAGTTTCTGACAATTTCTGGACTATTCTTCGGGATGGATCTTTGTCCCTCGGAGTTTCTTCGAAAAAGTTTCTTACTATTTCTGGCCAATTCTTTGGGACTGCTCTTTGTCCCTGAACTTTCTTCGAGATAGTTTCTTACTTTCTTTGGCCTATTCTTTGGGACGGATCTTTGTCTCTGGACTTTCTTCAAGATAGTTTTTGACTACCTATGGACTATTCTTCGGGACGGATCTTTGTCGCTGGACTTTCTTAGAGATAGTTTCTGACTATCCGTGGCCTGTTCTTTGGGACGAATCTTTGTCCCTGGATTTTCTTTGAGATAGTTTCTGACAATCTCTGGCCTATTCTTAGGGAGGGATCTTTGTCCCTGGACTTTCTTCGAGATAGTTTTTGAATATCTCCGGACAATTCTTCGGGACGGACCTTGGTCCATGGACTTTCTTCGAGATAGTTTCTGACTATCTTTAGATTATTCTTTGGGACGGACTTTGTCCATGGACTTAGTTCCCTATTCTTTGGGACGGATCTTTGTCCCTGGATTTTCTTCGAGATAGTTTCTGAATATCTGTGGACTAGTCTTCGGGACAGATCTTTGTCCCTGGACTTTCTTCGAGATAGTTTCTGACAATTTCTGGACTATTCTTCGGGATGGATCTTTGTCCCTCGGAGTTTCTTCGAAAAAGTTTCTTACTATTTCTGGCCAATTCTTTGGGACTGCTCTTTGTCCCTGAACTTTCTTCGAGATAGTTTCTTACTTTCTTTGGCCTATTCTTTGGGACGGATCTTTGTCCCTGGACTTTCTTCGAGATAGTTTTTGACTACCTATGGAATATTCTTCTTGACGGATCTTTGTCGCTGGACTTTCTTAGAGATAGTTTCTGACTATCTGTGGCCTGTTCTTTGGGACGGATCTTTGTCCCTGGATATTCTTTGAGATAGTTTTTGACAATCTCTGGCCTATTCTTTGGGATGGATCTTTGTCCCTGGACTTTCGAGATAGTTTTTGAATATCTCTGGACAATTCTTCGGGACGGACCTTTGTCCATGGACTTTCTTCGAGATAGTTTCTGACTATCTCTAGATTATTCTTTGGGACGGACTTTGTCCATGGACTTAGTTCGAGATAGTCTTTGACCATCTCTGGCCTATTCTTTGGGACGGATCTTTGTCCCTGGATTTTCTTCGAGATAGTTTCTGACTATCTGTGGACTAGTCTTCGGGACAGATCTTTGTCCCTGGACTTTCTTCAAAATAGTTTCTGACAATTTCTGGACTATTCTTCAGGATGGATCTTTGTCCCTCGGACTTTCTTCGAAATAGTTTTTTACTATTTCTGGCCAATTCTTTGGGACTGCTCTTTGTCCCTGAACTTTCTTCGATATAGTTTCTTACTTTCTTTGGCCTATTCTTTGGGACGGATCTTTGTCCCTGGATATTCTTTGAGATAGTTTCTGACAATTTCTGGCCTATTCTTTGGGATGGATCTTTGTCCCTGGACTTTCTTCGAGATAGTTTTTGAATATCTCTGGACAATTCTTCGGGACAGACCTTTGTCCATGGAATTTCTTCGAGATAGTTTCTGACTATCTCTAGATTATTCTTTGGGACGGACTTTGTCCATGGACTTAGTTCGAGATAGTCTTTGACCATCTCTGGCCTATTCTTTGGGACTGATCTTTGTCCCTGGATTTTCTTCGAGATAGTTTCTGACTATCTGTGGACTAGTCTTCGGGACAGATCTTTGTCCCTGGATTTTCTTTGAGATAGTTTCTGACAATTTCTGGACTATTCTTCAGGATGGATCTTTGTCCCTCGGACTTTCTTCGAAATAGTTTCTTACTATTTCTGGCCAACTCTTTGGGACGGATCTTTGTCCCTGGACTTTCTTCGAGATAGTTTCTTACTTTCATTAGCCTATTCTTTGGGACGGTTCTTTGTCCCTGGACTTTCTTCGAGATAATTTTTGACTACCTATGGACTATTCTTCGGGACGGATCTTTGTCGCTGGACTTTCTTAGAGATAGTTTCTGACTATCTGTGGCCTGTTCTTTGGGACGGATCTTTGTCCCTGGATTTTCTTTGAGATAGTTTCTGACAATCTCTGGCCTATTCATTGGGATGGATCTTTGTCCCTTGACTTTCTTCGAGATAGTTTTTGAATATCTCTGGACAATTCTTCGGGACGGACCTTTGTCCATGGACTTTCTTCGAGATAGTTTCTGACTATCTCTAGATTATTCTTTGGGACGGACTTTGTCCATGGACTTAGTTCCCTATTCTTTGGGACGGATCTTTGTCCCTGGATTTTCTTCGAGATAGTTTCTGAATATCTGTGGACTAGTCTTCGGGACAGATCTTTGTCCCTGGACTTTCTTCGAGATAGTTTCTGACAATTTCTGGACTATTCTTCGGGATGGATCTTTGTCCCTCGGAGTTTCTTCGAAAAAGTTGCTTACTATTTCTGGCCAATTCTTTGGGACTGCTCTTTGTCCCTGAACTTTCTTCGAGATAGTTTCTTACTTTCTTTGGCCTATTCTTTGGGACGGATCTTTGTCTCTGGACTTTCTTCGAGATAGTTTTTGACTACCTATGGACTATTCTTCGGGACGGATCTTTGTCGCTGGACTTTCTTAGAGATAGTTTCTGACTATCCGTGGCCTGTTCTATGGGACGAATCTTTGTCCCTGGATTTTCTTTGAGATAGTTTCTGACAATCTCTGGCCTATTCTTAGGGAGGGATCTTTGTCCCTGGACTTTCTTCGAGATAGTTTTTGAATATCTCTGGACAATTCTTCGGGACGGACCTTGGTCCATGGACTTTCTTCGAGATAGTTTCTGACTATCTTTAGATTATTCTTTGGGACGGACTTTGTCCATGGACTTAGTTCCCTATTCTTTGGAACGGATCTTTGTCCCTGGATTTTCTTCGAGATAGTTTCTGAATATCTGTGGACTAGTCTTCGGGACAGATCTTTTGTCCCTGGACTTTCTTCGAGATAGTTTCTGACAATTTCTGGACTATTCTTTGGGATGGATCTTTGTCCCTCGGAGTTTCTTCGAAAAAGTTTCTTACTATTTCTGGCCAATTCTTTGGGACTGCTCTTTGTCCCTGAACTTTCTTCGAGATAGTTTCTTACTTTCTTTGGCCTATTCTTTGGGACGGATCTTTGTCCCTGGACTTTCTTCGAGATAGTTTTTGACTACCTATGGAATATTCTTCTTGACGGATCTTTGTCGCTGGACTTTCTTAGAGATAGTTTCTGACTATCTGTGGCCTGTTCTTTGGGACGGATCTTTGTCCCTGGATATTCTTTGAGATAGTTTTTGACAATCTCTGGCCTATTCTTTGGGATGGATCTTTGTCCCTAGACTTTCGAGATAGTTTTTGAATATCTCTGGACAATTCTTCGGGACGGACCTTTGTCCATGGACTTTCTTCGAGATAGTTTCTGACTATCTCTAGATTATTCTTTGGGACGGACTTTGTCCATGGACTTAGTTCGAGATAGTCTTTGACCATCTCTGGCCTATTCTTTGGGACTGATCTTTGTCCCTGGATTTTCTTCGAGATAGTTTCTGACTATCTGTGGACTAGTCTTCGGGACAGATCTTTGTCCCTGGACTTTCTTCGAGATAGTTTCTGACAATTTCTGGACTATTCTTCAGGATGGATCTTTGTCCCTCAGACTTTCTTCGAAATAGTTTCTTACTATTTCTGGCCAATTCTTTGGGACGGATCTTTGTCCCTGGACTTTCTTCGAGATAGTTTCTAACTTTCATTAGCCTATTCTTTGGGACGGTTCTCTGTCCCTGGACTTTCTTCGAGATAATTTTTGACTACCTATGGACTATTCTTCGGGACGGATCTTTGTCGCTGGACTTTCTTAGAGATAGTTTCTGACTATCTGTGGCCTGTTCTTTGGGACGGATCTTTGTCCCTTGATTTTCTTTGAGATAGTTTCTGACAATCTCTGGCCTATTCTTTGGGATGGATCTTTGTCCCTTGACTTTATTCGAGATAGTTTTTGAATATCTCTGGACAATTCTTCGGGACGATCCTTTGTCCATGGACTTTCTTCGAGATAGTTTCTGACTATCTCTAGATTATTCTTTGGTCCGGACTTTGTCCATGGACTTAGTTCCCTATTCTTTGGAACGGATCTTTGTCCCTGGATTTTCTTCGAGATAGTTTCTGAATATCTGTGGACTAGTCTTCGGGACAGATCTTTGTCCCTGGACTTTCTTCGAGATAGTTTCTGACAATTTCTGGACTATTCTTCGGGATGGATCTTTGTCCCTCGGAGTTTCTTCGAAAAAGATTCTTACTATTTCTGGCCAATTCTTTGGGACTGCTCTTTGTCCCTGAACTTTCTTAGAGATAGTTTCTGACTATCTGTGACCTGTTCTTTGGGACGGATCTTTGTCCCTGGATTTTCTTTGAGATAGTTTCTGACAATTTCTAGCCTATTCTTTGGGATGGATCTTTGTCCCTGGACTTTCTTCGAGATAGTTTTTGAATATCTCTGGACAATTCTTCGGGACGGACCTTTGTCCATGGAGTTTCTTCGAGATAGTTTCTGACTATCTCTAGATTATTCTTTGGGACGGACTTTGTCCATGGACTTAGTTCGAGATAGTCTTTGACCATCTCTGGCCTATTCTTTGGGACGGATCTTTGTCCCTGGATTTTCTTCGAGATAGTTTCTGACAATTTCTGGACTATTCTTCAGGATGGATCTTTGTCCCTCGGACTTTCTTCGAAATAGTTTCTTACTATTTCTGGCCAATTCTTTGGGACGGATCTTTGTCCCTGGACTTTCTTCGAGATAGTTTCTTACTTTCATTAGCCTATTCTATGGGACGGTTCTTTGTCCCTGGACTTTCTTCGAGATAGTTTTAGACTACCTATGGACTATTCTTCGGGACGGATCTTTGTCGCTGGACTTTCATAGAGATAGTTTCTGACTATCTGTGGCCTGTTCTTTGGGACGGATCTTTGTCCCTGGATTTTCTTTGAGATAGTTTCTGACAATCTCTGGCCTATTCTTTGGGATGGATCTTTGTCCCTTGACTTTCTTCGAGATAGTTTTTGAATATCTCTGGACAATTCTTCGGGACGGACCTTTGTCCATGGACTTTCTTCGAGATAGTTTCTGACTATCTCTAGATTATTCTTTTGGACGGACTTTGTCCATGGACTTAGTTCCCTATTCATTGGGACGGATCTTTGTCCCTGGATTTTCTTCGAGATAGTTTCTGAATATCTGTGGACTAGTCTTCGGGACAGATCTTTGTCCCTGGACTTTCTTCGAGATAGTTTCTGACAATTTCTGGACTATTCTTCGGGATGGATCTTTGTCCCTCGGAGTTTCTTCGAAAAAGTTTCTTACTATTTCTGGCCAATTCTTTGCGATGGATCTTTGTCCCTGGACTTTCTTCGAGATAGTTTCTAACTTTCATTAGCCTATTCTTTGGGACGGTTCTCTGTCCCTGGACTTTCTTCGAGATAATTTTTGACTACCTATGGACTATTCTTCGGGACGGATCTTTGTCGCTGGACTTTCTTAGAGATAGTTTCTGACTATCTGTGGCCTGTTCTTTGGGACGGATCTTTGTCCCTTGATTTTCTTTGAGATAGTTTCTGACAATCTCTGGCCTATTCTTTGGGATGGATCTTTGTCCCTTGACTTTATTCGAGATAGTTTTTGAATATCTCTGGACAATTCTTCGGGACGAACCTTTGTCCATGGACTTTCTTCGAGATAGTTTCTTACTATCTCTAGATTATTCTTTGGTCCGGACTTTGTCCATGGACTTAGTTCCCTATTCTTTGGGACGGATCTTTGTCCCTGGATTTTCTTCGAGATAGTTTCTGAATATCTGTGGACTAGTCTTCGGGACAGATCTTTGTCTCTGGACTTTCTTCGAGATAGTTTCTGACAATTTCTGGACTATTCTTCGGGATGGATCTTTGTCCCTCGGAGTTTCTTCGAAAAAGATTCTTACTATTTCTGGCCAATTCTTTGGGACTGCTCTTTGTCCCTGAACTTTCTTAGAGATAGTTTCTGACTATCTGTGACCTGTTCTTTGGGACAGATCTTTGTCCCTGGATTTTCTTTGAGATAGTTTCTGACAATTTCTGGCCTATTCTATGGGATGGATCTTTGTCCCTGGACTTTCTTCGAGATAGTTTTTGAATATCTCTGGACAATTCTTCGGGACGGACCTTTGTCCATGGACTTTCTTCGAGATAGTTTCTGACTATCTCTAGATTATTCTTTGGGACGGACTTTGTCCATGGACTTAGTTCGAGATAGTCTTTGACCATCTCTGGCCTATTCTTTGGGACGGATCTTTGTCCCTGGATTTTCTTCGAGATAGTTTCTGACAATTTCTGGACTATTCTTCAGGATGGATCTTTGTCCCTCGGACTTTCTTCGAAATAGTTTCTTACTATTTCTGGCCAATTCTTTGGGACGGATCTTTGTCCCTGGACTTTCTTCGAGATAGTTTCTTACTTTCATTAGCCTATTCTTTGGGACGGTTCTTTGTCCCTGGACTTTCTTCGAGATAGTTTTAGACTACCTATGGACTATTCTTCGGGACGGATCTTTGTCGCTGGACTTTCATAGAGATAGTTTCTGACTATCTGTGGCCTGTTCTTTGGGACGGATCTTTGTCCCTGGATTTTCTTTGAGATAGTTTCTGACAATCTCTTGCCTATTCTTTGGGATGGATCTTTGTCCCTTGACTTTCTTCGAGATAGTTTTTGAATATCTCTGGACAATTCTTCGGGACGGACCTTTGTCCATGGACTTTCTTCGAGATAGTTTCTGACTATCTCTAGATTATTCTTTTGGACGGACTTTGTCCATGGACTTAGTTCCCTATTCATTGGGACGGATCTTTGTCCCTGGATTTTCTTCGAGATAGTTTCTGAATATCTGTGGACTAGTCTTCGGGACAGATCTTTGTCCCTGGACTTTCTTCGAGATAGTTTCTGACAATTTCTGGACTATTCTTCGGGATGGATCTTTGTCCCTCGGAGTTTCTTCGAAAAAGTTTCTTACTATTTCTGGCCAATTCTTTGGGACTGCTCTTTGTCCCTGAACTTTCTTCGAGATAGTTTCTTACTTTCTTTGGCCTATTCTTTGGGACGGATCTTTGTCTCTGGACTTTCTTCGAGATAGTTTATGACTACCTATGGACTATTCTTCGGGACGGATCTTTGTCGCTGGACTTTCTTAGAGATAGTTTCTGACTATCTGTGGCCTGTTCTTTGGGACGGATCTTTGTCCCTTGATTTTCTTTGAGATAGTTTCTGACAATCTCTGGCCTATTCTTTGGGATGGATCTTTGTCCCTGGAATTTGTTCGAGATAGTTTTTGAATATCTCTGGACAATTCTTCGGGACGGACCTTTGTCCATGGACTTTCTTCGAGATAGTTTCTGACTATCTCTAGATTTTTCTTTGGGACGGACTTTGTCCATGGACTTAGTTCGAGATAGTCTTTGACCATCTCTGGCCTATTCTTTGGGACGGATCTTTGTCCCTGGATTTTCTTCGAGATAGTTTCTGACTATCTGTGGACTAGTCTTCGGGACAGATCTTTGTCCCTGGACTTTGTTCGAGATAGTTTCTGACAATTTCTGGACTATTCTTCAGGATGGATCTTTGTCCCTCGGACTTTCTTCGAAATAGTTTCTTAATATTTCTGGCCAATTCTTTGGGACGGATCTTTGTCCCTGGACTTTATTCGAGATAGTTTCTTACTTTCATTAGCCTATTCTTTGGGACGGTTCTTTGTCCCTGGACTTTCTTCGAGATAGTTTTTGACTACCTATGGACTATTCTTCGGGACGGATCTTTGTCGCTGGACTTTCTTAGCGATAGTTTCTGACTATCTGTGGCCAGTTCTTTGGGACGGATCTTTGTCCCTGGATTTTCTTTGAGATAGTTTCTGACAATCTCTGGCCTATTCTTTGGGATGGATCTTTGTCCCTTGACTTTCTTCGAGATAGTTTTTGAATATCTCTTGACAATTCTTCGGGACGGACCTTTGTCCATGGACTTTCTTCGAGATAGTTTCTGACTATCTCTATTATTCTTTGGGACGGACTTTGTCCATGGACTTCGTTCGAGATAGTCTTTGACCATCTCAGGCCTATTCTTTGGGACGGATCTTTGTCCCTGGATTTTCTTCGAGATAGTTTCTGAGTATCTCTGGACTAGTCTTCGGGACAGATCTTTGTCCCTGGACTTTCTTCGAGATAGTTTCTGACAATTTCTGGACTATTCTTCAGGATGGATCTTTGTCCCTCGGAGTTTCTTCGAAAAAGTTTCTTACTATTTCTGGCCAATTCTTTGGGACTGCTCTTTGTCCCTGGACTTTCTTCGAGATAGTTTCTTACTTTCTTTGGCCTATTCTTTGGGACGGATCTTTGTCCCTGGACTTTCTTCGAGATAGTTTTTGACTACCTATGGAATATTCTTCGGGACGGATCTTTATCGCTGGACTTTCTTAGAGATAGTTTCTGACTATCCGTGGCCTGTTCTTTGGGACGAATCTTTGTCCCTGGATTTTCTTTGAGATAGTTTCTGACAATCTCTGGCCTATTCTTTGGGAGGGATCTTTGTCCCTGGACTTTCTTCGAGATAGTTTTTGAATATTTCTGGACAATTCTTCGGGACGGACCTTTGTCCATGGACTTTCTTCGAGATAGTTTCTGACTATCTCTAGATTATTCTTTGGGACGGACTTTGTCCATGGACTTAGTTCCCTATTCTTTGGGACGGATCTTTGTCCCTGGATTTTCTTCGATATAGTTTCTGAATATCTGTGGACTAGTCTTTGGGACAGATCTTTGTCCCTGGACTTTCTTCGAGATAGTTTCTGACAATTTCTGGACTATTCTTCGGGATGGATCTTTGTCCCTCGGAGTTTCTTCGAAAAAGTTTCTTACTATTTCTGGCCAATTCTTTGGGACTGCTCTTTGTCCCTGAACTTTCTTCGAGATAGTTTCTTACTTTCTTTGGCCTATTCTTTGGGACGGATCTTTGTCGCTGGACTTTCTTAGAGATAGTTTCTAACTATCTGTGGCCTGTTCTTTGGGACGGATCTTTGTCCCTAGATTTTCTTTGAGATAGTTTTTGACAATCTCTGGCCTATTCTTTGGGATGGATCTTTGTCCCTGGACTTTCTTCGAGATAGTTTTTGAATATCTCAGGACTATTCTTCAGGATGGATCTTTGTCCCTCGGAGTTTCTTCGAAAAAGTTTCTTACTATTTCTGGCCAATTCTTTGGGACTGCTCTTTGTCCCTGGACTTTCTTCGAGATAGTTTCTTACTTTCTTTGGCCTATTCTTTGGGACGGATCTTTGTCCCTGGACTTTCTTCGAGATAGTTTTTGACTACCTATGGAATATTCTTCGGGACGGATCTTTATCGCTGGACTTTCTTAGAGATAGTTTCTGACTATCCGTGGCCTGTTCTTTGGGACGAATCTTTGTCCCTGGATTTTCTTTGAGATAGTTTCTGACAATCTCTGGCCTATTCTTTGGGAGGGATCTTTGTCCCTGGACTTTCTTCAAGATAGTTTTTGAATATTTCTGGACAATTCTTCGGGACGGACCTTTGTCCATGGACTTTCTTCGAGATAGTTTCTGACTATCTCTAGATTATTCTTTGGGACGGACTTTGTCCATGGACTTAGTTCCCTATTCTTTGGGACGGATCTTTGTCCCTGGATTTTCTTCGATATAGTTTCTGAATATCTGTGGACTAGTCTTTGGGACAGATCTTTGTCCCTGGACTTTCTTCGAGATAGTTTCTGACAATTTCTGGACTATTCTTCGGGATGGATCTTTGTCCCTCGGAGTTTCTTCGAAAAAGTTTCTTACTATTTCTGGCCAATTCTTTGGGACTGCTCTTTGTCCCTGAACTTTCTTCGAGATAGTTTCTTACTTTCTTTGGCCTATTCTTTGGGACGGATCTTTGTCGCTGGACTTTCTTAGAGATAGTTTCTAACTATCTGTGGCCTGTTCTTTGGGACGGATCTTTGTCCCTAGATTTTCTTTGAGATAGTTTTTGACAATCTCTGGCCTATTCTTTGGGATGGATCTTTGTCCCTGGACTTTCTTCGAGATAGTTTTTGAATATCTCAGGACAATTCTTCGGGACGGACCTTTGTCCATGGACTTTCTACGAGATAGTTTCTGACTATCTCTAGATTATTCTTCGGGACGGACTTTGTCCATGGACTTAGTTCGAGATAGTCTTTGACCATCTCTGACCTATTCTTTGGGACGGATCTTTGTCCCTGGATTTTCTTCGAGATAGTTTCTGACTATCTCTGGATTAGTCTTCGGGACAGATCTTTGTCCCTGGACTTTCTTCGAGATAGTTTCTGACAATTTCTGGACTATTCTTCAGGATGGATCTTTGTCCCTCGGAGTTTCTTCGAAAAAGTTTCTTACTATTTCTGGCCAATTCTTTGGGACTGCTCTTTGTCCCTGAACTTTCTTCGAGATAGTTTCTTACTTTCTTTGGCCTATTCTTTGGGACGGATCTTTGTCCCTGGACTTTCTTCGAGATAGTTTTTGACTACCTATGGAATATTCTTCTTGACGGATCTTTGTCGCTGGACTTTCTTAGAGATAGTTTCTGACTATCCGTGGCCTGTTCTTTGGGACGAATCTTTGTCCCTAGATTTTCTTTGAGATAGTTTCTGACAATCTCTGGCCTATTCTTAGGGAGGGATCTTTGTCCCTGGACTTTCTTCGAGATAGTTTTTGAATATCTCTGGACAATTCTTCGGGACGGACCTTGGTCCATGGACTTTCTTCGAGATAGTTTCTGACTATCTCTAGATTATTCTTTGGGACGGACTTTGTCCATGGACTTAGTTCCCTATTCTTTGGGACGGATCTTTGTCCCTGTATTTTCTTCGAGATAGTTTCTGAATATCTGTGGACTAGTCTTCGGGACAGATCTTTGTCCCTGGACTTTCTTCGAGATAGTTTCTGACAATTTCTGGACTATTCTTCGGGATGGATCTTTGTCCCTCGGAGTTTCTTCGAAAAAGTTTCTTACTATTTCTGGCCAATTCTTTGGGAATGCTCTTTGTCCCTGAACTTTCTTCGAGATAGTTTCTTACTTTCTTTGGCCTATTCTTTGGGACGGATCTTTGTCTCTGGACTTTCTTCGAGATAGTTTTTGACTACCTATGGACTATTCTTCGGGACGGATCTTTGACGCTGGACTTTCTTAGAGATAGTTTCTAACTATCTGTGGCCTGTTCTTTGGGACGGATCTTTGTCCCTAGATTTTCTTTGAGATAGTTTTTGACAATCTCTGGCCTATTCTTTGGGACGGATCTTTGTCCCTGGACTTTCTCCGAGATAGTTTCTTACTTTCATTAGCCTATTCTTTGGGACGGTTCTTTGTCCCTGGACTTTCTTCGAGATAGTTTTTGACTACCTATGGACTATTCTTCGGGACGGATCTTTGTCGCTGGACTTTCTTAGCGATAGTTTCTGACTATCTGTGGCCTGTTCTTTGAGACGGATCTTTGTCCCTGGATTTTCTTTGAGATAGTTTCTGACAATCTCTGGCCTATTCTTTGGGATGGATCTTTGTCCCTTGACTTTCTTCGAGATAGTTTTTGAATATCTCTTGACAATTCTTCGGGAGGGACCTTTGTCCATGGACTTTCTTCGAGATAGTTTCTGACTATCTCTACTATTCTTTGGGACGGATTTTGTCCATGGACTTTGTTCGAGATAGTCTTTGACTATCTCAGGCCTATTCTTTGGGACGGATCTTTGTCCTTGGATTTTCTTCGAGATAGTTTCTGACTATCTCTGTACTAGTCTTCGGGACAGATCTTTGTCCCTGGACTTTCTTCGAGATAGTTTCTAACAATTTCTGGACTATTCTTCAGGATGGATCTTTGTCCCTCGGAGTTTCTTCGAAAACGTTTCTTACTATTTCTGGCCAATTCTTTGGGACTGCTCTTTGTCCCTGAACTTTCTTCGAGATAGTTTCTTACTTTCTTTGGCCTATTCTTTGGGACGGATCTTTGTCCCTGGACTTTCTTCGAGATAGTTTTTGACTACCTATGGACTATTCTTCGGGACGGATCTTTGTCGCTGGACTTTCTTAGAGATAGTTTCTAACTATCTGTGGCCTGTTCTTTGGGACGGATCTTTGTCCCTAGATTTTCTTTGAGATAGTTTTTGACAATCTCTGGCCTATTCTTTGGGACGGATCTTTGTCCCTGGACTTTCTCCGAGATAGTTTCCTACTTTCATTAGCCTATTCTTTGGGACGGTTCTTTGTCCCTGGACTTTCTTCGAGATAGTTTTTGACTACCTATGGACTATTCTTCGGGACGGATCTTTGTCGCTGGACTTTCTTAGCGATAGTTTCTGACTATCTGTGGCCTGTTCTTTGGGACGGATCTTTGTCCCTGGATTTTCTTTGAGATAGTTTCTGACAATCTCTGGCCTATTCTTTGGGATGGATCTTTGTCCCTTGACTTTCTTCGAGATAGTTTTTGAATATCTCTTGACAATTCTTCGGGACGGACCTTTGTCCATGGACTTTCTTCGAGATAGTTTCTGACTATCTCTACTATTCTTTGGGACGGATTTTGTCCATGGACTTTGTTCGAGATAGTCTTTGACTATCTCAGGCCTATTCTTTGGGACGGATCTTTGTCCTTGGATTTTCTTCGAGATAGTTTCTGACTATCTCTGGACTAGTCTTCGGGACAGATCTTTGTCCCTGGACTTTCTTCGAGATAGTTTCTGACAATTTCTGGACTATTCTTCAGGATGGATCTTTGTCCCTCGGAGTTTCTTCGAAAACGTTTCTTACTATTTCTGGCCAATTCTTTGGGACTGCTCTTTGTCCCTGAACTTTCTTCGAGATAGTTTCTTAATTTCTTTGGCCTATTCTTTGGGACGGATCTTTGTCCCTGGACTTTCTTCGAGATAGTTTTTGACTACCTATGGACTATTCTTCGGGACGGATCTTTGTCGCTGGACTTTCTTAGCGATAGTTTCTGACTATCTGTGGCCTGTTCTTTGGGACGGATCTTTGTCCCTGGATTTTCTTTGAGATAGTTTCTGACAATCTCTGGCCTATTCTTTGGGATGGATCTTTGTCCCTTGACTTTCTTCGAGATAGTTTTTGAATATCTCTTGACAATTCTTCGGGACGGACCTTTGTCCATGGACTTTCTTCGAGATAGTTTCTGACTATCTCTACTATTCTTTGGGACGGATTTTGTCCATGGACTTTGTTCGAGATAGTCTTTGACTATCTCAGGCCTATTCTTTGGGACGGATCTTTGTCCTTGGATTTTCTTCGAGATAGTTTCTGACTATCTCTGGACTAGTCTTCGGGACAGATCTTTGTCCCTGGACTTTCTTCGAGATAGTTTCTGACAATTTCTGGACTATTCTTCAGGATGGATCTTTGTCCCTCGGAGTTTCTTCGAAAACGTTTCTTACTATTTCTGGCCAATTCTTTGGGACTGCTCTTTGTCCCTGAACTTTCTTCGAGATAGTTTCTTACTTTCTTTGGCCTATTCTTTGGGACGGATCTTTGTCCCTGGACTTTCTTCGAGATAGTTTTTGACTACCTATGGAATATTCTTCGGGACGGATCTTTGTCGCTGGACTTTCTTAGAGATAGTTTCTGACTATCCGTAGCCTGTTCTTTGGGACGAATCTTTGTCCCTGGATTTTCTTTGAGATAGTTTCTGACAATCTCTGGCCTATTCTTTGGGAGGGATCTTTGTCCCAGGACTTTCTTCGAGATAGTTTTTGAATATTTCTGGACAATTCTTCGGGACGGACCTTTGTCCATGGACTTTTTTCGAGATAGTTTCTGACTATCTCTAGATTATTCTTTGGGACGGACTTTGTCCATGGACTTAGTTCCCTATTCTTTGGGACGGATCTTTGTCCCTGGATTTTCTTCGAGATAGTTTCTGAATATCTGTGGACTAGTCTTCGGGACAGATCTTTGTCCCTGGACTTTCTTCGAGATAGTTTCTGACAATTTCTGGACTATTCTTCGGGATGGATCTTTGTCCCTCGGAGTTTCTTCGAAAAAGTTTCTTACTATTTCTGGCCAATTCTTTGGGATTGCTCTTTGTCCCTGAACTTTCTTCGAGATAGTTTCTTACTTTCTTTGGCCTATTCTTTGGGACGGATCTTTGTCTCTGGACTTTCTTCGAGATAGTTTTTGACTACCTATGGACTATTCTTCGGGACGGATCTTTGACGCTGGACTTTCTTAGAGAGAGTTTCTAACTATCTGTGGCCTGTTCTTTGGGACAGATCTTTGTCTCTAGATTTTCTTTGAGATAGTTTTTGACAATCTCTGGCCTATTCTTTGGGACGGATCTTTGTCCCTGGACTTTCTCCGAGATAGTTTCTTACTTTCATTAGCCTATTCTTTGGGACGGTTCTTTGTCCCTGGACTTTCTTCGAGATAGTTTTTGACTACCTATGGACTATTCTTCGGGACGGATCTTTGTCGCTGGACTTTCTTAGCGATAGTTTCTGACTATCTGTGGCCTGTTCTTTGGGACGGATCTTTGTCCCTGGATTTTCTTTGAGATAGTTTTTGACAATCTCTGGCCTATTCTTTGGGATGGATCTTTGTCCCTGGACTTTCTTCGAGATAGTTTTTGAATATCTCAGGACAATTCTTCGGGACGGACCTTTGTTTATGGACTTTCTTCGAGATAGTTTCTGACTATCTCTACTATTCTTTGGGACGGATTTTGTCCATGGACTTTGTTCGAGATAGTTTTTGACTATCTCAGGCCTATTCTTTGGGACGGATCTTTGTCCTTGGATTTTCTTCGAGATAGTTTCTGACTATCTCTGGACTAGTCTTCGGGACAGATCTTTGTCCCTGGACTTTCTTCGAGATAGTTTCTGACAATTTCTGGACTATTCTTCAGGATGGATCTTTGTCCCTCGGAGTTTCTTCGAAAACGTTTCTTACTATTTCTGGCCAATTCTTTGGGACTGCTCTTTGTCCCTGAACTTTCTTCGAGATAGTTTCTTACTTTCTTTGGCCTATTCTTTGGGACGGATCTTTGTCCCTGGACTTTCTTCGAGATAGTTTTTGACTACCTATGGAATATTCTTCGGGACGGATCTTTGTCGCTGGACTTTCTTAGAGATAGTTTCTGACTATCCGTAGCCTGTTCTTTGGGACGAATCTTTGTCCCTGGATTTTCTTTGAGATAGTTTCTGACAATCTCTGGCCTATTCTTTGGGAGGGATCTTTGTCCCTGGACTTTCTTCGAGATAGTTTTTGAATATTTCTGGACAATTCTTCGGGACGGACCTTTGTCCATGGACTTTTTTCGAGATAGTTTCTGACTATCTCTAGATTATTCTTTGGGACGGACTTTGTCCATGGACTTAGTTCCCTATTCTTTGGGACGGATCTTTGTCCCTGGATTTTCTTCGAGATAGTTTCTGAATATCTGTGGACTAGTCTTCGGGACAGATCTTTGTCCCTGGACTTTCTTCGAGATAGTTTCTGACAATTTCTGGACTATTCTTCGGGATGGATCTTTGTCCCTTGGAGTTTCTTCGAAAAAGTTCCTTACTATTTCTGGCCAATTCTTTGGGACTGCTCTTTGTCCCTGAACTTTCTTCGAGATAGTTTCTTACTTTCTTTGGCCTATTCTTTGGGACGGATCTTTGTCTCTGGACTTTCTTCGAGATAGTTTTTGACTACCTATGGACTATTCTTCGGGACGGATCTTTGTCGCTGGACTTTCTTAGAGATAGTTTCTAACTATCTGTGGCCTGTTCTTTGGGACGGATCTTTGTCCCTAGATTTTCTTTGAGATAGTTTTTGACAATCTCTGGCCTATTCTTTGGGATGGATCTTTGTCCCTGGACTTTCTTCGAGATAGTTTTTGAATATCTCAGGACAATTCTTCGGGACGGACCTTTGTTTATGGACTTTCTTCGAGATAGTTTCTGACTATCTCTAGATTATTCTTTGGGACGGACTTTGTCCATGGACTTAGTTCGAGATAGTCTTTGACCATCTCTGGCCTATTCTTTGGGACGGATCTTTGTCCCTGGATTTTCTTCGAGATAGTTTCTGACTATCTCTGGACTAGTCTTCGGGACAGATCTTTGTCCCTGGACTTTCTTCGAGATAGTTTCTGACAATTTCTGGACTATTCTTCAGGATGGATCTTTGTCCCTCGGAGTTTCTTCGAAAAAGTTTCTTACTATTTCTGGCCAATTCTTTGGGACTGCTCTTTGTCCCTGAACTTTCTTCGAGATAGTTTCTTACTTTCTTTGGCCTATTCTTTGGGACGGATCTTTGTCCCTGGACTTTCTTCGAGGTAGTTTTTGACTACCTATGGAATATTCTTCTTGACGGATCTTTGTCGCTGGACTTTCTTAGAGATAGTTTCTGACTATCCGTGGCCTGTTCTTTGGGACGAATCTTTGTCCCTGGATTTTCTTTGAGATAGTTTCTGACAATCTCTGGCCTATTCTTAGGGAGGGATCTTTGTCCCTGGACTTTCTTCGAGATAGTTTTTGAATATCTCTGGACAATTCTTCGGGACGGACCTTGGTCCATGGACTTTCTTCGAGATAGTTTCTGACTATCTCTAGATTATTCTTTGGGACGGACTTTGTCCATGGACTTAGTTCCCTATTCTTTGGGACGGATCTTTGTCCCTGGATTTTCTTCGAGATAGTTTCTGAATATCTGTGGACTAGTCTTCGGGACAGATCTTTGTCCCTGGACTTTCTTCGAGATAGTTTCTGACAATTTCTGGACTATTCTTCGGGATGGATCTTTGTCCCTCGGAGTTTCTTCGAAAAAGTTTCTTACTATTTCTGGCCAATTCTTTGGGACTGCTCTTTGTCCCTGAACTTTCTTCGAGATAGTTTCTTACTTTCTTTGGCCTATTCTTTGGGACGGATCTTTGTCTCTGGACTTTCTTCGAGATAGTTTTTGACTACCTATGGACTATTCTTCGGGACGGATCTTTGTCGCTGGACTTTCTTAGAGATAGTTTCTGACTATCTGTGGCCTGTTCTTTGGGACGGATCTTTTTCCTAGATTTTCTTTGAGATAGTTTTTGACAATCTCTGGCCTATTCTTTGGGATGGATCTTTGTCCCTGGACTTTCTTCGAGATAGTTTTTGAATATCTCAGGACAATTCTTCGGGACGGACCTTTGTTTATGGACTTTCTTCGAGATAGTTTCTGACTATCTCTAGATTATTCTTTGGGACGGACTTTGTCCATGGACTTAGTTCGAGATAGTCTTTGACCATCTCTGGCCTATTCTTTGGGACGGATCTTTGTCCCTGGATTTTCTTCGAGATAGTTTCTGACTATCTCTGGACTAGTCTTCGGGACAGATCTTTGTCCCTGGACTTTCTTCGAGATAGTTTCTGACAATTTCTGGACTATTCTTCAGGATGGATCTTTGTCCCTCGGAGTTTCTTCGAAAAAGTTTCTTACTATTTCTGGCTAATTCTTTGGGACTGCTCTTTGTCCCTGAACTTTCTTCGAGATAGTTTCTTACTTTCTTTGGCCTATTCTTTGGGACGGATCTTTGTCCCTGGACTTTCTTCGAGATAGTTTTTGACTACCTATGGAATATTCTTCTTGACGGATCTTTGTCGCTGGACTTTCTTAGAGATAGTTTCTGACTATCCGTGGCCTGTTCTTTGGGACGAATCTTTGTCCCTGGATTTTCTTTGAGATAGTTTCTGACAATCTCTGGCCTATTCTTAGGGAGGGATCTTTGTCCCTGGACTTTCTTCGTGATAGTTTTTGAATATCTCTGGACAATTCTTCGGGACGGACCTTGGTCCATGGACTTTCTTCGAGATAGTTTCTGACTATCTCTAGATTATTCTTTGGGACGGACTTTGTCCATGGACTTAGTTCCCTATTCTTTGGGACGGATCTTTGTCCCTGGATTTTCTTCGAGATAGTTTCTGAATATCTGTGGACTAGTCTTCGGGACAGATCTTTGTCCCTGGACTTTCTTCGAGATAGTTTCTGACAATTTCTGGACTATTCTTCGGGATAGATCTTTGTCCCTCGGAGTTTCTTCGAAAAAGTTTCTTACTATTTCTGGCCAATTCTTTGGGACTGCTCTTTGTCCCTAAACTTTCTTCGAGATAGTTTCTTACTTTCTTTGGCCTATTCTTTGGGACGGATCTTTGTCTCTGGACTTTCTTCGAGATAGTTTTTGACTACCTATGGACTATTCTTCGGGACGGATCTTTGACGCTGGACTTTCTTAGAGATAGTTTCTAACTATCTGTGGCCTGTTCTTTGGGACGGATCTTTGTCCCTAGATTTTCTTTGAGATAGTTTTTGACAATCTCTGGCCTATTCTTTGGGACGGATCTTTGTCCCTGGACTTTCTCCGAGATAGTTTCTTACTTTCATTAGCCTATTCTTTGGGACGGTTCTTTGTCCCTGGACTTTCTTCGAGATAGTTTTTGACTACCTATGGACTATTCTTCGGGACGGATCTTTGTCGCTGGACTTTCTTAGCGATAGTTTCTGACTATCTGTGGCCTGTTCTTTGGGACGGATCTTTGTCCCTAGATTTTCTTTGAGATAGTTTCTGACAATCTCTGGCCTATTCTTTGGGATGGATCTTTGTCCCTTGACTTTCTTCGAGATAGTTTTTGAATATCTCTTGACAATTCTTCGGGACGGACCTTTGTCCATGGACTTTCTTCGAGATAGTTTCTGACTATCTCTACTATTCTTTGGGACGGATTTTGTCCATGGACTTTGTTCGAGATAGTCTTTGACTATCTCAGGCCTATTCTTTGGGACGGATCTTTGTCCTTGGATTTTCTTCGAGATAGTTTCTGACTATCTCTGGACTAGTCTTCGGGACAGATCTTTGTCCCTGGACTTTCTTCGAGATAGTTTCTGACAATTTCTGGACTATACTTCAGGATGGATCTTTGTCCCTCGGAGTTTCTTCGAAAAAGTTTCTTACTATTTCTGGCCAATTCTTTGGGACTGCTCTTTGTCCCTGAACTTTCTTCGAGATAGTTTCTTACTTTCTTTGGCCTATTCTTTGGGACGGATCTTTGTCCCTGGACTTTCTTCGAGATAGTTTTTGACTACCTATGGAATATTCTTCGGGACGGATCTTTGTCGCTGGACTTTCTTAGAGATAGTTTCTGACTATCCGTAGCCTGTTCTTTGGGACGAATCTTTGTCCCTGGATTTTCTTTGAGATAGTTTCTGACAATCTCTGGCCTATTCTTTGGGAGGGATCTTTGTCCCTGGACTTTCTTCGAGATAGTTTTTGAATATTTCTGGACAATTCTTCGGGACGGACCTTTGTCCATGGACTTTTTTCGAGATAGTTTCTGACTATCTCTAGATTATTCTTTAGGACGGACTTTGTCCATGGACTTAGTTCCCTTTTCTTTGGGACGGATCTTTGTCCCTGGATTTTCTTCGAGATAGTTTCTGAATATCTGTGGACTAGTCTTCGGGACAGATCTTTGTCCCTGGACTTTCTTCGAGATAGTTTCTGACAATTTCTGGACTATTCTTCGGGATGGATCTTTGTCCCTCGGAGTTTCTTCGAAAAAGTTTCTTACTATTTCTGGCCAATTCTTTGGGACTGCTCTTTGTCCCTGAACTTTCTTCGAGATAGTTTCTTACTTTATTTGGCCTATTCTTTGGGACGGATCTTTGTCTCTGGACTTTCTTCGAGATAGTTTTTGACTACCTATGGACTATTCTTCGGGACGGATCTTTGTCGCTGGACTTTCTTAGAGATAGTTTCTAACTATCTGTGGCCTGTTCTTTGGGACGGATCTTTGTCCCTAGATTTTCTTTGAGATAGTTTTTGACAATCTCTGGCCTATTCTTTGGGATGGATCTTTGTCCCTGGACTTTCTTCGAGATAGTTTTTGAATATCTCAGGACAATTCTTCGGGACGGACCTTTGTTTATGGACTTTCTTCGAGATAGTTTCTGACTATCTCTAGATTATTCTTTGGGACGGACTTTGTCCATGGACTTAGTTCGAGATAGTCTTTGACCATCTCTGGCCTATTCTTTGGGACGGATCTTTGTCCCTGGATTTTCTTCGAGATAGTTTCTGACTATCTCTGGACTAGTCTTCGGGACAGATCTTTGTCCCTGGACTTTCTTCGAGATAGTTTCTGACAGTTTCTGGACTATTCTTCAGGATGGATCTTTGTCCCTCGGAGTTTCTTCGAAAAAGTTTCTTACTATTTCTGGCCAATTCTTTGGGACTGCTCTTTGTCCCTGAACTTTCTTCGAGATAGTTTCTTACTTTCTTTGGCCTATTCTTTGGGACGGATCTTTGTCCCTGGACTTTCTTCGAGATAGTTTTTGACTACCTATGGAATATTCTTCTTGACGGATCTTTGTCGCTGGACTTTCATAGAGATAGTTTCTGACTATCCGTGGCCTGTTCTTTGGGACGAATCTTTGTCCCTGGATTTTCTTTGAGATAGTTTCTGACAATCTCTGGCCTATTCTTAGGGAGGGATCTTTGTCCCTGGACTTTCTTCGAGATAGTTTTTGAATATCTCTGGACAATTCTTCGGGACGGACCTTGGTCCATGGACTTTCTTCGAGATAGTTTCTGACTATCTCTAGATTATTCTTTGGGACGGACTTTGTCCATGGACTTAGTTCCCTATTCTTTGGGACGGATCTTTGTCCCTGGATTTTCTTCGAGATAGTTTCTGAATATCTGTGGACTAGTCTTCGGGACAGATCTTTGTCCCTGGACTTTCTTCGAGATAGTTTCTGACAATTTCTGGACTATTCTTCGGGATGGATCTTTGTCCCTCGGAGTTTCTTCGAAAAAGTTTCTTACTATTTCTGGCCAATTCTTTGGGACTGCTCTTTGTCCCTGAACTTTCTTCGAGATAGTTTCTTACTTTCTTTGGCCTATTCTTTGGGACGGATCTTTGTCTCTGGACTTTCTTCGAGATAGTTTTTGACTACCTATGGACTATTCTTCGGGACGGATCTTTGAAGCTGGACTTTCTTAGAGATAGTTTCTAACTATCTGTGGCCTGTTCTTTGGGACGGATCTTTGTCCCTAGATTTTCTTTGAGATAGTTTTTGACAATCTCTGGCCTATTCTTTGGGACGGATCTTTGTCCCTGGACTTTCTCCGAGATAGTTTCCTACTTTCATTAGCCTATTCTTTGGGACGGTTCTTTGTCCCTGGACTTTCTTCGAGATAGTTTTTGACTACCTATGGACTATTCTTCGGGACGGATCTTTGTCGCTGGACTTTCTTAGCGATAGTTTCTGACTATCTGTGGCCTGTTCTTTGGGACGGATCTTTGTCCCTGGATTTTCTTTGAGATAGTTTCTGACAATCTCTGGCCTATTCTTTGGGATGGATCTTTGTCCCTTGACTTTCTTCGGGATAGTTTTTGAATATCTCTTGACAATTCTTCGGGACGGACCTTTGTCCATGGACTTTCTTCGAGATAGTTTCTGACTATCTCTACTATTCTTTGGGACGGATTTTGTCCATGGACTTTGTTCGAGATAGTCTTTGACTATCTCAGGCCTATTCTTTGGGACGGATCTTTGTCCTTGGATTTTCTTCGAGATAGTTTCTGACTATCTCTGGACTAGTCTTCGGGACAGATCTTTGTCCCTGGACTTTCTTCGAGATAGTTTCTGACAATTTCTGGACTATTCTTCAGGATGGATCTTTGTCCCTCGGAGTTTCTTCGAAAACGTTTCTTACTATTTCTGGCCAATTCTTTGGGACTGCTCTTTGTCCCTGAACTTTCTTCGAGATAGTTTCTTACTTTCTTTGGCCTATTCTTTGGGACGGATCTTTGTCCCTGGACTTTCTTCGAGATAGTTTTTGACTACCTATGGAATATTCTTCGGGACGGATCTTTGTCGCTGGACTTTCTTAGAGATAGTTTCTGACTATCCGTAGCCTGTTCTTTGGGACGAATCTTTGTCCCTGGATTTTCTTTGAGATAGTTTCTGACAATCTTTGGCCTATTCTTTGGGAGGGATCTTTGTCCCTGGACTTTCTTCGAGATAGTTTTTGAATATTTCTGGACAATTCTTCGGGACGGACCTTTGTCCATGGACTTTTTTCGAGATAGTTTCTGACTATCTCTAGATTATTCTTTAGGACGGACTTTGTCCATGGACTTAGTTCCCTTTTCTTTGGGACGGATCTTTGTCCCTGGATTTTCTTCGAGATAGTTTCTGAATATCTGTGGACTAGTCTTCGGGACAGATCTTTGTCCCTGGACTTTCTTCGAGATAGTTTCTGACAATTTCTGGACTATTCTTCGGGATGGATCTTTGTCCCTCGGAGTTTCTTCGAAAAAGTTTCTTACTATTTCTGGCCAATTCTTTGGGACTGCTCTTTGTCCCTGAACTTTCTTCGAGATAGTTTCTTACTTTCTTTGGCCTATTCTTTGGGACGGATCTTTGTCTCTGGACTTTCTTCGAGATAGTTTTTGACTACCTATGGACTATTCTTCGGGACGGATCTTTGTCGCTGGACTTTCTTAGAGATAGTTTCTAACTATCTGTGGCCTGTTCTTTGGGACGGATCTTTGTCCCTAGATTTTCTTTGAGATAGTTTTTGACAATCTCTGGCCTATTCTTTGGGATGGATCTTTGTCCCTTGACTTTCTTCGGGATAGTTTTTGAATATCTCTTGACAATTCTTCGGGACGGACCTTTGTCCATGGACTTTCTTCGAGATAGTTTCTGACTATCTCTACTATTCTTTGGGACGGATTTTGTCCATGGACTTTGTTCGAGATAGTCTTTGACCATCTCTGGCCTATTCTTTGGGACGGATCTTTGTCCCTGGATTTTCTTCGAGATAGTTTCTGACTATCTCTGGACTAGTCTTCGGGACAGATCTTTGTCCCTGGACTTTCTTCGAGATAGTTTCTGACAGTTTCTGGACTATTCTTCAGGATGGATCTTTGTCCCTCGGAGTTTCTTCGAAAAAGTTTCTTACTATTTCTGGCCAATTCTTTGGGACTGCTCTTTGTCCCTGAACTTTCTTCGAGATAGTTTCTTACTTTCTTTGGCCTATTCTTTGGGACGGATCTTTGTCCCTGGACTTTCTTCGAGATAGTTTTTGACTACCTATGGAATATTCTTCTTGTCGGATCTTTGTCGCTGGACTTTCTTAGAGATAGTTTCTGACTATCCGTGGCCTGTTCTTTGGGACGAATCTTTGTCCCTGGATTTTCTTTGAGATAGTTTCTGACAATCTCTGGCCTATTCTTAGGGAGGGATCTTTGTCCCTGGACTTTCTTCGAGATAGTTTTTGAATATCTCTGGACAATTCTTCGGGACGGACCTTGGTCCATGGACTTTCTTCGAGATAGTTTCTGACTATCTCTAGATTATTCTTTGGGACGGACTTTGTCCATGGACTTAGTTCCCTATTCTTTGGGACGGATCTTTGTCCCTGGATTTTCTTCGAGATAGTTTCTGAATATCTGTGGACTAGAATTCGGGACAGATCTTTGTCCCTGGACTTTCTTCGAGATAGTTTCTGACAATTTCTGGACTATTTTCGGGATGGATCTTTGTCCCTCGGAGTTTCTTCGAAAAAGTTTCTTACTATTTCTGGCCAATTCTTTGGGACTTCTCTTTGTCCCTGAACTTTCTTCGAGATAGTTTCTTACTTTCGTTGGCCTATTCTTTGGGACGGATCTTTGTCTCTGGACTTTCTTCGAGATAGTTTTTGACTACCTATGGACTATTCTTCCGGACGGATCTTTGTCGCTGGACTTTCTTAGAGATAGTTTCTAACTATCTGTGGCCTGTTCTTTGGGACGGATCTTTGTCCCTAGATTTTCTTTGAGATAGTTTTTGACAATCTCTGGCCTATTCTTTGGGATGGATCTTTGTCCCTGGACTTTCTTCGAGATAGTTTTTGAATATCTCAGGACAATTCTTCGGGATGGACCTTTGTTTATGGACTTTCTTCGAGATAGTTTCTGACTATCTCTAGATTATTCTTTGGGACGGACTTTGTCCATGGACTTAGTTCGAGATAGTCTTTGACCATCTCTGGCCTATTCTTTGGGACGGATCTTTGTCCTTGGATTTTCTTCGAGATAGTTTCTGACTATCTCTGGACTAGTCTTCGGGACAGATCTTTGTCCCTGGACTTTCTTCGAGATAGTTTCTGACAATTTCTGGACTATTCTTCAGGATGGATCTTTGTCCCTCGGAGTTTCTTCGAAAACGTTTCTTACTATTTCTGGCCAATTCTTTGGGACTGCTCTTTGTCCCTGAACTTTCTTCGAGATAGTTTCTTACTTTCTTTGGCCTATTCTTTGGGACGGATCTTTGTCCCTGGACTTTCTTCGAGATAGTTTTTGACTACCTATGGAATATTCTTCGGGACGGATCTTTGTCGCTGGACTTTCTTAGAGATAGTTTCTGACTATCCGTAGCCTGTTCTTTGGGACGAATCTTTGTCCCTGGATTTTCTTTGAGATAGTTTCTGACAATCTCTGGCCTATTCTTTGGGAGGGATCTTTGTCCCTGGACTTTCTTCGAGATAGTTTTTGAATATTTCTGGACAATTCTTCGGGACGGACCTTTGTCCATGGACTTTTTTCGAGATAGTTTCTGACTATCTCTAGATTATTCTTTGGGACGGACTTTGTCCATGGACTTAGTTCCCTTTTCTTTGGGACGGATCTTTGTCCCTGGATTTTCTTCGAGATAGTTTCTGAATATCTGTGGACTAGTCTTCGGGACAGATCTTTGTCCCTGGACTTTCTTCGAGATAGTTTCTGACAATTTCTGGACTATTCTTCGGGATGGATCTTTGTCCCTCGGAGTTTCTTCGAAAAAGTTTCTTACTATTTCTGGCCAATTCTTTGGGACTGCTCTTTGTCCCTGAACTTTCTTCGAGATAGTTTCTTACTTTCTTTGGCCTATTCTTTGGGACGGATCTTTGTCCCTGGACTTTCTTCGAGATAGTTTTTGACTACCTATGGAATATTCTTCTTGACGGATCTTTGTCGCTGGACTATCTTAGAGATAGTTTCTGACTATCCGTGGCCTGTTCTTTGGGACGAATCTTTGTCCCTGGATTTTCTTTGAGATAGTTTCTGACAATCTCTGGCCTATTCTTAGGGAGGGATCTTTGTCCCTGGACTTTCTTCGAGATAGTTTTTGAATATCTCTGGACAATTCTTCGGGACGGACCTTGGTCCATGGACTTTCTTCGAGATAGTTTCTGACTATCTCTAGATTATTCTTTGGGACGGACTTTGTCCATGGACTTAGTTCCCTATTCTTTGGGACGGATCTTTGTCCCTGGATTTTCTTCGAGATAGTTTCTGAATATCTGTGGACTAGACTTCGGGACAGATCTTTGTCCCTGGACTTTCTTCGAGATAGTTTGTGACAATTTCTGGACTATTCTTCGGGATGGATCTTTGACCCTCGGAGTTTCTTCGAAAAAGATTCTTACTATTTCTGGCCAATTCTTTGGGACTTCTCTTTGTCCCTGAACTTTCTTCGAGATAGTTTCTTACTTTCTTTGGCCTATTCTTTGGGACGGATCTTTGTCTCTGGACTTTCTTCGAGATAGTTTTTGACTACCTATGGACTATTCTTCGGGACGGATCTTTGTCGCTGGACTTTCTTAGAGATAGTTTCTAACTATCTGTGGCCTGTTCTTTGGGACGGATCTTTGTCCCTAGATTTTCTTTTAGATAGTTTTTGACAATCTCTGGCCTATTCTTTGGGACGGATCTTTGTCCCTGGACTTTCTCCGAGATAGTTTCTTACTTTCATTAGCCTATTCTTTGGGACGGTTCTTTGTCCCTGGACTTTCTTCGAGATAGTTTTTGACTACCTATGGACTATTCTTCGGGACGGATCTTTGTTGCTGGACTTTCTTAGCGATAGTTTCTGACTATCTGTGGCATGTTCTTTGGGACGGATCTTTGTCCCTGGATTTTCTTTAAGATAGTTTCTGACAATCTCTAGCCTATTCTTTGGGATGGATCTTTGTCCCTTGACTTTCTTCGAGATAGTTTTTGAATATCTCTTGACAATTCTTCGGGACGGACCTTTGTCCATGGACTTTCTTCGAGATAGTTTCTGACTATCTCTACAATTCTTTGGGACGGATTTTGTCCATGGACTTTGTTCGAGATAGTCTTTGACTATCTCAGGCCTATTCTTTGGGACGGATCTTTGTCCTTGGATTTTCTTCGAGATAGTTTCTGACTATCTCTGGACTAGTCTTCGGGACAGATCTTTGTCCCTGGACTTTCTTCGAGATAGTTTCTGACAATTTCTGGACTATTCTTCAGGATGGATCTTTGTCCCTCGGAGTTTCTTCGAAAACGTTTCTTACTATTTCTGGCCAATTCTTTAGGACTGCTCTTTGTCCCTGAACTTTCTTCGAGATAGTTTCTTACTTTCTTTGGCCTATTCTTTGGGACGGATCTTTGTCCCTGGACTTTCTTCGAGATAGTTTTTGACTACCTATGGAATATTCTTCGGGACGGATCTTTGTCGCTGGACTTTCTTAGAGATAGTTTCTGACTATCCGTGGCCTGTTCTTTGGGACAAATCTTTGTCCCTGGATTTTCTTTGAGATAGTTTCTGACAATCTCTTGCCTATTCTTAGGGAGGGATCTTTGTCCCTGGACTTTCTTCGAGATAGTTTTTGAATATCTCTGGACAATTCTTCGGGACGGACCTTGGTCCATGGACTTTCTTCGAGTTAGTTTCTGACTATCTCTAGATTATTCTTTGGGACGGACTTTGTCCATGGACTTAGTTCCCTATTCTTTGGGACGGATCTTTGTCCCTGGATTTTCTTCGAGATAGTTTCTGAATATCTGTGGACTAGACTTCGGGACAGATCTTTGTCCCTGGACTTTCTTCGAGATAGTTTGTGACAATTTCTGGACTATTCTTCGGGATGGATCTTTGACCCTCGGAGTTTCTTCGAAAAAGATTCTTACTATTTCTGGCCAATTCTTTGGGACTTCTCTTTGTCCCTGAACTTTCTTCGAGATAGTTTCTTACTTTCTTTGGCCTATTCTTTGGGACGGATCTTTGTCTCTGGACTTTCTTCGAGATAGTTTTTGACTACCTATGGACTATTCTTCGGGACGGATCTTTGTCGCTGGACTTTCTTAGAGATAGTTTCTAACTATCTGTGGCCTGTTCTTTGGGACGGATCTTTGTCCCTAGATTTTCTTTTAGATAGTTTTTGACAATCTCTGGCCTATTCTTTGGGACGGATCTTTGTCCCTGGACTTTCTCCGAGATAGTTTCTTACTTTCATTAGCCTATTCTTTGGGACGGTTCTTTGTCCCTGGACTTTCTTCGAGATAGTTTTTGACTACCTATGGACTATTCTTCGGGACGGATCTTTGTCGCTGGACTTTCTTAGCGATAGTTTCTGACTATCTGTGGCATGTTCTTTGGGACGGATCTTTGTCCCTGGATTTTCTTTAAGATAGTTTCTGACAATCTCTAGCCTATTCTTTGGGATGGATCTTTGTCCCTTGACTTTCTTCGAGATAGTTTTTGAATATCTCTTGACAATTCTTCGGGACGGACCTTTGTCCATGGACTTTCTTCGAGATAGTTTCTGACTATCTCTACAATTCTTTGGGACGGATTTTGTCCATGGACTTTGTTCGAGATAGTCTTTGACTATCTCAGGCCTATTCTTTGGGACGGATCTTTGTCCTTGGATTTTCTTCGAGATAGTTTCTGACTATCTCTGGACTAGTCTTCGGGACAGATCTTTGTCCCTGGACTTTCTTCGAGATAGTTTCTGACAATTTCTGGACTATTCTTCAGGATGGATCTTTGTCCCTCGGAGTTTCTTCGAAAACGTTTCTTACTATTTCTGGCCAATTCTTTAGGACTGCTCTTTGTCCCTGAACTTTCTTCGAGATAGTTTCTTACTTTCTTTGGCCTATTCTTTGGGACGGATCTTTGTCCCTGGACTTTCTTCGAGATAGTTTTTGACTACCTATGGAATATTCTTCGGGACGGATCTTTGTCGCTGGACTTTCTTAGAGATAGTTTCTGACTATCCGTGGCCTGTTCTTTGGGACAAATCTTTGTCCCTGGATTTTCTTTGAGATAGTTTCTGACAATCTCTGGCCTATTCTTTGGGAGGGATCTTTGTCCCTGGACTTTCTTCGAGATAGTTTTTGAATATCTCTGGACAATTCTTCGGGACGGACCTTTGTCCATGGACTTTCTTCGAGATAGTTTCTGACTATCTCTAGATTATTCTTTGGGACGGACTTTGTCCATGGACTTAGTTCCCTATTCTTTGGGACGGATCTTTGTCCCTGGATTTTCTTCGAGATAGTTTCTGAATATCTGTGGACTAGACTTCGGGACAGATCTTTGTCCCTGGACTTTCTTCGAGATAGTTTCTGACAATTTCTGGACTATTCTTCGGGATAGATCTTTGTCCCTCGGAGTTTCTTCGAAAAAGTTTCTTACTATTTCTGGCCAATTCTTTGGGACTGCTCTTTGTCCCTGAACTTTCTTCGAGATAGTTTCTTACTTTCTTTGGCCTATTCTTTGGGACGGATCTTTGTCTCTGGACTTTCTTCGAGATAGTTTTTGACTACCTATGGACTATTCTTCGGGACGGATCTTTGTCGCTGGACTTTCTTAGAGATAGTTTCTAACTATCTGTGGCCTGTTCTTTGGGACGGATCTTTGTCCCTAGATTTTCTTTGAGATAGTTTTTGACAATCTCTGGCCTATTCTTTGGGATGGATCTTTGTCCCTGGACTTTCTTCGAGATAGTTTTTGAATATCTCAGGACAATTCTTCGGGACGGACCTTTGTTTATGGACTTTCTTCGAGATAGTTTCTGACTATCTCTAGATTATTCTTTGGGACGGACTTTGTCCCTGGACTTTCTTCGAGATAGTTTTTGACTACCTATGGAATATTCTTCGGGACGGATCTTTGTCGCTGGACTTTCTTAGAGATAGTTTCTGACTATCCGTGGCCTGTTCTTTGGGACAAATCTTTGTCCCTGGATTTTCTTTGAGATAGTTTCTGACAATCTCTTGCCTATTCTTAGGGAGGGATCTTTGTCCCTGGACTTTCTTCGAGATAGTTTTTGAATATCTCTGGACAATTCTTCGGGACGGACCTTGGTCCATGGACTTTCTTCGAGTTAGTTTCTGACTATCTCTAGATTATTCTTTGGGACGGACTTTGTCCATGGACTTAGTTCCCTATTCTTTGGGACGGATCTTTGTCCCTGGATTTTCTTCGAGATAGTTTCTGAATATCTGTGGACTAGACTTCGGGACAGATCTTTGTCCCTGGACTTTCTTCGAGATAGTTTGTGACAATTTCTGGACTATTCTTCGGGATGGATCTTTGACCCTCGGAGTTTCTTCGAAAAAGATTCTTACTATTTCTGGCCAATTCTTTGGGACTTCTCTTTGTCCCTGAACTTTCTTCGAGATAGTTTCTTACTTTCTTTGGCCTATTCTTTGGGACGGATCTTTGTCTCTGGACTTTCTTCGAGATAGTTTTTGACTACCTATGGACTATTCTTCGGGACGGATCTTTGTCGCTGGACTTTCTTAGAGATAGTTTCTAACTATCTGTGGCCTGTTCTTTGGGACGGATCTTTGTCCCTAGATTTTCTTTTAGATAGTTTTTGACAATCTCTGGCCTATTCTTTGGGACGGATCTTTGTCCCTGGACTTTCTCCGAGATAGTTTCTTACTTTCATTAGCCTATTCTTTGGGACGGTTCTTTGTCCCTGGACTTTCTTCGAGATAGTTTTTGACTACCTATGGACTATTCTTCGGGACGGATCTTTGTCGCTGGACTTTCTTAGCGATAGTTTCTGACTATCTGTGGCATGTTCTTTGGGACGGATCTTTGTCCCTGGATTTTCTTTAAGATAGTTTCTGACAATCTCTAGCCTATTCTTTGGGATGGATCTTTGTCCCTTGACTTTCTTCGAGATAGTTTTTGAATATCTCTTGACAATTCTTCGGGACGGACCTTTGTCCATGGACTTTCTTCGAGATAGTTTCTGACTATCTCTACAATTCTTTGGGACGGATTTTGTCCATGGACTTTGTTCGAGATAGTCTTTGACTATCTCAGGCCTATTCTTTGGGACGGATCTTTGTCCTTGGATTTTCTTCGAGATAGTTTCTGACTATCTCTGGACTAGTCTTCGGGACAGATCTTTGTCCCTGGACTTTCTTCGAGATAGTTTCTGACAATTTCTGGACTATTCTTCAGGATGGATCTTTGTCCCTCGGAGTTTCTTCGAAAACGTTTCTTACTATTTCTGGCCAATTCTTTAGGACTGCTCTTTGTCCCTGAACTTTCTTCGAGATAGTTTCTTACTTTCTTTGGCCTATTCTTTGGGACGGATCTTTGTCCCTGGACTTTCTTCGAGATAGTTTTTGACTACCTATGGAATATTCTTCGGGACGGATCTTTGTCGCTGGACTTTCTTAGAGATAGTTTCTGACTATCCGTGGCCTGTTCTTTGGGACAAATCTTTGTCCCTGGATTTTCTTTGAGATAGTTTCTGACAATCTCTGGCCTATTCTTTGGGAGGGATCTTTGTCCCTGGACTTTCTTCGAGATAGTTTTTGAATATCTCTGGACAATTCTTCGGGACGGACCTTTGTCCATGGACTTTCTTCGAGATAGTTTCTGACTATCTCTAGATTATTCTTTGGGACGGACTTTGTCCATGGACTTAGTTCCCTATTCTTTGGGACGGATCTTTGTCCCTGGATTTTCTTCGAGATAGTTTCTGAATATCTGTGGACTAGACTTCGGGACAGATCTTTGTCCCTGGACTTTCTTCGAGATAGTTTCTGACAATTTCTGGACTATTCTTCGGGATAGATCTTTGTCCCTCGGAGTTTCTTCGAAAAAGTTTCTTACTATTTCTGGCCAATTCTTTGGGACTGCTCTTTGTCCCTGAACTTTCTTCGAGATAGTTTCTTACTTTCTTTGGCCTATTCTTTGGGACGGATCTTTGTCTCTGGACTTTCTTCGAGATAGTTTTTGACTACCTATGGACTATTCTTCGGGACGGATCTTTGTCGCTGGACTTTCTTAGAGATAGTTTCTAACTATCTGTGGCCTGTTCTTTGGGACGGATCTTTGTCCCTAGATTTTCTTTGAGATAGTTTTTGACAATCTCTGGCCTATTCTTTGGGATGGATCTTTGTCCCTGGACTTTCTTCGAGATAGTTTTTGAATATCTCAGGACAATTCTTCGGGACGGACCTTTGTTTATGGACTTTCTTCGAGATAGTTTCTGACTATCTCTAGATTATTCTTTGGGACGGACTTTGTCCATGGACTTAGTTCGAGATAGTCTTTGACCATCTCTGGCCTATTCTTTGGGACGGATCTTTGTCCCTGGATTTTCTTCGAGATAGTTTCTGACTATCTCTGGACTAGTCTTCGGGACAGATCTTTGTCCCTGGACTTTCTTCGAGATAGTTTCTGACAGTTTCTGGACTATTCTTCAGGATGGATCTTTGTCCCTCGGAGTTTCTTCGAAAAAGTTTCTTACTATTTCTGGCCAATTCTTTGGGACTGCTCTTTGTCCCTGAACTTTCTTCGAGATAGTTTCTTACTTTCTTTGGCCTATTCTTTGGGACGGATCTTTGTCCCTGGACTTTCTTCGAGATAGTTTTTGACTACCTATGGAATATTCTTCTTGACGGATCTTTGTCGCTGGACTATCTTAGAGATAGTTTCTGACTATCCGTGGCCTGTTCTTTGGGACGAATCTTTGTCCCTGGATTTTCTTTGAGATAGTTTCTGACAATCTCTGGCCTATTCTTAGGGAGGGATCTTTGTCCCTGGACTTTCTTCGAGATAGTTTTTGAATATCTCTGGACAATTCTTCGGGACGGACCTTGGTCCATGGACTTTCTTCGAGATAGTTTCTGACTATCTCTAGATTATTCTTTGGGACGGACTTTGTCCATGGACTTAGTTCCCTATTCTTTGGGACGGATCTTTGTCCCTGGATTTTCTTCGAGATAGTTTCTGAATATCTGTGGACTAGACTTCGGGACAGATCTTTGTCCCTGGACTTTCTTCGAGATAGTTTGTGACAATTTCTGGACTATTCTTCGGGATGGATCTTTGACCCTCGGAGTTTCTTCGAAAAAGATTCTTACTATTTCTGGCCAATTCTTTGGGACTTCTCTTTGTCCCTGAACTTTCTTCGAGATAGTTTCTTACTTTCTTTGGCCTATTCTTTGGGACGGATCTTTGTCTCTGGACTTTCTTCGAGATAGTTTTGGACTACCTATGGACTATTCTTCGGGACGGATCTTTGACGCTGGACTTTCTTAGAGATAGTTTCTAACTATCTGTGGCCTGTTCTTTGGGACGGATCTTTGTCCCTAGATTTTCTTTTAGATAGTTTTTGACAATCTCTGGCCTATTCTTTGGGACGGATCTTTGTCCCTGGACTTTCTCCGAGATAGTTTCTTACTTTCATTAGCCTATTCTTTGGGACGGTTCTTTGTCCCTGGACTTTCTTCGAGATAGTTTTTGACTACCTATGGACTATTCTTCGGGACGGATCTTTGTCGCTGGACTTTCTTAGCGATAGTTTCTGACTATCTGTGGCATGTTCTTTGGGACGGATCTTTGTCCCTGGATTTTCTTTAAGATAGTTTCTGACAATCTCTAGCCTATTCTTTGGGATGGATCTTTGTCCCTTGACTTTCTTCGAGATAGTTTTTGAATATCTCTTGACAATTCTTCGGGACGGACCTTTGTCCATGGACTTTCTTCGAGATAGTTTCTGACTATCTCTACAATTCTTTGGGACGGATTTTGTCCATGGACTTTGTTCGAGATAGTCTTTGACTATCTCAGGCCTATTCTTTGGGACGGATCTTTGTCCTTGGATTTTCTTCGAGATAGTTTCTGACTATCTCTGGACTAGTCTTCGGGACAGATCTTTGGCCCTGGACTTTCTTCGAGATAGTTTCTGACAATTTCTGGACTATTCTTCAGGATGGATCTTTGTCCCTCGGAGTTTCTTCGAAAACGTTTCTTACTATTTCTGGCCAATTCTTTAGGACTGCTCTTTGTCCCTGAACTTTCTTCGAGATAGTTTCTTACTTTCTTTGGCCTATTCTTTGGGACGGATCTTTGTCCCTGGACTTTCTTCGAGATAGTTTTTGACTACCTATGGAATATTCTTCGGGACGGATCTTTGTCGCTAGACTTTCTTAGAGATAGTTTCTGACTATCCGTGGCCTGTTCTTTGGGACAAATCTTTGTCCCTGGATTTTCTTTGAGATAGTTTCTGACAATCTCTGGCCTATTCTTTGGGAGGGATCTTTGTCCCTGGACTTTCTTCGAGATAGTTTTTGAATATCTCTGGACAATTCTTCGGGACGGACCTTTGTCCATGGACTTTCTTCGAGATAGTTTCTGACTATCTCTAGATTATTCTTTGGGACGGACTTTGTCCATGGACTTAGTTCCCTATTCTTTGGGACGGATCTTTGTCCCTGGATTTTCTTCGAGATAGTTTCTGAATATCTGTGGACTAGACTTCGGGACAGATCTTTGTCCCTGGACTTTCTTCGAGATAGTTTCTGACAATTTCTGGACTATTCTTCGGGATGGATCTTTGTCCCTCGGAGTTTCTTCGAAAAAGTTTCTTACTATTTCTGGCCAATTCTTTGGGACTTCTCTTTGTCCCTGAACTTTCTTCGAGATAGTTTCTTACTTTCTTTGGCCTATTCTTTGGGACGGATCTTTGTCTCTGGACTTTCTTCGAGATAGTTTTTGACTACCTATGGACTATTCTTCGGGACGGATCTTTGTCGCTGGACTTTCTTAGAGATAGTTTCTAACTATCTGTGGCCTGTTCTTTGGGACGGATCTTTGTCCCTAGATTTTCTTTGAGATAGTTTTTGACAATCTCTGGCCTATTCTTTGGGATGGATCTTTGTCCCTGGACTTTCTTCGAGATAGTTTTTGAATATCTCAGGACAATTCTTCGGGACGGACCTTTGTTTATGGACTTTCTTCGAGATAGTTTCTGACTATCTCTAGATTATTCTTTGGGACGGACTTTGTCCATGGACTTAATTCGAGATAGTCTTTGACCATCTCTGGCCTATTCTTTGGGACGGATCTTTGTCCCTGGATTTTCTTCGAGATAGTTTCTGACTATCTCTGGACTAGTCTTCGGGACAGATCTTTGTCCCTGGACTTTCTTCGAGATAGTTTCTGACAGTTTCTGGACTATTCTTCAGGATGGATCTTTGTCCCTCGGAGTTTCTTCGAAAAAGTTTCTTACTATTTCTGGCCAATTCTTTGGGACTGCTCTTTGTCCCTGAACTTTCTTCGAGATAGTTTCTTACTTTCTTTGGCCTATTCTTTGGGACGGATCTTTGTCCCTGGACTTTCTTCGAGATAGTTTTTGACTACCTATGGAATATTCTTCTTGACGGATCTTTGTCGCTGGACTTTCTTAGAGATAATTTCTGACTATCCGTGGCCTGTTCTTTGGGACGAATCTTTGTCCCTGGATTTTCTTTGAGATAGTTTCTGACAATCTCTGGCCTATTCTTAGGGAGGGATCTTTGTCCCTGGACTTTCTTCGAGATAGTTTTTGAATATCTCTGGACAATTCTTCGGGACGGACCTTGGTCCATGGACTTTCTTCGAGATAGTTTCTGACTATCTCTAGATTATTCTTTGGGACGGACTTTGTCCATGGACTTAGTTCCCTATTCTTTGGGACGGATCTTTGTCCCTGGATTTTCTTCGAGATAGTTTCTGAATATCTGTGGACTAGACTTCGGGACAGATCTTTGTCCCTGGACTTTCATCGAGATAGTTTCTGACAATTTCTGGACTATTCTTCGGGATGGATCTTTGTCCCTCGGAGTTTCTTCGAAAAAGTTTCTTACTATTTCTGGCCAATTCTTTGGGACTTCTCTTTGTCCCTGAACTTTCTTCGAGATAGTTTCTTACTTTCTTTGGCCTATTCTTTGGGACGGATCTTTGTCTCTGGACTTTCTTCGAGATAGTTTTTGACTACCTATGGACTATTCTTCGGGACGGATCTTTGACGCTGGACTTTCTTAGAGATAGTTTCTAACTATCTGTGGCCTGTTCTTTCGGACGGATCTTTGTCCCTAGATTTTCTTTTAGATAGTTTTTGACAATCTCTGGCCTATTCTTTGGGACGGATCTTTGTCCCTGGACTTTCTCCGAGATAGTTTCTTACTTTCATTAGCCTATTCTTTGGGACGGTTCTTTGTCCCTGGACTTTCTTCGAGATAGTTTTTGACTACCTATGGACTATTCTTCGGGACGGATCTTTGTCGCTGGACTTTCTTAGCGATAGTTTCTGACTATCTGTGGCCTGTTCTTTGGGACGGATCTTTGTCCCTGGATTTTCTTTAAGATAGTTTCTGACAATCTCTAGCCTATTCTTTGGGATGGATCTTTGTCCCTTGACTTTCTTCGAGATAGTTTTTGAATATCTCTTGACAATTCTTCGGGACGGACCTTTGTCCATGGACTTTCTTCGAGATAGTTTCTGACTATCTCTACAATTCTTTGGGACGGATTTTGTCCATGGACTTTGTTCGAGATAGTCTTTGACTATCTCAGGCCTATTCTTTGGGACGGATCTTTGTCCTTGGATTTTCTTCGAGATAGTTTCTGACTATCTCTGGACTAGTCTTCGGGACAGATCTTTGTCCCTGGACTTTCTTCGAGATAGTTTCTGACAATTTCTGGACTATTCTTCAGGATGGATCTTTGTCCCTCGGAGTTTCTTCGAAAACGTTTCTTACTATTTCTGGCCAATTCTTTAGGACTGCTCTTTGTCCCTGAACTTTCTTCGAGATAGTTTCTTACTTTCTTTGGCCTATTCTTTGGGACGGATCTTTGTCCCTGGACTTTCTTCGAGATAGTTTTTGACTACCTATGGAATATTCTTCGGGACGGATCTTTGTCGCTGGACTTTCTTAGAGATAGTTTCTGACTATCCGTGGCCTGTTCTTTGGGACGAATCTTTGTCCCTGGATTTTCTTTGAGATAGTTTCTGACAATCTCTGGCCTATTCTTTGGGAGGGATCTTTGTCCCTGGACTTTCTTCGAGATAGTTTTTGAATATCTCTGGACAATTCTTCGGGACGGACCTTTGTCCATGGACTTTCTTCGAGATAGTTTCTGACTATCTCTAGATTATTCTTTGGGACGGACTTTGTCCATGGACTTAGTTCCCTATTCTTTGGGACGGATCTTTGTCCCTGGATTTTCTTCGAGATAGTTTCTGAATATCTGTGGACTAGACTTCGGGACAGATCTTTGTCCCTGGACTTTCTTCGAGATAGTTTCTGACAATTTCTGGACTATTCTTCGGGATGGATCTTTGTCCCTCGGAGTTTCTTCGAAAAAGTTTCTTACTATTTCTGGCCAATTCTTTGGGACTTCTCTTTGTCCCTGAACTTTCTTCGAGATAGTTTCTTACTTTCTTTGGCCTATTCTTTGGGACGGATCTTTGTCTCTGGACTTTCTTCGAGATAGTTTTTGACTACCTATGGACTATTCTTCGGGACGGATCTTTGTCGCTGGACTTTCTTAGAGATAGTTTCTAACTATCTGTGGCCTGTTCTTTGGGACGGATCTTTGTCCCTAGATTTTCTTTGAGATAGTTTTTGACAATCTCTGGCCTATTCTTTGGGATGGATCTTTGTCCCTGGACTTTCTTCGAGATAGTTTTTGAATATCTCAGGACAATTCTTCGGGACGGACCTTTGTTTATGGACTTTCTTCGAGATAGTTTCTGACTATCTCTAGATTATTCTTTGGGACGGACTTTGTCCATGGACTTAGTTCGAGATAGTCTTTGACCATCTCTGGCCTATTCTTTGGGACGGATCTTTGTCCCTGGATTTTCTTGGAGATAGTTTCTGACTATCTCTGGACTAGTCTTCGGGACAGATCTTTGTCCCTGGACTTTCTTCGAGATAGTTTCTGACAGTTTCTGGACTATTCTTCAGGATGGATATTTGTCCCTCGGAGTTTCTTCGAAAAAGTTTCTTACTATTTCTGGCCAATTCTTTGGGACTGCTCTTTGTCCCTGAACTTTCTTCGAGATAGTTTCTTACTTTCTTTAGCCTATTCTTTGGGACGGATCTTTGTCCCTGGACTTTCTTCGAGATAGTTTTTGACTACCTATGGAATATTCTTCTTGACGGATCTTTGTCGCTGGACTTTCTTAGAGATAGTTTCTGACTATCCGTGGCCTGTTCTTTGGGACGAATCTTTGTCCCTGGATTTTCTTTGAGATAGTTTCTGACAATCTCTGGCCTATTCTTAGGGAGGGATCTTTGTCCCTGGACTTTCTTCGAGATAGTTTTTGAATATCTCTGGACAATTCTTCGGGAAGGACCTTGGTCCATGGACTTTCTTCGAGATAGTTTCTGACTATCTCTAGATTATTCTTTGGGACGGACTTTGTCCATGGACTTAGTTCCCTATTCTTTGGGACGGATCTTTGTCCCTGGATTTTCTTCGAGATAGTTTCTGAATATCTGTGGACTAGACTTCGGGACAGATCTTTGTCCCTGGACTTTCTTCGAGATAGTTTCTGACAATTTCTGGACTATTCTTCGGGATGGATCTTTGTCCCTCGGAGTTTCTTCGAAAAAGTTTCTTACTATTTCTGGCCAATTCTTTGGGACTTCTCTTTGTCCCTGAACTTTCTTCGAGATAGTTTCTTACTTTCTTTGGCCTATTCTTTGGGACGGATCTTTGTCTCTGGACTTTCTTCGAGATAGTTTTTGACTACCTATGGACTATTCTTCGGGACGGATCTTTGACGCTGGACTTTCTTAGAGATAGTTTCTAACTATCTGTGGCCTGTTCTTTGGGACGGATCTTTGTCCCTAGATTTTCTTTTAGATAGTTTTTGACAATCTCTGGCCTATTCTTTGGGACGGATCTTTGTCCCTGGACTTTCTCCGAGATAGTTTCTTACTTTCATTAGCCTATTCTTTGGGACGGTTCTTTGTCCCTGGACTTTCTTCGAGATAGTTTTTGACTACCTATGGACTATTCTTCGGGACGGATCTTTGTCGCTGGACTTTCTTAGCGATAGTTTCTGACTATCTGTGGCCTGTTCTTTGGGACGGATCTTTGTCCCTGGATTTTCTTTAAGATAGTTTCTGACAATCTCTAGCCTATTCTTTGGGATGGATCTTTGTCCCTTGACTTTCTTCGAGATAGTTTTTGAATATCTCTTGACAATTCTTCGGGACGGACCTTTGTCCATGGACTTTCTTCGAGATAGTTTCTGACTATCTCTAGATTATTCTTTGGGACGGACTTTGTCCATGGACTTAGTTCGAGATAGTCTTTGACCATCTCTGGCCTATTCTTTGGGACGGATCTTTGTCCCTGGATTTTCTTCGAGATAGTTTCTGACTATCTCTGGACTAGTCTTCGGGACAGATCTTTGTCCCTGGACTTTCTTTGAGATAGTTTCTGACAATTTCTGGACTATTCTTCAGGATGGATCTTTGTCCCTCGGAGTTTCTTCGAAAAAGTTTCTTACTATTTCTGGCCAATTCTTTGGGACTGCTCTTTGTCCCTGAACTTTCTTCGAGATAGTTTCTTACTTTCTTTGGCCTATTCTTTGGGACAGATCTTTGTCCCTGGACTTTCTTCGAGATAGTTTTTGACTACCTATGGAATATTCTTCGGGACGGATCTTTGTCGCTGGACTTTCTTAGAGATAGTTTCTGACTATCCCTGGCCTGTTCTTTGGGACGAATCTTTGTCCCTGGATTTTCTTTGAGATAGTTTCTGACAATCTCTGGCCTATTCTTAGGGAGGGATCTTTGTCCCTGGACTTTCTTCGAGATAGTTTTTGAATATCTCTGGACAATTCTTCGGGACGGACCTTGGTCCATGGACTTTCTTCGAGATAGTTTCTGACTATCTCTAGATTATTCTTTGGGACGGACTTTGTCCATGGACTTAGTTCCCTATTCTTTGGGACGGATCTTTGTCCCTGGATTTTCTTCGAGATAGTTTCTGAATATCTGTGGACTAGTCTTCGGGACAGATCTTTGTCCCTGGACTTTCTTCGAGATAGTTTCTGACAATTTCTGGACTATTCTTCGGGATGGATCTTTGTCCCTCGGAGTTTCTTCGAAAAAGTTTCTTACTATTTCTGGCCAATTCTTTGGGACTGCTCTTTGTCCCTGAACTTTCTTCGAGATAGTTTCTTACTTTCTTTGGCCTATTCTTTGGGACGGATCTTTGTCTCTGGACTTTCTTCGAGATAGTTTTTGACTACCTATGGACTATTCTTCGGGACGGATCTTTGACGCTGGACTTTCTTAGAGATAGTTTCTAACTATCTGTGGCCTGTTCTTTGGGACGGATCTTTGTCCCTAGATTTTCTTTGAGATAGTTTTTGACAATCTCTGGCCTATTCTTTGGGATGGATCTTTGTCCCTGGACTTTCTTCGAGATAGTTTTTGAATATCTCAGGACAATTCTTCGGGACGGACCTTTGTCCATGGACTTTCTTCGAGATAGTTTCTGACTATCTCTAGATTATTCTTTGGGACGGACTTTGTCCATGGACTTAGTTCGAGATAGTCTTTGACCATCTCTGGCCTATTCTTTGGGACGGATCTTTGTCCCTGGATTTTCTTCGAGATAGTTTCTGACTATCTCTGGACTAGTCTTCGGGACAGATCTTTGTCCCTGGACTTTCTTCGAGATAGTTTCTGACAATTTCTTGACTATTCTTCAGGATGGATCTTTGTCCCTCAGAGTTTCTTCGAAAAAGTTTCTTACTATTTCTGGCCAATTCTTTGGGACTGCTCTTTGTCCCTGAACTTTCTTCGAGATAGATTCTTACTTTCTTTGGCCTATTCTTTGGGACGGATCTTTGTCCCTGGACTTTCTTCGAGATAGTTTTTGACTACCTATGGAATATTCTTCGGGACGGATCTTTGTCGCTGGACTTTCTTAGAGATAGTTTCTGACTATCCCTGGCCTGTTCTTTGGGACGAATCTTTGTCCCTGGATTTTCTTTGAGATAGTTTCTGACAATCTCTGGCCTATTCTTAGGGAGGGATCTTTGTCCCTGGACTTTCTTCGAGATAGTTTTTGAATATCTCTGGACAATTCTTCGGGACGGACCTTGGTCCATGGACTTTCTTCGAGATAGTTTCTGACTATCTCTAGATTATTCTTTTTGACGGACTTTGTCCATGGACTTAGTTCCCTATTCTTTGGGACGGATCTTTGTCCCTGGATTTTCTTCGAGATAGTTTCTGAATATCTGTGGACTAGTCTTCGGGACAGATCTTTGTCCCTGGACTTTCTTCGAGATAGTTTCTGACAATTTCTGGACTATTCTTCGGGATGGATCTTTGTCCCTCGGAGTTTCTTCGAAAAAGTTTCTTACTATTTCTGGCCAATTCTTTGGGACTGCTCTTTGTCCCTGAACTTTCTTCGAGATAGTTTCTTACTTTCTTTGGCCTATTCTTTGGGATGGATCTTTGTCTCTGGACTTTCTTCGAGATAGTTTTTGACTACCTATGGACTATTCTTCGGGACGGATCTTTGACGCTGGACTTTCTTAGAGATAGTTTCTAACTATCTGTGGCCTGTTCTTTGGGACGGATCTTTGTCCCTAGATTTTCTTTGAGATAGTTTTTGACAATCTCTGGCCTATTCTTTAGGATGGATCTTTGTCCCTGGACTTTCTTCGAGATAGTTTTTGAATATCTCAGGACAATTCTTCGGGACGGACCTTTGTCCATGGACTTTCTTCGAGATAGTTTCTGACTATCTCTAGATTATTCTTTGGGACGGACTTTGTCCATGGACTTAGTTCGAGATAGTCTTTGACCATCTCTGGCCTATTCTTTGGGACGGATCTTTGTCTCTGGATTTTCTTCGAGATAGTTTCTGACTATCTCTGGACTAGTCTTCGGGACAGATCTTTGTCCCTGGACTTTCTTCGAGATAGTTTCTGACAATTTCTTGACTATTCTTCAGGATGGATCTTTGTCCCTCGGAGTTTCTTCGAAAAAGTTTCTTACTATTTCTGGCCAATTCTTTGGGACTGCTCTTTGTCCCTGAACTTTCTTCGAGATAGATTCTTACTTTCTTTGGCCTATTCTTTGGGACGGATCTTTGTCCCTAGACTTTCTTCGAGATAGTTTTTGACTACCTATGGAATATTCTTCGGGACGGATCTTTGTCGCTGGACTTTCTTAGAGATAGTTTCTGACTATCCCTGGCCTGTTCTTTGGGACGAATCTTTGTCCCTGGATTTTCTTTGAGATAGTTTCTGACAATCTCTGGCCTATTCTTAGGGAGGGATCTTTGTCCCTCGACTTTCTTCGAGATAGTTTTTGAATATCTCTGGACAATTCTTCGGGACGGACCTTGGTCCATGGACTTTCTTCGAGATAGTTTCTGACTATCTCTAGATTATTCTTTGGGACAGAATTTGTCCATGGACTTAGTTCCCTATTCTTTGGGACGGATCTTTGTCCCTGGATGTTCTTCGAGATAGTTTCTGAATATCTGTGGACTAGTCTTCGGGACAGATCTTTGTCCCTGGACTTTCTTCGAGATAGTTTCTGACAATTTCTGGACTATTCTTCGGGATGGATCTTTGTCCCTCGGAGTTTCTTCGAAAAAGTTTCTTACTATTTCTGGCCAATTCTTTGGGACTGCTCTTTGTCCCTGAACTTTCTTCGAGATAGTTTCTTACTTTCTTTGGCCTATTCTTTGGGACAGATCTTTGTCCCTGGACTTTCTTCGAGATAGTTTTTGACTACCTATGGAATATTCTTCGGGACGGATCTTTGTCGCTGGACTTTCTTAGAGATAGTTTCTGACTATCCCTGGCCTGTTCTTTGGGACGAATCTTTGTCCCTGGATTTTCTTTGAGATAGTTTCTGACAATCTCTGGCCTATTCTTAGGGAGGGATCTTTGTCCCTGGACTTTCTTCGAGATAGTTTTTGAATATCTCTGGACAATTCTTCGGGACGGACCTTGGTCCATGGACTTTCTTCGAGATAGTTTCTGACTATCTCTAGATTATTCTTTGGGACGGACTTTGTCCATGGACTTAGTTCCCTATTCTTTGGGACGGATCTTTGTCCCTGGATTTTCTTCGAGATAGTTTCTGAATATCTGTGGACTAGTCTTCGGGACAGATCTTTGTCCCTGGACTTTCTTCGAGATAGTTTCTGACAATTTCTGGACTATTCTTCGGGATGGATCTTTGTCCCTCGGAGTTTCTTCGAAAAAGTTTCTTACTATTTCTGGCCAATTCTTTGGGACTGCTCTTTGTCCCTGAACTTTCTTCGAGATAGTTTCTTACTTTCTTTGGCCTATTCTTTGGGACGGATCTTTGTCTCTGGACTTTCTTCGAGATAGTTTTTGACTACCTATGGACTATTCTTCGGGACGGATCTTTGACGCTGGACTTTCTTAGAGATAGTTTCTAACTATCTGTGGCCTGTTCTTTGGGACGGATCTTTGTCCCTAGATTTTCTTTGAGATAGTTTTTGACAATCTCTGGCCTATTCTTTGGGATGGATCTTTGTCCCTGGACTTTCTTCGAGATAGTTTTTGAATATCTCAGGACAATTCTTCGGGACGGACCTTTGTCCATGGACTTTCTTCGAGATAGTTTCTGACTATCTCTAGATTATTCTTTGGGACGGACTTTGTCCATGGACTTAGTTCGAGATAGTCTTTGACCATCTCTGGCCTATTCTTTGGGACGGATCTTTGTCCCTGGATTTTCTTCGAGATAGTTTCTGACTATCTCTGGACTAGTCTTCGGGACAGATCTTTGTCCCTGGACATTCTTCGAGATAGTTTCTGACAATTTCTTGACTATTCTTCAGGATGGATCTTTGTCCCTCGGAGTTTCTTCGAAAAAGTTTCTTACTATTTCTGGCCAATTCTTTGGGACTGCTCTTTGTCCCTGAACTTTCTTCGAGATAGATTCTTACTTTCTTTGGCCTATTCTTTGGGACGGATCTTTGTCCCTGGACTTTCTTCGAGATAGTTTTTGACTACCTATGGAATATTCTTCGGGACGGATCTTTGTCGCTGGACTTTCTTAGAGATAGTTTCTGACTATCCCTGGCCTGTTCTTTGGGACGAATCTTTGTCCCTGGATTTTCTTTGAGATAGTTTCTGACAATCTCTGGCCTATTCTTAGGGAGGGATCTTTGTCCCTGGACTTTCTTCGAGATAGTTTTTGAATATCTCTGGACAATTCTTCGGGACGGACCTTGGTCCATGGACTTTCTTCGAGATAGTTTCTGACTATCTCTAGATTATTCTTTTTGACGGACTTTGTCCATGGACTTAGTTCCCTATTCTTTGGGACGGATCTTTGTCCCTGGATTTTCTTCGAGATAGTTTCTGAATATCTGTGGACTAGTCTTCGGGACAGATCTTTGTCCCTGGACTTTCTTCGAGATAGTTTCTGACAATTTCTGGACTATTCTTCGGGATGGATCTTTGTCCCTCGGAGTTTCTTCGAAAAAGTTTCTTACTATTTCTGGCCAATTCTTTGGGACTGCTCTTTGTCCCTGAACTTTCTTCGAGATAGTTTCTTACTTTCTTTGGCCTATTCTTTGGGATGGATCTTTGTCTCTGGACTTTCTTCGAGATAGTTTTTGACTACCTATGGACTATTCTTCGGGACGGATCTTTGACGCTGGACTTTCTTAGAGATAGTTTCTAACTATCTGTGGCCTGTTCTTTGGGACGGATCTTTGTCCCTAGATTTTCTTTGAGATAGTTTTTGACAATCTCTGGCCTATTCTTTAGGATGGATCTTTGTCCCTGGACTTTCTTCGAGATAGTTTTTGAATATCTCAGGACAATTCTTCGGGACGGACCTTTGTCCATGGACTTTCTTCGAGATAGTTTCTGACTATCTCTAGATTATTCTTTGGGACGGACTTTGTCCATGGACTTAGTTCGAGATAGTCTTTGACCATCTCTGGCCTATTCTTTGGGACGGATCTTTGTCTCTGGATTTTCTTCGAGATAGTTTCTGACTATCTCTGGACTAGTCTTCGGGACAGATCTTTGTCCCTGGACTTTCTTCGAGATAGTTTCTGACAATTTCTTGACTATTCTTCAGGATGGATCTTTGTCCCTCGGAGTTTCTTCGAAAAAGTTTCTTACTATTTCTGGCCAATTCTTTGGGACTGCTCTTTGTCCCTGAACTTTCTTCGAGATAGATTCTTACTTTCTTTGGCCTATTCTTTGGGACGGATCTTTGTCCCTAGACTTTCTTCGAGATAGTTTTTGACTACCTATGGAATATTCTTCGGGACGGATCTTTGTCGCTGGACTTTCTTAGAGATAGTTTCTGACTATCCCTGGCCTGTTCTTTGGGACGAATCTTTGTCCCTGGATTTTCTTTGAGATAGTTTCTGACAATCTCTGGCCTATTCTTAGGGAGGGATCTTTGTCCCTCGACTTTCTTCGAGATAGTTTTTGAATATCTCTGGACAATTCTTCGGGACGGACCTTGGTCCATGGACTTTCTTCGAGATAGTTTCTGACTATCTCTAGATTATTCTTTGGGACAGAATTTGTCCATGGACTTAGTTCCCTATTCTTTGGGACGGATCTTTGTCCCTGGATGTTCTTCGAGATAGTTTCTGAATATCTGTGGACTAGTCTTCGGGACAGATCTTTGTCCCTGGACTTTCTTTGAGATAGTTTCTGACAATTTCTGGACTATTCTTCGGGATGGATCTTTGTCCCTCGGAGTTTCTTCGAAAAAGTTTCTTACTATTTCTGGCCAATTCTTTGGGACTGCTCTTTGTCCTTGAACTTTCTTCGAGATAGTTTCTTACTTTCTTTGGCCTATTCTTTGGGACGGATCTTTGTCTCTGGACTTTCTTCGAGATAGTTTTTGACTACCTATGGACTATTCTTCGGGACGGATCTTTGACGCTGGACTTTCTTAGAGATAGTTTCTAACTATCTGTGGCCTGTTCTTTGGGACGGATCTTTGTCCCTAGATTTTCTTTGAGATAGTTTTTGACAATCTCTGGCCTATTCTTTGGGATGGATCTTTGTCCATGGACTTTCTTCGAGATAGTTTTTGAATATCTCAAGACAATTCTTCGGGACGGACCTTTGTCCATGGACTTTCTTCGAGATAGTTTCTGACTATCTCTAGATTGTTCTTTGGGACGGACTTTGTCCATGGACTTAGTTCGAGATATTCTTTGACCATCTCTGGCCTATTCTTTGGGACGGATGTTTGTCCCTGGATTTTCTTCGAGATAGTTTCTGACTATCTGTGGACTAGTCTTCGGGACAGATCTTTGTCCCTGGACTTTCTTCGAGATAGTTTCTGACAATTTCTGGACTATTCTTCAGGATGGATCTTTGTCCCTCGGACTTTCTTCGAAATAGTTTCTTACTAATTCTGGCCAATTCTTTGGGACGGATCTTTGTCCCTGGACTTTCTTCGAGATAGTTTCTTACTTTCATTAGCCTATTCTTTGGGACGGTTCTTTGTCCCTGGACTTTCTTCGAGATATTTTTTGACTACCTATGGACTATTCTTCGGGACGGATCTTTGTCGCTGGACTTTCTAAGAGATAGTTTCTGACTATCTGTGGCCTGTTCTTTGGGACGGATCTTTGTCCCTGGATTTTCTTTGAGATAGTTTCTGACAATCTCTGGCCTATTCTTTGGGATGGATCTTTGTCCCTGGACTTTCTTCGAGATAGTTTTTGAATATCTCTGGACAATTCTTCGGGACGGACCTTTGTCCATGGACTTTCTTCGAGATCGTTTCTGACTATCTCTAGATTATTCTTTGGGACGGACTTTGTCCATGGACTTAGTTCCCTATTCTTTGGGACGGATCTTTGTCCCTGGATTTTCTTCGAGATAGTTTCTGAATATCTGTGGACTAGTCTTCGGGACAGATCTTTGTCCCTGGACTTTCTTCGAGATAGTTTCTGACAATTTCTGGACTATTCTTCGGGATGGATCTTTGTCCCTCGGAGTTTCTTCGAAAAAGTTTCTTACTACTTCTGGCCAATTCTTTGGGACTGCTCTTTGTCCCTGAACTTTCTTCGAGATAGTTTCTTACTTTCTTTGGCCTATTCTTTGGGACGGATCTTTGTCTCTGGACTTTCTTCGAGATAGTTTTTGACTACCTATGGACTATTCTTCGGGACGGATCTTTGTCGCTGGACTTTCTTAGAGATAGTTTCTGACTATCTGTGGCCTGTTCTTTGGGACGGATCTTCGTCCCAGGATTTTCATTGAGATAGTTTCTGACAATCTTTGGCCTATTCTTTGGGATGGATCTTTGTCCCTGGACTTTCTTCGAGATAGTTTTTGAATATCTCCGGACAATTCTTCGTGATGGACCTTTGTCCATGGACTTTCTTCGAGATAGTTTCTAACTATCTCTAGATTATTCTTTGGGACGGACTTTGTCCATGGACTTAGTTCGAGATAGTCTTTGACCATCTCTGGCCTATTCTTTGGGACAGATCTTTGTCCCTGGATTTTCTTCGGGATAGTTTCTGACTATCTGTGGACTAGTCTTCGGGACAGATCTTTGTCCCTGGACTTTCTTCGAGATAGTTTCTGACAATTTCTGGACTATTCTTCAGGATGGATCTTTGTCCCTCGGACTTTCTTCGAAATAGTTTCTTACTATTTCTGGCCAATTCTTTGGGACGGATCTTTGTCCCTGGACTTTCTTCGAGATAGTTTCTTACTTTCTTTGGCCTATTCTTTGAGACGGATCTTTGTCTCTGGACTTTCTTCGAGATAGTTTTTGACTACCTATGGACTATTCTTCGGGACGGATCTTTGTCGCTGGACTTTCTTAGAGATAGTTTCTGACTATCTGTGGCCTGTTCTTTGGGACGGATCTTCGTCCCAGGATTTTCATTGAGATAGTTTCTGACAATCTTTGGCCTATTCTTTGGGATGGATCTTTGTCCCTGGACTTTCTTCGAGATAGTTTTTGAATATCTCCGGACAATTCTTCGTGATGGACCTTTGTCCATGGACTTTCTTCGAGATAGTTTCTAACTATCTCTAGATTATTCTTTGGGACGGACTTTGTCCATGGACTTAGTTCGAGATAGTCTTTGACCATCTCTGGCCTATTCTTTGGGACAGATCTTTGTCCCTGGATTTTCTTCGGGATAGTTTCTGACTATCTCTGGACTAGTCTTCGGGACAGATCTTTGTCCCTGGACTTTCTTCGAGATAGTTTCTGACAATTTCTGGACTATTCTTCAGGATGGATCTTTGTCCCTCGGACTTTCTTCGAAATAGTTTCTTACTATTTCTGGCCAAGTCTTTGGGACGGATCTTTGTCCCTGGATTTTCTTCGACATAGTTTCTTACTTTCTTTGGCCTATTCTTTGGGACGGATCTTTGTCCCTGGACTATCTTCGAGATTGTTTTTGACTACCTATGGACTATTCTTCGGGACGGATCTTTGTCGCTGGACTTTTTTAGAGATAGTTTCTGACTATCTGTGGCCTATTCTTTGGGACGGATCTTTGTCCCTGGATTTTCTTCGAGATAGTTTCTTACAATCTCTGGCCTATTCTTTGGGATGGATCTTTGTCCATGGACTTTCTTCGAGATAGGTTTTGAATATCTCTGGACAATTCTTCAGGATGCACCTTTGTCCATGGACTTTCTTCGAGATAGTTTCTGACTCTCTCTAGATTATTCTTTGGGACGGACTTTGTCCATGGCCTTAGTTCAAGATAGTCTTTGACCATCTCTGGCCTATTCTTTGGGACGGATCTTTGTCCCTGGATTTTCTACGAGATAGTTTCTGACTATCTGTGGACTAGTCTTCGGGACAGATCTTTGTCCCTGGACTTTCTTCGAGATAGTTTCTGACAATTTCTGGACTATTCTTCAGGATGGATCTTTGTCCCTCGTACTTTCTTCGAAATAGTTTCTTACTATTTCTGGCCAATTCTTTGGGACGGATCTTTGTCCCTGGACTTTCTTCGAGATAGTTTCTTACTTTCATTAGCCTATTCTAAGGGACGGTTCTTTGTCCCTAGACTTTCTTCGAGATAGTTTTTGACTACCTATGGACTATTCTTCGGGACGGATCTTTGTCGCTGGACTTTCTTAGAGATAGTTTCTGACTATCTGTGGCCTGTTCTTTGGGACGGATCTTTGTCCCTGGATTTTCTTCGAGATAGTTTCTTACAATCTCTGGCCTATTCTTTGGGATGGATCTTTGTCCCTTGACTTTCTTCGAGATAGTTTTTGAATATCTCTGGACAATTCTTCGGGACGGACCTTTGTCCATGGACTTTCTTCGAGATAGTTTCTGACTATCTCTAGATTATTCTTTGGGACGGACTTTGTCCATGGACTTAGTTCCCTATTCTTTGGGACGGATCTTTGTCCAAGGATTTTCTTCGAGATAGTTTCTGAATATCTGTGGACTAGTCTTCGGGACAGATCTTTGTCCCTGGATTTTCTTCGAGATAGTTTCTGACAATTTCTGGACTATTCTTCAGGATGGATCTTTGTCCCTCGGACTTTCTTCGAAATAGTTTCTTACTATTTCTGGCCAATTCTTTGGGACGGATCTTTGTCCCTGGACTTTATTCGAGATAGTTTCTTACTTTCATTAGCCTATTCTTTGGGACGGTTCTTTGTCCCTGGACTTTCTTCGAGATAGTTTTTGACTACCTATGGACTATTCTTCGGGACGGATCTTTGTCGCTGGACTTTCTTAGAGATAGTTTCTGACTATCTGTGGCCTGTTCTTTGTGACGGATCTTTGTCCCTGGATTTTCTTTGAGATAGTTTCTGACAATCTCTGGCCTATTCTTTGGGATGGATCTTTGTCCCTTGACTTTCTTCGAGATAGTTTTTGAATATCTCTGGACAATTCTTCGGGACGGACCTTTGTCCATGGACTTTCTTCGAGATAGTTTCTGACTATCTCTAGATTATTCTTTGGGACGGACTCTGTCCATGGACTTAGTTCCCTATTCTTTGGGACGGATCTTTGTCCAAGGATTTTCTTCGAGATAGTTTCTGAATATCTGTGGACTAGTCTTCGGGACAGATCTTTGTCCCTGGACTTTCTTCGAGATAGTTTCTGACAATTTCTGGACTATTCTTCAGGATGGATCTTTGTCCCTCGGACTTTCTTCGAAATAGTTTCTTACTATTTCTGGCCAATTCTTTGCGACGGATCTTTGTCCCTGGACTTTATTCGAGATAGTTTCTTACTTTCATTAGCCTATTGTTTGGGACGGTTCTTTGTCCCTGGACTTTCTTCGAGATAGTTTTTGACTACCTATGGACTATTCTTCGGGACGGATCTTTGTCGCTGGACTTTCTTAGAGATAGTTTCTGACTATCTGTGGCCTGTTCTTTGGGACGGATCTTTGTCCCTGGATTTTCTTTGAGATAGTTTCTGACAATCTCTGGCCTATTCTTTGGGATGGATCTTTGTCCCTTGACTTTCTTCGAGATAGTTTTTGAATATCTCTGGACAATTCTTCGGGACGGACCTTTGTCCATGGACTTTCTTCGAGATAGTTTCTGACTATCTCTAGATTATTCTTTGGGACGGACTTTGTCCATGGACTTAGTTCCCTATTCTTTGGGACGGATCTTTGTCCAAGGATTTTCTTCGAGATAGTTTCTGAATATCTGTGGACTAGTCTTCGGGACAGATCTTTGTCCCTGGATTTTCTTCGAGATAGTTTCTGACAATTTCTGGACTATTCTTCAGGATGGATCTTTGTCCCTCGGACTTTCTTCGAAATAGTTTCTTACTATTTCTGGCCAATTCTTTGGGACGGATCTTTGTCCCTGGACTTTATTCGAGATAGTTTCTTACTTTCATTAGCCTATTCTTTGGGACGGTTCTTTGTCCCTGGACTTTCTTCGAGATAGTTTTTGACTACCTATGGACTATTCTTCGGGACGGATCTTTGTCGCTGGACTTTCTTAGAGATAGTTTCTGACTATCTGTGGCCTGTTCTTTGTGACGGATCTTTGTCCCTGGATTTTCTTTGAGATAGTTTCTGACAATCTCTGGCCTATTCTTTGGGATGGATCTTTGTCCCTTGACTTTCTTCGAGATAGTTTTTGAATATCTCTGGACAATTCTTCGGGACGGACCTTTGTCCATGGACTTTCTTCGAGATAGTTTCTGACTATCTCTAGATTATTCTTTGGGACGGATTTTGTCCATGGACTTAGTTCCCTATTCTTTGGGACGGATCTTTGTCCCAGGATTTTCTTTGAGATAGTTTCTGAATATCTGTGGACTAGTCTTCGGGACAGATCTTTGTCCCTGGACTTTCTTCGAGATAGTTTCTGACAATTTCTGGGCTATTCTTCAGGATGGATCTTTGTCCCTCGGACTTTCTTCGAAATAGTTTCTTACTATTTCTGGCCAATTCTTTGGGACGGATCTTTGTCCCTGGATTTTCTTCGACATAGTTTCTTACTTTCTTTGGCCTATTCTTTGGGACGGATCTTTGTCCCTGGACTATCTTCGAGATTGTTTTTGACTACCTATGGACTATTCTTCGGGACGGATCTTTGTCGCTGGACTTTTTTAGAGATAGTTTCTGACTATCTGTGGCCTATTCTTTGGGACGGATCTTTGTCCCTGGATTTTCTTCGAGATAGTTTCTTACAATCTCTGGCCTATTCTTTGGGATGGATCTTTGTCCATGGACTTTCTTCGAGATAGGTTTTGAATATCTCTGGACAATTCTTCAGGATGCACCTTTATCCATGGACTTTCTTCGAGATAGTTTCTGACTCTCTCTAGATTATTCTTTGGGACGGATTTTGTCCATGGTCTTAGTTCCCTATTCTTTGGGACGGATCTTTGTCCCAGGATTTTCTTCGAGATAGTTTCTGAATATCTGTGGACTAGTCTTCGGGACAGATCTTTGTCCCTGGACTTTCTTCGAGATAGTTTCTGACAATTTCTGGACTATTCTTCAGGATGGATCTTTGTCCCTCGTACTTTCTTCGAAATAGTTTCTTACTATTTCTGGCCAATTCTTTGGGACGGATCTTTGTCCCTGGACTTTATTCGAGATAGTTTCTTACTTTCATTAGCCTATTCTTTGGGACGATTCTTTGTCCCTGGACTTTCTTTGAGATTGTTTTTGACTAACTATGGACTATTCTTCGGGACAGATCTTTCTCGCTGGACTTTCTTAGAGATAGTTTCTGACTATCTGTGGCCTGTTCTTTTGGACGGATCTTTGTACCTGGATTTTCTTAAAGATAGTTTCTGACAATCTCAGGCCTATTCTTTGGGATGGATCTTTGTCCCTTGACTTTCTTCGAGATAGGTTTTGAATATCTCTTGACAATTCTTCGGGACGGACCTTTGTCCATGGACTTTCTTCGAGATAGTTTCTGACTATCTCTAGATTATTCTTTGGGACGGATTTTGTCCATGGACTTAGTTCCCTATTCTTTGGGACGGATCTTTGTCCCAGGATTTTCTTCGAGATAGTTTCTGAATATCTGTGGACTAGTCTTCGGGACAGATCTTTGTCCCTGGACTTTCTTCGAGATAGTTTCTGACAATTTCTGGACTATTCTTCAGGATGGATCTTTGTCCCTCGGACTTTCTTCGAAATAGTTTCTTACTATTTCTGGCCAATTCTTTGGGACGGATCTTTGTCCCTGGACTTTCTTCGACATAGTTTCTTACTTTCTTTGGCCTATTCTTTGGGACGGATCTTTGTCCCTGGACTATCTTCGAGATTGTTTTTGACTACCTATGGACTATTCTTCGGGACGGATCTTTGTCGCTGGACTTTTTTAGAGATAGTTTCTGACTATCTGTGGCCTATTCTTTGGGACGGATCTTTGTCCCTGGATTTTCTTCGAGATAGTTTCTTACAATCTCTGGCCTATTCTTTGGGATGGATCTTTGTCCCTTGACTTTCTTCGAGATAGTTTTTGAATATCTCTGGACAATTCTTCGGGACGGACCTTTGTCCATGGACTTTCTTCGAGATAGTTTCTGACTATCTCTAGATTATTCTTTGGGACGGACTTTGTCCATGGACTTAGTTCCCTATTCTTTGGGACGGATCTTTGTCCAAGGATTTTCTTCGAGATAGTTTCTGAATATCTGTGGACTAGTCTTCGGGACAGATCTTTGTCCCTGGATTTTCTTCGAGATAGTTTCTGACAATTTCTGGACTATTCTTCAGGATGGATCTTTGTCCCTCGGACTTTCTTCGAAATAGTTTCTTACTATTTCTGGCCAATTCTTTGGGACGGATCTTTGTCCCTGGACTTTATTCGAGATAGTTTCTTACTTTCATTAGCCTATTCTTTGGGACGGTTCTTTGTCCCTGGACTTTCTTCGAGATAGTTTTTGACTACCTATGGACTATTCTTCGGGACGGATCTTTGTCGCTGGACTTTCTTAGAGATAGTTTCTGACTATCTGTGGCCTGTTCTTTGTGACGGATCTTTGTCCCTGGATTTTCTTTGAGATAGTTTCTGACAATCTCTGGCCTATTCTTTGGGATGGATCTTTGTCCCTTGACTTTCTTCGAGATAGTTTTTGAATATCTCTGGACAATTCTTCGGGACGGACCTTTGTCCATGGACTTTCTTCGAGATAGTTTCTGACTATCTCTAGATTATTCTTTGGGACGGATTTTGTCCATGGACTTAGTTCCCTATTCTTTGGGACGGATCTTTGTCCCAGGATTTTCTTTGAGATAGTTTCTGAATATCTGTGGACTAGTCTTCGGGACAGATCTTTGTCCCTGGACTTTCTTCGAGATAGTTTCTGACAATTTCTGGGCTATTCTTCAGGATGGATCTTTGTCCCTCGGACTTTCTTCGAAATAGTTTCTTACTATTTCTGGCCAATTCTTTGGGACGGATCTTTGTCCCTGGATTTTCTTCGACATAGTTTCTTACTTTCTTTGGCCTATTCTTTGGGACGGATCTTTGTCCCTGGACTATCTTCGAGATTGTTTTTGACTACCTATGGACTATTCTTCGGGACGGATCTTTGTCGCTGGACTTTTTTAGAGATAGTTTCTGACTATCTGTGGCCTATTCTTTGGGACGGATCTTTGTCCCTGGATTTTCTTCGAGATAGTTTCTTACAATCTCTGGCCTATTCTTTGGGATGGATCTTTGTCCATGGACTTTCTTCGAGATAGGTTTTGAATATCTCTGGACAATTCTTCAGGATGCACCTTTATCCATGGACTTTCTTCGAGATAGTTTCTGACTCTCTCTAGATTATTCTTTGGGACGGATTTTGTCCATGGACTTAGTTCCCTATTCTTTGGGACGGATCTTTGTCCCAGGATTTTCTTCGAGATAGTTTCTGAATATCTGTGGACTAGTCTTCGGGACAGATCTTTGTCCCTGGACTTTCTTCGAGATAGTTTCTGACAATTTCTGGACTATTCTTCAGGATGGATCTTTGTCCCTCGTACTTTCTTCGAAATAGTTTCTTACTATTTCTGGCCAATTCTTTGGGACGGATCTTTGTCCCTGGACTTTATTCGAGATAGTTTCTTACTTTCATTAGCCTATTCTTTGGGACGATTCTTTGTCCCTGGACTTTCTTTGAGATTGTTTTTGACTAACTATGGACTATTCTTCGGGACAGATCTTTCTCGCTGGACTTTCTTAGAGATAGTTTCTGACTATCTGTGGCCTGTTCTTTTGGACGGATCTTTGTACCTGGATTTTCTTTGAGATAGTTTCTGACAATCTCAGGCCTATTCTTTGGGATGGATCTTTGTCCCTTGACTTTCTTCGAGATAGGTTTTGAATATCTCTTGACAATTCTTCGGGACGGACCTTTGTCCATGGACTTTCTTCGAGATAGTTTCTGACTATCTCTAGATTATTCTTTGGGACGGATTTTGTCCATGGACTTAGTTCCCTATTCTTTGGGACGGATCTTTGTCCCAGGATTTTCTTCGAGATAGTTTCTGAATATCTGTGGACTAGTCTTCGGGACAGATCTTTGTCCCTGGACTTTCTTCGAGATAGTTTCTGACAATTTCTGGACTATTCTTCAGGATGGATCTTTGTCCCTCGGACTTTATTCGAAATAGTTTCTTACTATTTCTGGCCAATTCTTTGGGACGGATCTTTGTCCCTGGACTTTCTTCGACATAGTTTCTTACTTTCTTTGGCCTATTCTTTGGGACGGATCTTTGTCCCTGGACTATCTTCGAGATTGTTTTTGACTACCTATGGACTATTCTTCGGGACGGATCTTTGTCGCTGGACTTTTTTAGAGATAGTTTCTGACTATCTGTGGCCTATTCTTTGGGACGGATCTTTGTCCCTGGATTTTCTTCGAGATAGTTTCTTACAATCTCTGGCCTATTCTTTGGGATGGATCTTTGTCCATGGACTTTCTTCGAGATAGGTTTTGAATATCTCTGGACAATTCTTCGGGATGCACCTTTGTCTATGGACTTTCTTCGAGATAGTTTCTGACTCTCTCTAGATTATTCTTTGGGACGGACTTTGTCCATGGCCTTAGTTCAAGATAGTCTTTGACCATCTCTGGCCTATTCTTTGGGACGGATCTTTGTCCCTGGATTTTCTACGAGATAGTTTCTGACTATCTGTGGACTAGTCTTCGGGACAGATCTTTGTCCCTGGACTTTCTTCGAGATAGTTTCTGACAATTTCTGGACTATTCTTCAGGATGGATCTTTGTCCCTCGTACTTTCTTCGAAATAGTTTCTTACTATTTCTGGCCAATTCTTTGTGACGGATCTTTGTCCCTGGACTTTATTCGAGATAGTTTCTTACTTTCATTAGCCTATTCTTTGGGACGATTCTTTGTCCCTGGACTTTCTTTGAGATTGTTTTTGACTACCTATGGACTATTCTTCGGGACAGATCTTTCTCGCTGGACTTTCTTAGAGATAGTTTCTGACTATCTGTGGCCTGTTCTTTTGGACGGATCTTTGTACCTGGATTTTCTTTGAGATAGTTTCTGACAATCTCTGGCCTATTCTTTGGGATGGATCTTTGTCCCTTGACTTTCTTCGAGATAAGTTTTGAATATCTCTTGACAATTCTTCGGGACGGACCTTTGTCCATGGACTTTCTTCGAGATAGTTTCTGACTATCTCTAGATTATTCTTTGGGACGGATTTTGTCCATGGACTTAGTTCCCTATTCTTTGGGACGGATCTTTGTCCCAGGATTTTCTTCGAGATAGTTTCTGAATATCTGTGGACTAGTCTTCGGGACAGATCTTTGTCCCTGGACTTTCTTCGAGATAGTTTCTGACAATTTCTGGACTATTCTTCAGGATGGATCTTTGTCCCTCGAACTTTCTTCGAAATAGTTTCTTACTATTTCTGGCCAATTCTTTGGGACGGATCTTTGTCCCTGGACTTTCTTCGACATAGTTTCTTACTTTCTTTGGCCTATTCTTTGGGACGGATCTTTGTCCCTGGACTATCTTCGAGATTGTTTTTGACTACCTATGGACTATTCTTCGGGACGGATCTTTGTCGCTGGACTTTTTTAGAGATAGTTTCTGACTATCTGTGGCCTATTCTTTGGGACGGATCTTTGTCCCTGGATTTTCTTCGAGATAGTTTCTTACAATCTCTGGCCTATTCTTTGGGATGGATCTTTGTCCATGGACTTTCTTCGAGATAGGTTTTGAATATCTCTGGACAATTCTTCGGGATGCACCTTTGTCCATGGACTTTCTTCGAGATAGTTTCTGACTCTCTCTAGATTATTCTTTGGGACGGACTTTGTCCATGGCCTTAGTTCAAGATAGTCTTTGACCATCTCTGGCCTATTCTTTGGGACGGATCTTTGTCCCTGGATTTTCTACGAGATAGTTTCTGACTATCTGTGGACTAGTCTTCGGGACAGATCTTTGTCCCTGGACTTTCTTCGAGATAGTTTCTGACAATTTCTGGACTATTCTTCAGGATGGATCTTTGTCCCTCGTACTTTCTTCGAAATAGTTTCTTACTATTTCTGGCCAATTCTTTGGGACGGATCTTTGTCCCTGGACTTTATTCGAGATAGTTTCTTATTTTCATTAGCCTATTCTATGGGACGGTTCTTTGTCCCTGGACTTTCTTCGAGATAGTTTTTGACTACCTATGGACTATTCTTCGGGACAGATCTTTCTCGCTGGACTTTCTTAGAGATAGTTTCTGACTATCTGTGGCCTGTTCTTTTGGACGGATCTTTGTACCTGGATTTTCTTTGAGATAGTTTCTGACAATCTCTGGCCTATTCTTTGGGATGGATCTTTGTCCCTTGACTTTCTTCGAGATAAGTTTTGAATATCTCTTGACAATTCTTCGGGACGGACCTTTGTCCATGGACTTTCTTCGAGATAGTTTCTGACTATCTCTATTATTCTTTGGGACGGACTTTGTCCATGGACTTTGTTCGAAATAGTCTTTGACTATCTCAGGCCTATTCTTTTGGACGGATCTTTGTCCCTGGATTTTCTTCGAGATAGTTTCTGACTATCTCTGGACTAGTCTTCGGGACAGATCGTTGTCCCTGGACTTTCTTCGAGATAGTTTCTTACTATTTCTGGCCAATTCTTTGGGACGGATCTTTGTCCCTGGACTTTCTTCGACATAGTTTCTTACTTTCTTTGGCCTATTCTTTGGGACGGATCTTTGTCCCTGGACTTTCTTCGAGATTGTTTTTGACAACCTATGGACTATTCTTCGGGACGGATCTTTGTCGCTGGACTTTTTTAGAGATAGTTTCTGACTATCTGTGGCCTATTCTTTGGGACGGATCTTTGTCCCTGGATTTTCTTCGAGATAGTTTCTTACAATCTCTGGCCTATTCTTTGGGATGGATCTTTGTCCATGGACTTTCTTCGAGATAGTTTTTGAATATCTCTGGACAATTCTTCGGGATGCACCTTTGTCCATGGACTTTCTTCGAGATAGTTTCTGACTCTCTCTAGATTATTCTTTGGGACGGACTTTGTCCATGGCCTTAGTTCAAGATAGTCTTTGACCATCTCTGGCCTATTCTTTGGGACGGATCTTTGTCCCTGGATTTTCTACGAGATAGTTTCTGACTATCTGTGGACTAGTCTTCGGGACAGATCTTTGTCCCTGGACTTTCTTCGAGATAGTTTCTGACAATTTCTTGACTATTCTTCAGGATGGATCTTTGTCCCTCGTACTTTCTTCGAAATAGTTTCTTACTATTTCTGGCCAATTCTTTGGGACGGATCTTTGTCCCTGGACTTTATTCGAGATAGTTTCTTACTTTCATTAGCCTATTCTTTGGGACGGTTCTTTGTCCCTGGACTTTCTTCGAGATAGTTTTTGACTACCTATGGACTATTCTTCGGGACAGATCTTTCTCGCTGGACTTTCTTAGAGATAGTTTCTGACTATCTGTGGCCTGTTCTTTTTGACGGATCTTTGTACCTGGATTTTCTTTGAGATAGTTTCTGACAATCTCTGGCCTATTCTTTGGGATGGATCTTTGTCCCCTGACTTTCTTCGAGATAGGTTTTGAATATCTCTTGACAATTCTTCGGGACGGACCTTTGTCCATGGACTTTCTTCGAGATAGTTTCTGACTATCTCTATTATTCTTTGGGACGGACTTTGTCCATGGACTTTGTTCGAAATAGTCTTTGACTATCTCAGGCCTATTCTTTTGGACGGATCTTTGTCCCTGGATTTTCTTCGAGATAGTTTCTGACTATCTCTGGACTAGTCTTCGGGACAGATCGTTGTCCCTGGACTTTCTTCGAGATAGTTTCTTACTATTTCTGGCCAATTCTTTGGGACGGATCTTTGTCCCTGGACTTTCTTCGACATAGTTTCTTACTTTCTTTGGCCTATTCTTTGGGACGGATCTTTGTCCCTGGACTTTCTTCGAGATTGTTTTTGACAACCTATGGACTATTCTTCGGGACGGATCTTTGTCGCTGGACTTTTTTAGAGATAGTTTCTGACTATCTGTGGCCTATTCTTTGGGACGGATCTTTGTCCCTGGATTTTCTTCGAGATAGTTTCTTACAATCTTTGGCCTATTCTTTGGGATGGATCTTTGTCCATGGACTTTCTTCGAGATAGTTTTTGAATATCTCTGGACAATTCTTCGTGATGCACCTTTGTCCATGGACTTTCTTCGAGATAGTTTCTGACTCTCTCTAGATTATTCTTTGGGACGGACTTTGTCCATGGGCTTAGTTCAAGATAGTCTTTGACCATCTCTGGCCTATTCTTTGGGACGGATCTTTGTCCCTGGATTTTCTACGAGATAGTTTCTGACTATCTGTGGACTAGTCTTCGGGACAGATCTTTGTCCCTGGACTTTCTTCGAGATAGTTTCTGACAATTTCTGGACTATTCTTCAGGATGGATCTTTGTCCCTCGTACTTTCTTCGAAATAGTTTCTTACTATTTCTGGCCAATTCTTTGGGACGGATCTTTGTCCCTGGACTTTATTCAAGATAGTTTCTTACTTTCATTTGCCTATTCTTTGGGACGGTTCTTTGTCCCTGGACTTTCTTCGAGATAGTTTTTGACTACCTATGGACTATTCTTCGGGACAGATCTTTCTCGCTGGACTTTCTTAGAGATAGTTTCTGACTATCTGTGGCCTGTTCTTTGGGACGGATCTTTGACCCTGGATTTTCTTTGAGATAGTTTCTGACAATCTCTGGCCTATTCTTTGGGATGGATCTTTGTCCCTTGACTTTCTTCGAGATAGGTTTTGAATATCTCTTGACAATTCTTCGGGACGGACCTTTGTCCATGGACTTTCTTCGAGATAGTTTTCTGACTCTCTCTAGATTATTCTTTGGGACGGACTTTGTCCATGGCCTTAGTTCAAGATAGTCTTTGACCATCTCTGGCCTATTCTTTAGGACGGATCTTTGTCCCTGGATTTTCTACGAGATAGTTTCTGACTATCTCTATTATTCTTTGGGACGGACTTTGTCCATGGACTTTGTTCGAGATAGTCTTTGACTATCTCAGGCCTATTCTTTTGGACGGATCTTTGTCCCTGGATTTTCTTCGAGATAGTTTCTGACTATCTCTGGACTAGTCTTCGGGACAGATCGTTGTCCCTGGACTTTCTTCGAGATAGTTTCTTACTATTTCTGGCCAATTCTTTGGGACGGATCTTTGTCCCTGGACTTTCTTCGACATAGTTTCTTACTTTCTTTGGCCTATTCTTTGGGACGGATCTTTGTCCCTGGACTTTCTTCGAGATTGTTTTTGACAACCTATGGACTATTCTTCGTGACGGATCTTTGTCGCTGGACTTTTTTAGAGATAGTTTCTGACTATCTGTGGCCTATTCTTTGGGACGGATCTTTGTCCCCGGATTTTCTTCGAGATAGTTTTTGACTACCTATGGACTATTCTTCGGGACAAATCTTTCTCGCTGGACTTTCTTAGAGATAGTTTCTGACTATCTGTGGCCTGTTCTTTGGGACGGATCTTTGTCCCTGGATTTTCTTTGAGATAGTTTCTGACAATCTCTGGCCTATTCTTTGGGATGGATCTTTGTCCCTTGACTTTCTTCGAGATAGGTTTTGAATATCTCTTGACAATTCTTCAGGACGGACCTTTGTCCATGGACTTTCTTCGAGATAGTTTCTGACTATCTCTATTATTCTTTGGGACGGACTTTGTCCATGGACTTTGTTCGAGATAGTCTTTGACTATCTCAGGCCTATTCTTTTGGACGGTTCTTTGTCCCTGGATTTTCTTCGAGATAGTTTCTGACTATCTCTGGACTAGTCTTCGGGACAGATCGTTGTCCCTGGACTTTCTTCGAGATAGTTTCTTACTATTTCTGGCCAATTCTTTGGGACGGATCTTTGTCCCTGGACTTTCTTCGACATAGTTTCTCACTTTCTTTGGCCTATTCTTTGGGACGGATCTTTGTCCCTGGACTTTCTTCGAGATTGTTTTTGACAACCTATGGACTATTCTTCGGGACGGATCTTTGTCGCTGGACTTTTTTAGAGATAGTTTCTGACTATCTGTGGCCTATTCTTTGGGACGGATCATTGTCCCCGGATTTTCTTCGAGATAGTTTCTTACAATCTCTGGCCTATTCTTTGGGATGGATCTTTGTCCATGGACTTTCTTCGAGATAGTTTTTGAATATCTCTGGACAATTCTTCGGGATGCACCTTTGTCCATGGACTTTCTTCGAGATAGTTTTCTGACTCTCTCTAGATTATTCTTTGGGACGGACTTTGTCCATGGCCTTAGTTCAAGATAGTCTTTGACCATCTCTGGCCTATTCTTTAGGACGGATCTTTGTCCCTGGATTTTCTACGAGATAGTTTCTGACTATCTGTGGACTAGTCTTCGGGACAAATCTTTGTCCCTGGACTTTCTTCGAGATAGTTTCTGACAATTTCTGGACTATTCTTCAGGATGGATCTTTGTCCCTCGTACTTTCTTCGAAATAGTTTCTTACTATTTCTGGCCAATTCTTTGGGACGGATCTTTGTCCCTGGACTTTATTCGAGATAGTTTCTTACTTTCATTAGCCTATTCTTTGGGACGGTTCTTTGTCCCTGGACTTTCTTCGAGATAGTTTTTGACTACCTATGGACTATTCTTCGGGACAGATCATTCTCGCTGGACTTTCTGAGAGATAGTTTCTGACTATCTGTGGCCTGTTCTTTTGGACGGATCTTTGTCCCTGGATTTTCTTTGAGATAGTTTCTGACAATCTCTGGCCTATTCTTTGGGATGGATCTTTGTCCCTTGACTTTCTTCGAGATAGGTTTTGAATATCTCTTGACAATTCTTCGGGACGGACCTTTGTCCATGGACTTTCTTCGAGATAGTTTCTGACTATCTCTATTATTCTTTGGGACGGACTTTGTCCATGGACTTTGTTCGAGATAGTCTTTGACTATCTCAGGCCTATTCTTTTGGACGGATCTTTGTCCCTGGATTTTCTTCGAGATAGTTTCTGACTATCTCTGGACTAGTCTTCGGGACAGATCGTTGTCCCTGGACTTTCTTCGAGATAGTTTCTTACTATTTCTGGCCAATTCTTTGGGACGGATCTTTGTCCCTGGACTTTCTTCGACATAGTTTCTTACTTTCTTTGGCCTATTCTTTGGGACGGATCTTTGTCCCTGGACTTTCTTCGAGATTGTTTTTGACAACCTATGGACTATTCTTCGGGACGGATCTTTGTCGCTGGACTTTTTTAGAGATAGTTTCTGACTATCTGTGGCCAATTCTTTGGGACGGATCTTTGTCCCCGGATTTTCTTCGAGATAGTTTCTTACAATCTCTGGCCTATTCTTTGGGATGGATCTTTGTCCATGGACTTTCTTCGAGATAGTTTTTGAATATCTCTGGACAATTCTTCGGGATGCACCTTTGTCCATGGACTTTCTTCGAGATAGTTTCTGACTCTCTCTAGATTATTCTTTGGGACGGACTTTGTCCATGGCCTTAGTTCAAGATAGTCTTTGACCATCTCTGGCCTATTCTTTGGGACGGATCTTTGTCCCTGGATTTTCTACGAGATAGTTTCTGACTATCTGTGGACTAGTCTTCGGGACAGATCTTTGTCCCTGAACTTTCTTCGAGATAGTTTCTGACAATTTCTGGACTATTCTTCAGGATGGATCTTTGTCCCTCGTACTTTCTTCGAAATAGTTTCTTACTATTTCTGGCCAATTCTTTGGGACGGATCTTTGTCCCTGGACTTTATTCAAGATAGTTTCTTACTTTCATTAGCATATTCTTTGGGACGGTTCTTTGTCCCTGGACTTTCTTCGAGATAGTTTTTGACTACCTATGGACTATTCTTCGGGACAGATCTTTCTCGCTGGACTTTCTTAGAGATAGTTTCTGACTATCTGTGGCCTGTTCTTTGGGACGGATCTTTGTCCCTGGATTTTCTTTGTGATAGTTTCTGACAATCTCTAGCCTATTCTTTGGGATGGATCTTTGTCCCTTGACTTTCTTCGAGATAGTTTTTGAATATCTCTTGACAATTCTTCGGGACGGACCTTTGTCCATGGACTTTCTTCGAGATAGTTTCAGACTATCTCTATTATTCTTTGGGACGGACTTTGTCCATGGACTTTGTTCGAGATAGTCTTTGACTATCTCAGGCCTATTCTTTTGGACGGATCTTTGTCCCTGGATTTTCTTCAAGATAGTTTCTGACTATCTCTGGACTAGTCTTCGGGACAGATCGTTGTCCCTGGACTTTCTTCGAGATAGTTTCTGACAATTTCTGGACTATTCTTCGGGACGGATCTTTGTCCGTCGGACATTCTTCGAAATAGTTTCTTACTATTTCTGGCCAATTCTTTGGGATGGATCTTTGTCCCTGAACTTTCTTCGAGATAGTTTTTGACTATCTTTGGACTATTCTTTGGGACAGATCTTTGTCCCTGGACTTTCTTCGAGATAGTTTCTGACAATTTATGGACTATTCTTCGGGACGAATCTTTGTCCCTCGGACTTTCTTCGAGATAGTTTCTTACTATCTCTGGCCAATTCTTTGGGACGGATCTTTGTCCCAGAACTTTCTTCGAGACAGTTTTTGACTACCTATGGACTATTCTTCGGGACAGATCTTTCTCGCTGGACTTTCTTAGAGATAGTTTCTGACTATCTGTGGCCTGTTCTTTTGGACGGATCTTTGTACCTGGATTTTCTTTGAGATAGTTTCTGACAATCTCTGGCCTATTCTTTGGGATGGATCTTTGTCCCTTGACTTTCTTCGAGATAGGTTTTGAATATCTCTTGACAATTCTTCGGGACGGACCTTTGTCCATGGACTTTCTTCGAGATAGTTTCTGACTATCTCTATTATTCTTTGGGACGGACTTTGTCCATGGACTTTGTTCGAAATAGTCTTTGACTATCTCAGGCCTATTCTTTTGGACGGATCTTTGTCCCTGGATTTTCTTCGAGATAGTTTCTGACTATCTCTGGACTAGTCTTCGGGACAGATCGTTGTCCCTGGACTTTCTTCGAGATAGTTTCTTACTATTTCTGGCCAATTCTTTGGGACGGATCTTTGTCCCTGGACTTTCTTCGACATAGTTTCTTACTTTCTTTGGCCTATTCTTTGGGACGGATCTTTGTCCCTGGACTTTCTTCGAGATTGTTTTTGACAACCTATGGACTATTCTTCGGGACGGATCTTTGTCGCTGGACTTTTTTAGAGATAGTTTCTGACTATCTGTGGCCTATTCTTCGGGACGGATCTTTGTCCCTGGATTTTCTTCGAGATAGTTTCTTACAATCTCTGGCCTATTCTTTGGGATGGATCTTTGTCCATGGACTTTCTTCGAGATAGTTTTTGAATATCTCTGGACAATTCTTCGGGATGCACCTTTGTCCATGGACTTTCTTCGAGATAGTTTCTGACTCTCTCTAGATTATTCTTTGGGACGGACTTTGTCCATGGCCTTAGTTCAAGATAGTCTTTGACCATCTCTAGCCTATTCTTTGGGACGGATCTTTGTCCCTGGATTTTCTACGAGATAGTTTCTGACTATCTGTGGACTAGTCTTCGGGACAGATCTTTGTCCCTGGACTTTCTTCGAGATAGTTTCTGACAATTTCTGGACTATTCTTCAGGATGGATCTTTGTCCCTCGTACTTTCTTCGAAATAGTTTCTTACTATTTCTGGCCAATTCTTTGGGACGGATCTTTGTCCCTGGACTTTATTCGAGATAGTTTCTTACTTTCATTAGCCTATTCTTTGGAACGGTTCTTTGTCCCTGGACTTTCTTCGAGATAGTTTTTGACTACCTATGGACTATTCTTCGGGACAGATCTTTCTCGCTGGACTTTCTTAGAGATAGTTTCTGACTATCTGTGGCCTGTTCTTTTTGACGGATCTTTGTACCTGGATTTTCTTTGAGATAGTTTCTGACAATCTCTGGCCTATTCTTTGGGATGGATCTTTGTCCCCTGACTTTCTTCGAGATAGGTTTTGAATATCTCTTGACAATTCTTCGGGACGGACCTTTGTCCATGGACTTTCTTCGAGATAGTTTCTGACTATCTCTATTATTCTTTGGGACGGACTTTGTCCATGGACTTTGTTCGAAATAGTCTTTGACTATCTCAGGCCTATTCTTTTGGACGGATCTTTGTCCCTGAATTTTCTTCGAGATAGTTTCTGACTATCTCTGGACTAGTCTTCAGGACAGATCGTTGTCCCTGGACTTTCTTCGAGATAGTTTCTTACTATTTCTGGCCAATTCTTTGGGACGGATCTTTGTCCCTGGACTTTCTTCGACATAGTTTCTTACTTTCTTTGGCCTATTCTTTGGGACGGATCTTTGTCCCTGGACTTTCTTCGAGATTGTTTTTGACAACCTATGGACTATTCTTCGGGACGGATCTTTGTCGCTGGACTTTTTTAGAGATAGTTTCTGACTATCTGTGGCCTATTCTTTGGGACGGATCTTTGTCCCTGGATTTTCTTCGAGATAGTTTCTTACAATCTTTGGCCTATTCTTTGGGATGGATCTTTGTCCATGGACTTTCTTCGAGATAGTTTTTGAATATCTCTGGACAATTCTTCGTGATGCACCTTTGTCCATGGACTTTCTTCGAGATAGTTTCTGACTCTCTCTAGATTATTCTTTGGGACGGACTTTGTCCATGGCCTTAGTTCAAGATAGTCTTTGACCATCTCTGGCCTATTCTTTGGGACGGATCTTTGTCCCTGGATTTTCTACGAGATAGTTTTTGACTATCTGTGGACTAGTCTTCGGGACAGATCTTTGTCCCTGGACTTTCTTCGAGATAGTTTCTGACAATTTCTGGACTATTCTTCAGGATGGATCTTTGTCCCTCGTACTTTCTTCGAAATAGTTTCTTACTATTTCTGGCCAATTCTTTGGGACGGATCTTTGTCCCTGGACTTTATTCGAGATAGTTTCTTACTTTCATTTGCCTATTCTTTGGGACGGTTCTTTGTCCCTGGACTTTCTTCGAGATAGTTTTTGACTACCTATGGACTATTCTTCGGGACAGATCTTTCTCGCTGGACTTTCTTAGAGATAGTTTCTGACTATCTGTGGCCTGTTCTTTGGGACGGATCTTTGTCCCTGGATTTTCTTTGAGATAGTTTCTGACAATCTCTGGCCTATTCTTTGGGATGGATCTTTGTCCCTTGACTTTCTTCGAGATAGGTTTTGAATATCTCTTGACAATTCTTCGGGACGGACCTTTGTCCATGGACTTTCTTCGAGATAGTTTTCTGACTCTCTCTAGATTATTCTTTGGGACGGACTTTGTCCATGGCCTTAGTTCAAGATAGTCTTTGACCATCTCTGGCCTATTCTTTAGGACGGATCTTTGTCCCTGGATTTTCTACGAGATAGTTTCTGACTATCTCTATTATTCTTTGGGACGGACTTTGTCCATGGACTTTGTTCGAGATAGTCTTTGACTATCTCAGGCCTATTCTTTTGGACGGATCTTTGTCCCTGGATTTTCTTCGAGATAGTTTCTGACTATCTCTGGACTAGTCTTCGGGACAGATCGTTGTCCCTGGACTTTCTTCGAGATAGTTTCTTACTATTTCTGGCCAATTCTGTGGGACGGATCTTTGTCCCTGGACTTTCTTCGACATAGTTTCTTACTTTCTTTGGCATATTCTTTGGGACGGATCTTTGTCCCTGGACTTTCTTCGAGATTGTTTTTGACAACCTATGGACTATTCTTCGGGACGGATCTTTTTCGCTGGACTTTTTTAGAGATAGTTTCTGACTATCTGTGGCCTATTCTTTGGGACGGATCTTTGTCCCCGGATTTTCTTCGAGATAGTTTCTTACAATCTCTGGCCTATTCTTTGGGATGGATCTTTGTCCATGGACTTTCTTCGAGATAGTTTTTGAATATCTCTGGACAATTCTTCGGGATGCACCTTTGTCCATGGACTTTCTTCGAGATAGTTTTCTGACTCTCTCTAGATTATTCTTTGGGACGGACTTTGTCCATGGCCTTAGTTCAAGATAGTCTTTGACCATCTCTGGCCTATTCTTTAGGACGGATCTTTGTCCCTGGATTTTCTACGAGATAGTTTCTGACTATCTGTGGACTAGTCTTCGGGACAAATCTTTGTCCCTGGACTTTCTTCGAGATAGTTTCTGACAATTTCTGGACTATTCTTCAGGATGGATCTTTGTCCCTCGTACTTTCTTCGAAATAGTTTCTTACTATTTCTGGCCAATTCTTTGGGACGGATCTTTGTCCCTGGACTTTATTCGAGATAGTTTCTTACTTTCATTTGCCTATTCTTTGGGACGGTTCTTTGTCCCTGGACTTTCTTCGAGATAGTTTTTGACTACCTATGGACTATTCTTCGGGACAAATCTTTCTCGCTGGACTTTCTTAGAGATAGTTTCTGACTATCTGTGGCCTGTTCTTTGGGACGGATCTTTGTCCCTGGATTTTCTTTGAGATAGTTTCTGACAATCTCTGGCCTATTCTTTGGGATGGATCTTTGTCCCTTGAATTTCTTCGAGATAGGTTTTGAATATCTATTGACAATTCTTCGGGACGGACCTTTGTCCATGGACTTTCTTCGAGATAGTTTCTGACTATCTCTATTATTCTTTGGGACGGACTTTGTCCATGGACTTTGTTCGAGGTAGTCTTTGACTATCTCAGGCCTATTCTTTTGGACGGATCTTTGTCCCTGGATTTTCTTCGAGATAGTTTCTGACTATCTCTGGACTAGTCTTCGGGACAGATCGTTGTCCCTGGACTTTCTTCGAGATAGTTTCTTACTATTTCTGGCCAATTCTTTGGGACGGATCTTTGTCCCTGGACTTTCTTCGACATAGTTTCTTACTTTCTTTGGCCTATTCTTTGGGACGGATCTTTGTCCCTGGACTTTCTTCGAGATTGTTTTTGACAACCTATGGACTATTCTTCGGGACGGATCTTTGTCGCTGGACTTTTTTAGAGATAGTTTCTGACTATCTGTGGCCTATTCTTTGGGACGGATCTTTGTCCCCGGATTTTCTTCGAGATAGTTTCTTACAATCTCTGGCCTATTCTTTGGGATGGATCTTTGTCCATGGACTTTCTTCGAGATAGTTTTTGAATATCTCTGGACAATTCTTCGGGATGCACCTTTGTCCATGGACTTTCTTCTAGATAGTTTTCTGACTCTCTCTAGATTATTCTTTGGGACGGACTTTGTCCATGGCCTTAGTTCAAGATAGTCTTTGACCATCTCTGGCCTATTCTTTAGGACGGATCTTTGTCCCTGGATTTTCTACGAGATAGTTTCTGACTATCTGTGGACTAGTCTTCGGGACAAATCTTTGTCCCTGGACTTTCTTCGAGATAGTTTCTGACAATTTCTGGACTATTCTTCAGGATGGATCTTTGTCCCTCGTACTTTCTTCGAAATAGTTTCTTACTATTTCTGGCCAATTCTTTGGGACGGATCTTTGTCCCTGGACTTTATTCGAGATAGTTTCTTACTTTCATTTGCCTATTCTTTGGGACGGTTCTTTGTCCCTGGACTTTCTTCGAGATAGTTTTTGACTACCTATGGACTATTCTTCGGGACAAATCTTTCTCGCTGGACTTTCTTAGAGATAGTTTCTGACTATCTGTGGCCTGTTCTTTGGGACGGATCTTTGTCCCTGGATTTTCTTTGAGATAGTTTCTGACAATCTCTGGCCTATTCTTTGGGATGGATCTTTGTCCCTTGAATTTCTTCGAGATAGGTTTTGAATATCTATTGACAATTCTTCGGGACGGACCTTTGTCCATGGACTTTCTTCGAGATAGTTTCTGACTATCTCTATTATTCTTTGGGACGGACTTTGTCCATGGACTTTGTTCGAGGTAGTCTTTGACTATCTCAGGCCTATTCTTTTGGACGGATCTTTGTCCCTGGATTTTCTTCGAGATAGTTTCTGACTATCTCTGGACTAGTCTTCGGGACAGATCGTTGTCCCTGGACTTTCTTCGAGATAGTTTCTTACTATTTCTGGCCAATTCTTTGGGACGGATCTTTGTCCCTGGACTTTCTTCGACATAGTTTCTTACTTTCTTTGGCCTATTCTTTGGGACGGATCTTTGTCCCTGGACTTTCTTCGAGATTGTTTTTGACAACCTATGGACTATTCTTCGGGACGGATCTTTGTCGCTGGACTTTTTTAGAGATAGTTTCTGACTATCTGTGGCCTATTCTTTGGGACGGATCTTTGTCCCCGAATTTTCTTCGAGATAGTTTCTTACAATCTCTGGCCTATTCTTTGGGATGGATCTTTGTCCATGGACTTTCTTCGAGATAGTTTTTGAATATCTCTGGACAATTCTTCGGGATGCACCTTTGTCCATGGACTTTCTTCTAGATAGTTTTCTGACTCTCTCTAGATTATTCTTTGGGACGGACTTTGTCCATGGCCTTAGTTCAAGATAGTCTTTGACCATCTCTGGCCTATTCTTTAGGACGGATCTTTGTCCCTGGATTTTCTACGAGATAGTTTCTGACTATCTGTGGACTAGTCTTCGGGACAAATCTTTGTCCCTGGACTTTCTTCGAGATAGTTTCTGACAATTTCTGGACTATTCTTCAGGATGGATCTTTGTCCCTCGTACTTTCTTCGAAATAGTTTCTTACTATTTCTGGCCAATTCTTTGGGACGGATCTTTGTCCCTGGACTTTATTCGAGATAGTTTCTTACTTTCATTTGCCTATTCTTTGGGACGGTTCTTTGTCCCTGGACTTTCTTCGAGATAGTTTTTGACTACCTATGGACTATTCTTCGGGACAAATCTTTCTCGCTGGACTTTCTTAGAGATAGTTTCTGACTATCTGTGGCCTGTTCTTTGGGACGGATCTTTGTCCCTGGATTTTCTTTGAGATAGTTTCTGACAATCTCTGGCCTATTCTTTGGGATGGATCTTTGTCCCTTGAATTTCTTCGAGATAGGTTTTGAATATCTATTGACAATTCTTCGGGACGGACCTTTGTCCATGGACTTTCTTCGAGATAGTTTCTGACTATCTCTATTATTCTTTGGGACGGACTTTGTCCATGGACTTTGTTCGAGGTAGTCTTTGACTATCTCAGGCCTATTCTTTTGGACGGATCTTTGTCCCTGGATTTTCTTCGAGATAGTTTCTGACTATCTCTGGACTAGTCTTCGGGACAGATCGTTGTCCCTGGACTTTCTTCGAGATAGTTTCTTACTATTTCTGGCCAATTCTTTGGGACGGATCTTTGTCCCTGGACTTTCTTCGACATAGTTTCTTACTTTCTTTGGCCTATTCTTTGGGACGGATCTTTGTCCCTGGACTTTCTTCGAGATTGTTTTTGACAACCTATGGACTATTCTTCGGGACGGATCTTTGTCGCTGGACTTTTTTAGAGATAGTTTCTGACTATCTGTGGCCTATTCTTTGGGACGGATCTTTGTCCCCGGATTTTCTTCGAGATAGTTTCTTACAATCTCTGGCCTATTCTTTGGGATGGATCTTTGTCCATGGACTTTCTTCGAGATAGTTTTTGAATATCTCTGGACAATTCTTCGGGATGCACCTTTGTCCATGGACTTTCTTCTAGATAGTTTTCTGACTCTCTCTAGATTATTCTTTGGGACGGACTTTGTCCATGGCCTTAGTTCAAGATAGTCTTTGACCATCTCTGGCCTATTCTTTAGGACGGATCTTTGTCCCTGGATTTTCTACGAGATAGTTTCTGACTATCTGTGGACTAGTCTTCGGGACAAATCTTTGTCCCTGGACTTTCTTCGAGATAGTTTCTGACAATTTCTGGACTATTCTTCAGGATGGATCTTTGTCCCTCGTACTTTCTTCGAAATAGTTTCTTACTATTTCTGGCCAATTCTTTGGGACGGATCTTTGTCCCTGGACTTTATTCGAGATAGTTTCTTACTTTCATTTGCCTATTCTTTGGGACGGTTCTTTGTCCCTGGACTTTCTTCGAGATAGTGTTTGACTACCTATGGACTATTCTTCGGGACAAATCTTTCTCGCTGGACTTTCTTAGAGATAGTTTCTGACTATCTGTGGCCTGTTCTTTGGGACGGATCTTTGTCCCTGGATTTTCTTTGAGATAGTTTCTGACAATCTCTGGCCTATTCTTTGGGATGGATCTTTGTCCCTTGACTTTCTTCGAGATAGGTTTTGAATATCTCTTGACAATTCTTCGGGACGGACCTTTGTCCATGGACTTTCTTCGAGATAGTTTCTGACTATCTCTATTATTCTTTGGGACGGACTTTGTCCATGGACTTTGTTCGAGGTAGTCTTTGACTATCTCAGGCCTATTCTTTTGGACGGATCTTTGTCCCTGGATTTTCTTCGAGATAGTTTCTGACTATCTCTGGACTAGTCTTCGGGACAGATCGTTGTCCCTGGACTTTCTTCGAGATAGTTTCTTACTATTTCTGGCCAATTCTTTGGGACGGATCTTTGTCCCTGGACTTTCTTCGACATAGTTTCTTACTTTCTTTGGCCTATTCTTTGGGACGGATCTTTGTCCCTGGACTTTCTTCGAGATTGTTTTTGACAACCTATGGACTATTCTTCGGGACGGATCTTTGTCGCTGGACTTTTTTAGAGATAGTTTCTGACTATCTGTGGCCTATTCTTTGGGACGGATCTTTGTCCCCGGATTTTCTTCGAGATAGTTTCTTACAATCTCTGGCCTATTCTTTGGGATGGATCTTTGTCCATGGACTTTCTTCGAGATAGTTTTTGAATATCTCTGGACAATTCTTCGGGATGCACCTTTGTCCATGGACTTTCTTCGAGATAGTTTTCTGACTCTCTCTAGATTATTCTTTGGGACGGACTTTGTCCATGGCCTTAGTTCAAGATAGTCTTTGACCATCTCTGGCCTATTCTTTAGGACGGATCTTTGTCCCTGGATTTTCTACGAGATAGTTTCTGACTATCTGTGGACTCGTCTTCGGGACAAATCTTTGTCCCTGGACTTTCTTCGAGATAGTTTCTGACAATTTCTGGACTATTCTTCAGGATGGATCTTTGTCCCTCGTACTTTCTTCGAAATAGTTTCTTACTATTTCTGGCCAATTCTTTGGGACGGATCTTTGTCCCTGGACTTTATTCGAGATAGTTTCTTACTTTCATTAGCCTATTCTTTGGGACGGTTCTTTGTCCCTGGACTTTGTTCGAGATAGTTTTTGACTACCTATGGACTATTCTTCGGGACAGATCATTCTCGCTGGACTTTCTGAGAGATAGTTTCTGACTATCTGTGGCCTGTTCTTTTGGACGGATCTTTGTCCCTGGATTTTCTTTGAGATAGTTTCTGACAATCTCTGGCCTATTCTTTGGGATGGATCTTTGTCCCTTGACTTTCTTCGAGATAGGTTTTGAATATCTCTTGACAATTCTTCGGGACGGACCTTTGTCCATGGACTTTCTTCGAGATAGTTTCTGACTATCTCTATTATTCTTTGGGACGGACTTTGTCCATGGACTTTGTTCGAGATAGTCTTTGACTATCTCAGGCCTATTCTTTTGGACGGATCTTTGTCCCTGGATTTTCTTCGAGATAGTTTCTGACTATCTCTGGACTAGTCTTCGGGACAGATATTTGTCCCTGGACTTTCTTCGAGATAGTTTCTTACTATTTCTGGCCAATTCTTTGGGACGGATCTTTGTCCCTGGACTTTCTTCGACATAGTTTCTTACTTTCTTTGGCCTATTCTTTGGGACGGATCTTTGTCCCTGGACTTTCTTCGAGATTGTTTTTGACAACCTATGGACTATTCTTCGGGACGGATCTTTGTCGCTGGACTTTTTTAGAGATAGTTTCTGACTATCTGTGGCCTATTCTTTGGGACGGATCTTTGTCCCTGGATTTTATTCGAGATAGTTTCTTACAATCTCTGGCCTATTCTTTGGGATGGATCTTTGTCCATGGACTTTCTTCGAGATAGTTTTTGAATATCTCTGGACAATTCTTCGGGATGCACCTTTGTCCATGGACTTTCTTCGAGATAGTTTCTGACTCTCTCTAGATTATTCTTTGGGACGGACTTTGTCCATGGCCTTAGTTCAAGATAGTCTTTGACCATCTCTGGCCTATTCTTTGGGACGGATCTTTGTCCCTGGATTTTCTACGAGATAGTTTCTGACTATCTGTGGACTAGTCTTCGGGACAGATCTTTGTCCCTGAACTTTCTTCGAGATAGTTTCTGACAATTTCTGGACTATTCTTCAGGATGGATCTTTGTCCCTCGTACTTTCTTCGAAATAGTTTCTTACTATTTCTGGCCAATTCTTTGGGACGGATCTTTGTCCCTGGACTTTATTCGAGATAGTTTCTTACTTTCATTAGCATATTCTTTGGGACGGTTCTTTGTCCCTGGACTTTCTTCGAGATAGTTTTTGACTACCTATGGACTATTCTTCGGGACAGATCTTTCTCGCTGGACTTTCTTAGAGATAGTTTCTGACTATCTGTGGCCTGTTCTTTGGGACGGATCTTTGTCCCTGGATTTTCTTTGAGATAGTTTCTGACAATCTCTAGCCTATTCTTTGGGATGGATCTTTGTCCCTTGACTTTCTTCGAGATAGTTTTTGAATATCTCTTGACAATTCTTCGGGACGGACCTTTGTCCATGGACTTTCTTCGAGATAGTTTCAGACTATCTCTATTATTCTTTGGGACGGACTTTGTCCATGGACTTTGTTCGAGATAGTCTTTGACTATCTCAGGCCTATTCTTTTGGACGGATCTTTGTCCCTGGATTTTCTTCAAGATAGTTTCTGACTATCTTTGGACTATTCTTTGGGACAGATCTTTGTCCCTGGACTTTCTTCGAGATAGTTTCTGACAATTTATGGACTATTCTTCGGGACGAATCTTTGTCCCTCGGACTTTCTTCGAGATAGTTTCTTACTATCTCTGGCCAATTCTTTGGGACGGATCTTTGTCCCAGAACTTTCTTCGAGACAGTTTTTGACTATCTCTGGACTATTATTCGGGACGGATCTTTGTGCCTGGACTTTCTTAGAGAAAGTTTCTGACTATCTCCGGCCTATTCTTTAGGACGGATCTTTGTCCCTGGACTTTTTTCGAGATTGTTTCTAACTATCTCTGGCCTATTCTTTGGGACGGATCTTTGTCCCTAGACTTTCTTCAAGATAGTTTCTGACTATCCCTTGACTATTCTTTGGGATGGATCTTTTTGTCCCTGAAATTTCTTCGAGATAGTTTCTGACAATTTCTGGACTATTCTTCGGGATGGATCTTTGTCCCTCGGAGTTTCTTCGAAAAAGTTTCTTACTATTTCTGGCCAATTCTTTGGGACTGCTCTTTATCCCTGAACTTTCTTCGAGATAGTTTCTTACTTTCTTTGGGCTATTCTTTGGGACGGATCTTTGTCTCTTGACTTTCTTCGAGATAGTTTTCGACTACCTATGGACTATTCTTCGGGACGGATCTTTGTCGCTGGACTTTCTTAGAGATAGTTTTCTGACTATCTGTGGCCTGTTCTTTGGGACGGATCTTTGTCCCTGGATTTTCTTTGAGATAGTTTCTGACAATCTCTGGCCTATTCTTTGGGGTGAATCTTTGTCGCTGGACTTTGTTCGAGATAGTTTTTGAATATCTCTGGACAATTCTTCGAGACGGACCTTTGTCCATGAACTTTCTTCGAGATAGTTTCTGACTATCTCTAGATTATTCTTTGGGACGGACTTTGTCCATGGACTTAGTTCGAGATAGTCTTTGACCATCTCTGGCCTATTCTTTTGGACGGATCTTTGTCCCTGGATTTTCTTCGAGATAGTTTCTAACTATCTGTGGACTAGTCTTCGGGACAGATCGTTGTCCCTGGACTTTCTTCGAGATAGTTTCTGACAATTTCTGGACTATTCTTCAGGATGGATCTTTGTCCCTCGGACTTTCTTCGAAATAGTTTCTTACTATTTCTGGCCAATTCTTTGGGACGGATCTTTGTCCCTGGACTTTCTTCGAGATAGTTTCTTACTTTCATTAGCCTATTCTTTGGGACGGTTCTTTGTCCCTGGACTTTCTTCGAGATAGTTTTTGACTACCTATGGACTATTCTTCAGGACGGATCTTTGTCGCTGGACTTTCTTAGAGATAGTTTCTGACTATCTGTGGCCTGTTCTTTGGGACGGATCTTTGTCCCTGGATTTTCTTTGAGATAGTGTGTGACAATCTCTGGCCTATTCTTTGGGATGGATCTTTGTCCCTTGACTATCTTCGAGATAGTTTTTGAATATCTCTTGACAATTCTTCGGGACGGACCTTTGTCCATGGACTTTCTTCGAGATAGTTTCTGACTATCTCTAGATTATTCTTTGGGACGGACTTTGTCCATGGACTTAGTTCGAGATAGTCTTTGACCATCTCTGGCCTGTTCTTTGGGACGGATCTTTGTCCCTGGATTTTCTTTGAGATAGTTTCTGACAATCTCTGGCCTATTCTTTGGGGTGGATCTTTGTCGCTGGACTTTCTTCGAGATAGTTTTTGAATATCTCTGGACAATTCTTCGAGACGGACCTTTGTCCATGGACTTTCTTCGAGATAGTTTCTGACTATCTCTAGATTATTCTTTGGGACGGACTTTGTCCATGGACTTAGTTCGAGATAGTCTTTGACCATCTCTGGCCTATTCTTTTGGACGGATCTTTGTCCCTGGATTTTCTTCGAGATAGTTTTTAACTATCTGTGGACTAGTCTTCGGGACAGATCGTTGTCCCTGGACTTTCTTCGAGATAGTTTCTGACAATTTCTGGACTATTCTTCAGGATGGATCTTTGTCCCTCGGACTTTCTTCGAAATAGTTTCTTACTATTTCTGGCCAATTCTTTGGGACGGATCTTTGTCCCTGGACTTTCTTCGAGATAGTTTCTTACTTTCATTAGCCTATTCTTTGGGACGGTTCTTTGTCCCTGGACTTTCTTCGAGATAGTTTTTGACTACCTATGGACTATTCTTCGGGACGGAACTTTGTCGCTGGACTTTCTTAGAGATAGTTTCTGACTATCTGTGGCCTGTTCTTTGGGACGGATCTTTGTTCCTGGATTTTCTTTGAGATAGTGTGTGACAATCTCTGGCCTATTCTTTGGGATGGATCTTTGTCCCTTGACTTTCTTCGAGATAGTTTTTGAATATCTCTTGACAATTCTTCGGGACGGACCTTTGTCCATGGACTTTCTTCGAGATAGTTTCTGACTATCTCTAGATTATTCTTTGGGACGGACTTTGTCCATGGACTTAGTTCCCTATTCTTTGGGACGGATCTTTGTCCCAGGATTTTCTTCGAGATAGTTTCTGAATATCTGTGGACTAGTCTTCGGGACAGATCTTTGTCCCTGGACTTTCTTCGAGATAGTTTCTGACAATTTCTGGACTATTCTTCAGGATGGATCTTTGTCCCTCGGACTTTCTTCGAAATAGTTTCTTACTATTTCTGGCCAATTCTTTGGGACGGATCTTTGTCCCTGGACTTTCTTCGACATAGTTTCTTACTTTCTTTGGCCTATTCTTTGGGACGGATCTTTGTCCCTGGACTTTCTTCGAGATTGTTTTTGACTACCTATGGACTATTCTTCAGGACGGATCTTTGTCGCTGGAATTTCTTAGAGATAGTTTCTGACTATATGTGGCCTATTCTTTGGGACGGATCTTTGTCCCTGGATTTTCTTCGAGATAGTTTCTTACAATCTCTGGCCTATTCTTTGGGATGGATCTTTGTCCATGGACTTTATTCGAGATAGTTTTTGAATATCTCTGGACAATTCTTCGGGATGCACCTTTGTCTATGGACTTTCTTTGAGATAGTTTCTGACTCTCTGTAGATTATTCTTTGGGACAGACTTTGTCCATGGCCTTAGTTCAAGATAGTCTTTGACCATCTCTGGCCTATTCTTTGGGACGGATCTTTGTCCCTGGATTTTCTACGAGATAGTTTCTGACTATCTGTGGACTAGTCTTCGGGACAGATCTTTGTCCCTGGACTTTCTTCGAGATAGTTTCTGACAATTTCTGGACTATTCTTCAGGATGGATCTTTGTCCCTCGGACTTTCTTCGAAATAGTTGCTTACTATTTCTGGCCAATTCTTTGGGACGGATCTTTGTCCCTGGACTTTCTTCGAGATAGTTTCTTACTTTCATTAGCCTATTCTTTGGGACGGTTCTTTGTCCCTGGACTTTCTTCGAGATAGTTTTTGACTACCTATGGACTATTTTTCGGGATCGATCTTTGTCGCTGGACTTTCTTAGAGATAGTTTCTGACTATCTGTGGCCTGTTCTTTGGGACGGATCTTTGTCCCTGGATTTTCTTTGAGATAGTTTCTGACAATCTCTGGCCTATTCTTTGGGATGGATCTTTTTCCCTTGACTTTCTTCGAGATAGTTTTTGAATATCTCTTGACAATTCTTCGGGACGAACCTTTGTCCATGGACTTTCTTCGAGATAGTTTCTGCCTATCTCTAGATTATTCTTTGGGACGGACTTTGTCCATGGACTTAGTTCCCTATTCTTTGGGACGGATCTTTGTCCCAGGATTTTCTTCGAGATAGTTTCTGAATATCTGTGGACTAGTCTTCGGGACAGATCTTTGTCCCTGGACTTTCTTCGAGATAGTTTCTGACAATTTCTGGACTATTCTTCAGGATGGATCTTTGTCCCTCGGACTTTCTTCGAAATAGTTTCTTACTATTTCTGGCCAATTCTTTGGGACGGATCTTTGTCCCTGGACTTTCTTCGACATAGTTTCTTACTTTCTTTGGCCTATTCTTTGGAACGGATCTTTGTCCCTGGACTTTCTTCGAGATTGTTTTTGACTACCTATGGACTATTCTTCGGGATGGATCTTTGTCGCTGGACTTTCTTAGAGATAGTTTCTGACTATATGTGGCCTATTCTTTGGGACGGATCTTTGTCCCTGGATTTTCTTCGAGATAGTTTCTTACAATCTCTGGCCTATTCTTTGGGATGGATCTTTGTCCATGGACTTTCTTCGAGATAGGTTTTGAATATCTCTAGATTATTCTTTGGGACGGACTTTGCCCATGGCCTTAGTTCAAGATAGTCTTTGACCATCTCTGGTCTATTCTTTGGGACGGATCTTTGTCCCTGGATTTTCTACGAGATAGTTTCTGACTATCTGTGGACTAGTCTTCGGGACAGATCTTTGTCCCTGGACTTTCTTCGAGATAGTTTCTGACAATTTCTGGACTATTCTTCAGGATGGATCTTTGTCCCTGGACTTTCTTCGAGATAGTTTCTTACATTCATTAGCCTATTCTTTGGGACGGTTCTTTGTCCCTGGACTTTCTTCGAGATAGTTTTTGACTACCTATGGACTATTCTTCGGGACGGATCTTTGTCGCTGGACTTTCTTAGAGATAGTTTCTGACTATCTGTGGCCTGTTCTTTGGGACGGATCTTTGTCCCTGGACTTTCTTCGAGATAGTTTCTTAATTTCATTAGCCTATTCTTTGGGATGGATCTTTGTCCCCTGACTTTCTTCGAGATAGTTTTTGAATATCTCTGGACAATTCTTCGGGACGGACTTTGTCCATGGACTTTCTTCGAGATAGTTTCTGACTATCCCTAGATTATTCTTTTGGGACGGACTTTGTCCATGGACTTAGTTCGAGATAGTCTTTGACTATCTCTGGCCTATTCTTTGGGACGGATCTTTGTCCCTGGATTTTCTTCGAGATAGTTTCTGATAATCTCTGGACTAGTCTTCGGGACAGATCTTTGTCCCTGGACTTTCTTCGAGATAGTTTCTGACAATTTCTGGACTATTCTTCGGGACGTATCTTTGTCCCTCGGACATTCTTCGAAATAGTTTCTTACTATTTCTGGCCAATTCTTTGGGACGGATCTTTGTCCCTAGACTTTCTTCGAGATAGTTTCTGACTATCTTTGGACTATTCTTCGGGACAGATCTTTGTCCCTGGACTTTCTTCGAGATAGTTTTTGACTATCTCTGGACAATTATTCGGGACGGATCTTTGTCCCCGGACTTTCTTCGAGAAAGTTTCCGACTATCTACGGCCTATTCTTTAGGATGGATCTTTGTCCCAGGACTTTCTTCGAGATAGTTTCTAACTATCTCTGGCCAATTCTTTGGGACGGATCTTAGGCCCTAGACTTTCTTCGAGATAGTTTCTTACTATCCCTTGACTATTCTTTGGGATAGATCTTTGTCCCTGAAATTTCTTCGAGATAGTTTCTGACAATTTCTGGACTATTCTTCGGGACGGATCTTCGTCCCTCGGACTTTCTCCGAAATAGTTTCTTACTATTTTTGGCCAATTCTTTGGGACGAATCTTTGTCCCTGGACTTTCTTCGAGATAGTTTATGACTATCTCTTCACTATTTTTCGGGAGAGATCTTTATTGCTGGACTTTCTTCGAGATAGTTTCTGACTATCTTTGGCCTATTCTTTGGGACGGATCTTTGTCCCTAGACTTTCTTCGAGATAGTTTTTGACTACCTATGGACTATTCTTTGGGACAGATATTTGTCCCTGGATTTTCTTCGGGATAGTTTCAGACAATCTCTTGCCTATTCTTTGGGATGGATCTTTGTCCCTGGACTTTCTTCGAGAAAGTTTCTGACTATCTCCGGCCTATACTTTAGGATGGATCTTTGTCCTTGGACTTTCTTCGAGATAGTTTCTAACTATCTCTGGCCTATTCCTTGGAACGAATCTTTGTCCCTAGAATTTCTTCGAGATAGGTTCTGACTATCTCTTGACTATTCTTTGGGATGGATCTTTGTCCCTGAACTTTTTTTCGAGATAGTTTTTGACTATCTCCGGACAAGTCTTCGGGACGGACCTTTGTCCATGGACTTTGTTCGAGATAGTCTCTAACAATATCTGGCCTATTCTTTGGGACGGATCTTTGTCCCTGGACTTTCTTCGAGATAGTTTCTAGCTATCTCTAGATTATTCTTTGGGACGGACTTTGTCCTTGGACTTTGTTCGAGATAGTCTCTGACTATCTCTGGCCTATTCTTTGGGACGGATCTTTGTCCCTGGACTTTCTTCGAGATAGTTTCAGACTATCTCTGGACTAGTCTTCGGGACAGATCTTTGTCCCTGGACTTTCTTCGAGATAATTTCTGACTATCTTTGGCCAATTCTTTGGGACGGATCTTTGTCCCCGGACTTTTTCCGAAATAGTTTATTACTATTTCTGGCCAATTCTTTGGGACGGATCTTTGTCCCTGGACTTTCTTCGAGATAGTTTCTCACTATCTCTGCACTATTCTTCGGGACGGATCTTTGACCCTGGAATTTCTTCGAGATAGTTTCTGACTATCTCTGGACTAGTCTACAGGACAAATCTTCGTCCCTGGACTTTCTTCGAGATAGTTTCTGACAATTTCTGGACTACTCTTCGGGACGGATCTTTGTCCCTAGGACTTTCTTCGAAATAGTTTCTTACTATTTCTGGACAATTCTTTGGGACGGATCTTTGTCCCTGACCTTTCTCCGAGATAGTTTCTGACTATCTTTAGACTATTCTTTGGGACAGATATTTGTCCCGGGACTTTCCTTGAGATAGTTTCTGACAATTTCTAGACTATTCTTCGGGACGAATCATTGTCCCTCGAACTTTCTTCGAGATAGTTTATGACAATTTCTGGACTATTCTTCAGGACGGATCTTTGTCCCTCGGACTTTCTACGAAATAGTTTCTTATTATTTCTGGCCAATTCTTTGGGACGGATCTTTGTCCCTTAACTTTCTTCGAGATAGTTTCTGACTATCTTTTGACTATTCTTCGGGACAGATCTTTGTCCCTGGACTTTCTTCGAGATAGTTTCTGACAATTTCTGGACTATTCTTCGGGACGAATCTTTGTCCCTCGGACTTTCTTCGAGATAGTTTCTGACAATTTCTGGACTATTCTTCGGGACGGATCTTTGTCCCTCGGACTTTCTACGAAATAGTTTCTTATTATTTCTGGCCAATTCTTTGGGACGGATCTGTCACTGAACTTTCTTCGAGATAGTTTTTGACTATCTCTGGACTATTATTCGGGACGGATCTTTCTCCCTGGACTTTCTTCGAGAAAGTTTCTGACTATCTCCGGCCTATTCTTTAGGACGGATCTTTGTCCCTGGACTTTTTTCGAGATTGTTTCTAACTATCTTTGGCCTATTCTTTGGGACGGATCTTTCTCCCTGAAATTTCTTCGAGATAGTTTCTGACAATTTCTGGACTATTCTTCGGGATGGATCTTTGTCCCTCGGATTTTCTTTGAAAAAGTCTCTTACAATTTCTGGCCAATTCTTTGGGACTGCTCTTTGTCCCTCGACTTTCTTCGGGATAGTTTCTTACTTTCTTTGGCCTATTCTTTGGGACGGATCTTTGTCCCTGGACTTTCTTCGAGATCGTTTCTAACTATCTCTGGCCTATTCTTTGGGACGGATCTTTGGCCCTAGACTTTCTTCGAGATAGTTTCTTACTATCCCTTGACTATTCTTTGGGATGGATCTTTGTCCCTGAAATTTCTTCGAGATAGTTTCTGACAATTTCTGGACTATTCTTCGGGATGGAACTTCGTCCCTCGGACATTCTCCGAAGTAGTTTCTTACTATTTATGGCCAATTTTTTGGGACGAATCTTTGTCCCTGGACTTTCTTCGAGATAGTTTCTTACTATCTCTACACTATTTTTCGGGACGGATCTTTGTTGCTGGACTTTCTTCGAGATAGTTTTTGACTATCTTTGGCCTATTCTTTGGGACGGATCTTTGTCCCCAGACTTTCTTCGAGATAGTTTTTGACTACCTATGGACTATTCTTTGGGACAGATATTTGTCCCTGGATTTTCTTCGGGATAGTTTCTGACAATCTCTTGCCTATTCTTTGGGATGGATCTTTGTCCCTGGACTTTCTTCGAGAAAGTTTCTGACTATCTCCGGCCTATTCTTTAGGATGGATCTTTGTCCCAGGACTTTCTTCGAGATAGTTTCTAACTATCTCTGGCCAATTCTTTGCGACGGATCTTAGGCCCTAGACTTTCTTCGAGATAGTTTCTTACTATCCCTTGACTATTCTTTGGGATAGATCTTGTCCCTGAAATTTCTTCGAGATAGTTCCTGACAATTTATGGACTATTCTTCGGGACGGATCTTCGTCCCTCGGACTTTCTCCGAAATAGTTTCTTACTATTTTTGGCCAATTCTTTGGGACGAATCTTTGTCCCTGGACTTTCTTCGAGATAGTTTATGACTATCTCTACACTATTTTTCGGGACAGATCTTTATTGCTGGACTTTCTTCGAAAAATAGTTTCTGACTATCTTTGGCCTATTCTTTGGGACGGATCTTTGTCCCTAGACTTTCTTCGAGATAGTTTTTGACTACCTATGGACTATTCTTTGGGACAAATATTTGTCCCTGGATTTTCTTCGGGATAGTTTCTGACAATCTCTTGCCTATTCTTTGGGATGGATCTTTGTCCCTGGACTTTCTTCGAGAAAGTTTTTGACTATCTCCGGCCTATTCTTTAGGATGGATCTTTGTCCATGGACTTTCTTCGAGATAGTTTCTAACTATCTCTGGCCTATTCCTTGGAACGAATCTTTGTCCCTAGAATTTCTTCGAGATAGGTTCTGACTATCTCTTGACTATTCTTTGGGATGGATCTTTGTCCCTGAACTTTTTTTCGAGATAGTTTTTGACTATCTCCGGACAAGTCTTCGGGACGGAACTTTGTCCATGGACTTTGTTCGAGATAGTCTCTAACAATATCTGGCCTATTCTTTGGGACGGATCTTTGTCCCTGGACTTTCTTCGAGATAGTTTCTAGCTATCTCTAGATTATTCTTTGGGACGGACTTTGTCCTTGGACTTTGTCCTTGGACTTTGTTCGAGATAGTCTCTGACTATCTCTGGCCTATTCTTTGGGACGGATCTTTGTCCCTGGACTTTCTTCGAGATAGTTTCAGACTATCTCTGGACTAGTCTTCGGGACAGATCTTTGTCCCTGGACTTTCATCGAGATAATTTCTGACTATCTTTGGCCAATTCTTTGGGACGGATCTTTGTCCCCGGACTTTCTCCGAAATAGTTTATTACTATTTCTGGCCAATTCTTTGGGACGGATCTTTGTCCCTGGACTTTCTTCGAGATAGTTTCTCACTATCTCTGCACTATTCTTCGGGACGGATCTTTGACCCTGGAATTTCTTCGAGATAGTTTCTGACTATCTCTGGACTAGTCTACAGGACAAATCTTCGTCCCTGGACTTTCTTCGAGATAGTTTCTGACAATTTCCTGACTACTCTTCGGGACGGATCTTTGTCCTTAGGACTTTCTTCGAAATAGTTTCTTACTATTTCTGGACAATTCTTTGGGACGGATCTTTGTCCCTGACCTTTCTCCGAGATAGTTTCTGACTATCTTTAGACTATTCTTTGGGACAGATATTTGTCCCGGGACTTTCCTTGAGATAGTTTCTGACAATTTCTAGACTATTCTTCGGGACGAATCATTGTCCCTCGAACTTTCTTCGAGATAGTTTATGACAATTTCTGGACTATTCTTCAGGACGGATCTTTGTCCCTCGGACTTTCTACGAAATAGTTTCTTATTATTTCTGGCCAATTCTTTGGGACGGATCTTTGTCCCTTAACTTTCTTCGAGATAGTTTCTGACTATCTTTTGACTATTCTTCGGGACAGATCTTTGTCCCTGGACTTTCTTCGAGATAGTTTCTGACAATTTCTTGACTATTCTTCGGGACGAATCTTTGTCCCTCGGACTTTCTTCGAGATAGTTTCTGACAATTTCTGGACTATTTTTCGGGACGGATCTTTGTCCCTCGGACTTTCTACGAAATAGTTTCTCATTATTTCTGGCCAATTCTTTGGGACGGATCTGTCACTGAACTTTCTTCGAGATAGTTTTTGACTATCTCTGGACTATTATTCGGGATGGATCTTTCTCCCTGGACTTTCTTCGAGAAAGTTTCTGACTATCTCCGGCCTATTCTTTAGGACGGATCTTTGTCCCTGGACTTTTTTCGAGATTGTTTCTAACTATCTTTGGCCAATTCTTTGGGACGGATCTTTCTCCCTGAAATTTCTTCGAGATAGTTTCTGACAATTTCTGGACTATTCTTCGGGATGGATCTTTGTCCCTCGGATTTTCTTTGAAAAAGTCTCTTACAATTTCTGGCCAATTCTTTGGGACTGCTCTTTGTCCCTCGACTTTCTTCGGGATAGTTTCTTACTTTCTTTGGCCTATTCTTTGGGACGGATCTTTGTCCCTGGACTTTCTTCGAGATCGTTTCTAACTATCTCTGGCCTATTCTTTGGGACGGATCTTTGGCCCTAGACTTTCTTCGAGATAGTTTCTTACTATCCCTTGACTATTCTTTGGGATGGATCTTTGTCCCCGAAATTTCTTCGAGATAGTTTCTGACAATTTCTGGACTATTCTTCGGGACAAAGTAGTTTCTTACTATTTATGGCCAATTTTTTGGGACGAATCTTTGTCCCTGGACTTTCTTCGAGATAGTTTCTTACTATCTCTACACTATTTTTCGGGACGGATCTTTGTTGCTGGACTTTCTTCGAGATAGTTTTTGACTATCTTTGGCCTATTCTTTGGGACGGATCTTTGTCCCTAGACTTTCTTCGAGATAGTTTTTGACTACCTATGGACTATTCTTTGGGATAGATCTTTGTCCCTGGATTTTCTTCGGGATAGTTTCTGAAAATTTCTGGACTATTCTTCGGGATGGATCTTTATCCCTGGACTTTCTTCGAGAAAGTTTCTGACTATCTCTGGCCTATTCTTTAGGATGGATCTTTGTTCTTGGACTTTCTTCGAGATAGTTTCTAACTATCTCTGGCCTATTCCTTGGGACGGATCTTTGTCCCTGGTATTTCTTCGAGATAGTTTCTAACTATCTCTGCACTATTCTTCGGGACGGATCTTTGACCCTGGATTTTCTTCGAGATAGTTTCTGACTATCTCCGGACTAGTCTACGGGACAGATCTTTGTCCCTGGACTTTCTTCGTGATAGTTTCTGACAATTTCTGGACTATTCTTCGGGACGGATCTTTGTCACTCGGACTTTCTTCGAAATAGTTTCTTACTATTTCTGGCCAATTCTTTGGGACAGATCTTTGTCCCTGACCTTTCTTCGAGATAGTTTCTGACTATCTTTGGACTATTCTTTGGGACAGATCTTTGTCCCTGAAATTTCTTCGAGATAGTTTCTGACAATTTCTGGACTATACTTCGGGACGGATCTTCGTCCCTCGGACTTTCTCCGAAACTATTTATGGACAATTCTTTGGGACGAATCATTGTCCCTGGACTTTCTTCGAGATAGTTTCTGACTATCTCTATACTATTTTTAGGGACGGATCTTTGTTGCTGGACTTTCTTCGAGATAGTTTCTGACTATCTTTGGCCTATTCTTTGGGACGGATCTTTGTCCCTAGACTTTCTTCCAGATAGTTTTTGACTACCTGGACTATTCTTTGGGACAGATATTTGTCCCTGGATTTTGTTCGGGATAGTTTCTGACAATCTCATGCCTATTCTTTGGGATGGATCTTTGTCCCTAGACTTTCTTCGAGAAAGTTTCTTAGTATCTCCGGCCTATTCTTTAGGATGAATCTTTGTCCTTGGACTTTCTTCGAGATAGTTTCTAACTATCTCTAGCCTATTCCTTGGGACGGATCTTTGTCCCTAGACTTTCTTCGATATAGTTTCTGACTATCTCTTGACTATTCTTTGGGATGGATCTTCGTCCCTGAACTTTTTTCGAGATAGTTTTTTACTATCTCCGGACAATTCTTCGGGACGGACCTTTGTCCATGGAGTTTGTTCGAGATAGTCTCTGACTATCTCTAGCCTATTTTTTGGGACGGATCTTTGTCCCTGGACTTTCTTCGAGATAGTTTCTAGCTATCTCTAGATTATTCTTTGGGACGGACTTTGTCCTTGGACTTTGTTCGAGATAGTCTCTGACTATCTCTGGCCTATTCTTTGGGACGGATCTTTGTCCCTGGACTTTCTTCGAGATAGTTTCTTACTATCTCTGGACTAGTCTTAGGGACAGATCTTTGTCCCTGGACTTTCTTCGAGATAGTTTCTGACTATCTTTGGCCTATTCTTTGGGACGGATCTTTGTCCCTAGACTTTCTTCGAGATAGTTTTTGACTTCCTATGGACTATTCTTTGGGACAGATCTTTGTCCCTGGATTTTCTTCGGGATAGTTTCTGAAAATCTCTTGCCTATTCTTTGGGATGGATCTTTATCCCCGGACTTTCTTCGAGAAAGTTTCTGACTATCTCTGGCCTATTCTTTAGGATGGATCTTTGTTCTTGGACTTTCTTCGAGATAGTTTCTAACTATCTCTGGCCTATTCCTTGGGACGGATCTTTGTCCCTGGTATTTCTTCGAGATAGTTTCTCACTATCTCTGCACTATTCTTCGTGACGGATCTTCGACCTTGGATTTTCTTCGAGATAGTTTCTGACTATCTCTGGACTAGTCTACGGGACGGATCTTTGTCCCTGGACTTTCTTCGTGATAGTTTCTGACAATTTCTGGACTATTCTTCGGGACGGATATTTATCCCTCGGACTTTCTACGAAATAGTTTCTTATTATTTATGGCCAATTCTTGGGGACGGATCTTTTTCCCTGGACTTTCTTCGAGAAAGGTTCTGACTATCTCCGGCCTATTCTTTAGGACGGATCTTTGTCCCTGGACTTTTTTCGAGATTGTTTCTAACTATCTTTGGCCTATTCTTTGGGACGCATCTTTGTCACTAGACTTTCTTCGCGATAGTTTCGTACTATCCCTTGACTATTCTTTGGGATGGATCTTTGTCCCTGAAATTTCTTCGAGATAGTTTCAGACAATTTCTGGACTATTCTTCGGGATGGATCTTTGTCCCTCGGACTTTCTTTGAAAAAGTTTCTTACTGTTTCTGGCCAATTCTTTGGGACTGCTCTTTGTCCCTCGACTTTCTTCGGGATAGTTTCTTACTTACTTTGGCCTATTCTTTGGGACGGATCTTTGTCCCTGGACTTTGTTCGAGATAGTTTCTAACTATCTCCGGCCTATTCTTTGGGACGGATCTTTGGCCCCAGACTTTCTTCGAGATAGTTTCTTACTATCCCTTGACTATTCTTTGGGATGGATCTTTGTCCCTGAAATTTCTTCGAGATAGTTCCTGACAATTTCTGGACTATTCTTCGGGACGGAACTTCGTCCCTCGGACTTTCTCCGAAGTAGTTTCTTACTATTTATGGCTAATTCTTTGGGACGAATCTTTGTCCCTGGACTTTCTTCGAGATAGTTTCTGACTATCTCTACACTATTTTTCGGGACGGATCTTTGTTGCTAGACTTTCTTCGAGATAGTTTCTGACTATCTTTGGCCTATTCATTGGGAAGGGTCTTTGTCCCTAGACTTTCTTCCAGATAGTTTTTGACTACTTATGGACTATTCTTTGGGACAGATCTTTGTCCCTGGACTTTCTTCGAGAAAGTTTCTTAGTATCTCCGGCCTATTCTTTAGGATGGATCTTTGTCCTTGGACTTTCTTCGAGATAGTTTCTAACTATCTCTGGCCTATTCCTTGGGACGGATCTTTGTCCCTAGACTTTCTTCGAGATAGTTTCTGACTATCTTTTGACTATTCTTTGGGATGGATCTTTGTCCCTGAACTTTTTTTCGAGATAGTTTTTGACTATCTCCGGACAATTCTTCGGGACGGACCTTTGTCCATGGACTTTGATCGAGATAGTCTCTAACAATCTCTGGCCTATTCTTTGGGACGGATCTTTGTCCCTGGACTTTCTTCGAGATAGTTTCTAGCTATCTCTAGATTATTCTTTGGGACGGACTTCGTCCTTGGACTTTGTTCGAGATAGTCTCTGACTATCTCTGGCCTATTCTTAGGGACGGATCTTTGTCCCCGGACTTTCTTTGAGATAGTTTATGACTATCTCTTGACTATTCTTCGGGACGGATGTTTGTCCCTCGGACTTTCTTCGAAATAGTTTATTACTATTTCTGGCCAATTCTTTGGGACGGATCTTTGTCCCTGGTTTTTCTTCGAGATAGTTTCTCACTATCTCTGCACTATTCTTCGGGACGGATCTTTGACCCTGGATTTTCATCGAGATAGTTTCTGACTATCTCTGGACTAGTCTACGGGACAGATCTTTGTCCCTGTACTTTCTTCGAGATAGTTTCTGACAATTTCTTGACGATTCTTCGGGACGGATCTTTGTCCCTCGGAATTTCTTCGAAATAGTTTCTTACTTTTTCTGGCCAATTCTTTGGGACGGATCTTTGTCCTTGAACTTTCTTCGAGATAGTTTCTGACTATCTTTGGACTATTCTTCGGGACAGATCTTTGTCCCTGGACTTTCTTCGAGATAGTTTCTGACAATTTATGGACTATTCTTCGGGACGAATCTTTGTCCCTCGGACTTTCTTCGAGATAGTTTCTGACAATTTCTGGACTATTCTTCGGGACGGATCTTTGTCCCTCGTACTTTCTACGAAATAGTTTCTTATTATTTCTGGCCAATTCTTTGGGACGGATCTGTCACTGAACTTTCTTCGAGATAGTTTTTGACTATCTCTGGACTATTATTCGGGTCGGATCTTTCTCCCTGGAGTTTCTTCGAGAAAGTTTCTGACCATCTCCGGCCTATTCTTTAGGACGGATCTTTGTCCCTGGACTTTTTTCGAGATTGTTTCTAACTATCTTTGGCCTATTCTTTGGGACGGATCTTTCTCCCTGAAATTTCTTCGAGATAGTTTTTGACAATTTCTAGACTATTCTTCGGGATGGATCTTTGTCCCTCGGATTTTCTTTGAAAAAGTCTCTTACAATTTCTGGCCAATTCTTTGGGACTGCTCTTTGTCCCTCGACTTTCTTCGGGATAGTTTCTTACTTTCTTTGGCCTATTCTTTGGGACGGATCTTTGTCCCTAGACTTTCTTCGAGATCGTTTCTAACTATCTCTGGCCTATTCTTTGGGACGGATCTTTGGCCCTAGACTTTCTTCGAGATAGTTTCTTACTATCCCTTGACTATTCTTTGTGATGGATCTTTGTCCCTGAAATTTCTTCGAGATAGTTTCTGACAATTTCTGGACTATACTTCGGGACGGATCTTCGTCCCTCGGACTTTCTCCGAAATAGTTTCTTACTATTTATGGCCAATTCTTTGGGACGAATCATTGTCCCTGGACTTTCTTCGACATAGTTTCAGACTATCTCTACACTATCTTTCGGGACGGATCTTTGTTGCTTGACTTTCTTCGAGATAGTTTCTGACTATCTTTGGCCTATTCTTTGGGACAGATCTTTGTCCCTAGACTTTCTTCCAGATAGTTTTTTACTACCTGGATTATTCTTTGGGACAGATATTTGTCCCTGGATTTTCTTCGTGATAGTTTCTGACAATCTCTTGCCTATTCTTTGGTATGGATCTTTGTCCCTGGACTTTCTTCGAGAAAGTTTCTTAGTATCCCCGGCCTATTCTTTAGGATGGATCTTTGTCCTTGGACTTTCTTCGAGATAGTTTCTAACTATCTCTAGCCTATTCCTTGGGACGGATCTTTGTCCCTAGACTTTCTTCGAGATAGTTTCTGACTATCTCTTGACTATTCTTTGGGATGGATCTTCGTCCCTGAACTTTTTTCGAGATAGTTTTTGACTATCTCCGGACAATTCTTCGGGACGGACCTTTGTCCATGGACTTTGTTCGAGATAGTCTCTGACTATCTCTAGCCTATTTTTTGGGACGGATCTTTGTCCCTGGACTTTCTTCGAGACAGTTTCTAGCTATCTCTAGATTATTCTTTGGGACGGACTTTGTCCTTGGACTTTGTCCTTGGACTTTGTTCGAGATAGTCTCTGACTATCTCTGGCCTATTCTTTGGGACGGATCTTTGTCCCTGGACTTTCTTCGAGATAGTTTCTGACTATCTCTGGACTAATCTTCGGGACAGATCTTTGTCCCTGGACTTTCTTCGAGATAATTTCTGACTATCTTTGGCCAATTCTTTGGGACGGATCTTTGTCCCCGGACTTTCTTTGAGATAGTTTATGACTATCTCTTGACTATTCTTCGGGACGGATGTTTGTCCCTCGAACTTTCTTCGAAATAGTTTATTACTATTTCTGGCCAATTCTTTGGGACGGATCTTTGTCCCTGGTTTTTCTTCGAGATAGTTTCTCACTATCTCTGCACTATTCTTCGGGACGGATCTTTGACCCTGGATTTTCATCGAGATAGTTTCTGACTATCTATGGACTAGTCTACGGGACAGATCTTTGTCCCTGGACTATCTTCAAGATAGTTTCTGACAATTTCTCGACGATTCTTCGGGACGGATCTTTGTCCCTCGGAATTTCTTCGAAATAGTTTCTTACTATTTCTGGCCAATTCTTTGGGACGGATCTTTGTCCATGAACTTTCTTCGAGATAGTTTCTGACTATCTTTGGACTAATCTTCGGGACAGATCTTTGTCCCTAGACTTTCTTCGAGATAGTTTCTTACTTTCTTTGGCCTATTCTTTGGGACGGATCTTTGTCCCTGGACTTTCTTCGAGATCGTTTCTAACTATTTCTGGCCAATTCTTTGGGACGGATCTTTGGCCCTAGACTTTCTTCGAGATAGTTTCTTACTATCCCTTGACTATTCTTTGGGATGGATCTTTGTCCCCGAAATTTCTTCGAGATAGTTTCTGACAATTTCTGGACTATTCTTCGGGACAAAGTAGTTTCTTACTATTTATGGCCAATTTTTTGGGACGAATCTTTGTCCCTGGACTTTCTTCGAGATAGTTTCTTACTATCTCTACACTATTTTTCGGGACGGATCTTTGTTGCTGGACTTTCTTCGAGATAGTTTTTGACTATCTTTGGCCTATTCTTTGGGACGGATCTTTGTCCCTAGACTTTCTTCGAGATAGTTTTTGACTACCTATGGACTATTCTTTGGGATAGATCTTTGTCCCTGGATTTTCTTCGGGATAGTTTCTGAAAATCTCTTGCCTATTCTTTGGGATGGATCTTTATCCCTGGACTTTCTTCGAGAAAGTTTCTGACTATCTCTGGCCTATTCTTTGGGACGGATCTTTGTCCCTAGACTTTCTTCGAGATAGTTTCTGACTATCTCTTGACTATTCTTTGGGATGGATCTTTGTCCCTGAACCTTTTTTCGAGATAGTTTTTGACTATCTCCGGACAATTCTTCGGGATGGACCTTTGTCCATGAACTTTGTTCGAGATAGTCTCTGACTATCTCTGGCCTATTTTTTGGGACTGATCTTTGTCCCTAGACTTTTTTCGAGATAGTTTCTAGCTATCTCTAGATTATTCTTTGGGACGGACTTTGTCCTTGGACTTTGTTCGAGATATTCTTTGGGACGAATCATTGTCCCTGGACTTTCTACGAGATAGTTTCTAGCTATCTCTAGATTATTCTTTGGGACGGACTTTGTCCTTGGACTTTGTTCGAGATAGTCTCTGACTATCTCTGGCCCATTCTTTGGGACGGATCTTTGTCCCTGGACTTTCTTCGAGATAGTTTCAGACTATCTCTGGACTAGTCTTCGGGACAGATCTTTGTCCCTGGACTTTCTTCGAGATAATTTCTGACTATCTTTGGCCAATTCTTTGGGACGGATCTTTGTCCCCGGACTTTCTTCGAAATAGTTTATTACTATTTCTGGCCAATTCATTGGGATGGATCTTTGTCCCTGTTATTTCTTCGAGATAGTTTCTCACTATCTCTGCACTATTCTTCGGGACGGATCTTTGACCCTGGATTTTCTTCGAGATAGTTTCTTACTATCTCTGGACTAGTCTACGGGACAGATCTTTGACCCTGGACTTTCTTCGAGATAGTTTCTGACAATTTCTGGACTATTCTTCGGGACGAATCTTTGTCCCTCGGACTTTCTTCGAGATAGTTTCTTACTATCTTTGGCCAATTCTTTGGGACGGATCTTTGTCCCTTAACTTTCTTCGAGATAGTTTCTGACTATCTTTGAACTATTCTTCGGGACAGATCTTTGTCCTTTGAATTTCTTCGAGATAGTTTCTGACAATTTCTGGACTAATCTTCGGGACGAATATTTGTCCCTTGGACTTTCTTCGAGATAGTTTCTTACTATCTCTGCCCAATTCTTTGGGACGGATCTTTGTCCCTGAACTTTCTTCGAGATAGTTTTTTACTATCTCTGGACTATTATTCGGGAAGGATCTTTGTCCCTGGACTTTCTTCGAGATAGTTTCTGACAATTTCTAGACTATTCTTCGGGACGAATCTTTGTCCCTCGGACTTTCTCCGAAATAGTTTCTTACTATTTATGGCCAATTCTTTGGGACGAATCTTTGTCCCTGGACTTTCTTCGAGAAAGTTTCTGACTATCTCCGGACTATTCTTTAGGATGGATCTTTGTCCTTGGACTTTCTTCGAGATAGTTACTAACTATCTCTGGCCTATTCCTTGGGACGGATCTTTGTCCCTAGACTTTCTTCGAGATAGTTTCTGACTATCTCTTGACTATTCTTTGGGATGGATCTTCGTCCCTGAACTTTTTTCGAGATAGTTTTTGACTATCTCCGGACAATTCTTCGGGACGGACCTTTGTCCATGGACTTTGTTCGAGATAGTCTCTGACTATCTCTAGCCTATTTTTTGGGACGGATCTTTGTCCCTGGACTTTCTTCGAGATAGTTTCTAGCTATCTCTAGATTATTCTTTGGGACGGAGTTTGTCCTTGGACTTTGTTCGAGATAGTCTCTGACTATCTCTGGCCTATTCTTTGGGACGGATCTTTGTCCCTGGACTTTCTTCGAGATAGTTTCTGACTATCTCTGGACTAGTCTTCGGGACAGATCTTTGTCCCTGGACTTTCTTCGAGATAATTTCTGACTATCTTTGGCCAATTCTTTGGGACGGATCTTTGTCCCCGGACTTTCTTTGAGATAGTTTATGACTATCTCTTGACTATTCTTCGGGATGGATGTTTGTCCTTCGGACTTTCTTCGAAACAGTTTATTACTATTTCTGGCCAATTCTTTGGGACGGATCTTTGTCCCCGGTATTTCTTCGAGATAGTTTCTTACTTTCTCTGCACTATTCTTCGGGACGGATCTTTGACCCTGGATTTTCATCGAGATAGTTTCTGACTATCTCTGGACTAGTCTACGGGACAGATCTTTGTCCCTGGACTTTCTTCGAGATAGTTTCTGACAATTTATGGACTATTCTTCGGGACGGATCTTTGTCCCTCGGACTTTCTTCGAAATAGTTTCTTACTATTTCTGGCCAATTCTTTGGGACGGATATTTGTCCCAGAACTTTCTTCGAGATAGTTTCTGACTATCTTTGGACTATTCTTCGGGACAGATCTTTGTCCCTGGACTTTCTCCGAGATAGTTTCTGACAATTTCTAGACTATTCTTCGAAACGAATCTTTGTCCCTCGGACTTTCTTCGAGAGAGTTTCTTACTATCTCTGGCCTATTCTTTGGGGCGGATGTTTGTCCCTGAACTTTCTTCGAGATAGTTTTTGACTATCACTGGACTATTATTCGGGACGGATCTTTGTCCGTGGACTTTTTTCGAGAAAGTTTCTGACTATCTCCGGCCTATTCTTTAGGATGGATCTTTGTCCCTGGACTTTCTCCGAGATAGTTTCTAACTATCTCTGGCCTATTCTTTGGGAAGGATCTTTGGCCCTAGACTTTCTTCGAGATAGTTTCTTACTATCCCTTGACTATTCTTTGGAATGGATCCTTGTCCCTGAAATTTTTTCGAGATAGTTTCTAAAAATTTCTTGACTATTCTTCGGGACGGATCTTCGTCCCTCGGACTTTCTCCGAAATAGTTTCTTACTATTTATGGCCAATTCTTTGGGACGAATCTTTGTCCCTGGACTTTCTTCGAGATAGTTTCTGACTATCTCTACACTATTTTTCGGGACGAATCTTTGTTGCTGGACTTTCTTCGAGATAGTTTCTGACTATCCTTGGCCTATTCTTTGGGACGGATCTTTGTCCCTAGACTTTATTCGAGATAGTTTCTTACTATCCCTTGACTATTCTTTGGGATGGATCTTTGTCCCTGAAATTTCTTCGAGATAGTTTCTGACAATTTCTGGACTATTCTTCGGGACGGATCTTCGTCCCTCGGACTTTCTCCGAAATAGTTTCTAACTATCTCTGGCCTATTCCTTGGGACGGATCTTTGTCCCTAGACTTTCTTCGAGATAGTTTCTGACTATCTCTTGACTATTCTTTGGGATGGATCTTTGTCCCTGAACCTTTTTTCGAGATAGTTTTTGACTATCTCCGGACAATTCTTCGGGACGGACCTTTGTCCATGAACTTTGTTCGAGATAGTCTCTGACTATCTCTGGCCTATTTTTTGGGACTGATCTTTGTCCCTAGACTTTTTTCGAGATAGTTTCTAGCTATCTCTAGATTATTCTTTGGGACGGACTTTGTCCTTGGACTTTGTTCGAGATATTCTTTGGGACGAATCATTGTCCCTGGACTTTCTACGAGATAGTTTCTAGCTATCTCTAGATTATTCTTTGGGACGGACTTTGTCCTTGGACTTTGTTCGAGATAGTCTCTGACTTTCTCTGGCCCATTCTTTGGGACGGATCTTTGTCCCTGGACTTTCTTCGAGATAGTTTCAGACTATCTCTGGACTAGTCTTCGGGACAGATCTTTGTCCCTGGACTTTCTTCGAGATAATTTCTGACTATCTTTGGCCAATTCTTTGGGACGGATCTTTGTCCCCGGACTTTCTTCGAAATAGTTTATTACTATTTCTGGCCAATTCATTGGGATGGATCTTTGTCCCTGTTATTTCTTCGAGATAGTTTCTCACTATCTCTGCACTATTCTTCGGGACGGATCTTTGACCCTGGATTTTCTTCGAGATAGTTTCTTACTATCTCTGGACTAGTCTACGGGACAGATCTTTGACCCTGGACTTTCTTCGAGATAGTTTCTGACAATTTCTGGACTATTCTTCGGGACGAATCTTTGTCCCTCGGACTTTCTTCGAGATAGTTTCTTACTATCTTTGGCCAATTCTTTGGGACGGATCTTTGTCCCTTAACTTTCTTCGAGATAGTTTCTGACTATCTTTGAACTATTCTTCGGGACAGATCTTTGTCCTTTGAATTTCTTCGAGATAGTTTCTGACAATTTCTGGACTAATCTTCGGGACGAATATTTGTCCCTTGGACTTTCTTCGAGATAGTTTCTTACTATCTCTGCCCAATTCTTTGGGACGGATCTTTGTCCCTGAACTTTCTTCGAGATAGTTTTTTACTATCTCTGGACTATTATTCGGGAAGGATCTTTGTCCCTGGACTTTCTTCGAGATAGTTTCTGACAATTTCTAGACTATTCTTCGGGACGAATCTTTGTCCCTCGGACTTTCTTCGAGATTGTTTCTATCTATCTCTGGCCTATTTCTTGGGACGGATCTTTGTCCCTAGACTTTCTTCGAGATAGTTTCTGACTATCTCTTGACTATTCTTTGGGATGGATCTTTGTCCCTGAACTTTTTTTCGAGATAGTTTTTGACTATCTCCGGACAATTCTTCGGGACGGACCTTTGTCCATGGACTTTGATCGAGATAGTCTCTGACTATCTCTGGCCTATTCTTTGGGACGGATCTTTGTACCTGGACTTTCTTCGAGATAGTTTCTAGCTATCTCTAGATTATTCTTTGGGACAGACTTTCTTCGAGATAGTTTTTGACTATCTCTGGACTATTATTCGGGACGGATCTTTCTCCCTGGACTTTCTTCGAGAAAGTTTCTGACTATCTCCGGCCTATTCTTTAGGACGGATCTTTGTCCCTGGACTTTTTTCGAGATTGTTTCTAACTATCTTTGGCCTATTCTTTGGGACGGATCTTTCTCCCTGAAATTTCTTCGAGATAGTTTCTGACAATTTCTAGACTATTCTTCGGGACGAATCTTTGTCCCTCGGACTTTCTTCGAGATTGTTTCTAACTATCTCTGGCCTATTTCTTGGGACGGATCTTTGTCCCTAGACTTTCTTCGAGATAGTTTCTGACTATCTCTTGACTATTCTTTGGGATGGATCTTTGTCCCTGAACTTTTTTTCAAGATAGTTTTTGACTATCTCCGGACAATTCTTCGGGACGGACCTTTGTCCATGGACTTTGATCGAGATAGTCTCTGACTATCTCTGGCCTATTCTTTGGGACGGATCTTTGTACCTGGACTTTCTTCGAGATAGTTTCTAGCTATCTCTAGATTATTCTTTGGGACGGACTTTGTCCTCGGACTTTGTTCGAGATAGTCTCTGACTATCTCTGGCCTATTCTTTGGGACGGATCTTTGTCCACGGACTTTCTTCGAGATAGTTTCAGACTATCTCTGGACTAGTCTTCGGGACAGATCTTTGTCCCTGGACTTTCTTCGAGATAATTTCTGACTATCTTTGGCCAATTCTTTGGGACGGATCTTTGTCCCCGGACTTTCTTCGAAATAGTTTATTACTATTTCTGGCCAATTCTTTGGGACGGATCTTTGTCCCTGGTATTTCTTCGAGATAGTTTCTCACTATCTCTGCACTATTCTTCGGGACGGATCTTTGACCCTGGATTTTCTTCGAGATAGTTTCTGACTATCTCTGGACTAGTCTACGGGACAGATCTTTGACCCTGGACTTTCTTCGAGATAGTTTCTGACAATTTATGGACTATTCTTCGGGACGGATCTTTGTCCCTCGGACTTTCTTCGAAATAGTTTCTTAATATTTCTGGCCAATTCTTTGGGACGGATCTTTGTCCCTTAACTTTCTTCGAGATAATTTCTGACTATCTTTGGACTATTCTTCGGGACAGATCTTTGTCCCTGGAATTTCTTCGAGATAGTTTCTGACAATTTCTGGACTAATCTTCGGGACGAATCTTTGTCCCTTGGACTTTCTTCGAGATAGTTTCTTACTATCTCTGCCCAATTCTTTGGGATGGATCTTTGTCCCTGAACTTTCTTCGAGATAGTTTTTTACTATCTCTGCACTATTATTCGGGAAGGATCTTTGTCCCTGGACTTTCTTCGAGATAGTTTCTGACAATTTCTAGACTATTCTTCGGGACGAATCTTTGTCCCTCGGACTTTCTTCGAGATTGTTTCTTACTATCTCTGGTGATAAGTGTGGTTTGTAATGCCTGATTTGTAGTGTTTTGGTCCCATTTTCCTTGTAGAATCGCTCCTTGGGAGCGGTTTAGGGGCTTCTTATGCTTCCTTTAGTTTGTTTCAGGTTCCCGATCCCGATTTGGAAGAGTTGGAGCGATTCCGACTCTATACATACACATTTTGGAGCCAACGGAGTAAAGGAACGATGATTCGATGCCTTGGAATCGACCCCGAGACCTTGGGACCCAATCCCGAGCCTCCGAGACCCGATCCCGAGTCCCGAGAATCGATGGGAAGCCCATGAGAAGCAAGGAGGGACCAAAAAGTTCATATTGGAGGCCTACAAGGCTCATCCCGAACGGGTATGGCCTCATCCCGTCCGGGATGAAGGAGGAAATGAAGATGAGCATACTGACTGCCCATCCCGACCGGGATAAGTGTGGTTTGTAATGCCTATTTTGTAGTGTTTTGGTCCCATTTTCCTTGTAGAATCGCTCCTTGGGAGCGGTTTAGGGGCTTCTTATGCTTCCTTTAGTTCGTTTCAGGTTCCCGAGACCGATTTGGAAGAGTTGGAGCGATTCTGACTCTATACATACACATTTTGGAGCCAACGGAGTAAAGGAACGATGATTCGATGCCTTGGAATCGACCCCGAGACATTGGGACCCAATCCCGAGCTTCCGTGACCCGATCCCGAGTCCCGAGAATCAATGGGAAGCCCATGAGAAGCAAGGAGGGACCAAAAAGTTCATATTGGAGGCCTACAAGGCTCATCCCGAACGGGTATGGCCTCATCCCGTCCGGGATGAAGGAGGAAACGAAGATGAGCATACTGACTGCCCATCCCGACCGGGAGCAACTCTTCCCGGCCGGGACTGACCCCATCCCGACCGGGACCACCTCGTCTCGGCCGGGACGGGGGTGCTGCAGCCCGCCTTCTATTCTTTTCTTCTCCCTTCCATTTGTAACCCTATATAAACTCTTCCCTTGTCATCTTATGTAATATAATTCACTTCTCCTTAAACCCTAGACTACTTTAGGTTAGATTAGATTAGATTAGTGTAGATTAGTTCTTAATTAGTGGTTAATCCTAGATTAGTGCTTGTATTTTGGATCTCTTGAAGAATCCACCAAGATTGACAACCTTGGTGGAATTATTTGGGTTTCCTTCTATACAAGTGTTCTCCTTTTCCATTTCCTTTGTAGTATGGTATAATCCTCTCTTCCTTTTTACTCTTAATCCTTTATTGTTTAGCAAGTTTGAATCTTTATTATTGTTTGTTCTTGTTCTTGTTATTTTGGTTGAGTTTGTAGATGTATGCTCTTGTTCTTATGTTGATTCATCTTATCCTTGTTAGTTGTAGTTTGATTATGTTAGAGTAGTTTCTTGCTAGGGTTAGTAAGGTGATTTGGGTGTTAATTGGATGATTAAGGGATTGTTGGAGATGTTGGTGGAAGATTTGGGTTTCCTCTTGGTTTGATGCATATCACATGTTTGTTGAAATGCTTGACTGACTAGTAGATGCATATGCTTGTTCTTCTTGCCTTTCTCTTGTGGGTGATAGTTTGTTTGTGGGTTCGGTTCCCTCACTAAGTTGCGAGAGCCCGGTGAGGACGACCCCTAGGTCGGTCTAAGTAGCGAGAGCCCGGACGCGACCTAGGCCACCATAGCGCGCTAGAACCCCGTTTGTCATGTGTGTCGCCGAGATGGGTTCTAGGTGGAACCTCTAGGTGAGTCTAAGTTGCGAGAGCCCGGACCAACCTAGAACACCCTTCTACCTCCTTCGCTCTAGTTATCCCTTGACCATTCCATTACCCCTTTGACCCCGACCTAATCCTAGCCCGTTTTCCTTGTTTGCTTTCCCCTTAGCCTTAGTCATAGTTTTAGCCTTGTCCTTCTTATCATTTTAGTTTAGCTCGTTCACTTAGTCTAGTATTTGGGCCGACCTAGTCTAGACTATACATTACCGTCCCCGTGGATTCGACCCGACTTACCCTATCTACCGTAGGAATAGCCGGTTATATTATTGACGGTTGGGATTCCACGACAAATCCCTCCCATCATCTGGCCTATTCTTTGGGGCGGATCTTTGTCCCTGAACTTTCTTCGAGATAGTTTTTGACTATCTCTAGACTATTATTTGGGACGGATCATTGTCCCTGGACTTTCTTCGAGAAAGTTTCTGACTATCTCCGGCCTATTCTTTAGGATGGATCTTTGTCCCTGAACTTTCTTCGAGATAGTTTCTAACTATCTCTGGCCTATTCTTTAGGACGGATCTTTGGCCCTAGACTTTCTTCGAGATAGTTTCTTACTATCCCTTGACTATTCTTTGGGATGGATCTTTGTCCCTGAAATTTCATCGAGATAGTTTCTGACAATTAATGGACTATTCTTCGGGACGGATCTTTGTCCCTCAGACTTTCTCCGAAATAGTTTCTTACTATTTATGGCCAATTCTGGGACGAATCTTTGTCCCTCGACTTTCTTCAAGATAGTTTCTGACTATCTCTACACTATTGTTCGGGACGGATCTTTGTTGCTGGACTTTCTTGGAGATAGTTTCTGACTATCTTTGGCCTATTCTTTGGGACGGATCTTTGTCCCTAGACTTTCTTCGAGATAGTTTTTGACTACCTATGGACTATTCTTTGGGACAGATATTTGTCCCTGGATTTTCTTCGGGATAGTTTCTGACAATCTCTTGCCTATTCTTTGGGATGGATCTTTGTCCCTGGACTTTCTTCGAGAAAGTTTCTGACTATCTCCGGACTATTCTTTAGGATGGATCTTTGTCCTTGGACTTTCTTCGAGATAGTTACTAACTATCTCTGGCCTATTCCTTGGGACGGATCTTTGTCCCTAGACTTTCTTCGAGATAGTTTCTTACTATCTCTTGACTATTCTTTGGGATGGATCTTCGTCCCTGAACTTTTTTTCGAGATAGTTTTTGACTATCTCCGGACAATTCTTCGGGACGGACCTTTGTCCATGGACTTTGATCGAGATAGTCTCTGACTATCTCTGGCCTATTCTTTGGGACGGATCTTTGTACCTGAAATTTCTTCGAGATAGTTTCTAGCTATCTCTAGATTATTCTTTGGGACGGACTTTGTCCTTGGACTTTGTTCGAGATAGTCTCTGACTATCTCTAGCCTATTCTTTGGGACGGATCTTTGTCTCTGGACTTTCTTCGAGATAGTTTCAGATTATCTCTGGACTAGTCTTCGGGACAGATCTTTGTCCCTGGACTTTCTTCGAGATAATTTCTGACTATCTTTGGCCAATTCTTTGGGACGGATCTTTGTCCCAGGTATTTCTTCGAGATAGTTTCTCACTATCTCTGCGCTATTCTTCGGGACGGATCTTTGACCCTGGATTTTCTTCGAGATAATTTCTGACTATCTCTGGACTAGTCTACGGGACAGATCTTTGACCCTGGACTTACTTCGAGATAGTTCTGACAATTTCTGGACTATTCTTCGGGACAGATCTTTGTCCCTCGGACTTTCTTCGAAATAGTTTCTGATGGTAGGGATTCGTCACGTCCCAACCGTCAATAATATAACCGGCTAATCCTAACTTGGGTAGATAGGGTAAGTCGGGTCGAATCCACGGGGACAGTAATGTATAGCCTAGACTAAGGTCGCCTAAATACGAGACTAAGTCAACGGACTAAGCTAGAGAATGATAGAAGGGGAGAAAGCTAGACTAAGACTAAGGCTAAGGAGAAAGCGAACAAAGGAGAACGGGCTAGGATTAGGTTGGGGTCAAAGGGGTAAAGGAATGGTCAAGGGATAACTAGAGCGAAGGAGGTAGTAGGGTAATCTAGGTTGGTCCGGGCTCTTGCAACTTAGACCCACCTAGAGGTTCATCCTATAACCCATCTCGGCGATACACATGACAAACGGGGTTCTAACGTGCTATTGTGGCCTAGGTCGCATCCGGGCTCTCGCTACTTAGACCGGCCTAGGGCTCGTCCTCATCGGGCTCTCGCAACTTAGTGAGTGAACCGAACCCACAAACAAACTATCACCCACAAGAGAAAGGCAAGAAGAACAAGTATTTGCAACTACTAGTCAATCAAGCATTTCAACAAACATGTGATGTGCACCAAACCAAGAGGAAACCCAAATCTTCCACCAACATCTCCAACAATCCCTTAATCACCCAATTAACACCCTAATCACCTTACTAACCCTAGCAAGAACACTACTTTAACATATCTAATCTAGAATTAACACTAACAAGGGGAATCATCAAAGAAACAAAACAAGCATCAACAAACTAATGATAACAATGAACAATAACAAAGCAATCAACTAAAGATTCAAACTTGAACAACATAAACAAGATTAAGAGAAAGGGAAAAGGATTATACCAAACTAGAAGATGGAAGGAAGAATAAGAACTTGTATAAAAGAGAAAACCCCAAAATAATCATCCAAGGTTGTCAAGCTTGGTGAAGATCTTCAAGAATTCTTTAATACAAGAGCTAATCTATGATTAACTACTAATTACCGACTAATCTACACTAATCTAATCTAATATAACCTAAAGTATTCTAGGGTTTAAGGATAAGTGAAGTGCATAACATAAGATAGTGTCTTAATACAAGAGGGGGGTATATACAGGGTTTAAGAATGAAAGGATTAGAAAGGAAATGAAGGCGGGCTGCAGCACCCCCGTCCCGGCCGAGACAAGGTGGTCCCGGTCGGGATGGGGTCGGTCCCGGCCAGGAAGAGTTTCTCCCGGTCGGGAAGGACCCACAGTAGCCTCTTCTTCATTTGCTTCCTCATCCCGGACGGGATGAGGCCATACTCGTCCGGGATGAGTCTTGTAGGCCTCCAATATGAACTTTTTGGTCACTCCTTTGTTCTCATGGGCTTCCCATTGATTCTCGGGACTCAGTATCGTGTCTCGGAGGCTCGGGATTGGGTCCCAAGGTCTCGGGGTCGACTCCAAGGCATCGAGTGATCGTTCCTTAGCTTCGTTGGCTCCAAAAAGTGTATGTATCGAGTCGGAATCGCTCCAACTCTTCCAAATCGGTTTTGGGAACCTGAAACGAACTAAAGGAAGCATAAGAAGCCCCTAAACCGTTCCCAAGGAGTGATTCTACAAGGAAAATGGGACCAAAACACTACAAAATAGGCACTACAAATGACACTTATCAGTTTCTTACTATTTCTGGCCAATTCTTTGGGACGGATCTTTTTCCCTGGACTTTCTTCTACATAGTTTCTGACTATCTTTGGACTATTCTTCGGGACGGATCTTTGTCCCTGGACTTTCTGCGAGATAGTTTCTGACAATTTCTGGACTATTCTTCGGGACAAATCTTTGTTCCTCGGACTTTCTTCGAGATAGTTTCTTACTATCTCTGGCCAATTCTTTGGGACGGATCTTTGTCCCTGAAATTTCTTCGAGATAGTTTTTGACTATCTCTGGACTACTATTTGGGACGGATCTTTGTCCCTGGACTTTCTTCGAGATAGTTTATGACAATTTCTAGACTATTCTTCGGGACGAATCCTTGTCCCTCGGACTTTCTTCGAGATAGTTTCTTACTATCTCTGGCCTATACTTTGGGGCGGATCTTTGTCCCTGAACTTTCTTCGAGATAGTTTTTGACTATCTCTGGACTATTATTCGGGACGGATCTTTTTCCCTGGACTTTCTTCGAGAAAGTTTCTGACTATCTCCGGCCTATTCTTTAGGATGGATCTTTGTCCCTGGACTTTCTTCGAGATAGTTTCTAACTATCTCTGGCCCATTCTTTGGGACGGATCTTTGGCCCAAGACTTTCTTCGAGATAGTTTCTTACTATCCCTTGACTATTCTTTGGGATGGATCTTTGTCCCTGAAATTTCTTCGAGATAGTTTCTGACAATTTCTGGACTATTCTTCGGGACGGATATTCGTCCCTCGGACTTTCTCCGGAATAGTTTCTTACTATTTATGGCCAATTCTGGGACGAATCTTTGTCGCTGGACTTTCTTCGAGATAGTTTCTGACTATCTCTACACTATCTTTCGGGACGGATCTTTGTTGCTTGACTTTCTTCGAGATAGTTTCTGACTATCTTTGGCCTATTCTTTGGGACGGATCTTTGTCCCTAGACTTTCTTCGAGATAGTTTTTGACTACCTATGGACTATTCTTTGGGACAGATATTTGTCCCTGGATTTTCTTCGGGATAGTTTCTAACAATTTCTTGCCTATTCTTTGGGATGGATCTTTGTCCCTAGACTTTCTTCGAGAAAGTTTCTGACTATCTCCGGCCTATTCTTTAGGATGGATCTTTGTCCTTGGACTTTCTTCGAGATAGTTTCTAACTATCTCTGGCCTATTCCTTGGGACGGATCTTTGTCTCTAGACTTTCTTCGAGATAGTTTCTGACTATCCCTTGACTATTCTTTGGGATGGATCTTTGTCCCTGAACCTTTTTTCGAGATAGTTTTTGACTATCTCCGGACAATTCTTCGGGACGGACCTTTGTCCATGGACTTTTTTCGAGATAGTCTCTGACTATCTCTGGCCTATTCTTTGGGACGGATCTTTGTCCCTGGACTTTCTTCGAGATAGTTTCTAGCTATCTCTAGATTATTCTTTGGGACGGACTTTGTCCTTGGACTTTGTTCGAGATAGTCTCTGACTATCTCTAGCCTATTCTTTGGGACGGATCTTTGTCCCTGGACTTTCTTCAAAATAGTTTCTTACTATTTCTGGCCAATTCTTTGGGACAGATCTTTGTCCCTGAACTTTCTTCGAGATAGTTTCTGACTATCTTTAGACTATTCTTTGGGACAGATCTTTGTCCCTGGACTTTCTTCGAGATAGTTTCTGACAATTTCTAGACTATTCTTCGGGACGAATCTTTGTCCCTCGAACTTTCATCGAGATAGTTTTTGCCTATCTTTGACCTATTCTTTAAGACGGATCTTTGTTCCTGGACTTTCTTCGAGATAGTTTCTGACTATCTCTGGACTAGTTTTCAGGACAGATCTTTGTCCCTAGACTTTCTTCGAGATAGTTTCTGACAATTTCTGGTCTATTCTTCGGGACGGATCTTTGTCCCTCGGACTTTCTACGAAATAGTTTCTTACTATTTCTGGCCAATTCTTTGGGAAGGATCTTTGTCCCTTAACTTTCTTCGAGATACTTTATGACTATCTTTGGACTATTCTTCGGGACAGATCTTTGTCCCTGGACTTTCTTTGAGATAGTTTCTGACAATTTGTGGACTACTCTTCGGGACGAATCTTTGTCCCTCGGACTTTCTTCGAGATAGTTTCTTACACTCTTTGGCCAATTCTTTGGGACGGATCTTTATCCCTGAACTTTCTTCGAGATAATTTCTGACTATCTTTGGCCAATTCTTTCGGACGGATCTTTGTCCCCGGACTTTCTTCGAAATAGTTTATTACCATTTCTGGCCAATTCTTTGGGACCGATCTTTGTCCCTGGTATTTCTTCGAGATAGTCTCACTATCTCTGCACTATTCTTCGGGACGGATCTTTGACCCTGGATTTTCTTCGAGATAGTTTCTGACTATCTCTGGACTAGTCTATGGGACAGATCTTTGTCCCTGGACTTTCTTCGAGATAGTTTCTGACAAATTCTAGAATATTCTAAGGGACGGATCTTTGTCCCTCGGACTTTCTTCGAAATAGTTTCTTACTATTTCTGGCCAATTCTTTGGGACGGATCTTTGTCCATGAACTTTCTTCGAGATAGTTTCTGACTATCTTTAGACTATTCTTTGGGACAGATCTTTGTCCCTGGACTTTCTTCGAGATAGTTTCCGACAATTTCTAGACTGTTCTTCGGGACGAATCTTTGTCCCTCGAACTTTCTTCGAGATAGTTTTTGACTGTCTTTGGCCTATTCTTTAATACGGATCTTTGTCCCTAGACTTTCTTCGAGATAGTTTCTGACTATCTCTGGACTAGTCTTCAGGACAGATCTTTGTCCCTAGACTTTCTTCGAGATAGTTTCTGACAATTTCTGGACTATTCTTCGGGACGGATCTTTGTCCCTCGGACTTTCTACGAAATAGTTTCTTACTATCTCTGGCCAATTCTTTGGGACGGATCTTTGTTTCTGGACTTTCTTCGAGAAAGTTTCTGACTATCTCCGGCCTATTCTTTAGGATGGAACTTTGTCCCTGGACTTTCTTCGAGATAGTTTCTAACTATCTCTGGCCTATTCTTTGGGACGGATCTTTGTCCCTGGACTTTCTTCGAAATAGTTTCTTACTATTTCTGGCCAATTCTTTGGGACAGATCTTTGTCCCTCAACTTTCTTCGAGATAGTTTCTGACTATCTTTAGACTATTCTTTGGGACAGATCTTTGTCCCTGGACTTTCTTCGAGATAGTTTCTGACTATCTCTACACTATTTTTCGGGACGGATCTTTGTTGCTGGACTTTCTTCGAGATAGTTTCTGACTATCTTTGGCCTATTCTTTGGGACGGATCTTTGTCCCTAGACTTTCTTCGAGATCGTTTTTGACTACCTATGGACTATTCTTTGGGACAGATATTTGTCCCTGGATTTTCTTCGGGATAGTTTCTAACAATCTCTTGCCTATTCTTTGGGATGGATCTTTGTCCCTGGACTTTCTTCGAGAAAGTTTCTGACTATCCCCGGCCTATTCTTTAGGATGGATCTTTGTCCTTGGACTTTCTTCGAGATAGTTTCTAACTATTTCTGGCCTATTCCTTGGGACTGATCTTTGTCCCTAGACTTTCTTCGAGATAGTTTCTGACTATCCCTTGACTATTCTTTGGGATGGATCTTTGTCCCTGAACCTTTTTTCGAGATAGTTTTTGACTATCTCCGGACAATTCTTCGGGTCGGACCTTTGTCCATGGACTTTTTTCGAGATAGTCTCTGATTATCTCTAGCCTATTCTTTGGGACGGATCTTTGTCCCTGGACTTTCTTCGAGATAGTTTCTAGCTATCTCTAGATTATTCTTTGGGACGGACTTTGTCCTTGGACTTTGTTCGAGATAGTCTCTGACTATCTCTAGCCTATTCTTTGGGACGGATCTTTGTCCCTGGACTTTCTTCGAAATAGTTTCTTACTATTTCTGGCCAATTCTTTGGGACAGATCTTTGTCCCTGAACTTTCTTCGAGATAGTTTCTGACTATCTTTAGACTATTCTTTGGGACAGATCTTTATCCCTGGACTTTCTTCGAGATAGTTTCTGACTATCTCTTGACTAGTCTAAGGGACAGATCTTTGTCCCTGGACCTTCTTCGAGATAGTTTCTGACAAATTCTAGAATATTCTAAGGGACGGATCTTTGTCCCTCGGACTTTCTTCGAAATAGTTTCTTACTATTTCTGGCCAATTCTTTGGGACAGATCTTTGTCCATGAACTTTCTTCGAGATAGTTTCTGACTATCTTTAGACTATTCTTTGGGACAGATCTTTGTCCCTGGACTTTCTTCGAGATAGTTTCCGACAATTTCTAGACTATTCTTCGGGACGAATCTTTGTCCCTCGAACTTTCTTCGAGATAGTTTTTGACTGTCTTTGGCCTATTCTTTAATACGGATCTTTGTCCCTGGACTTTCTTCGAGATAGTTTCTGACTATCTCTGGACTAGTCTTTAGGACAGATCTTTGTCCCTAGACTTTCTTCGAGATAGTTTCTGACAATTTCTGGACTATTCTTCGGGACGGATCTTTGTCCCTCGGACTTTCTACGAAATAGTTTCTTACTATCTCTGGCCAATTCTTTGGGACGGATCTTTGTTCCTGGACCTTCTTCGAGAAAGTTTCTGACTATCTCCGGCCTATTCTTTAGGATGGAACTTTGTCCCTGGACTTTCTTCGAGATAGTTTCTAACTATCTCTGGCCTATTCTTTGGGACGGATCTTTGTCCCTGGACTTTCTTCGAAATAGTTTCTTACTATTTCTGGCCAATTCTTTGGGACAGATCTTTGTCCCTGAACTTTCTTCGAGATAGTTTCTGACTATCTTTAGACTATTCTTTGGGACAGATCTTTGTCCCTGGACTTTCTTCGAGATAGTTTCTGACTATCTCTACACTATTTTTCGGGACGGATCTTTGTTGCTGGACTTTCTTCGAGATAGTTTCTGACTATCTTTGGCCTATTCTTTGGGACGGATCTTTGTCCCTAGACTTTCTTCGAGATCGTTTTTGACTACCTACGGACTATTCTTTGGGACAGATATTTGTCCCTGGATTTTCTTCGGGATAGTTTCTAACAATCTCTTGCCTATTCTTTGGGATGGATCTTTGTCCCTGGACTTTCTTCGAGAAAGTTTCTGACTATCTCCGGCCTATTCTTTAGGATGGATCTTTGTTCTTGGACTTTCTTCGAGATAGTTTCTAACTATTTCTGGCCTATTCCTTGGGACGGATCTTTGTCCCTAGACTTTCTTCGAGATAGTTTCTGACTATCCCTTGACTATTCTTTGGGATGGATCTTTGTCCCTGAACCTTTTTGCGAGATAGTTTTTGACTATCTCCGGACAATTCTTCGGGACGGACCTTTGTCCATGGACTTTTTTCGAGATAGTCTCTGATTATCTCTAGCCTATTCTTTGGGACGGATCTTTGTCCCTGGACTTTCTTCGAGATAGTTTCTAGCTATCTCTATATTATTCTTTGGGACGGACTTTGTCCTTGGACTTTGTTCGAGATAGTCTCTGACTATCTCTAGCCTATTCTTTGGGACGGATCTTTGTCCCTGTACTTTCTTCGAAATAGTTTCTTACTATTTCTGGCCAATTCTTTGGGACAGATCTTTGTCCCTGAACTTTCTTCGAGATAGTTTCTGACTATCTTTAGACTATTCTTTGGGACAGATCTTTGTCCCTGGACTTTCTTCGAGATAGTTTCTGACAATTTCTAGACTATTCTTCGAGACGAATCTTTGTCCCTCAAACTTTCTTCGAGATAGTTTCTGCCTATCTTTGACCTATTCTTTGAGACGGATCTTTGTCCCTGGACTTTCTTCGAGATAGTTTCTGACTATCTCTGGACTAGTTTTCGAGACAGATCTTTGTCCCTAGACTTTCTTCGAGATAGTTTCTGACAATTTCTGGTCTATTCTTCGGGACGGATCTTTGTCCCTCGGACTTTCTACGAAATAGTTTCTTACTATTTCTGGCCAATTCTTTGGGAAGGATCTTTGTCCCTTAACTTTCTTCGAGATAGTTTATGACTATCTTTGGACTATTCTTCGGGACAGATCTTTGTCCCTGTATTTTCTTTGAGATAGTTTCTGACAATTTTGTGGACTACTCTTCGGGACGAATCTTTGTCCCTCGGACTTTCTTCGAGATAGTTTCTTACACTCTCTGGCCAATTCTTTGGGACGGAACTTTGTCCCTGAACTTTCTTCGAGAAAATTTCTGACTATCTTTGGCCAATTCTTTCGGACGGATCTTTGTCCCCGGACTTTCTTCGAAATAGTTTATTACCATTTCTGGCCAATTCTTTGGGACCGATCTTTGTCCCTGGTATTTCTTCGAGATAGTCTCACTATCTCTGCACTATTCTTCGGGACGGATCTTTGACCCTGGATTTTCTTCGAGATAGTTTCTGACTATCTCTGGACTAGTCTAAGGGACAGATCTTTGTCCCTGGACTTTCTTCGACATAGTTTCTGACAAATTCTAGAATATTCTAAGGGACGGATCTTTGTCCCTCGGACTTTCTTCGAAATAGTTTCTTACTATTTCTGGCCAATTCTTTGGGACGGATCTTTGTCCATGAACTTTCTTCGAGATAGTTTCTGACTATCTTTAGACTATTCTTTGGGACAGATCTTTGTCCCTGGTCTTTCTTCGAGATAGTTTCCGAAAATTTCTAGACTATTCTTCGGGACGAATCTTTGTCCCTCGAACTTTCTTCGAGATAGTTTTTGACTGTCTTTGGCCTATTCTTTAATACGGATCTTTTTCCCTGGACTTTCTTCGAGATAGTTTCTGACTATCTCTGGACTAGTCTTCAGGACAGATCTTTGTCCCTAGACTTTCTTCGAGATAGTTTCTGACAATTTCTGGACTATTCTTCGGGACGGATCTTTGTCCCTCGGACTTTCTACGAAATAGTTTCTTACTATCTCTGGCCAATTCTTTGGGACGGATCTTTGTTCCTGGACCTTCTTCGAGAAAGTTTCTGACTATCTCCGGCCTATTCTTTAGGATGGAACTTTGTCCCTGGACTTTCTTCGAGATAGTTTCTAACTATCTCTGGCCTATTCTTTGGGACGGATCTTTGTCCCTGGACTTTCTTCGAAATAGTTTCTTACTATTTCTGGCCAATTCTTTGGGACAGATCTTTGTCCCTGAACTTTCTTCGAGATAGTTTCTGACTATCTTTAGACTATTCTTTGGGACAGATCTTTGTCCCTGGACTTTCTTCGAGATAGTTTCTGACTATCTCTACACTATTTTTCGGGACGGATCTTTGTTGCTGGACTTTCTTCGAGATAGTTTCTGACTATCTTTGGCCTATTCTTTGGGACGGATCTTTGTCCCTAGACTTTCTTCGAGATCGTTTTTGACTACCTATGGACTATTCTTTGGGACAGATATTTGTCCCTGGATTTTCTTCGGGATAGTTTCTAACAATCTCTTGCCTATTCTTTGGGATGGATCTTTGTCCCTGGACTTTCTTCGAGAAAGTTTCTGACTATCTCCGGCCTATTCTTTAGGATGGATCTTTGTTCTTGGACTTTCTTCGAGATAGTTTCTAACTATTTCTGGCCTATTCCTTGGGACGGATCTTTGTCCCTAGACTTTCTTCGAGATAGTTTCTGACTATCCCTTGACTATTCTTTGGGATGGATCTTTGTCCCTGAACCTTTTTTCGAGATAGTTTTTGACTATCTCCGGACAATTCTTCGGGACGGACCTTTGTCCATGGACTTTTTTCGAGATAGTCTCTGATTATCTCTAGCCTATTCTTTGGGACGGATCTTTGTCCCTGGACTTTCTTCGAGATAGTTTCTAGCTATCTCTATATTATTCTTTGGGACGGACTTTGTCCTTGGACTTTGTTCGAGATAGTCTCTGACTATCTCTAGCCTATTCTTTGGGACGGATCTTTGTCCCTGTACTTTCTTCGAAATAGTTTCTTACTATTTCTGGCCAATTCTTTGGGACAGATCTTTGTCCCTGAACTTTCTTCGAGATAGTTTCTGACTATCTTTAGACTATTCTTTGGGACAGATCTTTGTCCCTGGACTTTCTTCGAGATAGTTTCTGACAATTTCTAGACTATTCTTCGAGACGAATCTTTGTCCCTCAAACTTTCTTCGAGATAGTTTCTGCCTATCTTTGACCTATTCTTTGAGACGGATCTTTGTCCCTGGACTTTCTTCGAGATAGTTTCTGACTATCTCTGGACTAGTTTTCGAGACAGATCTTTGTCCCTAGACTTTCTTCGAGATAGTTTCTGACAATTTCTGGTCTATTCTTCGGGACGGATCTTTGTCCCTCGGACTTTCTACGAAATAGTTTCTTACTATTTCTGGCCAATTCTTTGGGAAGGATCTTTGTCCCTTAACTTTCTTCGAGATAGTTTATGACTATCTTTGGACTATTCTTCGGGACAGATCTTTGTCCCTGTATTTTCTTTGAGATAGTTTCTGACAATTTTGTGGACTACTCTTCGGGACGAATCTTTGTCCCTCGGACTTTCTTCGAGATAGTTTCTTACACTCTCTGGCCAATTCTTTGGGACGGATCTTTGTCCCTGAACTTTCTTCGAGAAAATTTCTGACTATCTTTGGCCAATTCTTTCGGACGGATCTTTGTCCCCGGACTTTCTTCGAAATAGTTTATTACCATTTCTGGCCAATTCTTTGGGACCGATCTTTGTCCCTGGTATTTCTTCGAGATAGTCTCACTATCTCTGCACTATTCTTCGGGACGGATCTTTGACCCTGGATTTTCTTCGAGATAGTTTCTGACTATCTCTGGACTAGTCTAAGGGACAGATCTTTGTCCCTGGACTTTCTTCGACATAGTTTCTGACAAATTCTAGAATATTCTAAGGGACGGATCTTTGTCCCTCGGACTTTCTTCGAAATAGTTTCTTACTATTTCTGGCCAATTCTTTGGGACGGATCTTTGTCCATGAACTTTCTTCGAGATAGTTTCTGACTATCTTTAGACTATTCTTTGGGACAGATCTTTGTCCCTGGTCTTTCTTCGAGATAGTTTCCGAAAATTTCTAGACTATTCTTCGGGACGAATCTTTGTCCCTCGAACTTTCTTCGAGATAGTTTTTGACTGTCTTTGGCCTATTCTTTAATACGGATCTTTTTCCCTGGACTTTCTTCGAGATAGTTTCTGACTATCTCTGGACTAGTCTTCAGGACAGATCTTTGTCCCTAGACTTTCTTCGAGATAGTTTCTGACAATTTCTGGACTATTCTTCGGGACGGATCTTTGTCCCTCGGACTTTCTACGAAATAGTTTCTTACTATCTCTGGCCAATTCTTTGGGACGGATCTTTGTTCCTGGACCTTCTTCGACAAAGTTTCTGACTATCTCCGGCCTATTCTTTAGGATGGAACTTTGTCCATGGACTTTCTTCGAGATAGTTTCTAACTATCTCTGGCCTATTCTTTGGGACGGATCTTTGTCCCTGGACTTTCTTCGAAATAGTTTCTTACTATTTCTGGCAAATTCTTTGGGACAGATCTTTGTCCCTGAACTTTCTTCGAGATAGTTTCTGACTATCTTTAGACTATTCTTTGGGACAGATCTTTGTCCCTGGACTTTCTTCGAGATAGTTTCTGACTATCTCTACACTATTTTTCGGGACGGATCTTTGTTGCTGGACTTTCTTCGAGATAGTTTCTGACTATCTTTGGCCTATTCTTTGGGACGGATCTTTGTCCCTAGACTTTCTTCGAGATCGTTTTTGACTACCTATGGACTATTCATTGGGACAGATATTTGTCCCTGGATTTTCTTCGGGATAGTTTCTAACAATCTCTTGCCTATTCTTTGGGATGGATCTTTGTCCCTAGACTTTCTTCGAGAAAGTTTCTGACTATCTCCGGCCTATTCTTTAGGATGGATCTTTGTCCTTGGACTTTCTTCGAGATAGTTTCTAACTATTTCTGGCCTATTCCTTGGGACGGATCTTTGTCCCTAGACTTTCTTCGAGATAGTTTCTGACTATCCCTTGACTATTCTTTGGGATGGATCTTTGTCCCTGAACCTTTTTTCGAGATAGTTTTTGACTATCTCCGGACAATTCTTCGGGACGGACCTTTGTCCATGGACTTTTTTCGAGATAGTCTCTGATTATCTCTAGCCTATTCTTTGGGACGGATCTTTGTCCCTGGACTTTCTTCGAGATAGTTTCTTGCTATCTCTAGATTATTCTTTGGGACGGACTTTGTCCTTGGACTTTGTTCGAGATAGTCTCTGACTATCTCTAGCCTATTCTTTGGGACGGAACTTTGTCCCTGGACTTTCTTCGAAATAGTTTCTTACTATTTCTGGCCAATTCTTTGGGACAGATCTTTGTCCCTGAACTTTCTTCGAGATAGTTTCTGACTATCTTTAGACTATTCTTTGGGACAGATCTTTGTCCCTGGACTTTCTTCGAGATAGTTTCTGACAATTTCTAGACTATTCTTCGAGACGAATCTTTGTCCTCCAAACTTTCTTCGAGATAGTTTCTGCCTATCTTTGACCTATTCTTTGAGACGGATCTTTGTCCCTGGACTTTCTTCGAGATAGTTTCTGACTATCTCTGGACTAGTTTTCGAGACAGATCTTTGTCCCTGGACTTTCTTCGAGATAGTTTCTGACTATCTCTGGACTAGTTTTAGGGACAGATCTTTGTCCCTAGACTTTCTTCAAGATAGTTTCTGACAATTTCTGGCCAATTCTTTGGGAAGGATCTTTGTCCCTTAACTTTCTTCGAGATAGTTTATGACTATCTTTGGACTATTCTTCGGGACAGATCTTTGTCCCTGGACTTTCTTTGAGATAGTTTCTGACAATTTGTGGACTACTCTTCGGGACGAATCTTTGTCCCTCGGACTTTCTTCGAGATAGTTTCTTACACTCTCTGGCCAATTCTTTGGGACGGATCTTTCTCCCCGGACTTTCTTCGAAATAGTTTATTACTATTTCTGGCCAATTCTTTGGGATCGATCTTTGTCCCTTGTATTTCTTCGAGATAGTTTCTGACTATCTCTGGACTAGTCTAAGGGACAGATCTTTGTCCCTGGACTTTCTTCGAGATTGTTTCTGACAAATTCTGGAATATTCTAAGGGACGGATCTTTGTCCCTCGGACTTTCTTCGAAATAGTTTCTTACTATTTCTGGCCAATTCTTTGGGACGGATCTTTGTCCCTGAACTTTCTTCGAGATAGTTTCTGACTATCTTTAGACTATTCTTTGGGACAGATCTTTGTCCCTGGACTTTCTTCGAGATAGTTTCCGACAATTTCTAGACTATTCTTCGGGACGAATCTTTGTCCCTCGAACTTTCTTCGAGATAGTTTTCTACTGTCTTTGGCCTATTCTTTAATACGGATCTTTGTCCCTGGACTTTCTTCGAGATAGTTTCTGACTATCTCTGGACTAGTCTTCAGGACAGATCTTTGTCCCTAGACTTTCTTCGAGATAGTTTCTGACAATTTCTGGACTATTCTTCGGGACGGATCTTTGTCCCTCGGACTTTCTACGAAATAGTTTCTTACTATCTCTGGCCATTTCTTTGGGACGGATCTTTGTTCCTGGACCTTCTTCGAGAAAGTTTATGACTATCTCCGGCCTATTCTTTAGGATGGATCTTTGTCCCTGGACTTTCTTCGAGATAGTTTCTAACTATCTCTGGCCTATTCTTTGGGACGGATCTTTGTCCCTGGACTTTCTTCGAAATAGTTTCTTACTATTTCTGGCCAATTCTTTGGGACAGATCTTTGTCCCTGAACTTTCTTCGAGATAGTTTCTGACTATATTTAGACTATTCTTTGGGACAGATCTTTGTCCCTGGACTTTCTTCGAGATTGTTTCTGACAAATTCTGGAATATTCTAAGGGACGGATCTTTGTCCCTCGGACTTTCTTCGAAATAGTTTCTTACTATTTCTGGCCAATTCTTTGGGACGGATCTTTGTCCGTGAACTTTCTTCGAGATAATTTCTGACTATCTTTGGCCAATTCTTTCGGACGGATCTTTCTCCCCGGACTTTCTTCGAAATAGTTTATTACTATTTCTGGCCAATTCTTTGGGATCGATCTTTGTCCCTTGTATTTCTTCGAGATAGTTTCTGACTATCTCTGGACTAGTCTAAGGGACAGATCTTTGTCCCTGGACTTTCTTCGAGATTGTTTCTGACAAATTCTGGAATATTCTAAGGGACGGATCTTTGTCCCTCGGACTTTCTTCGAAATAGTTTCTTACTATTTCTGGCCAATTCTTTGGGACGGATCTTTGTCCCTGAACTTTCTTCGAGATAGTTTCTGACTATCTTTAGACTATTCTTTGGGACAGATCTTTGTCCCTGGACTTTCTTCGAGATAGTTTCCGACAATTTCTAGACTATTCTTCGGGACGAATCTTTGTCCCTCGAACTTTCTTCGAGATAGTTTTTTACTGTCTTTGGCCTATTCTTTAATACGGATCTTTGTCCCTGGACTTTCTTCGAGATAGTTTCTGACTATCTCTGGACTAGTCTTCAGGACAGATCTTTGTCCCTAGACTTTCTTCGAGATAGTTTCTGACAATTTCTGGACTATTCTTCGGGACGGATCTTTGTCCCTCGGACTTTCTACGAAATAGTTTCTTACTATCTCTGGCCAATTCTTTGGGACGGATCTTTGTTCCTGGACCTTCTTCGAGAAAGTTTATGACTATCTCCGGCCTATTCTTTAGGATGGATCTTTGTCCCTGGACTTTCTTCGAGATAGTTTCTAACTATCTCTGGCCTATTCTTTGGGACGGATCTTTGTCCCTGGACTTTCTTCGAAATAGTTTCTTACTATTTCTGGCCAATTCTTTGGGACAGATCTTTGTCCCTGAACTTTCTTCGAGATAGTTTCTGACTATCTTTAGACTATTCTTTGGGACAGATCTTTGTCCCTGGACTTTCTTCGAGATTGTTTCTGACAAATTCTGGAATATTCTAAGGGACGGATCTTTGTCCCTCGGACTTTCTTCGAAATAGTTTCTTACTATTTCTGGCCAATTCTTTGGGACGGATCTTTGTCCCTGAACTTTCTTCGAGATAGTTTCTGACTATCTTTAGACTATTCTTTGGGACAGATCTTTGTCCCTGGACTTTCTTCGAGATAGTTTCCGACAATTTCTAGACTATTCTTCGGGACGAATCTTTGTCCCTCGAACTTTCTTCGAGATAGTTTTTTACTGTCTTTGGCCTATTCTTTAATACGGATCTTTGTCCCTGGACTTTCTTCGAGATAGTTTCTGACTATCTCTGGACTAGTCTTCAGGACAGATCTTTGTCCCTAGACTTTCTTCGAGATAGTTTCTGACAATTTCTGGACTATTCTTCGGGACGGATCTTTGTCCCTCGGACTTTCTACGAAATAGTTTCTTACTATCTCTGGCCAATTCTTTGGGACGGATCTTTGTTCCTGGACCTTCTTCGAGAAAGTTTATGACTATCTCCGGCCTATTCTTTAGGATGGATCTTTGTCCCTGGACTTTCTTCGAGATAGTTTCTAACTATCTCTGGCCTATTCTTTGGGACGGATCTTTGTCCCTGGACTTTCTTCGAAATAGTTTCTTACTATTTCTGGCCAATTCTTTGGGACAGATCTTTGTCCCTGAACTTTCTTCGAGATAGTTTCTAACTATCTTTAGACTATTCTTTGGGACAGATCTTTGTCCCTGGACTTTCTTCGAGATAGTTTCTGACAATTTCTAGACTATTCTTCGGGACGAATCTTTGTCCCTCGAACTTTCTTCGAGATAGTTTCTGCCTATCTTTGACCTATTCTTTGAGACGAATCTTTGTCCCTGGACTTTCTTCGAGATAGTTTCTGACTATCTCTGGACTAGTTTTAGGGACAGATCTTTGTCCCTAGACTTTCTTCAAGATAGTTTCTGACAATTTCTGGCCAATTCTTTGGGAAGGATCTTTGTCCCTTAACTTTCTTCGAGATAGTTTATGACTATCTTTGGACTATTCTTCGGGACAGATCTTTGTCACTGGACTTTCTTTGAGATAGTTTCTGACAATTTGTGGACTACTCTTCGGGACGAATCTTTGTCCCTCGGACTTTCTTCGAGATAGTTTCTTACACTCTCTGGCCAATTCTTTGGGACGGATCTTTGTCCGTGAACTTTCTTCGAGATAATTTCTGACTATCTTTGGCCAATTCTTTCGGACGGATCTTTCTCCCCGGACTTTCTTCGAAATAGTTTATTACTATTTCTGGCCAATTCTTTGGGATCGATCTTTGTCCCTGGTATTTCTTCGAGATAGTTTCTGACTATCTCTGGACTAGTCTAAGGGACAGATCTTTGTCCCTGGACTTTCTTCGAGATAGTTTCTGACAAATTCTGGAATATTCTAAGGGACGGATCTTTGTCCCTCGGACTTTCTTCGAAATAGTTTCTTACTATTTCTGGCCAATTCTTTGGGACGGATCTTTGTCCCTGAACTTTCTTCGAGATAGTTTCTGACTATCTTTAGACTATTCTTTGGGACAGATCTTTGTCCCTGGACTTTCTTCGAGATAGTTTCCGACAATTTCTAGACTATTCTTCGGGACGAATCTTTGTCCCTCGAACTTTCTTCGAGATAGTTTTTGACTGTCTTTGGCCTATTCTTTAATACGGATCTTTGTCCCTGGACTTTCTTCGAGATAGTTTCTGACTATCTCTGGACTAGTCTTCAGGACTGATCTTTGTCCCTAGACTTTCTTCGAGATAGTTTCTGACAATTTCTGGACTATTCTTCGGGACGGATCTTTGTCCCTCGGACTTTCTACGAAATAGTTTCTTACTATCTCTGGCCAAATCTTTGGGACGGATCTTTGTTCCTGGACTTTCTTCGAGAAAGTTTCTGACTATCTCCGGCCTATTCTTTAGGATGGATCTTTGTCCCTGGACTTTCTTCGAGATAGTTTCTAACTATCTCTGGCCTATTCTTTGGGACGGATCTTTGGCCCTAGACTTTCTTCGAGATAGTTTCTTACTATCCCTTGACTATTCTTTGGGATGGATCTTTGTCCCTAAAATTTCTTCGAGATAGTTTCTGACAATTTCTGGACTATTATTCGAGATGAATCTTCGTCCCTCGGACTTTCTCCGAAATAGTTTCTTACTATTTATGGCCAATTCTTTTGGACGAATCTTTGTCCCTGGACTTTCTTCGAGATAGTTTCTGACTATCTCTACACTATTTTTCGGGACGGATCTTTGTTGCTGGACTTTCTTCGAGATAGTTTTTGTCTATCTTTGGCCTATTCTTTGGGACGGATGTTTGTCCCTAGACTTTCTTCAAGATAGTTTTTGACTACCTATGGACTATTCTTTGGGACAGATATTTGTCCCTGGATTTTCTTCGGGATAGTTTCTGACAATCTCTTGCCTATTCTTTGGGATGGATCTTTGTCCCTGGACTTTCTTCGAGAAAGTTTCTGACTATCTCCGGCCTATTCTTTAGGATGGATCTTTGTCCTTGGACTTTCTTCGAAATAGTTTCTGATGGTAGGGATTCGTCACGTCCCAACCGTCAATAATATAACCGGCTAATCCTAACTTGGGTAGATAGGGTAAGTCGGGTCGAATCCACGGGGACGGTAATGTATAGCCTAGACTAAGGTCGCCTAAATACGAGACTAAGTCAACGGACTAAGCTAGAGAATGATAGAAGGGGAGAAAGCTAGACTAAGACTAAGGCTAAGGAGAAAGCGAACAAAGGAGAACGGGCTAGGATTAGGTTGGGGTCAAAGGGGTAACAGAATGGTCAAGGGATAACTAGAGCGAAGGAGGTATTAGGGTAATCTAGGTTGGTCCGGGCTCTTGCAACTTAGACCCACCTAGAGGTTCATCCTATAACCCATCTCGGCGATACACATGACAAACGGGGTTCTAACGTGCTATTGTGGCCTAGGTCGCATCCGGGCTCTCGCTACTTAGACCGGCCTAGGGCTCGTCCTCATCGGGCTCTCGCAACTTAGTGAGTGAACCGAACCCACAAACAAACTATCACCCACAAGAGAAAGGCAAGAAGAACAAGTATTTGCAACTACTAGTCAATCAAGCATTTCAACAAACATGTGATGTGCACCAAACCAAGAGGAAACCCAAATCTTCCACCAACATCTCCAACAATCCCTTAATCACCCAATTAACACCCTAATCACCTTACTAACCCTAGCAAGAACACTACTCTAACATATCTAATCTAGAATTAACACTAACAAGAGGAATCATCAAAGAAACAAAACAAGCATCAACAAACTAATGATAACAATGAACAATAACAAAGCAATCAACTAAAGATTCAAACTTGAACAACATAAACAAGATTAAGAGAAAGGGAAAAGGATTATACCAAACTAGAGGATGGAAGGAAGAATAAGAACTTGTATAAAAGAGAAAACCCCAAAATAATCATCCAAGGTTGTCAAGCTTGGTGAAGATCTTCAAGAATTCCTTAATACAAGAGCTAATCTATGATTAACTACTAATTACTGACTAATCTACACTAATCTAATCTAATCTAACCTAAAGTATTCTAGGGTTTAAGGATAAGTGAAGTGCATAACATAAGATAGTGTCTTAATACAAGAGGGGGGGTATATACAGGGTTTAAGAATGAAAGGAGAAGAAAGGAAATGAAGGCGGGCTGCAGCACCCCCGTCCCGGCCGAGACAAGGTGGTCCCGGTCGGGATGGGGTCGGTCCCGGCCGGGAAGATTTGCTCCCGGTCGGGAAAGACCCACAGTAGCTTCTTCTTCATTTGCTTCCTCATCCGGACGGGATGAGGCCATACCCGTCCGGGATGAGTCTTGTAGGCCTCCAATATAAACTTTTTGGTCCCTCCTTTGTTCTCATGGGCTTCCCATTGATTCTCGGGACTCGGTATCGTGTCTCGGAGGCTCGGGATTGGGTCCCAAGGTCTCGGGGTCGACTCCAAGGCATCGAGTGATCGTTCCTTAGCTTCGTTGGCTCCAAAAAGTGTATGTATCGAGTCGGAATCGCTCCAACTCTTCCAAATCGGTCTCGGGAACCTGAAACGAACTAAAGGAAGCATAAGAAGCCCCTAAACCGTTCCCAAGGAGTGATTCTACAAGGAAAATGGGACCAAAACACTACAAAATAGGCACTACAAATGACACTTATCAGTTTCTTACTATTTCTGGCCAATTCTTTGGGACGGATCTTTTTCCCTGTACTTTCTTCGAGATAGTTTCTGACTATCTTTGGACTATTCTTCGGGACGGATCTTTGTCCCTGGACTTTCTTCGAGATAGTTTCTGACAATTTCTGGACTATTCTTCGGGACAAATCTTTGTTCCTCGGACTTTCTTCGAGATAGTTTCTTACTATCTCTGGCAAATTCTTTGGGACGGATCTTTCCCCCTGAACTTTCTTCGAGATAGTTTTTGAGTATCTCTGGACTATTATTCGGGACGGATCTTTGTCCCTGGACTTTCTTCGAGATAGTTTCTGACAATTTCTAGACTATTTTTCGGGACGAATCTTTGTCCCTCGGACTTTCTTCGAGATAGTTTCTTACTATCTCTGGCCTATACTTTGGGGCGGATCTTTGTCCCTGAACTTTCTTCGACATAGTTTTTGACTATCTCTGGACTATTATTCGGGACGGATCTTTTTCCCTGGACTTTCTTCGAGAAAGTTTCTGACTATCTCCGGCCTATTCTTTAGGATGGATCTTTGTCCCTGGACTTTCTTCGAGATACTTTCTAACTATCTCTGGCCTATTCTTTGGGACGGATCTTTGGCCCAAGACTTTCTTCGAGATAGCTTCTTACTATCCCTTGACTATTCTTTGGGATGGATCTTTGTCCCTGAAATTTCTTCGAGATAGTTTCTGACAATTTCTGGACTATTCTTCGGGACGGATCCTCGTCCCTCGGACTTTCTCCGAAATAGTTTCTTACTATTTATGGCCAATTCTGGGACGAATCTTTGTCCCTGGACTTTCTTCGAGATAGTTTCTGACTATCTCTACACTATTTTTCGGGACGGATCTTTGTTGCTGGACTTTCTTCGAGATAGTTTCTGACTACCTTTGGCCTATTCTTTGGGACGGATCTTTGTCCCTAGACTTTCTTCGAGATAGTTTTTGACTACCTATGGACTATTCTTTGGGACAGATATTTGTCCCTGGATTTTCTTCGGGATAGTTTCTAACAATCTCTTGCCTATTCTTTGGGATGGATCTTTGTCCCTGGACTTTCTTCGAGAAAGTTTTTGACTATCTCCGGCCTATTCTTTAGGATGGATCTTTGTCCTTGGACTTTCTTCGAGATAGTTTCTAACTATCTCTAGCCTATTCCTTGGGACGGATCTTTGTCCCTAGACTTTCTTCGAGATGGTTTCTGACTATCCCTTGACTATTCTTTGGGATGGATCTTTTTCCCCGAACCTTTTTTCGAGATAGTTTTTGACTATCTCCGGACAATTCTTCGGGATGGACCTTTGTCCATGGACTTTGTTCGAGATAGTCTCTGACTATCTCTGGCCTATTCTTTGGGACGGATCTTTGTCCCTGGACTTTCTTCGAGATAGTTTCTAGCTATCTGTAGATTATTCTTTGGGACGGACTTTGTCCTTGGACTTTGTTCGAGATAGTCTCTGACTATCTCTAGCCTATTCTTTGGGACGGATCTTTGTCCCTGGACTTTCTTCGAAATAGTTTCTTACTATTTCTGGCCAATTCTTTGGGACGGATCTTTGTCCCTGAACTTTCTTCGAGATAGTTTCTGACTATCTTTAGACTATTCTTTGGGACAGATCTTTGTCCCTGGACTTTCTTCGAGATAGTTTCTGACAATTTCTAGACTATTCTTCGGGACGAATCTTTGTCCCTCGACCATTCTTCGAGATAGTTTCTGCCTATCTTTGACCTATTCTTTGAGACGGATCTTTGTCCCTGCACTTTCTTCGAGATAGTTTCTGACTATCTCTGGACTAGTCTACGGGACAGATCTTTGACCCTGGACTTTCTTCGAGATAGTTCTGACAATTTCTGGACTATTCTTCGGGTTGGATCTTTGTCCCTCGGACTTTCTTCGAAATAGTTTCTGATGGTAGGGATTCATTACGTCCCAACCGTCAATAATATAACCGGCTAATCCTAACTTGGGTAGATAGGGTAAGTCGGGTCGAATCCACGAGGACGGTAATGTATAGCCTAGACTAAGGTCACCTAAATACGAGACTAAGTCAACGGACTAAGCTAGAGAATGATAGAAGGGGAGAAAGCTAGACTAAGACTAAGGCTAAGGAGAAAGCGAACAAAGGAGAACGGGCTAGGATTAGGTCGGGGTCAAAGGGGTAACGGAATGGTCAAGGGATAACTAGAGCGAAGGAGGTATTAGGGTAATCTAGGTTGGTCCGGGCTCTTGCAACTTAGACCCACCTAGAGGTTCATCCTATAACCCATCTCGGCGATGCACATGACAAACGGGGTTCTAACGTGCTATTGTGGCCTAGGTCGCATCCGGGCTCTCGCTACTTAGACCGGCCTAGGGGTCGTCCTCACCGGGCTCTCGCAACTTAGTGAGTGAACCGAACCCACAAACAAACTATCACCCACAAGAGAAAGGCAAGAAGAACAAGTATTTGCAACTACTAGTCAATCAAGCATTTCAACAAACATGTGATGTGCACCAAACTAAGAGGAAACCCAAATCTTCCACCAACATCTCCAACAATCCCTTAATCACCCAATTAACACCCTAATCACCTTACTAACCCTAGCAAGAACACTACTCTATCATATCTAATCTAGAATTAACACTAACAAGATAGTTTCTGACTATCTCTGGACTAGTTTTCGGGACAGATCTTTGTCCCTAGACTTTCTTCGAGATAGTTTCTGACAATTTCTGGCCTATTCTTCGGGACGGATCTTTGTCCCTCGGACTTTCTACGAAATAGTTTCTTACTATTTCTGGCCAATTCTTTGGGAAGGATCTTTGTCCCTTAACTTTCTTCGAGATAGTTTATGACTATCTTTGGACTATTCTTCGGGACAGATCATTGTCCCTGGACTTTCTTCGAGATAGTTTCTGACAATTTGTGGACTATTCTTCGGGACGAATCTTTGTCCCTCAGACTTTCTTTGAGATAGTTTCTTACACTCTCTGGCCAATTCTTTGGGACGGATCTTTGTCCCTGAACTTTCTTCGAAATAATTTCTGACTATCTTTGGGCATTTCTTTCGTACGGATCTTTGTCCCCGGACATTCCTCGAAATAGTTTATTACTATTTATGACCAATTCTTTGGGACCGATCTTTGTCCCTGGTATTTCTTCGAGATAGTCTCACTATCTCTGCACTATTCTTCGGGACGGATCTTTGACCCTGGATTTTCTTCGAGATAGTTTCTGACTATCTCTGGACTAGTCTAAGGGACAGATCTTTGTCCCTGGACTCTCTTCGAGATAGTTTCTGACAAATTCTGGAATATTCTAAGGGACGGATATTTGTCCCTCGGACTTTCTTCGAAATAGTTTCTTACTATGTCTGGCCAATTCTTTGGGACGGTTCTTTGTCCCTGGACTTTCTTCGAGATAGTTTCTTACTTTCATTAGCCTATTCTTTGGGACGGTTCTTTGTCCCTAGACTTTCTTCGAGATAGTTTTGACTACCTATGGACTATTCTTCGGGACGGATCTTTGTCGCTGGACTTTCTTAGAGATAGTTTCTGACAATTTCTAGACTATTCTTCGGGACGAATCTTTGTCCCTCGAACTTTCTTCGAGATAGTTTTTTACTGTCTTTGGCCTATTCTTTAATACAGATCTTTGTCCCTGGACTTTCTTCGAGATAGTTTCTGACTATCCCTGGACTAGTCTTCGGGACAGATCTTTGTCCCTAGAATTTCTTCGAGATAGTTTCTGACAATTTCTGGACTATTCTTCGGGACGGATCTTCGTCCCTCAGACTTTCTCCGAAATAGTTTCTTACTATTTATGGCCAATTCTTTTGGACGAATCTTTGTCCCTGGACTTTCTTCGAGATAGTTTCTGACTATCTTTGGACTATTCTTCGGGACAGATCTTTGTCCCTGGACTTTCTTTGAGATAGTTTCTGACAATTTCTAGACTATTCTTCGGGTCGAATCTTTGTCCCTCGAACTTTCTTCGAGAAAGTTTCTGACTATCTTTGGCCTATTCTTTGAGACGGATCTTTGTCCCTGGACTTTCTTCGAGATAGTTTCTGACTATCTCTGGACTAGTCTTCGGGACAGATCTTTGTCCCTAGACTTTCTTCGAGATAGTTTCTGACAATTTCTTGACTATTCTTCGGGACGGATCTTTTTCCCTCGCACTTTCTACGAAATAGTTTCTTACTATTTCTGGCCAATTCTTTGGGACGGATCTTTGTCCCTTAACTTTCTTCGAGATAGTTTCTGACTATCTTTGGACTATTCTTCGGGACAGATCTTTGTCCCTGGACTTTCTTCGAGATAGTTTCTGACAATTTCTGGACTATTCTTCGGGACGAATCTTTGTCCCTCGGACTTTCTTCGAGATAGTTTCTTACTATCTCTGGCCAATTCTTTGGGACGGATCTTTGTCCCTGAACTTTCTGCGAGATAGTTTTTGACTATCTTTGGACTATTATTCGGAACGGATCTTTGTCCCTGGACTTTCTTCGAGATAGTTTCTGACAATTTCTAGACTATTCTTCGGGACGAATCTTTGTCTCTCAGACTTTCTTCGAGGTAGTTTCTTACTATCCCTTGACTATTCTTTGGGATGGATCTTTGTCCCTGAAATTTCTTCGAGATAGTTTCTGACAATTTCTAGACTATTCTTCGGGACGGATCTTCGTCCCTCGGACTTTCTCCGAAATAGTTTCTTACTATTTAAGGCCAATTCTTTGGGACAAATCTTTGTCCATGGACTTTCTTCGAGATAGTTTATGACTATCTCTACACTATTTTTCGGGACGGATCTTTGTTGCTGGACTTTCTTCGAGATAGTTTCTGACTATCTTTGGCCTATTCTTTGGGACGGATCTTTGTCCCTAGACTTTCTTCGAGATAGTTTTTGACTACCTATGGACTATTCTTTGGGACAGATATTTGTCCCTGGATTTTCTTCGGGATAGTTTCTGACAATCTCTTGCCTATTCTTTGGGATGGATCTTTGTCCCTGGACTTTCTTTGAGAAAGTTTCTGACTATGTCCGGCCTATTCTTTAGGATGGATCTTTGTCCTTGGACTTTCTTCGAGATAGTTTCTAACTATCTCTGGCCTATTCCTTGGGACGGATCTTTGTCCCTAGACTTTCTTCGAGATAGTTTCTGACTATCTCTTGACTATTCTTTGGGATGGATCTTTGTCCCTTATTCGAGATAGTTTTTGACTATCTCCGGACAATTCTTCGGGACGGACCTTTGTCCATGGACTTAGTTCGAGATAGTCTCTGATTATCTCTGGCCTATACTTTGGGACGAATCTTTGTCCCTGGACTTTCTTCGAGATAGTTTCTAGCTATCTCTAGATTATTCTTTGGGACGGACTTTGTCCTTGGACTTTGTTCGAGATAGTCTCTGACTATCTCTAGCCTATTCTTTGGGACGGATCTTTGTCTCTTGACTTTCTTCGAGATAGTTTCTAACTATCTCTGGCCTATTCTTTGGGACGGATCTTTGGCCCTAGACTTTCTTATAGATAGTTTCTTACTATCCCTTGACTATTCTTTGGGATGGATCTTTCTCCCTGAAATTTCTTCGAGATAGTTTCTGACAATTTCTGGACTATTCTTCGGGACGGATCTTCGTCCCTCGGACTTTCTCCGAAATAGTTTCTTACTATTTATGGCCAATTCTTTTGGACGAATCTTTGTCCCTGGAATTTCTTCGAGATAGTTTATGACTATCTCTACACTATTTTTCGGGACGGATCTTTGTTGCTGGACTTTCTTCGAGATAGTTTCTGACTATCTTTGGCCTATTCTTTGGGACGGATCTTTGTCCCTAGACTTTCTTCGAGATAGTTTTTGACTACCTATGGACTATTCTTTGGGACAGATATTTGTCCCTGGATTTTCTTCGGGATAGTTTCTGACAATCTCTTGCCTATTCTTTGCGATGGATCTTTGTCCCTGGACTTTCTTTGAGAAAGTTTTTGACTATCTCCGGCCTATTCTTTAGGATGGATCTTTGTCCTTGGACTTTCTTCGAGATAGTTTCTAACTATCTCTGGCCTATTCCATGGGACAGATCTTTGTCCCTAGACTTTCTTCGAGATAGTTTCTGACTATCTCTTGACTATTCTTTGGGATGGATCTTTGTCCCTGAACCTTTTTTCGAGATAGTTTTTGACTATCTCCGGACAATTCTTCGGGACGGACCTTTGTCCATGGACTTTGTTCGAGATAGTCTCTGACTATCTCTGGCCTATTCTTTGGGACGGATCTTTGTCCCTGGCCTTTCTTCGAGATGGTTTCTAGCTATCTCTAGATTATTCTTTGGGACGGACTTTGTCCTTGGACTTTGTTCGAGATAGTCTCTGACTATCTCTAGCCTATTCTTTGGGACGGATCTTTGTCCCTGAACTTTCTTCGAAATAGTTTCTTACTATTTCTGGCCAATTCTTTGGGACAGATCTTTGTCCCTGAACTTTCTTCGAGATAGTTTCTGACTATCTTTAGACTATTCTTTGGGAAAGATCTTTGTCCCTGGACTTTCTTCGAGATAGTTTATGACAATTTCTAGACTATTCTTCGGGACGAATCTTTGTCCCTCGAACTTTCTTCGAGATAGTTTCTGCCTATCTTTGACCTATTCTTTGAGACGGATCTTTGTCCCTGGACTTTCTTCGAGATAGTTTCTGACTATCTCTGGACTAGTTTTCGGGACAGATCTTTGTCCCTAGACTTTCTTCGAGATAGTTTCTGACAATTTCTGGCCTATTCTTCGGGACGGATCTTTGTCCCTCGGACTTTTTACGAAATAGTTTCTTACTATTTCTGGCCAATTCTTTGGGAAGGATCTTTGTCCCTTAACTTTCTTCGAGATAGTTTCTGACTATCTTTGGACTATTCTTCGGGACAGATCTTTGTCCCTGGACTTTCTTTGAGATAGTTTCTGACAATTTCTGGACTATTCTTCGGGACGAATCTTTGTCCCTCGGACTTTCTTCGAGATAGTTTCTTACACTCTCTGGCCAATTCATTCGGACGGATCTTTGTCCCCGGACTTTCTTCGAAATAGTTTATTACTATTTCTGGCCAATTCTTTGGGACCGATCTTTCTCCATGGTATTTCTTCGAGATGGTCTCACTATCTCTGCACTATTCTTCGGGACGGATCTTTGACCCTGGATTTTCTTCGAGATAGTTTCTGACTATCTCTGGACTAGTCTAAGGGACAGATTTTTGTCCCTGGACTTTCTTCGAGATAGTTTCTGACAAATTCTGGAATATTCTAAGGGACGGATCTTTGTCCCTCGGACTTTCTTCGAAATAGTTTCTTACTATTTCTGGCCAATTCTTTGGGATGGATCTTTGTCCCTGAACTTTCTTCGAGATAGTTTCTAACTATCTTTAGACTATTCTTTGGGACAAATCTTTGTCCCTGGACTTTCTTCGAGATAGTTTTTGACAATTTCTAGACTATTCTTCGGGACGAATCTTTGTCCCTAGAACTTTCTTCGAGATAGTTTCTGACTGTCTTTGGCCTATTCTTTAATATGGATCTTTGTCTCTGGACTTTCTTCGAGATAGTTTCTGACTATCTCTGGACTAGTCTTCGGGACAGATCTTTGTCCCTAGACTTTCTTCGAGATAGTTTCTGACAATTTCTGGACTATTCTTCGGGACGGATCTTTGTCCCTCGGACTTTCTACGAAATAGTTTCTTACTATCTCTGGCCAATTCTTTGGGACGGATCTTTGTTCCTGGACTTTCTTCGACAAAAGTTTCTGACTATCTTCGGCCTATTCTTTAAGATGGATCTTTGTCCCTGGAGTTTCTTCGAGATAGTTTCTAACTATCTCTGGCCTATTCTTTGGGACGGATCTTTGGCCCTAGACTTTCTTCGAGATAGTTTCTTACTATCCCTTGACTATTCTTTGGGATAGATCTTTGTCCCTTAAATTTCTTCGAGATAGTTTCTGACAATTTCTGGACTATTCTTCGGGACGGATCTTCGTCCCTCGGACTTTCACCGAAATAGTTTCTTACTATTTATGGCCAATTCTTTGGGACGAATCTTTGTCCCTGGACTTTCTTCGTGATAGGCTCTGACTATCTCTGGCCTATTCTTTGGGACGGATCTTTGTCCCTGGACTTTCTTCGAGATAGTCTATGACAATCTCTGGCCTATTCTTTGGGATGGATCTTTGTCCCTGGACTTTCTTTGAGATAGTTTTGTACCATCTCTGGACAATTCTTCGGGACGGACCTTTGTCCATAGACTTTCTTCGAGATAGTTTCTGACTATCTCTAGATTATTCTTTATGACGGACTTTTTCCTTGGACTTTGTTCGAGATAGTCTCTAACTATCTCTGGCCTTTTCTTTGGGACGGATCTTTGTCCCTGGACTTTCTTCGAGATAGTTTCAGACTATCTCTGGACTAGTCTTCAGGACAGATCTTTGTCCCTGGACTTTCTTCGAGATAATTTCTGACTATCTTTGGCCAATTCTTTGGGACGGATCTTTGTCCCCGGACTTTCTTCGAAATAGTTTATTACTATTTCTGGCCAATTCTTTGGGACGGATCTTTGTCCCTGGTATTTCTTCGAGATAGTTTCTCACTATCTCTGCACTATTCTTCGGGACGGATCTTTGACCCTGGATTTTCTTCGAGATAGTTTCTGACTATCTCTGGACTAGTCTACGGGACAGATCTTTGTTCCTGGACTTTCTTCGAGATAGTTTCTGACAATTTCTGATCTATTCTTCGGGACGGATCTTTGTCCCTCGGACTTTCTTCGAAATAGTTTCTTACTATTTCTAGCCAATTCTTTGGGACAGATCTTTGACCCTGAACTTTCTTCGAGATAGTTTCTGACTATCTTTAGACTATTCTTTGGGACAGATCTTTGTCCCTTAACTCAAGATAGTTTCTGACAATTTCTAGACTATTCTTCGGGACGAATCTTTATCCCTCGAACTTACTTCGAGATAGTTTCTCACTATCTCTGCACTATTCTTCGGGACGGATCTTTGACCCTGGATTTTCTTCGAGATAGTTTCTGACTATCTCTGGACTAGTCTACGGGACAGATCTTTGTCCCTGGACTTTCTTGGAGATAGTTTCTGACAAATTCTGGACTATTCTAAGGGACGGATCTTTGTCCCTCAGACTTTCTTCGAAATAGTTTCTTACTATTTCTGGCCAATTCTTTGGGACGGATCTTTGTCCCTGAACTTTCTTCGAGATAGTTTCTGACTATCTTTGGACTATTCTTCGGGACAGATCTTTGTCCCTGGACTTTCTTCGAGATAGTTTCTGACAATTTCTAGACTATTCTTCGGGTCGAATCTTTGTCCCTCTAACTTTCTTCGAGATAGTTTCTGACTATCTTTGGCCTATTCTCTGAGACGGATCTTTGTCCCTGGACTTTCTTCGAGATAGTTTCTGACTATCTCTGGACTAGTCTTCGGGACAGATCTTTGTCCCTTGACTTTCTTCGAGATAGTTTCTGACAATTTCTGGACTATTCTTCGGGACGGATCTTTTTCCCTCGGACTTTCTTCGAAATAGTTCCTTACTATTTCTGGCCAATTCTTTGGGACGGATCTTTGTCCCTTAACTTTCTTCGAGATAGTTTCTGACTATCTTTGGACTATTCTTCGGGACAGATCTTTGTCCCTGGACTTTCTTCGAGATAGTTTCTGACAATTTCTGGACTATTCTTCGGGACGAATCTTTGTCCCTCGGACTTTCTTCGAGATAGTTTCTTACTATCTCTGGCCAATTCTTTGGGACAGATCTTTGTCCCTGAACTTTCTGCGAGATAGTTTTTGACTATCTTTGGACTATTATTCGGAACGGATCTTTGTCCCTGGACTTTCTTCGAGATAGTTTCTGACAATTTCTAGACTATTCTTCGGGACGAATCTTTGTCCCTCAGATTTTCTTCGAGATAGTTTCTTACTATCCCTTGACTATTCTTTGGGATGGATCTTTGTCCCTGAAATTTCTTCGAGATAGTTTCTGACAATTTCTAGACTATTCTTCGGGACGGATCTTCGTCCCTCCTTTCTCCGAAATAGTTTCTTACTATTTATGGCCAATTCATTGGGACGAATCTTTGTCCCTGGACTTTCTTCGAGATAGTTTATGACTATCTCTACACTATTTTTCGGGACGGATCTTTGTTGCTGGACTTTCTTCGAGATAGTTTATGACTATCTTTGGCCTATTCTTTGGGACGGATCTTTGTCCCTAGACTTTCTTCGAGATAGTTTTTGACTACCTATGGACTATTCTTTGGGACAGATATTTGTCCCTGGATTTTCTTCGGGATAGTTTCTGACAATCTCTTGCCTATTCTTTGGGATGGATCTTTGTCCCTGGACTTTCTTCGAGAAAGTTTTTGATTATCTCCGGCCTATTCTTTAGGATGGATCTTTGTCCTTGGACTTTCTTCGAGATAGTTTCTAACTATCTCTGGCCTATTCTTTGGGACGGATCTTTGTCCCTAGACTTTTTCGAGATAGTTTCTGACTATTTCTTGACTATTCTTTGGGATGGATCTTTGTCCCTGAACTTTTTTTCGAGATAGTTTTTGACTATCTCCGGACAATTCTTCGGGACGGACCTTTGTCCATGGACTTTATTCAAGATAGTGTCTGACTATCTTTGGCCTATTCTTTGGGACAGATCTTTGTCCCAGGACTTTCTTCGAGATTGTTTCTAGCTATCTCTAGATTATTATTTGGGACGGACTTTGTCCTTGGACTTTGTTCGAGATAGTCTCTGACTATCTCTGGCCTATTCTTTGGGACGGATCTTTTTTTCTGGACTTTCTTCGAGATAGTTTCAGACTATCTCTGGACTAGTCTTCGGGACAGATCTTTATCCCTGGACTTTCTTCGAGATAATTTCTAACTATCTTTGGCCAATTCTTTGGCACGGATCTTTGTCCCTGAACTTTCTTTGAGATAGTTTTTGACTATCTCTGGACTATTATTCGGGACTGATCTTTGTCCCTGGACTTTTTTCGAGATTGTTTTTAACTATCTTTGGCCTATTCTTTGGGACGGATCTTTGTCACTAGACTTTCTTCGAGATAGTTTCTGACTATCCCTTAACTATTCTTTGGGATGGATCTTTGTCCCTGAAATTTCTTCGAGATAGTTTCTGAGAATTTCTGCACTATTCTTCGGGATGGATCTTTGTCCCTGGACTTTCTTCGAGAAAGTTTTTGATTATATCCAGCCTATTCTTTAGGATGGATCTTTTTACTTGGACTTTCTTCGAGATAGTTTCTAACTATCTCTGGCCTATTCTTTGGGACGGATCTTTGGCCCTAGACTTTCTTCGAGATAGTTTCTTACTATCCCTTGACTATTCTTTGGGATGGATCTTTGTCCCCGAAATTTCTTCGAGATTGTTTCTGACAATTTATGGACTATTCTTCGGGACAGATCTTTGTCCCTGGACTTTCTTCGAGATAGTTTCTGACAATTTCTAGACTATTCTTCGGGTCGAATCTTTGTCCCTCGAACTTTCTTCGAGATAGTTTCTGACTATCTTTGGCCTATTCTTTGAGACGGATCTTTGTCCCTGGACTTTCTTCGAGATAGTTTCTGACTATCTCTTGACTAGTCTTCGGGACAGATCTTTGTCCCTAGACTTTCTTCGAGATAGTTTCTGACAATTTCTGGACTATTCTTCGGGACAGATCTTTTTCCCTCGGACTTTCTACGAAATAGTTTCTTACTATTTCTGGCCAATACTTTGGGACGGATCTTTGTCCCTTAACTTTCTTCGAGATAGTTTCTGACTATCTTTGGACTATTCTTCGGGACAGATCTTTGTCCCTGGACTTTCTTCGAGATAGTTTCTGACAATTTCTGGACTATTCTTCGGGACGAATCTTTGTCCCTCGGACTTTCTTCGAGATAGTTTCTTACTATCTCTGGCCAATACTTTGGGACGGATCTTTGTCCCTGAACTTTCTGCGAGATAGTTTTTGACTATCTTTGGACTATTATTCGGAACGGATCTTTGTCCCTGGACTTTCTTCGAGATAGTTTCTGACAATTTCTAGACTATTCTTCGGGACGAATCTTTGTCCCTCAGATTTTCTTCGAGATAGTTTCTTACTATCCCTTGACTATTCTTTGGGATGGATCTTTGTCCCTGAAATTTCTTCGAGATAGTTTCTGACAATTTCTAGACTATTCTTCGGGACGGATCTTCGTCCCTCGGACTTTCTCCGAAATAGTTTCTTACTATTTATGGCCAATTCTTTGGGACGAATCTTTGTCCCTGGACTTTCTTCGAGATAGTTTATGACTATCTCTACACTATTTTTCGGGACGGATCTTTGTTGCTGGACTTTCTTCGAGATAGTTTCTGACTATCTTTGGCCTATTCTTTGGGACGGATCTTTGTCCCTAGACTTTCTTCGAGATAGTTTTTGACTACCTATGGACTATTCTTTGGGACAGATATTTGTCCCTGGATTTTCTTCGGGATAGTTTCTGACAATCTCTTGCTTATTCTTTGGGATGGATCTTTGTCCCTGGACTTTCTTCGAGAAAGTTTTTGATTATCTCCGGCCTATTCTTTAGGATGGATCTTTGTCCTTGGACTTTCTTCGAGATAGTTTCTAACTATCTCTGGCCTATTCTTTGGGACGGATCTTTGTCCCTAGACTTTCTTCGAGATAGTTTCTGACTATCTCTTGACTATTCTTTGGGATGGATCTTTGTCCCTGAATTTTTTTTCGAGATAGTTTTTGACTATCTCCGGACAATTCTTCGGGACGGACCTTTGTCCATGGACTTTGTTCGAGATAGTCTCTGACTATCTCTGGCCTATTCTTTGGGACAGATCTTTGTCCCTGGACTTTCTTCGAGATTGTTTCTAGCTATCTCTAGATTATTATTTGGGACGGACTTTGTCCTTGGACTTTGTTCGAGATAGTCTCTGACTATCTCTGGCCTATTCTTTGGGACAGATCTTTTTTTCTGGACTTTCTTCGAGATAGTTTCAGACTATCTCTAGACTAGTCTTCGGGACAGATCTTTATCCCTGGACTTTCTTCGAGATAATTTCTGACTATCTTTGGCCAATTCTTTGGGACGGATCTTTGTCCCTGAACTTTCTTCGAGATAGTTTTTGACTATCTCTGGACTATTATTCGGGACGGATCTTTGTCCCTGGACTTTTTTCGAGATTGTTTTTAACTATCTTTGGCCTATTCTTTGGGACGGATCTTTGTCACTAGACTTTCTTCGAGATAGTTTCTGACTATCCCTTAACTATTCTTTGGGATGGATCTTTGTCCCTGAAATTTCTTCGAGATAGTTTCTGACAATTTCTGCACTATTCTTCGGGATGGATCTTTGTCCCTGGACTTTCTTCGAGAAAGTTTTTGATTATATCCAGCCTATTCTTTAGGATGGATCTTTTTACTTGGACTTTCTTCGAGATAGTTTCTAACTATCTCTGGCCTATTCTTTGGGACGGATCTTTGGCCCTAGACTTTCTTCGAGATAGTTTCTTACTATCCCTTGACTATTCTTTGGGATGGATCTTTGTCCCTGAAATTTCTTCGAGATAGTTTCTGACAATTTATGGACTATTCTTCGGGACAGATCTTTGTCCCTGGACTTTCTTCGAGATAGTTTCTGACAATTTCTAGACTATTCTTCGGGTCGAATCTTTGTCCCTCGAACTTTCTTCGAGATAGTTTCTGACTATCTTTGGCCTATTCTTTGAGACGGATCTTTGTCCCTGGACTTTCTTCGAGATAGTTTCTGACTATCTCTTGACTAGTCTTCGGGACAGATCTTTGTCCCTAGACTTTCTTCGAGATAGTTTCTGACAATTTCTGGACTATTCTTCGGGACGAATCTTTGTCCCTCGGACTTTCTTCGAGATAGTTTCTTACTATCTCTGGCCAATTCTTTGGGACGGATCTTTGTCCCTGAACTTTCTGCGAGATAGTTTTTGACTATCTTTGGACTATTATTCGGAACGGATCTTTGTCCCTGGACTTTCTTCGAGATAGTTTCTGACAATTTCTAGACTATTCTTCGGGACGAATCTTTGTCCCTCAGATTTTCTTCGAGATAGTTTCTTACTATCCCTTGACTATTCTTTGGGATGGATCTTTGTCCCTGAAATTTCTTCGAGATAGTTTCTGACAATTTCTAGACTATTCTTCGGGACGGATCTTCGTCCCTCGGACTTTCTCCGAAATAGTTTCTTACTATTTATGGCCAATTCTTTGGGACGAATCTTTGTCCCTGGACTTTCTTCGAAATAGTTTATGACTATCTCTACACTATTTTTCGGGACGGATCTTTGTTGCTGGACTTTCTTCGAGATAGTTTCTGACTATCTTTGGCCTATTCTTTGGGACGGATCTTTGTCCCTAGACTTTCTTCGAGATAGTTTTTGACTACCTATGGACTATTCTTTGGGACAGATATTTGTCCCTGGATTTTCTTCGGGATAGTTTCTGACAATCTCTTGCTTATTCTTTGGGATGGATCTTTGTCCCTGGACTTTCTTCGAGAAAGTTTTTGATTATCTCCGGCCTATTCTTTAGGATGGATCTTTGTCCTTGGACTTTCTTCGAGATAGTTTCTAACTATCTCTGGCCTATTCTTTGGGACGGATCTTTGTCCCTAGACTTTCTTCGAGATAGTTTCTGACTATCTCTTGACTATTCTTTGGGATGGATCTTTGTCCCTGAATTTTTTTTCGAGATAGTTTTTGACTATCTCCGGACAATTCTTCGGGACGGACCTTTGTCCATGGACTTTGTTCGAGATAGTCTCTGACTATCTCTGGCCTATTCTTTGGGACAGATCTTTGTCCCTGGACTTTCTTCGAGATTGTTTCTAGCTATCTCTAGATTATTATTTGGGACGGACTTTGTCCTTGGACTTTGTTCGAGATAGTCTCTGACTATCTCTGGCCTATTCTTTGGGACAGATCTTTTTTTCTGGACTTTCTTCGAGATAGTTTCAGACTATCTCTAGACTAGTCTTCGGGACAGATCTTTATCCCTGGACTTTCTTCGAGATAATTTCTGACTATCTTTGGCCAATTCTTTGGGACGGATCTTTGTCCCTGAACTTTCTTCGAGATAGTTTTTGACTATCTCTGGACTATTATTCGGGACGGATCTTTGTCCCTGGACTTTTTTCGAGATTGTTTTTAACTATCTTTGGCCTATTCTTTGGGACGGATCTTTGTCACTAGACTTTCTTCGAGATAGTTTCTGACTATCCCTTAACTATTCTTTGGGATGGATCTTTGTCCCTGAAATTTCTTCGAGATAGTTTCTGACAATTTCTGCACTATTCTTCGGGATGGATCTTTGTCCCTGGACTTTCTTCGAGAAAGTTTTTGATTATATCCAGCCTATTCTTTAGGATGGATCTTTTTACTTGGACTTTCTTCGAGATAGTTTCTAACTATCTCTGGCCTATTCTTTGGGACGGATCTTTGGCCCTAGACTTTCTTCGAGATAGTTTCTTACTATCCCTTGACTATTCTTTGGGATGGATCTTTGTCCCTGAAATTTCTTCGAGATAGTTTCTGACAATTTATGGACTATTCTTCGGGACAGATCTTTGTCCCTGGACTTTCTTCGAGATAGTTTCTGACAATTTCTAGACTATTCTTCGGGTCGAATCTTTGTCCCTCGAACTTTCTTCGAGATAGTTTCTGACTATCTTTGGCCTATTCTTTGAGACGGATCTTTGTCCCTGGACTTTCTTCGAGATAGTTTCTGACTATCTCTTGACTAGTCTTCGGGACAGATCTTTGTCCCTAGACTTTCTTCGAGATAGTTTCTGACAATTTCTGGACTATTCTTCGGGACGAATCTTTGTCCCTCGGACTTTCTTCGAGATAGTTTCTTACTATCTCTGGCCAATTCTTTGGGACGGATCTTTGTCCCTGAACTTTCTGCGAGATAGTTTTTGACTATCTTTGGACTATTATTCGGAACGGATCTTTGTCCCTGGACTTTCTTCGAGATAGTTTCTGACAATTTCTAGACTATTCTTCGGGACGAATCCCTCGGATTTTCTTCGAGATAGTTTCTTACTATCCCTTGACTATTCTTTGGGATGGATCTTTGTCCCTGAAATTTCTTCGAGATAGTTTCTGACAATTTCTAGAATATTCTTCGGGACGGATCTTCGTCCCTCGGACTTTCTCCGAAATAGTTTCTTACTATTTATGGCCAATTCATTGGGACGAATCTTTGTCCCTGGACTTTCTTCGAGATAGTTTATGACTATCTCTACACTATTTTTCGGGACGGATCTTTGTTGCTGGACTTTCTTCGAGATAGTTTCTGACTATCTTTGGCCTATTCTTTGGGACGGATCTTTGTCCCTAGACTTTCTTCGAGATAGTTTTTGACTACCTATGGACTATTCTTTGGGACAGATATTTGTCCCTGGATTTTCTTCGGGATAGTTTCTGACAATCTCTTGCTTATTCTTTGGGATGGATCTTTGTCCCTGGACTTTCTTCGAGAAAGTTTTTGATTATCTCCGGCCTATTGTTTGGGATGGATCTTTGTCCTTGGACTTTCTTCGAGATAGTTTCTAACTATCTCTGGCCTATTCTTTGGGACGGATCTTTGTCCCTAGACTTTCTTCGAGATAGTTTCTGACTATCTCTTGACTATTCTTTGGGATGGATCTTTGTCCCTGAATTTTTTTTCGAGATAGTTTTTGACTATCTCCGGACAATTCTTCGGGACGGACCTTTGTCCATGGACTTTGTTCGAGATAGTCTCTGACTATCTCTGGCCTATTCTTTGGGACAGATCTTTGTCCCTGGACTTTCTTCGAGATTGTTTCTAGCTATCTCTAAATTATTATTTGGGACGGACTTTGTCCTTGGACTTTGTTCGAGATAGTCTCTGACTATCTCTGGCCTATTCTTTGGGACGGATCTTTTTTTCTGGACTTTCTTCGAGATAGTTTCAGACTATCTCTGGACTAGTCTTCGGGACAGATCTTTATCCCTGGACTTTCTTCGAGATAATTTCTGACAATCTTTGGCCAATTCTTTGGGACGGATCTTTGTCCCTGAACTTTCTTCGAGATAGTTTTTGACTATCTCTGGACTATTATTCGGGACGGATATTTGTCCCTGGACTTTTTTCGAGATTGTTTTTAACTATCTTTGGCCTATTCTTTGGGACGGATCTTTGTCACTAGACTTTCTTCGAGATAGTTTCTGACTATCCCTTAACTATTCTTTGGGATGGATCTTTGTCCCTGAAATTTCTTCGAGATAGTTTCTGACAATTTCTGCACTATTCTTCGGGATGGATCTTTGTCCCTGGACTTTCTTCGAGAAAGTTTTTGATTATATCCAGCCTATTCTTTAGGATGGATCTTTTTACTTGGACTTTCTTCGAGATAGTTTCTAACTATCTCTGGCCTATTCTTTGGGACGGATCTTTGGCCCTAGACTTTCTTCGAGATAGTTTCTTACTATCCCTTGACTATTCTTTGGGATGGATCTTTGTCCCTGAAATTTCTTCGAGATAGTTTCTGACAATTTATGGACTATTCTTCGGGACAGATCTTTGTCCCTGGACTTTCTTCGAGATAGTTTCTGACAATTTCTAGACTATTCTTCGGGTCGAATCTTTGTCCCTCGAACTTTCTTCGAGATAGTTTCTGACTATCTTTGGCCTATTCTTTGAGACGGATCTTTGTCCCTGGACTTTCTTCGAGATAGTTTCTGACTATCTCTTGACTAGTCTTCGGGACAGATCTTTGTCCCTAGACTTTCTTCGAGATAGTTTCTGACAATTTCTGGACTATTCTTCGGGACGAATCTTTGTCCCTCGGACTTTCTTCGAGATAGTTTCTTACTATCTCTGGCCAATTCTTTGGGACGGATCTTTGTCCCTGAACTTTCTGCGAGATAGTTTTTGACTATCTTTGGACTATTATTCGGAACGGATCTTTGTCCCTGGACTTTCTTCGAGATAGTTTCTGACAATTTCTAGACTATTCTTCGGGACGAATCCCTCGGATTTTCTTCGAGATAGTTTCTTACTATCCCTTGACTATTCTTTGGGATGGATCTTTGTCCCTGAAATTTCTTCGAGATAGTTTCTGACAATTTCTAGAATATTCTTCGGGACGGATCTTCGTCCCTCGGACTTTCTCCGAAATAGTTTCTTACTATTTATGGCCAATTCATTGGGACGAATCTTTGTCCCTGGACTTTCTTCGAGATAGTTTATGACTATCTCTACACTATTTTTCGGGACGGATCTTTGTTGCTGGACTTTCTTCGAGATAGTTTCTGACTATCTTTGGCCTATTCTTTGGGACGGATCTTTGTCCCTAGACTTTCTTCGAGTTAGTTTTTGACTACCTATGGACTATTCTTTGGGACAGATATTTGTCCCTGGATTTTCTTCGGGATAGTTTCTGACAATCTCTTGCTTATTCTTTGGGATGGATCTTTGTCCCTGGACTTTCTTCGAGAAAGTTTTTGATTATCTCCGGCCTATTGTTTGGGATGGATCTTTGTCCTTGGACTTTCTTCGAGATAGTTTCTAACTATCTCTGGCCTATTCTTTGGGACGGATCTTTGTCCCTAGACTTTCTTCGAGATAGTTTCTGACTATCTCTTGACTATTCTTTGGGATGGATCTTTGTCCCTGAATTTTTTTTCGAGATAGTTTTTGACTATCTCCGGACAATTCTTCGGGACGGACCTTTGTCCATGGACTTTGTTCGAGATAGTCTCTGACTATCTCTGGCCTATTCTTTGGGACAGATCTTTGTCCCTGGACTTTCTTCGAGATTGTTTCTAGCTATCTCTAAATTATTATTTGGGACGGACTTTGTCCTTGGACTTTGTTCGAGATAGTCTCTGACTATCTCTGGCCTATTCTTTGGGACGGATCTTTTTTTCTGGACTTTCTTCGAGATAGTTTCAGACTATCTCTGGACTAGTCTTCGGGACAGATCTTTATCCCTGGACTTTCTTCGAGATAATTTCTGACAATCTTTGGCCAATTCTTTGGGACGGATCTTTGTCCCTGAACTTTCTTCGAGATAGTTTTTGACTATCTCTGGACTATTATTCGGGACGGATATTTGTCCCTGGACTTTTTTCGAGATTGTTTTTAACTATCTTTGGCCTATTCTTTGGGACGGATCTTTGTCACTAGACTTTCTTCGAGATAGTTTCTGACTATCCCTTAACTATTCTTTGGGATGGATCTTTGTCCCTGAAATTTCTTCGAGATAGTTTCTGACAATTTCTGCACTATTCTTCGGGATGGATCTTTGTCCCTGGACTTTCTTCGAGAAAGTTTTTGATTATATCCAGCCTATTCTTTAGGATGGATCTTTTTACTTGGACTTTCTTCGAGATAGTTTCTAACTATCTCTGGCCTATTCTTTGGGACGGATCTTTGGCCTTAGACTTTCTTCGAGATAGTTTCTTACTATCCCTTGACTATGCTTTGGGATGGATCTTTGTCCCTGAAATTTCTTCGAGATAGTTTCTGACAATTTATGGACTATTCCTCGGGACAGATCTTTGTCCCTGGACTTTCTTCGAGATAGTTTCTGACAATTTCTAGACTATTCTTCGGGTCGAATCTTTGTCCCTCGAACTTTCTTCGAGATAGTTTCTGACTATCTTTGGCCTATTCTTTGAGACGGATCTTTGTCCCTGGACTTTCTTCGAGATAGTTTCTGACTATCTCTGGACTAGTCTTCGGGACAGATCTTTGTCCCTAGACTTTCTTCGAGATAGTTTCTGACAATTTCTGGACTATTCTTCGGGACGGATCTTTTTCCCTCGGACTTTCTACGAAATAGTTTCTTACTATTTCTGGCCAATTCTTTGGGACGAATCTTTGTCCCTTAACTTTCTTCGAGATAGTTTCTGACTATCTTTGGACTATTCTTCGGGACAGATCTTTGTCCCTGGACTTTCTTCGAGATAGTTTCTGACAATTTCTGGACTATTCTTCGGGACGAATCTTTGTCCCTCGGACTTTCTTCGAGATAGTTTCTTACTATCTCTGGCCAATTCTTTGGGACGGATCTTTGTCCCTGAACTTTCTGCGAGATAGTTTTTGACTATCTTTGGACTATTATTCGGAACGGATCTTTGTCCCTGGACTTTCTTCGAGATAGTTTCTGACAATTTCTAGACTATTCTTCGGGACGAATCTTTGTCCCTCAGATTTTCTTCGAGATAGTTTCTTACTATCCCTTGACTATTCTTTGGGATGGATCTTTGTCCCTGAAATTTCTTCGAGATAGTTTCTGACAATTTCTAGACTATTCTTCGGGACGGATCTTCGTCCCTCGGACTTTCTCCGAAATAGTTTCTTACTATTTATGGCCAATTCTTTGGGACGAATCTTTGTCCCTGGACTTTCTTCGAGATAGTTTATGACTATCTCTACACTATTTTTCGGGACGGATCTTTGTTGCTGGACTTTCTTCGAGATAGTTTCTGACTATCTTTGGCCTATTCTTTGGGACGGATCTTTGTCCCTAGACTTTCTTCGAGATAGTTTTTGACTACCTATGGACTATTCTTTGGGACAGATATCTGTCCCTGGATTTTCTTCGGGATAGTTTCTGACAATCTCTTGCTTATTCTTTGGGATGGATCTTTGTCCCTGGACTTTCTTCGAGAAAGTTTTTGATTATCTCCGGCCTATTCTTTAGGATGGATCTTTGTCCTTGGACTTTCTTCGAGATAGTTTCTAACTATCTCTGGCCTATTCTTTGGGACGGATCTTTGTCCCTAGACTTTCTTCGAGATAGTTTCTGACTATCTCTTGACTATTCTTTGGGATGGATCTTTGTCCCTGAATTTTTTTTCGAGATAGTTTTTGACTATCTCCGGACAATTCTTCGGGACGGACCTTTGTCCATGGACTTTGTTCGAGATAGTCTCTGACTATCTCTGGCCTATTCTTTGGGACAGATCTTTGTCCCTGGACTTTCTTCGAGATTGTTTCTAGCTATCTCTAGATTATTATTTGGGACGTACTTTGTCCTTGGACTTTGTTCGAGATAGTCTCTGACTATCTCTGGCCTATTCTTTGGGACGGATCTTTTTTTCTGGACTTTCTTTGAGATAGTTTCAGACTATCTCTGGACTAGTCTTCGGGACAGATCTTTATCCCTGGACTTTCTTCGAGATAATTTCTGACTATCTTTGGCCAATTCTTTGGGACGGATCTTTGTCCCTGAACTTTCTTCGAGATAGTTTTTGACTATCTCTGGACTATTATTCGGGACGGATCTTTGTCCCTGGACTTTTTTCGAGATTGTTTTTAACTATCTTTGGCCTATTCTTTGGGACGGATCTTTGTCACTAGACTTTCTTCGAGATAGTTTCTGACTATCCCTTAACTATTCTTTGGGATGGATCTTTGTCCCTGAAATTTCTTCGAGATAGTTTCTGACAATTTCTGCACTATTCTTCGGGATGGATCTTTGTCCCTGGACTTTCTTCGAGAAAGTTTTTGATTATATCCAGCCTATTCTTTAGGATGGATCTTTTTACTTGGACTTTCTTCGAGATAGTTTCTAACTATCTCTGGCCTATTCTTTGGGACGGATCTTTGGCCCTAGACTTTCTTCGAGATAGTTTCTTACTATCCCTTGACTATTCTTTGGGATGGATCTTTGTCCCTGAAATTTCTTCGAGATAGTTTCTGACAATTTATGGACTATTCTTCGGGACAGATCTTTGTCCCTGGACTTTCTTCGAGATAGTTTCTGACAATTTCTAGACTATTCTTCGGGTCGAATCTTTGTCCCTCGAACTTTCTTCGAGATAGTTTCTGACTATCTTTGGCCTATTCTTTGAGACGGATCTTTGTCCCTGGACTTTCTTCGAGATAGTTTCTGACTATCTCTTGACTAGTCTTCGGGACAGATCTTTGTCCCAAGACTTTCTTCGAGATAGTTTCTGACAATTTCTGGACTATTCTTCGGGACGGATCTTTTTCCCTCGGACTTTCTACGAAATAGTTTCTTACTATTTCTGGCCAATTCTTTGGGACGGATCTTTGTCCCTTAAATTCTTCGAGATAGTTTCTGACTATCTTTGGACTATTCTTCGGGACAGATCTTTGTCCCTGGACTTTCTTCGAGATAGTATCTGACAATTTCTGGACTATTCTTCGGGACGAATCTTTGTCCCTCGGACTTTCTTCGAGATAGTTTCTTACTATCTCTGGCCAATTCATTGGGACGGATCTTTGTCCCTGAACTTTCTGCGAGATAGTTTTTGACTATCTTTGGACTATTATTCGGAACGGATCTTTGTCCCTGGACTTTCTTCGAGATAGTTTCTGACAATTTCTAGACTATTCTTCGGGACGAATCTTTGTCCCTCAGATTTTCTTCGAGATAGTTTCTTACTATCCCTTGACTATTCTTTGGGATGGATCTTTGTCCCTGAAATTTCTTCGAGATAGTTTCTGACAATTTCTAGACTATTCTTCGGGACGGATCTTCGTCCCTCGGACTTTCTCCGAAATAGTTTCTTACTAGTTATAGCCATTTCTTTGGGACGAATCTTTGTCCCTGGACTTTCTTCGAGATAGTTTATGTCTATCTCTACACTATTTTTCGGGACGGACCTTTGTTGCTGGACTTTCTTCGAGATAGTTTCTGACTATCTTTGGCCTATTCTTTGGGACGGATCTTTGTCCCTAGACTTTCTTCGAGATAGTTTTTGACTACCTATGGACTGTTCTTTGGGACAGATATTTGTCCCTGGATTTTCTTCGGGATAGTTTCTGACAATCTCTTGCCTATTCTTTGGGATGGATCTTTGTCCCTGGACTTTCTTCGAGAAAGTTTTTGATTATCTCCGGCCTATTCTTTAGGATGGATCTTTGTCCTTGGACTTTCTTCGAGATAGTTTCTAACTATCTCTGGCCTATTCTTTGGGACGGATCTTTGTCCCTTGACTTTCTTCGAGATAGTTTCTGACTATCTCTTGACTATTCTTTGGGATGGATCTTTGTCCCTAAACTTTTTTTCGAGATAGTTTTTTACTATCTCCGGACAATTCTTCGGGACGGACCATTGTCCATGGACTTTGTTCGAGATAGTCTCTGACTATCTCTGGCCTATTCTTTGGGACAGATCTTTGTCCCTGGACTTTCGTCGAGATTGTTTCTAGCTATCTCTAGATTATTATTTGGGACGGACTTTGTCCTTGGACTTTGTTCGAGATAGTCTCTGACTATCTCTGGCCTATTCTTTGGGACGGATCTTTGTCCCTGGACTTTCTTCGAGATAGTTTCAGACTATCTCTGGACTAGTCTTCGGGACAGATCTTTATCCCTGGACTTTCTTCGAGATAATTTCTGACTATCTTTGGCCAATTCTTTGGAACGGATCTTTGTCCCTGAACTTTCTTCGAGATAGTTTTTGACTATCTCTGGACTATTATTCGGGACGGATCTTTGTCCCTGGACTTTTTTTGAGATTGTTTTTAACTACCTATTCTTTGGGACGGATCTTTGTCACTAGACTTTCTTCGAGATAGTTTCTGACTATCCCTTAACTATTCTTTGGGATGGATCTGTGTCCCTGAAATTTCTTCGAGGTAGTTTCTGACAATTTTAGCACTATTCTTCGGGATGGATCTTTGTCCCTGGACTTTCTTCGAGAAAGTTTTTTATTATATCCAGCCTATTCTTTAGGATGGATCTTTTTACTTGGACTTTCTTCGAGATAGTTTCTAACTATCTCTGGCCTATTCCTTGGGACAGATCTTTGTCCCTAGACTTTTTTCGAGATAGTTTCTGAGTATCTCTTGACTATTCTTTGGGACGGATCTTTGTCCATGAACTTTTTTTCGAGATAGTTTTTTACTATCTCCGGACAATTCTTCAGGATGGACTTTGTCCTTGGACTTTGTTCGAGATAGTCTCTGACTATCTCTGGCCTATTCTTTGCGACGGATCTTTGTCCCTGGACTTTCTTCGAGATAGTTTCAGACTATCTCTGGACTAGTCTTCGGGACAGATCTTTATCCCTAGACTTTCTTCGAGATAATTTCTGACTATCTTTGGCCAATTCTTTGGGGCGGATCTTTGTCCATGTACTTCCTTCGAAATAGTTTATTACTATTTCTGGCCAATTCTTTGGGACGGATCTTTGTCCCTGGTATTTCTTCGAGATAGTTTCTCACTATCTTTGCACTATTCTTCGGGACAGATCTTTGACCCTGGATTTTCTTCGAGATAGTTTCTGACTATCTCTGGACCAGTCTACGGGACAGATCTTTGTCCCTGGACTTTCTTCGAGATAGTTTTTGACAATTTCTGGACGGATCTTCGTCCCTCGGACTTTCTCCGAAATAGTTTTTTACTATTTCTGGCCAATTCTTTGGGACGGATCTCTGTCCCTGAACTTACTTCGAGATAGTTTTTAACTATCTTTGGCCTATTCTTTGGGACGGATCTTTGTCACTAGACTTTCTTCGAGATAGTTTCTGACTATCCCTTAACTATTCTTTGGGATGGATCTTTGTCCCTGAAATTTCTTCGAGATAGTTTCTGACAAATTCTGGACTATTCTTCGGGATGGATCTTTGTCCCTGGACTTTCTTCGAGAAAGTTTTTGATTATATCCAGCCTATTCTTTAGGATGGATCTTTTTACTTGGACTTTCTTCGAGATAGTTTCTAACTATCTCTGGCCTATTCCTTGGGACAGATCTTTGTCCCTAGACTTTCTTCGAGATAGTTTCTGACTATCTCTTGACTATTCTTTGGGACGGATCTTTGTCCCTGAACTTTTTTTCGAGATAGTTTTTGACTATCTCCGGACAATTCTTCGGGATGGACTTTATCCTTGGACTTTGTTCGAGATAGTCTCTGACTATCTTTTGCCTATTCTTTGGGACGGATCTTTGTCCCTGGACTTTCTTCAAGATAGTTTCAGACTATCTCTGGACTAGTCTTCGGGACAGATCTTTATCCCTGGACTTTCTTCGAGATAATTTCTGACTATCTTTGGCCAATTCTTTGGGACGGATCTTTGTCCCCGGACTTTCTTCGAAATAGTTTATTACTATTTCTGGCCATTTCTTTGGGACGGATCTTTGTCCCTGGTATTTCTTCGAGATAGTTTCTCACTATCTCTGCACTATTCTTCGGGACGGATCTTTGACCCTGGATTTTCTTCGAGATAGTTTCTGACTATCTCTGGACCAGTCTACGGGACAGATCTTTGTCCCTGGACTTTCTTCGAGATAGTTTCTGACAATTTCTGGACTATTCTTCGTGACGGATCTTTGTCCCTCGGACTTTCTTCGAAATAGTTTCTTACTATTTCTGGCCAATTCTTTGGGACGAATCTTTGTCCCTGAACTTACTTCGAGATAGTTTCTGACTATCTTTAGACTATTCATTGGGACAGATCTTTATCCCTGGACGTTCTTCGAGATAGTTTCTGACAATTTCTAGACTATTCTTCGGGACTAATCTTTGTCCCTCGAACTTTCTTCGAGATAGTTCCGACTATCTTTGGCCTATTCTTTGAGACGGATCTTTGTCCCTGGACTTTCATCGAGATAGTTTTTGACTATCTTTGGACTATTATTCGGAACGGATCTTTGTCCCTGGACTTTCTTCGAGATAGTTTCTGACAATTTCTAGACTATTCTTCGGGACGAATCTTTGTCCCTCAGATTTTCTTCGAGATAGTTTCTTACTATCCCTTGACTATTCTTTGGGATGGATCTTTGTCCCTGAAATTTCTTCGAGATAGTTTCTGACAATTTCTAGACTATTCTTCGGGACGGATCTTCGTCCCTCGGACTTTCTCCGAAATAGTTTCTTACTATTTATGGCCAATTCTTTGGGACGAATCTTTGTCCCTGGACTTTCTTCGAGATAGTTTATGACTATCTCTACACTATTTTTCGGGACGGATCTTTGTTGCTGGACTTTCTTCGAGATAGTTTCTGACTATCTTTGGCCTATTCTTTGGGACGGATCTTTGTCCCTAGACTTTCTTCGAGATAGTTTTTGACTACCTATGGACTATTCTTTGGGACAGATATCTGTCCCTGGATTTTCTTCGGGATAGTTTCTGACAATCTCTTGCTTATTCTTTGGGATGGATCTTTGTCCCTGGACTTTCTTCGAGAAAGTTTTTGATTATCTCCGGCCTATTCTTTAGGATGGATCTTTGTCCTTGGACTTTCTTCGAGATAGTTTCTAACTATCTCTGGCCTATTCTTTGGGACGGATCTTTGTCCCTAGACTTTCTTCGAGATAGTTTCTGACTATCTCTTGACTATTCTTTGGGATGGATCTTTGTCCCTGAATTTTTTTTCGAGATAGTTTTTGACTATCTCCGGACAATTCTTCGGGACGGACCTTTGTCCATGGACTTTGTTCGAGATAGTCTCTGACTATCTCTGGCCTATTCTTTGGGACAGATCTTTGTCCCTGGACTTTCTTCGAGATTGTTTCTAGCTATCTCTAGATTATTATTTGGGACGTACTTTGTCCTTGGACTTTGTTCGAGATAGTCTCTGACTATCTCTGGCCTATTCTTTGGGACGGATCTTTTTTTCTGGACTTTCTTTGAGATAGTTTCAGACTATCTCTGGACTAGTCTTCGGGACAGATCTTTATCCCTGGACTTTCTTCGAGATAATTTCTGACTATCTTTGGCCAATTCTTTGGGACGGATCTTTGTCCCTGAACTTTCTTCGAGATAGTTTTTGACTATCTCTGGACTATTATTCGGGACGGATCTTTGTCCCTGGACTTTTTTCGAGATTGTTTTTAACTATCTTTGGCCTATTCTTTGGGACGGATCTTTGTCACTAGACTTTCTTCGAGATAGTTTCTGACTATCCCTTAACTATTCTTTGGGATGGATCTTTGTCCCTGAAATTTCTTCGAGATAGTTTCTGACAATTTCTGCACTATTCTTCGGGATGGATCTTTGTCCCTGGACTTTCTTCGAGAAAGTTTTTGATTATATCCAGCCTATTCTTTAGGATGGATCTTTTTACTTGGACTTTCTTCGAGATAGTTTCTAACTATCTCTGGCCTATTCTTTGGGACGGATCTTTGGCCCTAGACTTTCTTCGAGATAGTTTCTTACTATCCCTTGACTATTCTTTGGGATGGATCTTTGTCCCTGAAATTTCTTCGAGATAGTTTCTGACAATTTATGGACTATTCTTCGGGACAGATCTTTGTCCCTGGACTTTCTTCGAGATAGTTTCTGACAATTTCTAGACTATTCTTCGGGTCGAATCTTTGTCCCTCGAACTTTCTTCGAGATAGTTTCTGACTATCTTTGGCCTATTCTTTGAGACGGATCTTTGTCCCTGGACTTTCTTCGAGATAGTTTCTGACTATCTCTTGACTAGTCTTCGGGACAGATCTTTGTCCCAAGACTTTCTTCGAGATAGTTTCTGACAATTTCTGGACTATTCTTCGGGACGGATCTTTTTCCCTCGGACTTTCTACGAAATAGTTTCTTACTATTTCTGGCCAATTCTTTGGGACGGATCTTTGTCCCTTAAATTCTTCGAGATAGTTTCTGACTATCTTTGGATTATTCTTCGGGACAGATCTTTGTCCCTGGACTTTCTTCGAGATAGTTTCTGACAATTTCTGGACTATTCTTCAGGATGGATCTTAGTCCCTCGGACTTACTTCGAAATAGTTTCTTACTATTTCTGGCCAATTCTTTGGGACGGATCTTTGTCCCTGGACTTTCTTCGAGATAGTTTCTTACTTTCATTAGCCTATTCTTTGGGACGGTTCTTTGTCCCTGGACTTTCTTCGAGGTAGTTTTTGACGACCTATGGACTATTCTTCGGGACGGATCTTTGTCGTTGGACTTTCTTAGAGATAGTTTCTGACTATCTCTTGACTAGTCTTCGGGACAGATCTTTGTCCCTAGACTTTCTTCGAGATAGTTTCTGACAATTTCTGGACTATTCTTCGGGACGAATCTTTGTCCCTCGGACTTTCTTCGAGATAGTTTCTTACTATCTGTGGCCAATTCTTTGGAACGGATCTTTGTCCCTGAACTTTCTGCGAGATAGTTTTTGACTATCTTTGGACTATTATTCGGAACGGATCTTTGTCCCTGGACTTTCTTCGAGATAGTTTCTGACAATTTCTAGACTATTCTTCAGGACGAATCTTTCTCCCTCAGATTTTCTTCGAGATAGTTTCTTACTATCCCTTGACTATTCTTTGGGATGGATCTTTGTCCCTGAAATTTCTTCGAGATAGTTTCTGACAATTTCTAGACTATTCTTCGGGACGGATCTTCGTCCCTCGGACTTTCTCCGAAATAGTTTCTTACTATTTATAGCCAATTCTTTGGGAAGAATCTTTGTCCCTGGACTTTCTTCGAGATAGTTTATGTCTATCTCTACACTATTTTTCGGGACGGACCTTTGTTGCTGGACTTTCTTCGAGATAGTTTCTGACTATCTTTGGCCTATTCTTTGGGACGGATCTTTGTCCCTAGACTTTCTTCGAGATAGTTTTTGACAACCTATGGACTATTCTTTGGGACAAATATTTGTCCCTGGATTTTCTTCGGGATAGTTTCTGACAATCTCTTGCCTATTCTTTGGGATGGATCTTTGTCCCTGGACTTTCTTCGAGAAAGTTTTTGATTATCTCCGGCCTATTCTTTAGGATGGATCTTTGTCCTTGGACTTTCTTCGAGATAGTTTCTAACTATCTCTGGCCTATTCTTTGGGACGGATCTTTGTCCCTAGACTTTCTTCGAGATAGTTTCTGACTATCTCTTGACTATTCTTTGGGATGGATCTTTGTCCCTGAACTTTTTTTCGAGATAGTTTTTGACTATCTCCGGACAATTCTTCGGGACGGGCCATTGTCCATGGACTTTGTTCGAGATAGTCTCTGACTATCTCTGGCCTATTCTTTGGGACAGATCTTTGTCCCTGGACTTTCTTCGAGATTGTTTCTAGCTATCTCTAGATTATTATTTGGGACGGACTTTGTCCTTGGACTTTGTTCGAGATAGTCTCTGACTATCTCTGGCCTATTCTTTGGGACGGATCTTTGTCCCTGGACTTTCTTCGAGATAGTTTCAGACTATCTCTGGACTAGTCTTCGGGACAGATCTTTATCCCTGGACTTTCTTCGAGATAATTTCTGACTATCTTTGGCCAATTCTTTGGAACGGATCTTTGTCCCTGAACTTTCTTCGAGATAGTTTTTGACTATCTCTGGACTATTATTCGGGACGGATCTTTGTCCCTGGACTTTTTTTGAGATTGTTTTTAACTACCTATTCTTTGGGACGGATCTTTGTCACTAGACTTTCTTCGAGATAGTTTCTGACTATCCCTTAACTATTCTTTGGGATGGATCTGTGTCCCTGAAATTTCTTCGAGGTAGTTTCTGACAATTTCAGCACTATTCTTTGGGATGGATCTTTGTCCCTGGACTTTCTTCGAGAAAGTTTTTTATTATATCCAGCCTATTCTTTAGGATGGATCTTTTTACATGGACTTTCTTCGAGATAGTTTCTAACTATCTCTGGCCTATTCCTTGGGACAGATCTTTGTCCCTAGACTTTTTTCGAGATAGTTTTTGACTATCTCTTGACTATTCTTTGGGACGGATCTTTGTCCATGAACTTTTTTTCGAGATTGTTTTTTACTATCTCCGGACAATTCTTCAGGATGGACTTTGTCCTTGGACTTTGTTCGAGATAGTCTCTGACTATCTCTGGCCTATTCTTTGGGACGGATCTTTGTCCCTGGACTTTCTTCGAGATAGTTTCAGACTATCTCTGGACTAGTCTTCGGGACAGATCTTTATCCCTAGACTTTCTTCGAGATAATTTCTGACTATCTTTGGCCAATTCTTTGGGGCGGATCTTTGTCCCTGTACTTCCTTCGAAATAGTTTATTACTATTTCTGGCCAATTCTTTGGGACGGATCTTTGTCCCTGGTATTTCTTCGAGATAGTTTCTCACTATCTCTGCACTATTCTTCGGGACAGATCTTTGACCCTGGATTTTCTTCGAGATAGTTTCTGACTATCTCTGGACCAGTCTACGGGACAGATCTTTGTCCCTGGACTTTCTTCGAGATAGTTTTTGACAATTTCTGGACGGATCTTCGTCCCTCGGACTTTCTCCGAAATAGTTTTTTACTATTTCTGGCCAATTCTTTGGGACGGATCTTTGTCCCTGAACTTACTTCGAGATAGTTTTTAACTATCTTTGGCCTATTCTTTGGGACGGATCTTTGTCACTAGACTTTCTTCGAGATAGTTTCTGACTATCCCTTAACTATTCTTTGGGATGGATCTTTGTCCCTGAAATTTCTTCGAGATAGTTTCTGACAAATTCTGGACTATTCTTCGGGATGGATCTTTGTCCCTGGACTTTCTTCGAGAAAGTTTTTGATTATATCCAGCCTATTCTTTAGGATGGATCTTTTTACTTGGACTTTCTTCGAGATAGTTTCTAACTATCTCTGGCCTATTCCTTGGGACAGATCTTTGTCCCTAGACTTTCTTCGAGATAGTTTCTGACTATCTCTTGACTATTCTTTGGGACGGATCTTTGTCCCTGAACTTTTTTTCGAGATAGTTTTTGACTATCTCCGGACAATTCTTCGGGATGGACTTTATCCTTGGACTTTGTTCGAGATTGTCTCTGACTATCTTTTGCCTATTCTTTCGGACGGATCTTTGTCCCTGGACTTTCTTCAAGATAGTTTCAGACTATCTCTGGACTAGTCTTCGGGACAGATCTTTATCCCTGGACTTTCTTCGAGATAATTTCTGACTATCTTTGGCCAATTCTTTGGGACGGATCTTTGTCCCCGGACTTTCTTCGAAATAGTTTATTACTATTTCTGGCCATTTCTTTGGGACGGATCTTTGTCCCTGGTATTTCTTCGAGATAGTTTCTCACTATCTCTGCACTATTCTTCGGGACGGATCTTTGACCCTGGATTTTCTTCGAGATAGTTTCTGACTATCTCTGGACCAGTCTACGGGACAGATCTTTGTCCCTGGACTTTCTTCGAGATAGTTTCTGACAATTTCTGGACTATTCTTCGTGACGGATCTTTGTCCCTCGGACTTTCTTCGAAATAGTTTCTTACTATTTCTGGCCAATTCTTTGGGACGGATCTTTGTCCCTGAACTTACTTCGAGATAGTTTCTGACTATCTTTAGACTATTCATTGGGACAGATCTTTATCCCTGGACGTTCTTCGAGATAGTTTCTGACAATTTCTAGACTATTCTTCGGGACTAATCTTTGTCCCTCGAACTTTCTTCGAGATAGTTCCGACTATCTTTGGCCTATTCTTTGAGACGGATCTTTGTCCCTGGACTTTCATCGAGATAGTTTTTGACTATCTTTGGACTATTATTCGGAACGGATCTTTGTCCCTGGACTTTCTTCGAGATAGTTTCTGACAATTTCTAGACTATTCTTCGGGACGAATCTTTGTCCCTCAGATTTTCTTCGAGATAGTTTCTTACTATCCCTTGACTATTCTTTGGGATGGATCTTAGTCCCTGAAATTTCTTCGAGATAGTTTCTGACAATTTCTAGACTATTCTTCGGGACGGATCTTCGTCCCTCGGACTTTCTCCGAAATAGTTTCTTACTATTTATGGCCAATTCTTTGGGACGAATCTTTGTCCCTGGACTTTCTTCGAGATAGTTTATGACTATCTCTACACTATTTTTCGGGACGGATCTTTGTTGCTGGACTTTCTTCGAGATAGTTTCTGACTATCTTTGGCCTATTCTTTGGGACGGATCTTTGTCCCTAGACTTTCTTCGAGATAGTTTTTGACTACCTATGGACTATTCTTTGGGACAGATATCTGTCCCTGGATTTTCTTCGGGATAGTTTCTGACAATCTCTTGCTTATTCTTTGGGATGGATCTTTGTCCCTGGACTTTCTTCGAGAAAGTTTTTGATTATCTCCGGCCTATTCTTTAGGATGGATCTTTGTCCTTGGACTTTCTTCGAGATAGTTTCTAACTATCTCTGGCCTATTCTTTGGGACGGATCTTTGTCCCTAGACTTTCTTCGAGATAGTTTCTGACTATCTCTTGACTATTCTTTGGGATGGATCTTTGTCCCTGAATTTTTTTTCGAGATAGTTTTTGACTATCTCCGGACAATTCTTCGGGACGGACCTTTGTCCATGGACTTTGTTCGAGATAGTCTCTGACTATCTTTGGCCTATTCTTTGGGACAGATCTTTGTCCCTGGACTTTCTTCGAGATTGTTTCTAGCTATCTCTAGATTATTATTTGGGACGGACTTTGTCCTTGGACTTTGTTCGAGATAGTCTCTGACTATCTCTGGCCTATTCTTTGGGACGGATCTTTTTTTCTGGAATTTCTTTGAGATAGTTTCAGACTATCTCTGGACTAGTCTTTGGGACAGATCTTTATCCCTGGACTTTCTTCGAGATAATTTCTGACTATCTTTGGCCAATTCTTTGGGACGGATCTTTGTCCCTGAACTTTCTTCGAGATAGTTTTTGACTATCTCTGGACTATTATTCGGGACGGATCTTTGTCCCTGGACTTTTTTCGAGATTGTTTTTAACTATCTTTGGCCTATTCTTTGGGACGGATCTTTGTCACTAGACTTTCTTCGAGATAGTTTCTGACTATCCCTTAACTATTCTTTGGGATGGATCTTTGTCTCTGAAATTTCTTCGAGATAGTTTCTGACAATTTCTGCACTATTCTTCGGGATGGATCTTTGTCCCTGGACTTTCTTCGAGAAAGTTTTTGATTATATCCAGCCTATTCTTTAGGATGGATCTTTTTACTTGGACTTTCTTCGAGATAGTTTCTAACTATCTCTGGCCTATTCTTTGGGACGGATCTTTGGCCCTAGACTTTCTTCGAGATAGTTTCTTACTATCCCTTGACTATTCTTTGGGATGGATCTTTGTCCCTGAAATTTCTTCGAGATAGTTTCTGACAATTTATGGACTATTCTTCGGGACAGATCTTTGTCCCTGGACTTTCTTCGAGATAGTTTCTGACAATTTCTAGACTATTCTTCGGGTCGAATCTTTGTCCCTCGAACTTTCTTCGAGATAGATTCTGACTATCTTTGGCCTATTCTTTGAGACGGATCTTTGTCCCTGGACTTTCTTCGAGATAGTTTCTGACTATCTCTTGACTAGTGTTCGGGACAGATCTTTGTCCCAAGACTTTCTTCGAGATAGTTTCTGACAATTTCTGGACTATTCTTCGGGACGGATCTTTTTCCCTCGGACTTTCTACGAAATAGTTTCTTACTATTTCTGGCCAATTCTTTGGGACGGATCTTTGTCCCTTAACATTCTTCGAGATAGTTTCTGACTATCTTTGGACTATTCTTCGGGACAGATCTTTGTCCCTGGACTTTCTTCGAGATAGTTTCTGACAATTTCTGGACTATTCTTCAGGATGGATCTTAGTCCCTCGGACTTACTTCGAAATAGTTTCTTACTATTTCTGGCCAATTCTTTGGGACGGATCTTTGTCCCTGGACTTTCTTCGAGATAGTTTCTTACTTTCATTAGCCTATTCTTTGGGACGGTTCTTTGTCCCTGGACTTTCTTCGAGGTAGTTTTTGACGACCTATGGACTATTCTTCGGGACGGATCTTTGTCGTTGGACTTTCTTAGAGATAGTTTTTGACTATCTCTTGACTAGTCTTCGGGACAGATCTTTGTCCCTAGACTTTCTTCGAGATAGTTTCTGACAATTTCTGGACTATTCTTCGGGACGAATCTTTGTCCCTCGGACTTTCTTCGAGATAGTTTCTTACTATCTCTGGCCAATTCTTTGGAACGGATCTTTGTCCCTGAACTTCCTGCGAGATAGTTTTTGACTATCTTTGGACTATTATTCGGAACGGATCTTTGTCCCTGGACTTTCTTCGAGATAGTTTCTGACAATTTCTAGACTATTCTTCAGGACGAATCTTTGTCCCTCAGATTTTCTTCGAGATAGTTTCTTACTATCCCTTGACTATTCTTTGGGATGGATCTTTGTCCCTGAAATTTCTTCGAGATAGTTTCTGACAATTTCTAGACTATTCTTCGGGACGGATCTTCGTCCCTCGGACTTTCTCCGAAATAGTTTCTTACTATTTATAGCCAATTCTTTGGGACGAATCTTTGTCCCTGGACTTTCTTCGAGATAGTTTATGTCTATCTCTACACTATTTTTCGGGACGGACCTTTGTTGCTGGACTTTCTTCGAGATAGTTTCTGACTATCTTTGGCCTATTCTTTGGGACGGATCTTTGTCCCTAGACTTTCTTCGAGATAGTTTTTGACTACATATGGACTATTCTTTGGGACAAATATTTGTCCCTGGATTTTCTTCGGGATAGTTTCTGACAATCTCTTGCCTATTCTTTGGGATGGATCTTTGTCCCTGGACTTTCTTCGAGAAAGTTTTTGATTATCTCCGGCCTATTCTTTAGGATGGATCTTTGTCCTTGGACTTTCTTCGAGATAGTTTCTAACTATCTCTGGCCTATTCTTTGGGACGGATCTTTGTCCCTAGACTTTCTTCGAGATAGTTTCTGACTATCTTTTGACTATTCTTTGGGATGGATCTTTGTCCCTGAACTTTTTTTCGAGATAGTTTTTGACTATCTCCGGACAATTCTTCGGGACGGACCATTGTCCATGGACTTTGTTCGAGATAGTCTCTGACTATCTCTGGCCTATTCTTTGGGACAGATCTTTGTCCCTGGACTTTCTTCGAGATTGTTTCTAGCTATCTCTAGATTATTATTTGGGACGGACTTTGTCCTTGGACTTTGTTCGAGATAGTCTCTGACTATCTCTGGCCTATTCTTTGGGACGGATCTTTGTCCCTGGACTTTCTTCGAGATAGTTTCAGACTATCTCTGGACTAGTCTTCGGGACAGATCTTTATCCATGGACTTTCTTCGAGATAATTTCTGACTATCTTTGGCCAATTCTTTGGAACGGATCATTGTCCCTGAACTTTCTTCGAGATAGTTTTTGACTATCTCTGGACTATTATTCGGGACGGATCTTTGTCCCTGGACTTTTTTTGAGATTGTTTTTAACTCCTATTCTTTGGGACGGATCTTTGTCACTAGACTTTCTTCGAGATAGTTTCTGACTATCCCTTAACTATTCTTTGGGATGGATCTGTGTCCCTGAAATTTCTTCGAGGTAGTTTCTGACAATTTCAGCACTATTCTTCGGGATGGATCTTTGTCCCTGGACTTTCTTCGAGAAAGTTTTTTATTATATCCAGCCTATTCTTTAGGATGGATCTTTTTACTTGGACTTTCTTCGAGATAGTTTCTAACTATCTCTGGCCTATTCCTTGGGACAGATCTTTGTCCCTAGACTTTTTTCGAGATAGTTTCTGAGTATCTCTTGACTATTCTTTGGGACGGATCTTTGTCCATGAACTTTTTTTTGAGATAGTTTTTTACTATCTCCGGACAATTCTTCAGGATGGACTTTGTCCTTGGACTTTGTTCGAGATAGTCTCTGACTATCTCTGGCCTATTCTTTGGGACGGATCTTTGTCCCTGGACTTTCTTCGAGATAGTTTCAGACTATCTCTGGACTAGTCTTCGGGACAGATCTTTATCCCTAGACTTTCTTCGAGATAATTTCTGACTATCTTTGGCCAATTCTTTGGGGCGGATCTTTGTCCCTGTACTTCCTTCGAAATAGTTTATTACTATTTCTGGCCAATTCTTTGGGACGGATCTTTGTCCCTGGTATTTCTTCGCAATAGTTTCTCACTATCTCTGCACTATTCTTCGGGACAGATCTTTGACCCTGGATTTTCTTCGAGATAGTTTCTGACTATCTCTGGACCAGTGTACGGGACAGATCTTTGTCCCTGGACTTTCTTCGAGATAGTTTTTGACAATTTCTGGACGGATCTTCGTCCCTCGGACTTTCTCCGAAATAGTTTTTTACTATTTCTGGCCAATTCTTTGGGACGGATCTTTGTCCCTGAACTTACTTCGAGATAGTTTTTAACTATCTTTGGCCTATTCTTTGGGACGGATCTTTGTCACTAGACTTTCTTCGAGATAGTTTCTGACTATCCCTTAACTATTCTTTTGGATGGATCTTTGTCCCTGAAATTTCTTCGAGATAGTTTCTGACAAATTCTGGACTATTCTTCGGGATGGATCTTTGTCCCTGGACTTTCTTCGAGAAAGTTTTTGATTATATCCAGCCTATTCTTTAGGATGGATCTTTTTACTTGGACTTTCTTCGAGATAGTTTCTAACTATCTCTGGCCTATTCCTTGGGACAGATCTTTGTCCCTAGACTTTCTTCGAGATAGTTTCTGACTATCTCTTGACTATTCTTTGGGACGGATCTTTGTCCCTGAACTTTTTTTCGAGATAGTTTTTGACTATCTCCGGACAATTCTTCGGGATGGACTTTATCCTTGGACTTTGTTCGAGATAGTCTCTAACTATCTTTTGCCTATTCTTTGGGACGGATCTTTGTCCCTGGACTTTCTTCAAGATAGTTTCAGACTATCTCTAGACTAGTCTTCGGGACAGATCTTTATCCCTGGACTTTCTTCGAGATAATTTCTGACTATCTTTGGCCAATTCTTTGGGACGGATCTTTGTCCCCGGACTTTCTTCGAAATAGTTTATTACTATTTCTGGCCATTTCTTTGGGACGGATCTTTGTCCCTTGTATTTCTTCGAGATAGTTTCTCACTATCTCTGCACTATTCTTCGGGACGGATCTTTGACCCTGGATTTTCTTCGAGATAGTTTCTGACTATCTCAGGACCAGTCTACGGGACAGATCTTTGTCCCTGGACTTTCTTCGAGATAGTTTCTGACAATTTCTGGACTATTCTTCGTGACGGATCTTTGTCCCTCGGACTTTCTTCGAAATAGTTTCTTACTATTTCTGGCCAATTCTTTGGGACGGATCTTTGTCCCTGAACTTACTTCGAGATAGTTTCTGACTATCTTTAGACTATTCATTGGGACAGATCTTTGTCCCTGGACGTTCTTCGAGATAGTTTCTGACAATCTCTGGACTATTCTTCGGGACGAATCTTTGTCCCTCGGACTTTCTTCGAGATAGTTTCTTACTATCTCTGGCCTATTCTTTGGGACGGATCTTTGTCCCTGGACTTTCTTCGAGATTGTTTCTGACTATCTCTGGACTAGTCTTCGGGACAGATCTTTGTCCCTAGACTTTCTTCGAGATAGTTTCTGACAATTTCTGGACTATTCTTCGGGACGGATCTTTGTCCCTCGTACTTTCTACGAAATAGTTTCTTACTATTTCTAGCCAATTCTTTGGGACAGATCTTTGTCCCTTAACGTTCTTCGAGATAGTTTCTGACCATCTTTGGACTATTCTTCGGGACAGATCTTTGTCCCTGGACTTTCTTCGAGATAGTTTCTGACAATTTCTGGACTATTCTTCTGGACGAATCTTTGTCCCTCGGACTTTCTTCGAGATAGTTTCTTACTATCTCTGGCCAATTCTTTGGGACGGATCTTTGTCCCTGAACTTTCTTCGAGATAGTTTTTGACTATCTCTGGACAATTATTCGGGATGGATCTTTGTCCCTGGACTTTCTCGAGAAAGTTTCTGACTATATCCGGCCTATTCTTTAGGACGGATCTTTGTCCCTGGACTTTTTTCGAGATTGTTTTTAACTATCTTTGGCCTATTATTTGGGACGGATCTTTGTCACTAGACTTTCTTCGAAATAGCTTCTGACTATACCTTAACTATTCTTTGGGATGGATCTTTGTCCCTGAAATTTCTTCGAGATAGTTTCTGATAATTTCTGGACTATTCTTCGGGATGGATCTTTGTCCCTCGGACTTTCTTCGAAAAAGTTTCTTACTATTTCTGGCCAATTCTTTGGGACTGCTCTTTGTCCCTGGACTTTCTTCGAGATAGTTTCTTACTTTCTTTGGCCTATTCTTTGGGACGGATCTTTGTCCCTGGACTTTCTTCGAGATAGTTTCTAACTATCTCTGGCCTATTCTTTGGGACAGATCTTTGGCCCTGGACTTTCTTCGAGATAGTTTCTTACTATCCCTTGACTATTCTTTGGGATGGATCTTTGTCCCTCAAATTTCTTCGAGATAGTTTCTGACAATTTCCGGACTATTCTTCGGGACGGATCTTCGTCCCTCGGACTTTCTCCGAAATAGTTTCTTACTATTTATGGCCAATTAGTTGGGACGAATCTTTGTCCCTGGACTTTCTTGGAGATAGTTTCTGACTATCTCTACACTACTTTTCGGGATGGATCTTTGTTGCTGGACTTTCTTCGAGATAGTTTCTGACTATCTTTGGCCTATTCTTTGGGACGGATCTTTGTCCCTAGACTTTCTTCGAGATAGTTTTTGACTACCTATGGACTATTCTTTGGGACAGATATTTGTCCCTGGATTTTCTTCGGGATAGTTTCTGACAATCTCTTGCCTCTTCTTTGGGATGGATCTTTGTCCCTGGACTTTCTTCGAGAAAGTTTATGACTATCTCCGGCCTATTCTTTAGGATGGATCTTTGTCCTTGGACTTTCTTCGAGATAGTTTCTAACTATCTCTGGCTTATTCCTTGGGACGGATCTTTGTCCCTTGACTTTCTTCAAGATAGTTTCTGACTATCTCTTGACTATTCTTTGGGATGGATCTTTGTCCCTGAACTTTTTTTCGAGATAGTTTTTTACTATCTCTGGACAATTCTTTGGGACGGACCTTTGTCCATGGACTTTGTTCGAGATAGTCTCTGACTATCTCTAGCCTATTCTTTGGGACGGATATTTGTCCCTTGACTTTCATCGAGATAGTTTCTAGCAATCTCTAGATTATTCTTTGGGACGGACTTTGTCCTTGGACTTTGTTCGAGATAGTCTCTGACTATCTCTGGCCTATTGTTTGGGATGGATCTTTGTCTCTAGACTTTCTTCGAGATAGTTTCTGACTATCTCTTGACTAGTCTTCGGGACAGATCTTTGTCCCTGGACTTTCTTCGAGATAATTTCTGACTATCTGTGCCCTATTCTTTGGGACAGATCTTTTTCCCCGGACTTTCTATGAGATAGTTTATGACTATCTCTGGACTATTCTTCGGGACGAATGTTTGTCCCTCGGACTTTCATCGAAATAGTTTATTACTATTTCTGGCCAATTCTTTGGGACGAATCTTTGTCCCTGGGATTTCTTCGAGATAGTTTCCCACTGTGAAATCCAATCCAGTCATCCATAATATCAAATAAATCTTTTTCGTCTTTGGTAAATTTACCAACGGCTATAGTCATAGTGATCCTCCTATTCAACTACAAAAGCAAAAAAGAAAAGATGAAAATAAAAATGAATTGAAGTTTACAGAATAAATCAGTGGGAGAGAAGGAATGTCATAATTGGGTTTTTGAATAAGACGGCCATCTAGGGTGTTAATTTACCTACCAAAATATCACCTGTTTCTACCCTGAACAAAAAAAAACAGCTTAAGCAATGAATTTGCTAATAGAATTGTTGTTGTTCAACAAAAAATATATACATATTTAAGGATCTTGACTCAGCATTCGTCTCTGCACTATTCTTCGGGACGGATCTTTGACCATGGATTTTCTTCGAGATAGTTTCTGAATATCTCTGGACTAGTCTACGGGACAGATTTTTGTCCCTGGACTTTCTTCGAGATAGTTTCTGACAATTTTTGGACTATTCTTCGCGACGGATCTTTGTCCCTCGGACTTTCTTCGAAATAGTTTCTTACTATTTCTGGCCCATTCTTTGAGACGGATCTTTTTTTTTTTTTTGGTGAAATGTGAATATTATTATTAGTAACCAAAAACAATCGAGGGGACGGAAACCCCTTACATGATCAATTTCTCTAACCAGAGTCTATCCTTTTGATGGATAGCTCCTTTACAACAAGTATCGATCTTAATTTTCATATCATTTTTAATACATATCATCACCTGCTGAGGTCTCAGTAAGCTATTTTCAGCTCTAGCACGATTCCTTTGTATCCATATATAGTAAATCGTAGCATTAATCACGCCGTTTAGCACCCCTCTCCTAAGCTTGGATCCTCTTCTAGCCAATCTCCATGTGTTGACATTAGAGATAGGGATAGAAGTACCGACCCAATTGCTCACCAGTGACAGAACCTGACTGCTGTACGGACAGATAAAAAAAAGATGGCCCGCGTCTTCGTCGGCCGATCCGCAGATACAGCAATCTGTATCGGAGACGACTCCATAGGCATATAATTTTTTCTTCGTCTTGAAAGCATCATGTTGATACATCCAATTAATAAGCTTGTGTTTGGGAACCGTCCAATCATTCCAGATTAAGTGGCTCCAACTCACGGTTGGACTGACCTCTCTAATCCAATCGTAACCCGATTTAATGCTATACTGATGACCAGAAATGGACCAAACCTGAGACGCGTAGGCTGGACGAAGGCCATCACGCACCTTACAGATCTTCTTCCAGGTCCACGGGCTTTCCTGTGGCGGATTATACTCCAACCACTCAATCCCCTTAAGATAAATCTGGTTAACCCATTGAACCCATAGAGTATCGGCTTTAACGTAAACCCACCACGCAAGTTTACCAATTGCTGCCTTGTTCCAAATGGAATCGTTTTTAATGCCAAGCCCGCCTTCTTTGAAAGGCTTACAAATCTTCTCCCACGCAATCGGGGGTGCTCGTTTGTAATCAGTCCCTCCTTCCCAGAGAAAGTTTCGGCAGAGGCCTTCAATATTGTGTATAACAGCAGTAGGAAGAATAAAAATCGATGCCCAGTAGTTATGTAGTGTTTTTAGCACCGACTTGATTAGGACCAATCTACCTGAATAGGACAATTTCCTAGTCCCCAATGCTCTGATTCGTTCCATAATTCTTGTGATCAATGGGTTACAATCTTAGGCATTGAGCTTTGTTGGTTTAATGGGTACACCCAGGTACCTGAAAGGCATACTACCTTCAATGCATCCCGAAATATCAGCTATGTCCGCCCGAATATGGTCAGGGACGCCATTGAAGTAGACATTAGATTTACCTAGGCTCATCTTGAGACCTGAAGCATGGGAGAACGTGGAGAAGGTCCTAAGAAGGACCATAATAGAATCAGGGTCTCCTCTCGAGAACAGCAGAAGATCATCGGCAAACATAAGGCTAGACAGTCTCATGTTACCGCACAGAGGGTGAAACTTGAAATTTACTTGCTTAGTAGTAGTGTGAAGTAGCCTCGTAAGATATTCCATACAAATCGTAAATAATAAGGGAGAAAGGGGATCCCCTTGTCTTAGTCCCCTCTTGCCCTTAAAAAAACCGAAAGTATCTCCGTTCAGGCTCAGAGAAAAGGAAGCTGATGTAACACACTCCATAATTAGCTTAGTGAAGCCTGTCGGGAAATTCATAGCTTGCATCATCTGGTTGAGAAAGTCCCATTCAATAGTATCATAGGCCTTTTGGAGATCAATTTTGAAGATACATCGAGGGGACACAGTTTTCCTGTTATACAGCTTAATCAGGTCTTGACAAATAAGTATGTTCTCCTTGATACTTCGACCTTGTATAAAGCCTCCTTGCGTCTTAGAGATAATGTCAGGTAAGACTGTCGCCAATCTGCTACAAAGGATTTTAGAAAGTACCTTATAGACCATATTGCAGCATGATATCGGCCTAAATTGCTGAACAGTTTCCGGCTTAGGAATCTTTGGTATAAGTGTAACAGTAGTTGCATTCACTTGCTTAAGGAGTTTCCCGTTTCTGAAAAATTCATGTATGGCTTCGCAAACATCCTGTCCAACGATATCCCAGTTCGATTTGAAAAATAAACTCGAGAATCCATCCGGCCCCAGAGCCTTGTAATTAGGAATGCTAAAGAAGGTTTTTTTATTTCATCATCAGTGACCGGTTTCGTGAGCCAATCAACATGAAAAGACGTACATGTCGGACCTTCCTGAACAATTTTCATAATGACAGGCTGTGTATTTCTACTAGAACCCAGCAATTCCTCATAGAACTCCAGAAAAGTTGTTTGAATTCCCTCTTTATCCGTGCGTAATATACCATCAGAGCCTTTAATCAGTGTGACAGTATTATGCGCCCTCCTTGCACGAATAACACCATGGAAGTACTTTGTATTCGCATCCCCGTCCTTCATCCAGTGAGCCTTAGCTTTTTGTCTCAAGAAGTTGTATTCCATATTCTCCAGGTTCGTGCAAGTATTGTTAGCATCATATTCTTGTTGAATAAGCGCCTGATTACCAGGTTGAACAATGAGACGGATCTTTGTCCCTGGACTTTCTTCGAGATAGTTTCTGACTATCTCTGGACTAGTCTTCGGGACAAATCTTTGTCGCTAGACTTTCTTCGAGATAGTTTCTGACAATTTCTGGACTATTCTTCAGGACGGATCTTTGTCCCTCGGACTTTCTTCGAAATAGTTTCTTACTATTTCTGGCCAAATCTTTGGGACGGATCTTTGTCCCTCAACTTTCTTCGAGATAGTTTCTGACTATCTTTGGACTATTCTTCGGGACAGATCTTTGTCCCTGGATTTTCTTCGAGATAGTTTCTTACAATTTCTGGACTATTCTTCGGGACGAATCTTTGTCCCTCGGACTTTCTTCGAGATAGTTTCTTACTATCTCTGGCCAATTCTTTGGGACGGATCTTTCTCCCTGAACTTTCTTCGAGATAGTTTTTGACTATCTCTGGACTATTATTCGGGACGGATCTTTGTCCATGGATTTTCTTCGAGAAAGTTTCTGACTATCTCCGGCCTATTCTTTAGGACGGATCTTTGTCCCTGGACTTTTTTGGAGATTGTTTCTAACTATCTCTTGCCTATTCTTTGGGACGGATCTTTGTCACTAGACTTTCTTCGAGATAGTTTCTGACTATCCCTTGACTATCCTTTGGGATAGATCTTTGTCCCTGAAATTTCTTCGAGATAGGTTCTGACAATTTCTGGACTATTCTTCGTGATGGATATTTGTCCCTCGGACTTTCTCCGAAATAGTTTCTTACTATTTATGGCCAATTCTTTGGGACGAATCTTTGTCCCTGCACTTTCTTCGAGATAGTTTCTGACTATCTCTACACAATTTTTCGGGATGGATCTTTGTTGCTGGACTTTCTTCGAGATAGTTTCTGACTATCTTTGGCCTATTCTTAGAGATAGTTTTTGACAGCCGATGGACTATTCTTCGGGACTTTGTCGCTGGACTTTCTGAGAGATAGTTTCTGACTATCTGTGGCCTATTCTTTGGGACGGATCTTTGTCCCTAGATTTTCTTCGAGATAGTTTCTAACAATCTCTGGCCTATTCTTTGGGATGGATCTTTGTCCCTGGACTTTCTTCGAGATAGTTTTTGAATATATCCGGACAATTCTTCGGGACGGACCATTGTCCATGGACTTTCTGTGAGATAGTTTCTGACTATCTCTAGATTATTCTTTGGGACGGACTTTGTCCATGGACTTTGGTCGAGATAGTCTTTGACTATCTCTGGCCTATTCTTTGGGACGGATCTTTGTCTCTGGATTTTCTTCGAGATAGTTTCTGACTATCTCTGGACTAGTCTTCGGGACAGATCTTTGGCCCTGGACTTTCTTCGAGATAGTTTCTGACAATTTCTGGACTATTCTTCAGGATGGATCTTTGTCCCTCGGACATTCTTCGAAATAGATTCTTACTATTTCTTACCAATTCTTTGGGACGGATCTTTGTCCCTGAACTTTCTTCGAGATAGTTTCTGACTATCTTTGGACTATTCTTCGGGACAGATCTTTGTCCCTCGACTTTCTTCGAGATAGTTTCTGACAATTTCTTGACTATTCTTCGGGACGAATATTTGTCCCTCAGACTTTCTTCGAGATAGTTTCTTACTATCTCTGGGTTATTCTTTGGGGTGGATCTTTGTCCCTGAACTTTCTTCGAGATAGTTTTTGACTATCTCTGGACTATTATTCGGGACGGATCTTTGTCCTTGGACTTTCTTCGAGAAAGTTTCTGACTATCTCCGGCTTATTCTTTAGGATGGATCTTTGTCCCTGGACTTTCTTCGAGATAGTTTCTAACTATCTCTGGCCTATTCTTTGGGACGGATCTTTGGCCCTAGACTTTCTTCGAGATAGTTTCTTACCATCCCTTGACTATTCTTTGGGATGGATCTTTGTCCCTGAAATTTCTTCGAGATAGTTTCTGACAATTTCTGGACTATTCTTCGGGACGGATCTTCGTCCCTCGGACTTTCTCCGAAATAGTTTCTTACTATTTATGGCCAATTCTTTGGGACGAATCTTTGTCCCTGGACTTTCTTCGAGATAGTTTCTGACTATCTCTACACTATTTTTCGGGATGGATCTTTGTTGCTGGACTTTCTTCGAGATAGTTTCTGACTATCTTTGGCCTATTCTTTGGGACGGATCTTTGTTCCTAGACTTTCTTCGAGATAGTTTTTCACTACCTATGGACTATTCTTTGGGACAGGTATTTGTCCCTGGATTTTCTACGGGATAGTTTCTGACAATCTCTGTCCTATTCTTTGGGATGGATCTTTGTCCCTGGACTTTCTTCGAGATTGTTTTTGAATATCTCTGGACAATTCTTCGAGACGGACCTTTGTCCATGGACTTTCTTCGAGATAGTTTCTGACTATCTCTAGATTATTCTTTGGGACGGACTTTGTCCATGGACTTTGTTCGAGATAGTCTTTGACTATCTCTGGCCTATTCTTTGGGACGGATCTTGGTCCCTGGATTTTCTTCGAGAAAGTTTCTGACTATCTCCGGCTTATTCTTTAGGATGGATCTTTGTCCCTGGACTTTCTTCGAGATAGTTTCTAACTATCTCTGGCCTATTCTTTGGGACGGATCTTTGGCCCTAGACTTTCTTCGAGATAGTTTCTTACTATCCCTTGACTATTCTTTGGGATGGATCTTTGTCCCTGAAATTTCTTCGAGATAGTTTCTGACAATTTCTGGACTATTCTTCGGGATGGATCTTCGTCCCTCGGACTTTCTCCGAAATAGTTTCTTACTATTTATGGCCAATTCTTTGGGACGAATCTTTCTCCCTGGACTTTCTTCGAGATAGTTTCTGACTATCTCTACACTATTTTTCGGGATGGATCTTTGTCCCTGGACTTTCTTCGAGATAGTTTCTGACTATCTCTAGATTATTCTTTGGGAGGGACTTTAACCATGGACTTTGTTCGAGATTGACTAACTCTGGCCTATTCTTTGGGACGGATATTTGTCCCTGGATTTTCTTCGAGATAGTTTCCGACTATCTCTGGACTAGTCTTCGGGACAGATCTTTGTGATAAGTGTAGTTTGTAGTGCCTATTTTGTAGTGTTTTGGTCCCATTTTTCTTGTAGAATCGCTCCTTGGGAGCGGTTTAGGGGCTTCTTATGCTTCCTTTAGTTCGTTTCAGGTTCCTGAGACCGATTTGGAAGAGTTGGAGCGATTCCGACTCGATACATACACATTTTGGAGCCAACGGAATAAAGGAACGATCACTCGATGCCTTGGAGTCGACCCCGAGACCTTGGGACCCAATCCCGAGCCTCTTAGACTCGATCCCGAGACCCGAGATTCGGTGAGAAGCCCATGAGAAGCAAGGAGGGACCATAGAGAGCATATTGGAGGCCTACAGAGCCTTCCCGACCGAGACCAAGTGCCATCTCGGTCGGGAAGAGGTACACGTTTAAGGAGGTTGCTGTGAAGAGCCGTCTCGGCCGAGACCAACCTTGTCTCGGTCGTGACCACCCCTTCCCGACCGGGACCACCCCGTCTCGGCCGGGACGGGCCTGCTGCAGCTCCGCCTTGTTTTCTTTCTTCTCCCTTCCATTTGTAACCCTATATATACCCTTCCCTTGTTATGTAAAGCACATGCCTTTCATATTACACTAAACCCTAGACTACTTTAGGTTAGATTAGATTAGATTAGTGTAGATTAGTCGGTAATTAGTAGTTAATCCTAGTTTAGGCTTGTATTAAGGGAATTCTTCAAGATCCATCCAATATTGACAACCTTGGGTGTTTGTTTTGGGTTTTCTTCATTAATGCAAGTTTTGTTCTTTCTTCTTCACTAGTATGGTATTCTCCTCTTCCTTTTTCTCTTAATCTTTATTTATGTTATTCAAGTTTCAATCTTTAGCTCTAGATTATTGTTTGTTCTTGTTCTTGTCAGTTTGATTGATTTTTTTTATGTTTGTTTTGGTTGTTATGTTGATTCCTCTTGTTTTTGTTAGTTGTAGTTGGATTATGTTAGAGTAGTGTTCTTGCTAGGGTTAGTAGGGTGATTAGGGTGTTAATTGGGTGATTAAGATTTGGGTTTCCTCTTGGTTTGGTGCACGTCACATGTTTGTTGAAATGCTTGAATGACTAAGTAGTTGCGAATGCTTGTTCTTCTTGCCTTTCTCTTGTGGGTGTTAGTTTGTTGTGGGTTCGGTTCCCTCACTAAGTTTCAAGAGCCCGGTGAGGACGACCCCTAGGTTGGTCTAAGTAGCGAGAGCCCGAATGCGACCTAGGCCACCATAGCGCGCTAGAACCCCGTTTGTCATGTGTGTCGCCGAGATGGGTTCTAGGTGGAACCTCTAGGTGGATTTAAGTTGCGAGAGCCCGGACCAACCTAGATCACCCTACTACCTCCTTCACTCTAATTCTACCTTGACCATTCCGTTACCCCTTTGACCCCGACCTAATCCTAGCCCGTTTTCCTTGTTTGCTTTCTCCTTAGCCTTAGTCTTAGTCTAGCTTTCTCCCCTTCTATCATTCTCTAGTTTAGCTTAGCTCATTGACTTAGTCTCGTATTTAGGCGACCTAAGTCTAGGCTATACATTACCGTCCCCGTGGATTCGACCCGACTTGCCCTATCTACCGTAGGAATAGCCGGTTTATTATTGACGGTTGGGATTCCACGACAAATCCCTCCCATCAATTTGGCGCCGTTGCCGGGGACGGTGCTAGTTCAGACTTTGTTTTCCTATTTGCTTGACTTTGTGTTTGTGTTTGTGTTTGTGTTTTTCTTTTTTCTTTTTGTTACCTTGCTTCTTGTGTGTGTGAGGTTTATTTCTCTCTTGTCTAGTGCCCAAAAAGCACTAGGCTTCTCACGTTTGTTCTTAGTCTATAGTTTGTGCTTAGAGGTGGTGACTATCTTCTTCACGCAACTTAGAGCCGCTTAAACGGACGGTTGCTAGAATGAGTGGTTTCCAGCCGGGTATGGACTACGATTTTCGAGCGAGCATGGGGTTTGATCTAAACTCCACATACTCGGGAGCCGATATGAGCTACCCCTCTTCTTCTATGAACCAAAGCTATGACATGATGACTCCTAATTACTATCAAGCTTCTTGTGGGGATCAAGACTTTAGTGGGTATGAACTTCAAGGTTATGAAAACGGCTACCAACAAGTGAATGACTATCAATCCTACGATCATGGTGACTATTACTCGAGTTATGAATGTGAAACCACCATGTTCGATCAAGATTCACCTTATGGAAGTCAATACCCCCAATACCCACAATATTACCCTCCACCCCAACCACAATATAAACCCCATGACCCACAATACTACCAATCACCCCAACCTTGCTACCAACAATATGATGCCCCACTCCATGGGTATCATCAAGATTTTCAAGGAGCTTTACAAGACTCCAATGACCACCAATCGCTAAACTTGGAGTTGCATCAATCGATTCTTCAAATGCAAAAAGACCGACAAGAAATGGCCATCCAAACGAAAAAGAATTATGAACTCTTGGCCAAGCTCCAAAGGGAAATTGAAGAACTTCAATCGTCTACCCAAAAAGAGACGAATGAGGATGTGACCCTTGGTGAAGGCATTCTTGGTGAGGAATTGGAGGAGGATAGTGAGTTGGATGGGTTGGTGGAATTTGTGAGGATGTTGGGTGAAATTGTTAGCCTCGAGTTGCCTTTGTGCGATAATTTGGACAAGCATCAAGAGCCCCTTGCTAGTACACCGAGAGATGACTTGGAAGAGATTGAAACCGCCGGTAGAAGTTTCGATTCTCTTCTCCAAGATGATGTGGGGCCAAATGATGAAGATGGGGAACCACAACTTGAGGAAAGTGTGGAGGTGTGCAACGAGGAAGTGAGGCCAAAACCGCTTTTTGTCCCTCGTTTCATGGAGATGAAGCTTCCTTGTGATTGGAGGCAATGCTTAGGGAGGAAGAGGTCAGTTAAGCTCGTAGGATGGATAGACCCCGGAGACAACTTTGATGATGACGTTGGGTCTTTTGATTCCTACTTCCTGCCTCCACCTTGGAGGCCGTGGAGGTTGGCTAGGCTCAAGCGCTTCTTGGGCCTTCATTATGATGTCGGTAGCGCGTTCGACTTGCTCCTCCATGCCCTTGAGGGCTACGGTTGAAGGAGAGTCCACCATCCTAGGTTTGACGGAGTTCCTAAAGAACCGTCATGTTGTATATTCCCCTCTCCTCTTCTTTAGAGTACTTGTGCTTGTATTTGTGTGTTTTATCTCTTGATTTTGTTAGTTTTGTGATATTCTTGTAATATTGGATCGTTGATGAGCGTTGTGAGGGAGAGAATTTGATGTTTTGTTTGAGTTTATTGTGATAGGTGAAGTTAAGATGACTCCTAGAAAGGAGTGGTTAGTGATAGAGCTTGGATCGTGAGTGAGGGAGTCGGTTTTTGGGGTCATGGGAGTCATGAAGACTCTTCCCGACCGGGAAGAGTGTGTCGTCCTGACCGGTATGGGGCCGTCCCGATCGGGATGAGGGTGCCAAAAATCGAGTCCACTGGAGTGTCATCCCGATCGGGAAGGAGGCTTCCCGACCGGGAAGGGTTTATCAACCCGACCGGGATCATCCATCTCGACCGGGATGATCCCCTACTCCTTTTTGGTGCTTCTTCTTCGACATTAAAGCCCACCCAACCATTGTATACCCCCACCTAACCTCCCTACCTTCCTTTCTCATATCATACCACCCATGTACCTCATTTACATACCTTAACCTCATTTCCTCCTCACTTTAGACCGATATTCACATCAAATCCCACCCCCTCGCACCATTACTACCTCTACCATGCGGTTTTATCAAGCTTGAAGAAGGATGGCAACGGAGAAGACAAGCTACGTGCCTATAGCGATCATTGAAGGCGATGGAGTTCGTGAGTTGCTAGCATGTTGGTAAAGCAACTTTCTTTACTTTTCCGTCTTTTGTTGCTTGTTGCCCTTTGTTTGCCCCCTTCCCCTTGAGTCATGGTATCTTAGTGGCCTTCGAGGCCTCGGTAGTGGTTCCTCCCGACTCCCGATGATGTGATTACGTCGAGAGTCAATCGATTAATCCAAATTTTACAAGATTTTCACTTTCTTTTTGAAGATTTAGTCGGATTTAGGCGGAATCCGGGCTAGGTGACTTGATTACACCTAGCCCTCCCCTCCCATTTTCTTTTATTTCCTTCCTTTTATTTTTTCCCCCATCCATATCTTTTTCTCGTCTCGGCCCATGGTGACTTGACTACACCCCGGCCGGACACATTCTACCATTTCTTCACTTTTATCTTTGATTTTTAGCCTTATTTTCGTAGTTTCTTTTCTTTTTCTTTTTCTTTTGTCTCTCCGCACACTACGGTCGAGCATGAGGACATTGCTCGGATTAAGTGTGGGGGAGCGATATTCTATCGTAGTTAGTTTCATTTTCGTAGTTTTTCGAAAAAAATCTTTAAAAGCCATAAAAATTTGAAAATTTTCACAAAAATCAAAAAGATTTTATTTTGTGTCTTTTCCTTTTTGTGTCGTTGTGTTGTGTTTTTGTTTTGTTGTGCGTGTTTTGCCTCCCTTTTCCTTTTAGGTTGCTTGATCACCGTTAGTGTTGGAAAGCTTTGAAGACATCCGGTAACATCTTTATCCCTTTTTCCCTCTTTATTTCTTGTGAAGTTTGGAGAAGGTTGTGACGATGTGTGCTCGGGTGGAGCTTGTACATATTGATGGATGATTTGGTGACTTGTATGGAATATCGGGGTGGTGTTTGTTCCCTTGTGTGTTTGTTTTATTTTGTTTTGCTTTGTTGTCTTTTGTATCTTTTTCTTTCGTTTTCACCTTGTCTTCGCTTTGTGTTGTGTTAGTAGTGTCTTGTGTGTGTAAATGTTTTTTTCGAAAACCCGGTTTAGAGGCTAGTGTGCGAGTGTTTAATTTCCCTTCCTAGTAGTGTAAATCGAGTCTTCGACTTTACCCTAGTAGAATGACCCTAAATCAATGAATTCGTTGGTCTTTTACCTTGAGTCCACCTAGCTTACTAGGGATTTACTACGGGATTTGCATTTTGACCATTATGACCACCCACGGTGTGAAAAGGCCTTGGTTACCGAGTCCCGTCCCTTAGGTGACCGTTTTTAGGATCGTTCGATTAGTCCAAGTTTCCCCCTTTTTGTGGGTTTAAAGGGAAATCGCGACCCCCGACTCACCCATTCCCCTACCTCCTACACATATCCACACAATAAATCGCAATTTGTTGAATTCTCTCTTTCTTGTTACACAAAGAAATGCCAAAAAGCCAAATCATGCCAAAAAGGACAAAGAAAAGAAAGAAAAGATTGAAGAAAAAGAAAAGGCACAAAAGCCAAAAAGAAAATAGAAAAGAAGAAAAAGAAATGGCATGGCAACAAACAAAGCAAAAATGCAAACAAAAGAGAAAATGCCAAAAAGAAAATCGTCTCACAAAAAGAAATCCCCACAAAAATAAGCCTTTTTCCGACTTTTGCCGTGAAGAGCCTACCAAAGGACCGAGTCCCGAGGAAGGATGATAGCGGCATTAGTCGGTCTTCCCTCATTTTGCATGTTTTCCACCTTTTTACTTGGACTAGTTAGGCGGTTTTTGACACGGGACGACCCTCTTGGCTCACGCTAAAGGGGGCGGGGTCTCACTTACCTACAGTGTCGACTAACACCGTGGTTCTTCACTTTTCCACTCCGTCGATCGTCCCGTAGTACGTTTTTAGAAAGTTAGGAGGACCTAGGTAAGTTACCAACGTTTTTATTGCTTGATCGTCATACTATTAGGGTTTAGTTCACCTTGGTTTGTATTGCTAGCTTGGGAACGTTGTCACTTACCTCGAGTCCTAAACCGGTGTTTCATTCACCGCTTTTAGAGGGAAGCGGTATTTCTTTTGTTTTGGGTGCAACCGTCTAAGTGTTTGTTTGTGTGTTTGTTTGTGTGTTTTGTGTCCGGTTGCATCCACAGTTTTGTCGCAAGACCCCACTTGCCTTGCGGGGTGCACTTTTCCTCTAAGTGCACTCGCGTGAGTTGAAGGGGCGTAGGGTGCGCTAATACCCATTCGGCTAGTATAATAGTTAGTATGTGCTTACTCGAGGGCGAGTAAGGGTTAAGTGTGGGGGAGTTGATAAGTGTAGTTTGTAGTGCCTATTTTGTAGTGTTTTGGTCCCATTTTCATTGTAGAATCGCTCCTTGGGAGCGGTTTAGGGGCTTCTTATGCTTCCTTTAGTTCGTTTCAGGTTCCCGAGACCGATTTGGAAGAGTTGGAGCGATTCCGACTCGATACATACACATTTTGGAGCCAACGGAGTAAAGGAACGATCACTCGATGCCTTGGAGTCGACCCCGAGACCTTGGGACCCAATCCCGAGCCTCTTAGACTCGATCCCGAGACCCGATATTCGGTGAGAAGCCCATGAGAAGCAAGGAGGGACCATAGAGAGCATATTGGAGGCCTACAGAGCCTTCCCGACCGAGACCAAGTGCCATCTCGGTCGGGAAGAGGTGCACGTTTAAGGAGGTTGATGTGAAGAGCCGTCTCGGCCGAGACCAACCTTGTCTCGGTCGGGACCACCCCTTCCCGACCAGGACCACCCCGTCTCGGCCGGGACGGGCCTGCTGCAGCTCCGCCTTGTTTTCTTTCTTCTCCCTTCCACTTGTAACCCTATATATACCCTTCCCTTGTTATGTAAAGCACATGCCTTTCATATTACACTAAACCCTAGACTAATTTAGGTTAGATTAGATTAGATTAGTGTAGATTAGTCGGTAATTAGTAGTTAATCCTAGTTTAGCCTTGTATTAAAGGAATTCTTCAAGATCCATCCAATATTGACAACCTTGGGTGTTTGTTTTGGGTTTGCTTCATTAATGCAAGTTTTGTTCTTTCTTCTTCACTAGTATGGTATTCTCCTCTTCCTTTTTCTCTTAATCTTTATTTATGTTATTCAAGTTTCAATCTTTAGCTCTAGATTATTGTTTGTTCTTGTTCTTGTTAGTTTGATTGATTTTGTTTATGTTTGTTTTGGTTGTTATGTTGATTCCTCTTGTTCTTGTTAGTTTTAGTTGGATTATGTTAGAGTAGTGTTCTTGCTAGGGTTAATAGGGTGATTAGGGTGTTAATTGGGTGATTAAGGATTGTTAGAGATGTTGGTGGAAGATTTGGGTTTCCACTTGGTTTGGTGCACATCACATGTTTGATGAAATGCTTGAATGACTAAGTAGTTGCGAATGCTTGTTCTTCTTGCCTTTCTCTTGTGGGTGTTAGTTTGTTGTGGGTTCGGTTCCCTCACTAAGTTGCAAGATCCCGGTGAGGACGACCCCTAGGTCGGTCTAAGTAGCGAGAGCCCGGATGCGACCTAGGCCACCATAGCGCGCTAGAACCCCGTTTGTCATGTGTGTCGCCGAGATGGGTTCTAGGTGGAACCTCTAGGTGGGTCTATGTTGCGAGAGCCCAGACCAACCTAGATCACCCTACTACCTCCTTCACTCTAATTCTACCTTGACCATTCCGTTACCCTTTTGACCCCGACCTAATCCTAGCCCGTTTTCCTTGTTTGCTTTCTCCTTAGCCTTAGTCTTAGTCTAGCTTTCTCCCCTTCTACCATTCTCTAGTTTAGCTTAGCTCATTGACTTAGTCTCGTATTTAGGCGACCTAAGTCTAGGCTATACATTACCGTCCCCGTGGATTCGACCCGACTTGCCCTATCTACCGTAGGAATAGCCGGTTTATTATTGACGGTTGGGATTCCACGACAAATCCCTCCCATCAATTTGGCGCCGTTGCCGGGGACGGTGCTAGTTTAGACTTTGTTTTCCTATTTGCTTGACTTTGTCTTTGTGTTTGTGTTTTTCTTTTTTCTTTTTGTTACCTTGCTTCTTGTGTGTGTGAGGTTTATTTCTCTCTTATCTAGTGCCCAAAAAGCACTAGGCTTCTCACGTTTGTTCTTAGTCTACAGTTTGTGCTTAGAGGTGGTGACTATCTTCTTCTCGCAACTTAGAGCCGCTTAAACGGACGGTTGCTAGAATGAGTGGTTTCCAACCGGGTATGGACTACGATTTTCGAGCGAGCATGGGGTTTGATCTAAACTCCACATACTCGGGAGCCGATATGAGCTACCCCTCTTCTTCTATGAACCAAAGCTATAACATGATGACTCCTAATTACTATCAAGCTTCTTGTGGGGATCAAGACTCTAGTGGGTATGAACTTCAAGGTTATGAAAACGGCTACCAACAAGTGAATGACTATCAATCCTACGATCATGGTGACTATTACTCGAGTTATGAATGTGAAACCACCATGTTCGATCAAGATTCACCTTATGGAAGCCAATACCCCCAATACCCACAATATTACCCTCCACCCCAACCACAATATGAACCCCATGACCCACAATACTACCAATCACCCCAACCTTGCTACCAACAATATGATGCCCCACTCCATGGGTATCATCAAGATTTTCAAGGAGCTTTACAAGACTCCAATGACCACCAATCGCTAAACTTGGAGTTGCATCAATCGATTCTTCAAATGCAAAAAGACCGACAAGAAATTGCCATCCAAACGAAAAAGAATTATGAACTCCTGGCCAAGCTCCAAAGGGAAATTGAAGAACTTCAATCGTCTACCCAAAAAGAGACGAATGAGGATGTGACCCTTGGTGAAGGCATTCTTGGTGAGGAATTGGAGGAGGATAGTGAGTTGGATGGGTTGGTGGAATTTGTGAGGATGTTGGGTGAAATTGTTAGCCTCGAGTTGCCTTTGTGCGATAATTTGGACAAGCATCAAGAGCTCCTTGCTAGTACACCGAGAGATGACTTGGAAGAGATTGAAACCGCCGGTAGAAGTTTCGATTCTCTTCTCCAAGATGATGTGGGGCCAAATGATGAAGATGGGGAACCACAACTTGAGGAAAGTGTGGAGGTGTGCAACGAGGAAGTGAGGCCAAAACCGCTTTTTGTCCCTCGTTTCTTGGAGATGAAGCTTACTTGTGATTGGAGCCAATGCTTAGGGAGGAAGAGGTCGGTTAAGCTCGTAGGATGGATAAACCCCGGAGACAACTTTGATGATGACTTTGGGTCTTTTGATTCCTACTTCTTGCCTCCACCTTGGAGGTCGTGGAGGTTGGCTAGGCTCGAGCGCTTCTTGGGCCTTCATTATGATGTCGGTAGCGCGTTCGACTTGCTCCTCCATGCCCTTGAGGGCTACGGTTGAAGGAGAGTCCACCATCCTAGGTTTGACGGAGTTCCTAAAGAACCGTCATGTTGTATATTCCCCTCTCCTCTTCTTTAGAGTACTTGTGCTTGTATTTGTGTGTTTTATCTCTTGATTTTGTTAGTTTTGTGATATTCTTGTAATATTGGATCGTTGATGAGCATTGTGAGGGAGATAATTTGATGTTTTGTTTGAGTTTATTGTGATAGGTGAAGTGAAGATGACTCCTAGAAAGGAGTGGTTAGTGATAGAGCTTGGATCGTGAGTGAGGGAGTCGGTTTTTGGGGTCATGGGAGTCATGAAGACTCTTCCCGACCGGGAAGAGTGTGTCGTCCCGACCGGTATGGGGCCGTCCCGATCGGGATGAGGGTGCCGAAAATCGAGTGCACTGGAGTGTCATCCCGATCGGGAAGGAGGCTTCCCGACCGGGAAGGGTTTATCAACCCGACCGGGATCATCCATCTCGACCGGGATGATCCCCTACTCCTTTTTGGTGCTTCTTCTTCGACATTAAAGCCCACCCAACCATTGTATACCCCCACCTAACCTCCCTACCTTCCTTTCTCATATCATACCACCCATGTACCTCATTTACATACCTTAACCTCATTTCCTCCTCACTTTAGACCGATATTCACATCAAATCCCACCCCCTCGCACCATTACTACCTCTACCATGCGGTTTTATCAAGCTTGAAGAAGGATGGCAACGAAGAAGACAAGCTACGTGCCTATAGCGATCATTGAAGGCGATGGAGTTCGTGAGTTGCTAGCATGTTGGTAAAGCAACTTTCTTTACTTTTCCGTCTTTTGTTGCTTGTTGCCCTTTGTTTGCCCCCTTCCCCTTGAGTCATGGTATCTTAGTGGCCTTCGAGGCCTCGGTAGTGGTTCCTCCCGACTCCCGATGATGTGATTACGTCGAGAGTCAATCGATTAATCCAAATTTTACAAGATTTTCACTTTCTTTTTGAGGATTTAGTCGGATTTAGGCGGAATCCGGGCTAGGTGACTTGATTACACCTAGCCCTCCCCTCCCATTTTCTTTTATTTCCTTCCTTTTATTTTTTCCCCCATCCATATCTTTTTCTCGTCTCGGCCCATGGTGACTTGACTACACCCCGGCCGGACACATTCTACCATTTCTTCACTTTTATCTTTGATTTTTAGCTTTATTTTCGTAGTTTCTTTTCTTTTTCTTTTTCTTTTGTCTCTCCGCACACTACGGTCGAGCATGAGGACATTGCTCGGATTATGTGTGGGGGAGCGATATTCTATCGTAGTTAGTTTCATTTTCGTAGTTTTTCGAAAAAAATCTTTAAAAGCCATAAAAATTTGAAAATTTTCACAAAAACCAAAAAGATTTTATTTTGTGTCTTTTCCTTTTTGTGTCGTTGTGTTGTGTTTTTGTTTTGTTGTGCGTGTTTTGCCTCCCTTTTCCTTTTAGGTTGCTTGATCACCGTTAGTGTTGGAAAGCTTTGAAGACATCCGGTAACATCTTTATCCCTTTTTCCCTCTTTATTTCTTGTGAAGTTTGGAGAAGGTTGTGACGAGGTGTGCTCGGGTGGAGCTTGTAGATATTGATGGATGATTTGGTGACTTGTATGGAATATCGGGGTGGTGTTTGTTCCCTTGTGTGTTTGTTTTATTTTGTTTTGCTTTGTTGTCTTTTGTATCTTTTTCATTCGTTTTCACCTTGTCTTCGCTTTGTGTTGTGTTAGTTGTGTCTTGTGTGTGTAAATGTTTTTTTCGAAAACCCGGTTTAGAGGCTAGTGTGCGAGTGTTTACTTTCCCTTCCTAGTAGTGTAAATCGAGTCTTGGACTTTACCCTAGTAGAATGACCCTAAATCAATGAATTCGTTGGTCTTTTACCTTGAGTCCACCTAGCTTACTAGGGATTTACTACGGGATTTGCATTTTGACCATTATGACCACCCACGGTGTGAAAAGACCTTGGTTACTGAGTCCCGTCTCTTAAGTGACCGTGTTTAGGATCGTTCGATTAGTCCAAGTTTCCCCCTTTTTGTGGGTTTAAAGGGAAATCGTGACCCCCGACTCACCCATTCCCCTACCTCCTACACATATCCACACAATAAATCGCAATTTGTTGAATTCTCTCTTTCTTGTTACACAAAGAAATGCCAAAAAGCCAAATCATGCCAAAAAGGGCAAAGAAAAGAAAGAAAAGATTGAAGAAAAAGAAAAGGCACAAAAGCCAAAAAGAAAATAGAAAAGAAGAAAAAAATGGCATGGCAACAAACAAAGCAAAAATGCAAACAAAAGAGAAAATGCCAAAAAGAAAATCGTCTCACAAAAAGAAATCCCCACAAAAATAAGCCTTTTTCCGACTTTTGCCGTGAAGAGCCTACCAAAGGACCGTGTCCCGAGGAAGGATGATAGCGGCATTAGTCGGTCTTCCCTCATTTTGCATGTTTTCCACCTTTTTACTTGGACTAGTTAGGCGGTTTTGAACACGGGACGACCCTCTTGGCTCACGCTAAAGGGGGCAGGGTCTCACTTACCTACAGTGTCGACTAACACCGTGGTTCTTCACTTTTCCACTCCGCCGATCGTCCCGTAGTACGTTTTTAGAAAGTTAGGAGGACCTAGGTAAGTTACCAACGTTTTTATTGCTTGATCGTCATACTATTAGGGTTTAGTTCACCTTAGTTTGTATTGCTAGGTTGGGAACGTTGTCACTTACCTCGAGTCCTAAACCGGTGTTTCATTCACCGCTTTTAGAGGGAAGCGGTATTTCTTTTGTTTTGGGTGCAACCGTCTAAGTGTTTGTTTGTGTGTTTGTTTGTTTGTGTGTTTTGTGTCCGGTTGCATCCACAGTTTTGTCGCAAGACCCCACTTGCCTTGCGGGGTGCACTTTTCCTCTAAGTGCACTCGCGTGAGTTGAAGGGGCGTAGGGTGCGCTAATACCCATTCGGCTAGTATAGTCGTAGTTAGTATGTGCTTACTCGAGGGCGAGTAAGGGTTAAGTGTGGGGGAGTTGATAAGTGTAGTTTGTAGTGCCTATTTTGTAGTGTTTTGGTCCCATTTTCCTTGTAGAATCGCTCCTTGGGAGCGGTTTAGGGGCTTCTTATGCTTCCTTTAGTTCGTTTCAGGTTCCCGAGACCGATTTGGAAGAGTTGGAGCGATTCCGACTCGATACATACACATTTTGGAGCCAACGGAGTAAAGGAACGATCACTCGATGCCTTGGAGTCGACCCCGAGACCTTGGGACCCAATCCCGAGCCTCTTAGACTCGATCCCGAGACCCGATATTCGGTGAGAAGCCCATGAGAAGCAAGGAGGGACCATAGAGAGCATATTGGAGGCCTACAGAGCCTTCCCGACCGAGACCAAGTGCCATCTCGGTCGGGAAGAGGTGCACGTTTAAGGAGGTTGATGTGAAGAGCCGTCTCGGCCGAGACCAACCTTGTCTCGGTCGGGACCACCCCTTCCCGACCAGGACCACCCCGTCTCGGCCGGGACGGGCCTGCTGCAGCTCCGCCTTGTTTTCTTTCTTCTCCCTTCCACTTGTAACCCTATATATACCCTTCCCTTGTTATGTAAAGCACATGCCTTTCATATTACACTAAACCCTAGACTAATTTAGGTTAGATTAGATTAGATTAGTGTAGATTAGTCGGTAATTAGTAGTTAATCCTAGTTTAGCCTTGTATTAAAGGAATTCTTCAAGATCCATCCAATATTGACAACCTTGGGTGTTTGTTTTGGGTTTGCTTCATTAATGCAAGTTTTGTTCTTTCTTCTTCACTAGTATGGTATTCTCCTCTTCCTTTTTCTCTTAATCTTTATTTATGTTATTCAAGTTTCAATCTTTAGCTCTAGATTATTGTTTGTTCTTGTTCTTGTTAGTTTGATTGATTTTGTTTATGTTTGTTTTGGTTGTTATGTTGATTCCTCTTGTTCTTGTTAGTTTTAGTTGGATTATGTTAGAGTAGTGTTCTTGCTAGGGTTAATAGGGTGATTAGGGTGTTAATTGGGTGATTAAGGATTGTTAGAGATGTTGGTGGAAGATTTGGGTTTCCACTTGGTTTGGTGCACATCACATGTTTGTTGAAATGCTTGAATGACTAAGTAGTTGCGAATGCTTGTTCTTCTTGCCTTTCTCTTGTGGGTGTTAGTTTGTTGTGGGTTCGGTTCCCTCACTAAGTTGCAAGAGCCCGGTGAGGACCACCCCTAGGTCGGTCTAAGTAGCGAGAGCCCGGATGCGACCTAGGCCACCATAGCGCGCTAGAACCCCGTTTGTCATGTGTGTCGCCGAGATGGGTTCTAGGTGGAACCTCTAGGTGGGTCTAAGTTGCGAGAGCCCGGACCAACCTAGATCACCGTACTACCTCCTTCACTCTAGTTCTACCTTGACCATTCCGTTACCCCTTTGACCCCGACCTAATCCTAGCCCGTTTTCCTTGTTTGCTTTCTCCTTAGCCTTAGTCTTAGTCTAGCTTTCTCCCCTTCTATCATTCTCTAGTTTAGCTTAGCTCATTGACTTAGTCTCGTATTTAGGCGACCTAAGTCTAGGCTATACATTACCGTCCCCGTGGATTCGACCCGACTTGCCCTATCTACCGTAGGAATAGCCGGTTTATTATTGACGGTTGGGATTCCACGACAAATCCCTCCCATCACTTTGTCCCTGGACTTTCTTCGAGATAGTTCCTAACAATTTCTGGACTATTCTTCGGGACGGATCTTTGTCCCTTGGACATTCTTCGAAATAGTTTCTTACTATTTCTAGCCAATTCTTTGGGATGGATCTTTGTCCCTGAACTTTCTTAGAGATAGTTTCTGACTATCTTTGGACTATTCTTCGGGGCAGATCTTTGTCCCTGGACTTTCTTCGAGATAGTTTCTGACAATTTCTAGACTATTCTTCGGGACGGATCTTTGTCCCTCGGACTTTCTTTGAGATAGTTTCTTACCATCTCTGGCCATTTCTTTGGGACAGATCTTTTTCCCTGAACTTTCTTCGAGATAGTTTTTGACTATCTCTGGACTATTATTCGGGACGGATCTTTGTCCCTGGACTTTCTTCGAGAAAGTTTCTGACTATCTCCGGCCTATTCTTTAGGATGGTTCTTTGTCCCTGGACTTTCTTCGAGATAGTTTCTAACTATCTCTGGCCTATTCTTTGCGACGGATCTTTATCCCTAGCTAGACTTTCTTCGAGATAGTTTCTTACTATCCCTTGACTATTCTTTGGGATGGATCTTTGTCCCTGAAATTTCTTCGAGATAGTTTCTGACAATTTCTTGACTATTCTTCGGGACGGATCTTTGTCCCTCGGACTTTGTCCGAAATAGTTTCTTAGTATTTATGGCCAATTCTTTGGGACGAATCTTTGTCCCTGGACTTTCTTCGAGATAGTTTCTGGCTATCTCTACACTATTTTTCGGGACGGAACTTTGTCGCTGGACTTTCTTCGAGATAGTTTCTGACTATCTTTAGCCTATTCTTTGGGACGGATCTTTGTCCCTAGACTTTCTTCGAGATAGTTTTTGACTACCTATGGAATATTCTTTGGGACAGATCTTTGTCCCTGGATTTTCTTCGGGATAGTTTCTGACAATTCTGGCCTATTCTTTGGGATGGATCTTTGTCTCTGGACTTTCTTAGAGAAAGTTTATGACTATCTCCGGCCTATTCTTTAGGATGGATCTTTTTCCCTGGACTTTCTTCGAGATAGTTTCTAACTATCTCTGGCCTATTCCTTGGGACGGATCTTTGCCCCTAGACTTTCTTCAAGATAGTTTCTAACTATCTCTTGACTATTCTTTGGGATGGATCATTGTCCCTGAACTTTCTTCAAGATAGTTTTTGATTATCTCCGAACAATTCTTCGGGACGGACCTTTGTCCATGGACTTTGTTCGAGATAGTCTCTGACTATCTCTGGCCTATTCTTTGGGACGGATCTTTGTCCCTGGACTTTCTTCGAGATAATTTCTGACTATCTCTGGACTAGTCTTCGGGACAGATCTTTGTCCCTGGACTTTCTTCGAGATAATTTCTGACTATCTTTGGCCTATTCTTTGGGATGGATCTTTGTCCCCGGACTTTCTTTGAGATAGTTTCTGACTATCTCTGCACTATTGTTCGGGACGGATCTTTGTCCCTGGACTTTCTTCGAGATAGTTTCTGACTATCTCTGGACTAGTCTTCGGGACAGATCTTTGTCCCTGGACTTTCTTCGAGACAATTTTTGACTATCTTTGGCCTATTCTTTGGGATGGATCTTTGTCCCCGGACTTTCTTTGAGATAGTTTATGACTATCTCTGGACTATTCTCCGGGACGGATCTTTGTCCCTCGGACTTTCTTCGAAATAGTTTATTACTATTTCTGGCTAATTCTTTGGGACGGATCTTTGTCCCTAGAATTTCTTCGAGATAGTTTCCGACTATCTCTCCACTATTCTTCGGGAGGGATCTTTGTCCCTGGACTTTCTTCGAGATAGTTTCTAACTATCTCTAGACTAGTCTTCGGGACAGATCTTTGTCCCTGAACTTTCTTCAAGATAGTTTCTGACAATTTCTGGACTATTCTTCGGGACGGATCTTTGTCCCTCAGACTTTCTTCGAAATAGTTTCTTACTATTTCTGGCCAATTCTTTGGGACGGATCTTTGACCCTGAACTTTCTTCGAGATAGTTTCTGACTATCTCTGGACTATTCTTCGGGACAGATCTTTGTCCCTGGACTTTCTTCGAGATAGTTTCTGACTATCTCTGCACTATTCTTCGGGACGGATCTTTGTCCCTGGACTTTCTTCGAGATAGTTTCTTACTTTCTTTGGCCTATTCTATGGGACGGATCTTTGTCCCTGGACTTTCTTCGAGATAGTTTTTGACTACTTATGGACTATTATTCGGGACGGATCTGTGTCGCTGGACTTTCTTAGAGATAGTTTCTGACTATCTATGGCCTATTCTTTGGGATGGATCTTTGTCCCTGGATTTTCTTCAAGATAGTTTCTGACAATCTCTGGCCTATTCTTTGGGATGGATCTTTGTCCCTGGACTTTCTTCGACATAGTTTTTGAATATCTCTAGACAATTCTTCGGGACGGACCTTTGTCCATGGACTTTCTTCGAGATAGTTTCTGACTATCTCTAGATTATTCTTTGGGACGGATTTTGTCCATGGACTTTGTTCGAGATAGTCTTTGACTATCTCTGGCCTATTCTTTGGGACAGATCTTTGTCCCGTGATTTTCATCGAGACAGTTTCCGACTATCTCTGGACTAGTCTTCGGGACAGATCTTTGTCCCTGAACTTTCTTCAAGATAGTTTCTGACAATTTCCGGACTATTCTTCGGGACAGATCTTTGTCCCTCAGACTTTCTTCGACATAGTTTGTTACTATTTCTGGCCAATTCTTTGGGACGGATCTTTGACCCTGAACTTTCTTCGAGATAGTTTCTGACTATCTTTGGACCATTCTTCGGGACAGATCTTTGTCCCTGGACATTCTTCGAGATAGTTTCTGACAATCTCCGGCCTATTCTTTGGGATGGATCTTTTTCCCTGGACTTTCTTCGAGATAGTTTTTGACTACCTATGGACTATTTTTCGGGACGGATCTTTGTCGCTGGACTTTCTTAGAGATAGTTACTGACTATCTGTGGCCTATTATTTAGAACGGATCTTTGTCCCTGGATTTTCTTCGAGATAGTTTCTGACAATCTCTGGACTATTCTTCGGGACGGATCTTTGTCCCTCGGACTTTCTTCGAAATAGTTTATTACTATTTTTGGCTAATTCTTTGGGACGGATCTTTGTCCCTGGAATTTCTTCGAGATAATTTCTGACTATCTCTGCACTATTATTCGGGACGGATCTTTGTCCCTGGACTTTCTTCGAGATAGTTTCTGACTATCTCTGGACTAGTCTTCGGGACAGATCTTTGTCCCTGAACTTTCTTCAAGATAGTTTCTGACAATTTCTAGACTATTCTTCGTGACGGATCTTTGTCCCTCAGACTTTCTTCGAAATAGTTTCTTACTATTTCTGGCCAATTCTTTTGGACGGATCTTTGACCCTGAACTTTCTTCGAGATAGTTTCTGACTATCTTTGGACTATTCTTCGGGACAGATCTTTGTCCCTAGACTTTCTTCGAGATAGTTTCTGACTATCTTTGCACTATTCTTCGGGACGGATCTTTGTCCCTGGACTTTCTTCGAGATAGTTTCTGACTATATCTGGACTAGTCTTCGGGACAGATATCTTTGTCCCTGAACTTTCTTCAAGATAGTTTCTGACAATTTTTGGACTATTCTTCGGTACGGATCTTTGTCCCTGGACATTCTTCGAGATAGTTTCTGACTATCTCTAGATTATTCTATGGGACGGACTTTGTCCATGGACTTTCTTCGAGATAGTCTTTGACTATCTCTGGCCTATTCTTTGGGACGGATCTTTGTCCCTGCATTTTCTTCGAGATAGTTTCCGACTATCTCTGGACTAGACTTCGGGACAGATCTTTGTCCCTGGACTTTCTTCGAGATAGTTTCTGACAATTTCTGGACAATTCTTCGGGACGGATCTTTGTCCCTCGGACTTTCTTCGAAATAGTTTCTTACTATTTCTGGCCCATTCTTTGGGACGGATCTTTGTCCCTGAACTTTCTTCGAGATAGTTTTTGACTATCTCTGGACTATTATTCGGGACGGATCTTTGTCTCTGGACTTTCTTCGAGAAAGTTTCTGACTATCTCCGGCCTATTCTTTAGGACGGATGATGGTAGGATTCGTCGTGGGTCCTAACCAACAATAAATAACCAACTATACCTAGTGGGTAGCTAGTGTAAGTCGGGTCGTGTCCACGGAGACGGTATTGCTAAGTCTAGACTAAGTCGACCTAAAAACGAGACTACGCTACCAAACAAACACAAAGAAAGCTATAATTGGTAAACTATGATGGAGGAGAGGTATAAACTAGACTAATGATGAACTAGGCTAAAACAATGCTTAAATGGAATAACTAAAGACTAACTAAACAATGGAACTAAAGGAATGATGACTAACTAAGAGGATGAAATCTAATATGGAAAGGAAGTGGGGTAGGTCAGGTTCATAAGTGTAGATGGGTAATTGGGTGATCAAGGGTATAGGTGTCTCCTAGTTTCTAGAGTCGGTCCGGGTTCTCGCTACGTAGACCGATGTCGAGGTAGGTTCGCGCTCTCGCGCCTTACCCCTAGTCCGCACTCTCGTGTCTAAGACTAACCTCAACATAACCACAAAATAGACAAACAATGAGAAGATGAGCACAAGTATGGGGAGCATTGGCCACTACTACTCACACAAGCAAATCAACAAACACATAGAGTGCCCATAATGTGACTAACAACAAAAGAGTCACCTTTACCCCTAATCAAACCCTAATCACCCATAATCTACCCTTAATCCCCCTACTAACCCCACAAGGAGACTACTCACTCATTATCAAGAAGAAATCAACAATAATAAGAGAGAACAACATGAAAAACCAAACATCCATTATGAGCAATAAGAACAATAACAAGAACAATATAAAAAGATTGAAACTAGATTAAATAAGCAAGAACAAGAGTAGAGAAAGTTATACCAACAACAAGAGGAAGAAAAAGATGCAATCTTGTATAAATAAGAACCCAAATCAACTCCAAGGAAATCCTCAAGAACCCACTTAATACAAGACTAGTTACAAACTAGATTAAAAAGAGATTAACTAAAGATTAAGGGAAGATTAATCTAAATGGATGAACACTAAATCTAGGGTTTATATGTTGTACAGAGGCTTAAGAGAGTCTAATGTAAGTTGTGATACATAAACAATACAAGAGGGAAGTATTTATAAGGTTACAAGAATGAAGGGAGAAGAAAAGAATAGATGCGCGCAGCCCCTGCTCCTTCCCGACCGGGACGGGATCATCCCTATCGGGACGGGCTCATCCCGACCGGGACGGTCTGGTCCCGACCGGGATGGTCTGGTCCCGACCGGGACGGACCTAGGACAGAATGTCTGTCTTTTGTGCACCTCAACCGGGACCGGCTGAGGCCATCCCGACCCGGTTGAGCCTTGTAGGCCTCCTTTAAGCTCCTTTTGGCCCCTCCTTGACTCTCATGGGTTTCTCATCGATTCTCGGGACTCGGGATCGGGTCTCGGAGGCTCGGGATTGGGTCCCAAGGTCTCGGGGTCGAATCCAAGGCACCGAGTGATCGTTCCTTCACTTCGTTGGCTTTAAAAAGTGTATGTATCGAGTCGGATTTGCTCCAACTCTTCACAAATGGTCTCGGGAAACTGAAACGAAATAAAGGAAGCATAAGTAGCCCATAAACCGCTCCCAAGGAGCGATTCCACAAGGAAAATGGGACCAAAACACTACGAAATAGGCACTACAAACTACACTTATCAACTCCCCCACACTTAACCCTTACTCGCCCTCGAGTAAGCACATACTAACTACTAAACTAGCCGAATGGGTATTAGCGAACCCTACGCCCTTTCAACTCACGCGAGTACACTTAGAGGAAGAGTGCACTCCGCAAGGCAAGTAAGGTCTTGCGACAAAACCGTGGATGCAACCGGACACAAAAACACACAACCAACGAACACACAAACAAACAAGTAATCGGTTACACCCAAAAAAGAAATAAATACCGCTTCCCTCAACAAAGCGGTGAAAAGACACCGGTTTAAGACTCAAGGAAAGTGACAACGTTCCGAAGCTAGCAATACAAACCAAAATGGACAAAACCCTAATAGTATGACGATAAAGCAACAAAAACGTTGGTAACTTACCTAGGTCCTCCTAACTTTCTAAGAACGTACTACGGGACGATCGGCGGAGTGGAAAAAGGATGAACCACGGTGTTAGTCGACACTGTAGGTAAGTGAGACCCCGCCCCCTTTAGCGATGAGCCAAGAGGGTCGTCCCATGCCCGAAACCGCCTAACTAGTCCAAGTAAAAAGGTGGAAATATTTGCAAAGTGAGGGAAGACCGACCATTGCCGCTATCATCCTTCCTAGGGACTCGGTCCTTTGGTAGGCTCTTCACGGCAAAAGTCGGAAAAAGGCTTATTTTTGTGGGGTTAGGATCTTTTTGTGAGACGATTTTCTTTTGGCATTTTCTCTTTTCTTTTGCATATTTGCTTTGTTTGTTGCCACGCCATTTCTTTTTCTTCTTTTCTATTTTCTTTTTGGCTTTTGTGCCTTTTCTTTTTCTTCATTCTTTTCTTTCTTTCATTTTCTTTCTTTTTCTATTCTTTGCCCTTTTTGACTTGATTTGATTGATAGACATTTCTTGTCAATTAAGAAAGAGAGGCTTCAACAAATTGCAATTTATTGTGTGGATATGTGTAGGAGGTAGGTGAATGGGTAAGTCGGGACGGCGCCTTCCCTTCAAACCCACAAAAAGGGGAGAACTTGGACTAATCAAACAATCCTAAACACGGTCACCTAAGGGACGAGACTCGGTAACCAAGGCCTTTTCACACCATGGGTGGTCATAATGGTCAAAAGTGCAAATCCCGCAGTAAATCCCTAGTAAGCTAGGTGGACTCAGGTAAATGACCAACGAAATCATTGATTTAGGTCATTCTACTAGAGTAAAGTCCAAGAATCAATTTACATTACTAGGAGGGGAAAGTAAACACTCGCACACTAGCCTCCAAACCGGGTTTTCGAAAACCTTTCTACACAAAAGACACAACTAACACAACACAAAACGAAGACATGGCGAAAACGAAAGAAAAGGAGACAAAAGACAACAAAACAAAACAAAATGAAACAAACACACAAGGGAAAAAACACCACCCCGATATTCCATACAAGCCACCAAATCATCCACCAATATGCACAAAGCTCCACCCGAGCATACAACATCACAATCTCCTCCAAACTCCACAAGAGACAAAGGAGAAAAAAAGGATAGAAGAGGTTACCGGATGTCTTGAAAGCTCTCCAAAGCTAACGGTGATTTAAGCAACCTATAGGGAAAAAAGGAGGCAAACACACGCAACAAAACAAACATACGACACAAAGACATGAAAGGAAAACACAAACAAAAAAAATATTTTTGATTTTTGTGAAATTTTTTCAAATTTTTAGGGTTTTTAATGATTTTTTTCAAAAAACTAGGAAAATAAAACTAAGTATGGTAGAATATCGCTCCCCCACACTTAAACCGAGCAATGTCCTCATGCTCGATCGTAGTGTGCGGAGACACAAAAGAAAAGAAAAGAAACTACGAAAATAAAGCTAAAAATCAAAAAGAAAAGTGAAGAAAGAGTAGAGTGTGTCCGGCCGGGGTGTAGTCAAGTCACCATGAGCCGAGACGAGAAAAGATATGGATGGGGGAAGAAAATAAAAAGAATGAAAGAAAAGGAAATGGGAGGGGAGGGCTAGGTGTAATCAAGTCACCTAACCCGGATTCCGCCCAAATCCGACTAATTCCTAAAAAAGGATGAAAATCTTGTAAATTTGGATTTTTCGATTGACTCTCGACGTAGTCACATCATCGAGAGTCGGGAGCAACCATACTAAGGCCTCGAAGGCCACCAAGACACCATGACTCAAGGGCAAGGGGGCAAACAAGAGAAAACAAGCGACAAAAGACGTAAAAGTAAGGATAGTTACCCAAACCAATCGGCTAGTAACTCACTCGCTCCATCGTCTCAATGATCATTATAGGCACTTTGCTTGTCTTTTTGGTTGCCATCTCATTTCAAACTTGAGAAGAACTCACGGTAGAGGTAGTAATGGTAGGGGGTGGGATTTGAAGTAGGAGTCGGTGTAAAGTGGGTAGGAAATGAAGTGAGGGTATGAAAATGAAGTATATGGGGCATATGATAAGAGCACGGAGAGATAGAGAGGTTGGGAGGGGGTATACAATGGTTGGGTGGACTCAAATGTCGAAGAAGAGGCACAAAGGGGAGTAGGGGACCATCACGGTGGGGATGGATGGTCCCGGTCGGGATGACACACCCGTCCCGGTCGGGACGCTCCCTTCCCGGTCGGGACGACACTCCAGTAAGCTCAAAAATATGTACCTCCATCCCGATCGGGACGGCTCCTTCCCGGTCGGGATGCCGTACCCTTCCCGGTCGGGAAGCCTCTTCCCGGTAGGGATGGATCTTCTTGACCTTCCACAAACCCAAAAGCTTATTCCAAGCTTCAAAAACCCGATCCTCACGCTTACTATCCAAGCTCTATCATAGCCATTCCTCTCTAGGAATCATCTTCACTTCACCTATCCAACAAAGCTCACATACACATCAAATTTTCTCCCTCACAACGCTCATCAATCAATCCAAATAACAAGAATATCACAAAACTCAAACTAACTACAAGAAAGAGATATATACAATGAAACGGTTCTGGTGGAACTCCGTCAAACCAAGGATGGTGCATTCTTCAATCTTTTTCTTCAACAACAATAACTAGTTCCATCTCCATCAAGGGCACGGAGAAAAAAATCGAAGGCTCTAGCAAAGTCTTCAATCAAGCTAGTTATGTAAGCATCCATATACCAAGGTTCTCCATGACCTTGCATTGAGGTTCCCGGGGCATCCCGATCTTCCAAGTTCAATGGCTTGAACTTGTACTTTTGATCTTTTGGGATATACCCAAACGTCCACTTGTCCTCATGCGGCCCCAAGGGAGGCTCATCTTGCTCCTTGCCTTTCAACTTGTCATCAAACCCATGACTTGGGCACTCATCTTCCTCCAATTCGGAGTCATCATCCTCAAGTTCATAGAAGTCACTCTTCAAGCTTTCTCCCAAATCTTCCCATAGATCGATGTCTTTCGTGGCATGGATCATGTTGCAAGACTCATCGTTAGTAGGTGAAGTGTTGCCTTGGAGGTCGAACATTAGCTTTTCTTCGCCTAACTCGAAGGTGATCCTACCGTTCTTCACATCGATCATGGCACCGGCGGTGTGTCGAAATGGGCGCCCAAGAATAAAGGGAGTGTTAGAATCTTCCGGCATATCGAGCACGATGAAATCGACCGGAATAAAGAACTTCTCGATTCGTACCGGCACATCCTCTTGCATCCCCAATGGTCGGTTGAATGAACTATCGGCCATTTGGAGTGTAACGTAAGTGCGCTTTAACTCCTTCATCCCGAGTCGGCAACAAATAGAATAAGGAATGATGCTCACACTCGCGCCAAAGACACATAACGCTTTCTCGATCATGAAATTGCCTATGGTGCAAGGGATCGAGAAACTACCCGGATCCTTCAACTTCGGAAGCGTGGAACCTTGAATAAGCTCGCTCACCACCCTCGTGAACGCTATGGTCTCTTCCTTGTCGACGGATCTCTTCCTAGCCAACATTTCTCTCATAAATTTTCCATATGATGGGATTTGGGTAAGTAACTCGGTAAACGGGACACTCACATCCAATTTCTTCACAATACTAAGGAACTTGTCGTATTGAGTATCCACCTTAGTCTTCATTTGCCTTGTTGGAAAAGGCAACTTGATATGAACTTCATTTTGCTCGGTAGGGGTGGACTCCTCAAATAACACTTTCCTTTTACCCTTATCTTTACCTTGAAGTGGGGGAGGGTTGTCTTCATGGGGTTTTTTGATCTCCCATAAGACTTTCTCCTCCATTGGATTCTCATAGCTTACATTGTCTTGAGAGGGGGGTATAAATTCTTATCTTGGTTCTTGCTCACTAGGGGAAAAAGGGGGATCATAGGATGTACTACTCCTCGTGGTAATAGCATTTACATGCTCAAATTTCGGTGTTTCACCTTGAGGAGGTAGTTACCCCTTTTGTCTTGAAGAGCTTCTCGAAGCAAGTTGAGATATTTGAGTCTCAAGCATCTTCATATGAGCATCTCTTGCTATATTATCCCTTTGAACATGAGCGAAGAACTCTTGTTGGTGTCTAGCCATCTCCATTTGGCCTCTTTGCATTTCTTGAGTACTCCTTTGCATATCCATCATAGATTTTGGCACGTTGAAATCCCGAGGTGGAGATTGTGGATTATGCGGAGTGTCGGTGAGGGCTAATGGAGTACCATAATCATGAATAGGACATCGGCTCCTAGGCTTGCTTTGTTGTTGTTGACTTTGAGTTGCTTGTTGTTGATGGTTCCCTTGGAACCCATGAGAATTACCTTGATTAAGGCCTTGATTGTGATCTTGAAACCCTTGGTTGTGGTTTTGTTGCCCTTGAAAGCTTTGGTTTCCTTGGAAACCACCTTGATTGAAGTTCCCTTGTTGGAACCCTTGATTGTTGTTATGAAAAGTACCTTGGTTATTTTGCTTGAAGTTGTTGAAGGGTCTTGGATTACCCACATAACCTTGATGACCTTGATTGTTGTCACTTAAGGGAGGTGGAACATAGGGACGAGGTTGCATAGCTTGTTGTTGAGGGACTTGATTGGAAGCTTGGTAATGATAAGAATAAGAGGCACCTTGCTTGAACGCTTGAAAGGCGTTCACTTGCTCAAAGCTTCCTCGACAATGCATAGGATTATGACCAACGATTCCACATGTATCACACATCCCATAATAAGGCAAAGGAGGTGCAAATCCCAAGGCATTCACTTCTTGAATCGATTGATGGTTGGAGAAGCTAGTGCCTTGGACTTGGTTGAGGTGGCTTTGGAGCTTCTTGTGAATGGTCTCCATGTGTGTTTTCAATTGAGCTCCAAGGTCAATGCTTAATTGAGTAATAGCATCAACCTCGTGCCTACCTCCCCGATTTGCCTTCCTAGGCCTTGAGTATTGTGAATTATGAACCGCCATCTCCTCGATTCTTGCCCAAGTTTGATCGTCATTGACCTCGGTAAACCTACCATTGGAGCCTATATTGAGTATAGCTCTTGAGTCCTCATATAAACCATTCCAAAACTGTTGGACTAAGAACCATTGTGAATGTCCATGGTGGGGGCACGATCTCACCAAAGATTTAAACCGCTCCCAAGCTTCATAAAGGCTCTCTTCATCCCGTTGTTGGAAACAGGTGATGGAGGCCCTAAGCAAATTTGTCTTCTCCGGAGGGTAAAATTTTTGGTAGAATGCCAATGCAAGTTTCTTCCAAGTATCAATCCCCATGGTTGCCCTATCGAGACTCTTGATCCATTGCTTTGCCTTTCCAATTAATGAGAATGTAAATAATACCCAACGGATTTGATCTTGTGTAACCCCGGTTTGGGAGATAGCATCGCAATAATCGGAGAAGGTCTCCATATGTTGGTGCGGGTCTTCGGTGGGCAAACCACTAAATTGATTTCTCTCCAAAAGTTGTATGAATTGTGTCTTTGCCACAAAATTCCCGGTATAAGTATCCGGCAAAGCACTCGGTCCCGGCAAGACATCTTCCGTAAAAGTGGAGTGAGATGAAAACTTCGGCATGATTGGATTTGCGGGAGAAGATGGTGTAGACGGTGTTGATGTAGAACTAGACGGGGAACTAGGAGAAGAAGAATGGATAGATGAACCAAAGGGATTTATGAAGATCCCTTCGGCCGTCTCTCGAGGTGACTCGTTAAAGTCGGATCCTTGAGCTTGCTCTTGATGGATATTGCTAGTACCCGGTTGAGAGTGTCTAACCCGATCAATCGTCTGTTGGCGAAAGGCTCTACAGAGTCTCTCCGGCTCTGGATTGAAGAGAAAGAAATCACCTCTCCTCCTAGGCATACACTACACACTAGAGCAAACGTGAGAACACCTAGTGCTTTATGGGCACTAGGCAACGACAACAAACAAGCACAACGAGAAACAAGGAGAGTAGAAAGCTAAGAAAACAAGAAAAACTACAAAATATTCACAAGAGATAATAGAGGAGCACAAAGAAGGGTAACTAAGTCTAGCTATAAGAAAACTAAGTCTAAACAATGCACCGTCCTCTGCAACGGCGCCAAATTGATGGTAGGATTCGTCGTGGGTCCTAACCAACAATAAATAACCAACTATACCTAGTGGGTAGCTAGGGTAAGTCGGGTCGTGTCCACGGAGACGGTATTGCTAAGTCTAGACTAAGTCGACCTAAAAACGAGACTACGCTACCAAACAAACACAAAGAAAGCTATAATTGGTAAACTATGATGGAGGAGAGGTATAAACTAGACTAATGATGAACTAGGCTAAAACAATGCTTAAATGGAATAACTAAAGACTAACTAAACAATGGAACTAAAGGAATGATGACTAACTAAGAGGATGAAATCAAATATGGAAAGGAAGTGGGGTAGGTCGGGTTCATAAGTGTAGATGGGTAATTGGGTGATCAAGGGTATAGGTGTCTCCTAGTTGCTAGAGTCGGTTCGGGTTCTCGCTACGTAGACCGATGTCGAGGTAGGTTCGCGCTCTCGCGTATAACCCCTAGTCCGCACTCTCGTGTCTAAGACTAACCTCAACATAACCACAAAATAGACAAACAATGAGAAGATGAGCACAAGTATGGGGAGCATTGGCCACTACTACTCACACAAGCAAATCAACAAACACATAGAGTGCCCATAATGTGACTAACAACAAAAGAGTCACCTTTACCCCTAATCAAACCCTAATCACCCATAATCTACCCTTAATCCCCCTACTAACCCCACAAGGAGACTACTCACTCATTATCAAGAAGAAACCAACAATAATAAGAGAAAACAACATGAAAAACCAAACATCCATTATGAGCAATAAGAACAATAACAAGAACAATATAAAAAGATTGAAACTAGATTAAATAAGCAAGAACAAGAGTAGAGAAAGTTATACCACCAACAAGAGGAAGAAAAAGATGCAATCTTGTATAAATAAGAACCCAAATCAACTCCAAGGATGTCAAGCTTGGAGAAATTCTCAAGAACCCACTTAATACAAGACTAGTTACAAACTAGATTAAAAAGAGATTAACTAAAGATTATGGGAAGATTAATCTAAAGGGTTATTTCATAACAATAATACCAACTATGGGGGTGCTTCTTATATTAATACCAACTATACGTAATCCCAATTTAATATGAACTATCCCCACATTAATCTCTCTTTAGAACAAGTTACCGGCTACCTGATGAGCCGGTTCCCTTTTCCTTTTAATTTCTTTTTGAATTAAAGTCCCCCTCCCACCATACTCTGTACACTTCCTCTCTCGTTACTACGTACTCTTCTCTCGCCATTGTTGAACTCGATATCTCCTCTCGTCATTGCTTTTCTTAAATTTTTTGAAATTGTGGTAAATAAATTAGAGCATATGACGTTTGCAAAAAAAAAATCTGACATTTGAAGGATACGAATTAGAGGAGGATCCAGATGAATAACCACATCTCATTGTATCAATGAGGGTTTTGAAGATTGATAATGGAGGATGACTTTTAATTTGATGAATATAAAGGGGAAGAAGAAGAAGAAGAAGCGCACCAAAACCTAGCAGGTCACAATTACCGGTTTTACAGGTAAAAAAAGGCATTGGTTATAAAGAGAGATTAATGAGAGGATAGTTCATATTAAAACGAGATTACGTATAGTTTGTATTAATATAAGAAGCACCCCCATAGTTGGTATTATTGTTATGAAATAACCCTAATCTAAATGGATGAACACTAAATCTAGGGTTTATATGTTGTAGAAAGGCTTAAGAGAGTCTAATGTAAGGTGTGATACATAAAAAATACAAGAGGGAAGTATTTATAAGGTTACAAGAATGACGGGAGAAGAAAAGAATAGATGCGCGCAGCCCCTGCTCCTTCCTGACCGGGACGGGCTCATCCCAACCGGGACGCTCTGGTCCCGACCGGGACGGACCCAGGACAGAATGTCTGTCTTTTGTGCACCTCAACCGGGATCGGTTGAGGCCATCCCGACCCGGTTGAGCCTTGTAGGCCTCCTTTAAGCTCCTTTTGGGCCCCTCCATGACTCTCATGGGTTTCTCATCGATTCTTGGGACTCGGGATCGGGTCTCGGAGGCTCGGGATTGGGTTCCAAGGTCTCGGGGTCGAATCTAAGGCACCGAGTGATCGTTCCTTCACTTCGTTGGCTCAAAAAAGTGTATGTATCGAGTCGGATTTGCTCCAACTCTTCACAAATGGTCTCGGGAACCTGAAACAAACTAAAAGAAGGATAAGTAGCCCATAAACCGCTCCCAAGGAGCGATTCCACAAGGAAAATGGGACCAAAACACTACGAAATAGGCACTACAAACTACACTTATCAACGGATCTTTGTCCCTTGACTTTTTTCGAGATTGTTTCTAACTATTTCTGGCCTATTCTTTAGGAAGGATCTTTGTCCCTAGACTTTCTTCGAGATAGTTTTCTGACTATCCCTTGACTATTCTTTGGGATGGATTTTTGTCCCTGAAATTTCTTCGAGATAGTTGCTGACAATTTCTTGACTATTCTTCGGGATGGATCTTTGTCCCTCGGACTTTCTTCGAAATAGTTTCTTACTATTTCTGGCCAATTCTTTGGGTCGGATCTTTGTCCCTGGACTTTCTTCGAGATAGTTTCTTACTTTCTTTGGCCTATTCTTTGGGACAGATATTTGTCCCTGGACTTTCTTCGAGATAGTTTTTGACTACCTATGGACTATTCTTCGGGACGGATCTTTGTCGCTGGACTTTCTTAGAGATAGTTTCTGACTATCTGTGGCCCATTCTTTGGGACGGATCTTTGTCCCTGGATTTTCTTCGAGATAGTTTCTGACAATCTCCGGCCTATTCTTTGGGATGGATCTTTGTCCCTGGACTTTCTTCGAGATAGTTTTTTAATATCTCTGGACAATTCTTCGGGACGGACCTTTGTCCATGGACTTTCTTCGAGATAGTTTCTGACTATCTCTAGATTATTCTTTGGGACGGACTTTGTCCATGGACTTTGTTCGGGATAGTCTTTGACTATCTCTAGCCTGTTCTTTGGGACGGATCTTTGTCCCTGGAATTTCTTCGAGATAGTTTCTGACTATCTCTGAACTAGTCTTTGGGACAGATCTTTGTCCCTGGACATTCTTCGAGATAATTTCTGACTATCTTTGGTCTATTCTTTGGGATGGATCTTTGTTCCCGGACTTTCTTTGAGATAGTTTATGACTATCTCTGGACTATTCTTCGGGACGGATCTTTGTCCCTCGGACTTTCTTCGAAATAGTTTATTACTATTTCTGGCAAATTCTTTGGGACGGATCTTTGTCCCTGGAATTTCTTCGAGATTGTTTCTGACTATCTCTGCAATATTCTTCGGGACGGATCTTTGTCCCTGGTATGGACATGACGTAGGTCCACCCCGACGCGGCCACGCGCGGGTTTGGGTAAGCGAATGAATCTCGTGGTAAGATTGTTCTCGGGTTCGAAATTTAAGTCAAAATGGAGTCGCCACCGAATTTTGTGGTTATTCGGAACCATACGAGCCCACTCTATGTCGTCATGGGCTACACACAAAGTAAGCCCACTTCGATTTAAGAGTTTAGGGGGCTCGTCCCTTTGCATTGTTATATCGATACCGTTTACACCGGCTTTCGTATATAAAATGACTGTCGTGCGCCAAGGGTTTCGGACATCCGGAAACCAAAGGTTCTGAGTAAGGGGTGAGGGTACGTGTTGGGAAGCCCACTAAGGACACCCAACCCCGCCCGCACAATGGCGTCCTCTACTAAGACATCGTTCGTGTTCGTGTACGCGCGTTAGTAAAATGATTAAATGATATGCAAACACTGTTTTCGGACTAAGCATGTGAATAGTATGTGAACTACGTCATTTAATGCATCTTGATTATAGTCGAAATAATTTAGCATGCGAGGTTCATTTATAAAGCGATAAGCAAGTAAATAAACGAAACTCGAAAGTAAATAACGTACAAGTTACACGGGCGGAAATACAACCCGGAATTCACAATACAACGATTAATACAACATAATAAATGGAATAAAAAAAAGAGCAATAAAAATAATAGAGACGGACCCGTATGTAAACTAGACCGCAAATTATGTAGATGGACTAACCCCGATTAAATGTACATTATGTTATACATCAAACGGAGGACGGAAACATGGGACTTTGGCGTATTGCTAGCCCGATCCCACGTCTCTAAGCCTTGTCCCGACTCATCACTTCGAAGAAGATCGATCACAGTCGTTCTACGTGTCGTGATGTGCATGAGTTTTAAGAAATAGGTTCACGTGATGGTCTTTACACGTGTCGACTAAAAGTCGTAAAAAAGACGAGGCTCGAAATGTGTGTCGAGGCCCTCAGATTTCTGGGTTACAGGACCCACTCGATCGAGTTGTGGTCTGCCTCGGTCGAGTGCGTCCTTTACGTAGCTACTGCCCAGTTTTTTGGGTGCTACTCGATCGAGTAGCTTATGTACTCGGTCGAGTAGCCCCTGTACGAGTTCCAACTCGTTTAGTTTTTGATTGGAAATCGATGGTTGGCCAAATTAAATACAAATATCGCACGATTTGTATTTAACTTGGCTTCCGGTACTATAATCGTGTATGTACGATTATAATACCGTTATCGGAATTTTATGAAAACGTTATCGTTACATTAAAGAATTTGAATTAGTGACGTAATGCATCCCTCTACGTCACGACATCGGAACTAACCCTTTCGGGTTATGTGATGTCGGTTTTCGTGTCAACGGGTTCCGCACTAATTGTATAAATGGGATCAAATGCGTTCAACTATGCCCGATTGCGATCCCATCACGCCCTTGAGTACATTGGGGCGGGGCTCCTCGAAAGGGCTCCACCTCCGTCGTGGCTCGTAAAGGGATTAGACGGACCTTAGGCAATCATCATAGTCAAACGAATTTAAAACCGAATTTTGATACTAGAGTATGTATACGCGGTATAATAACGTTAGTAATGACAAAAAAGTAAAAAGATTAGTGTTAACGTTACTATTACGATTATGATTACGATACAAAATGCGATAAAGTAAATAAAAATGAGACGAGATAAAAGAGATGGAGATGGGGTTTACGACACCCTCAACATACATGCTAGGTAGGGACCTCGGAAATGGACTCGTAAATAGCGACGGGACGCCGGAGTATCGAGGATGTACGCGAGTTATGGTGTGTATGTGTGTGTGTGTGTGTGTGTTTCGTCGGTTTTCGAGGGACGAAAAGCTCGGTTTTTTTGTGTGTATTGCTTAGGGTTACTAAGGCTTGTAGTGTAGATGGAGTAGGGTTGAAAGTAGGGTAAATGTAGGTTAGAAATGCCTTGATTAGAACTTGTGAAATGAATGGGGTTAAGGGGGTATTTATAGGGTTTACCGCACGACATAGGGGCACTCGATCGAGTGGCCCTAGTGCACTCGATCGAGTGCCTTTGCAAACGGGCCAGACCCGGTTTTTGGCGCTCCACTCGACCGAGTGGGTCAATCCACTCGATCGAGTGGATCAGGAGGATCGAGATAATTTAGGAAGGTGTTGACTTTGTGATTTGTTTGTTTTATTTTTGAATTTTGATTTGTGCGCCATTTTTCGAGAATGAATTTGGCTGTTTTGTGAGACGGTTTCATCTTTGACCGGGTTTTGACCCGATCGCTAAAAGACGGGATTTATTTTTGGTGTCGGTTTTGGCCCAAATTAGTCTTATTTTGCTCGGAACGACCCTCTGGGCCTGGATTTGACGTCTGTTTTGTGAGATTCTTACTCCGCTATAACTCCATGTCGGATATTATTGAGTTCCGAGCCCAAATCCGAGTATACCAAGTCACGTTTGCGTCCGATCATCATCGGGTGTTTTTTGGAGACTACCATAGACACCTGGCAGTCAAAATGCGGGTGTCTTCAAAGCCCCCACTCTGACTGAGGCTTGGATAAGGCGAAAGTCAGAGTAGCTACCAAGCCCGTTAAGATCTGGTAGACTTTCGGTCGGGTCGTTTATAGTCCGTTAGACTCGCGTGAAGGGCTCGCCAGCCATAAGAAGAGGGTCATACCTCTCCTGATGATGATAGCTCCGTGGGGAGTAAAACTTGCCTTTTGGGGGTGTAGGTGTACCCGTATGCCGACACATCACATCTTGGATGTAGCATACCGGGGAAAAATTGACTCTGTATGGGAATTTAATAGTTTCGCGGAGACTTGCTTCTGAAGTCTGGAGTGTACCTGTATGCTGACACATAACAACTTGTATGTAACACATAGGCAAAACACTGACTCGTGCTGGGGAGACAATATATCGAATTTTGAAAATGCCACGATTTTTGAAAAGAAATTTGTCACAATTTTTTTTTATCACAGAATTTTTTTAGAAATTCTTAGGAAAGCTCGGGATGGCTTGATTCCTATTCCGAGTTCTTTATTTGAAATCAGGCCTGCGCGCGCATAGGGCCCAGCTTGCTGAGGAGGCAAGGTAGTTAGGGTTACAGTTAGGTTTTCCCATTATAAATATGGGAAGCCCTGCTTCAGCTTTTGCACCTTAACTCAAATTCTCCTTTTCATTCTCAAAATCTTTTAGACTTTCAAGAAAGCTAGAAACTTCTGCCATGGGTATCGATCATTTGACCGCCATGCTGCTCGCTTGGTCCCATTACTTTTGGGACGAGGAAAAGGTTAGACTGACCCAGATGGGAATCGTCAGCCTATTCCCCCTTCAGCGTCTGATAATTGACTCACATTTCTTGGATGCCTGTCTGACGTTTTGGGATACTACCCATCACGTCTTTGCGTTCCCGCGGGGAGAGATATGCCCTCTTCCTGAGGAAATTGCAGCCATAGGTGGTTGGGGTCCAGTTGTTCAGCCTGCTACTCCCTTGTTCTACCCAGATCCAAGGAGGAGGTTAACGGAATTCTTGGGTTTGTCTCATGCTGACACAAATCGGATGGTGCGGGGAGATACCGTTTCCCTATTCGATCTGGCTGATAAGTTCATGAACCCCCGGGATGTGAGGGCCACCCCTGCTCATAGGCGCAGGGCATTCGCTTTTTGCATGCTGCACTGTTACGTCTTCGAAGGGCTAATGGAACTTGACTCGTGCATGGGTCAAATCAGGCTGATTGGAGTGGTTGACCAGATGGAGACTGGTCATAGCCCTGCTTGGCTAGCCCCTGGGGAAATCATCATGGATTTGGATGCTAGGTGGCTCGACCCAAACCGACGGCTGACGGGAAGTACCCGTCTCTTGCAGGTATACATCTCACGTTTTTTCTTTTTTTTTTTGTTTTTTTTTCGCGAAATTCCTGAAGTCCGTAAGTTACTCGATCGAGTGGACCCATCACTCGATCGAGTGACATATTTGTCGAGCTACTGCCTGTTTTTGAAGGGCTTACTCGATCGAGTGGGCTGTAGCGGACCAGTCGGTTTCTTACGAAGCTTGTGTAAACTTTCAGATATGGTTGTCGGAGCGGCTGTCAATTATAGATCTCCCTCCGAGCATTTCCAATTACCGGAGCAGTCAGATTAGCTCCAGAAGGCGACGGATAAGCTCGAGTCACCAAATAAACCGAGATTACTGGGATGAGGAGCTGGTGTTCCACGGGGGTCCTTTGATTAGGTGGACCGTTGCTTGGTGGTTCCTCTCGAAATTGACTGGATTGGCCAAGAGAGACCAAGCTCGCTACTTGGTGATTCTGTCCCTAGACTGGACAGTTCACATTTACCCGGATCGTCTCCTGAGGCAGTTCGGTTTGTCTCAGCGCATCCCTGATACTGAAGCCATTATTAGCGTCTCGCTCCAATTGACGAACGCTATGTGCGACACATGGTTGCAGAGATGGTTCACTCGTCCTACATGGACTATACCCAGCCCTTGCCAATCCGCTTGGGTGTCACGGGCTTACCAAAAATGGACTTCTGAGGAGTCCGAAGCAGCTCGCAAGGCTTTGAAGCTTGATGAGGCCTTTGAATTGGTCCACCGCTAGACGACGAAGTACAAAAGGGACTTTTTCACCGGGGAAGATATTCCTGAAGCCACAGTCCGGGAAGAATCGGGTCTTAAGTCACAAACTAAAACTCGATCTAAGGAGGTCGGTTCTAGCAGCACTCGGGGGCAGACTAACTTGGAGAGACGCCTTGGGCCAAGGCTGGCGGCCCGGGACCGACTAGGTCCGCGTGACCGGCTCTCTGAGCCCGTGAGGGCCCGACTTGGGCCTATTGACATGATAGAGGATTCGGGCTCAAACAAACGAGCCCGAGCTAGAGAGGTTCCCGTGGTGATTCGGGAACGCTCCCCTCCGCGTCGTCGTCAGTGGACGGCTAAGGAGGCCAAGGACAAGGGGAAGGGCAAGATGCCCTAAATGCCGAGTCCTTTAGCTTTATTATTATTTAAGTATTATTATTATTTTTGTTGTGTGCTTTTTTTGTATTTTTTTTTTTGCATTTTGTAATTTCCCGAGTTTATCGGGGGTTTTTTTTTGAATTAATAAAAGAGGTTTATTATTAAACCGTTCCTGTCTTTTCTTGATTGCATTGGTTGTACCGTTTTGAGGGGTTGCCTACGTATCTGCGATTAGCAGAATCAAACCAAACGTAGTTCAAGCCTAGGAAATTTACAATCTCGAATTACACCAAGACTATTGGTTCAAGATGTTTGCGACAGTAGAATAAGTAATTCTAGCTCATTGACTTGCTTTTTGTAAAAAATGATTTTGATAAAATTTACTAATGACATTGAGAAAGGCTAAGGGTAGTAACGCTTCAGCTGGTCCAGGTTGGTCGGGTTGACGAACTCATTCCCGTCCAGGTCCGTCAGCATCACTACTCCCCCTGATAGGATCTTCTTCACCAGATATGGACCAGCCCAATTGGGTTTGAATTTTCCCCTTGGGTCGACTGGTAGTAGAGCTCGAACAGACTTAAGGACTAGATCCCCTTCTTTAATGTTTCTGGGCCTTACTCTCTTGTTGAAGGCCCGTTGGATCCTCTTCTGGTAGATTTTGATATTATTGAGGGCACGAGACCGTCGTTCGTCTAGTAGAACCAACGAGTCATACCGTGCTCGAACCCAGTTAGCTTCGGGTACTTGGCTTTCTAGCAGAATTCTGAGGGATGGTACCTCTAACTCAACTGGCTGGACTGCCTCCATCCCATAGGTTAGGTAATACGGCGTCGCCCCGGTTGCGGTGCGAATTGACGTTCGGTATCCCCATATGGCGAAAGGTATTTTGTCGGGCCAGTCCCGGTAATTATCAGCCATCTTTTTGAGTATGGTGACAATTGTTTTATTAGCCGCCTCTACTGCTCCATTAGTTTGGGAATGATAAGGCGAGGACGTATGCCTTTGAATTTTATACTTGGTCATAAGGGCCGCCGTCTCGGCTTGAAAATGGGTCCCATGATCACTGATAAATTCATAAGGAATCCCATATCGGCATATTATCTTGTTCTGGATAAACTTGGCGATATGCTTAGCATTGAGAATGCGATATGATTCAGCTTCGACCCATTTGGTGAAATAGTCGATAGCTACCAAAATGAAGCAGTGCCCACCAGTACCAGAGGGATTTATTTTCCCGATTATGTCGATACCCCATGTCGAGAATGGCCAGGGTGACGTCATGGTATAAAGTAGTGACGACGGCATATGTTGCACATTGCCGAAGATTTGACAGTTATGACAATGTTTGACATATGACCGGCAGTCGGCTTCCATGGTATTCCAGTAATAACCGAGCCTCATGATTTTTCGGACCAGCATGTGGGCATTCATGTGTGGACCGTTTTCGCCATCATGTACTTCGGCCACAACTTTTTCAGCCTTATACTTGTCAACACAAAGGAGAATAGCCCCCTGTGCTGTCTTTTTGTACAGTTGTCCGTCATCGGTGCGGATGAACTGGGTGGCTAGCCTTCGTAAGGCTTTCTTGGCTCGACCCTCCGTCCCGGGAGGATATTCTCCGTTTGTCAGGTACGTTAACACAGCCTGATACCATGGTTCGGGATCCGTTATCTCAATGTCTTCGATGTCGTGGATGTACGCCGGCTCGGACCGTCTTTCGACGCAAATTGGCATACTGGTTACGTGGTCGGGAATGTTCAGTAAAGAGGCCAACTTTGAGAGTGCATCTGCAAACTGATTCTCTTCTCGGGGCAGATATATGTACTCTACCTTTTGGAATTGTTTCTCGAGATCCCTTACTCGTGCCTGGTAGGCCACGAGATTAGCATTCCGAGTCATCCATTTTTGGAGTGCTTGGTTAATGACCATGGATGAGTCACCATGTACCTGGAGATTTTTGATCCCCAGATTGGCGGCGGCTTGTAGCCCGTAAATGCATGCTTCGTACTCTGCTGCATTGTTGGTAACATCAAAGTCCTGTTTGATGGAGATGGGAGTGTGTTCCCCTTTTGGTGAAATTAGGAGGATCCCAACTCCGAACCCTCGAAAATTGGATGCTCCATCGAAGTATATATCCCACGTTTCTGTATCGGTATGGAAAATATCTTCGTCTGGGAAGGACTAGGTGTCGGTGTGTCCTTCTTCGGTTACTAGGCTGTCGACGAGAAATTCAGCTACCACCCGCCCCTTAATGGCCTTTAATGGCACAAATTTCAGGTCGAATTCTGACAACATTAGGGTCCATCTAGAAATTCGGCCATTGAGAATGGGTTTCTGGAAGAGGTATTTGATGGGGTCCATCCTGGATAGCACATGGACCTCGTAGCTGAGCATATAGTGCCGGAGCTTTCTAGTAGCCTAGACTAGAGCTAAACACGTCTTTTCGAGCATGGTATATTTGCACTCATACTCTAAAAACATCTTGCTGATGTAATAGATAGCTCTTTCTTCGGAGTCAACTATCTGAGCCAGCATAGCCCCCATGGCTGTCTCGGTCTTCGTTAGGTATAACGACAGAGGCAAACCGGGTTGAGGTGACATTAAGACCGGCGGAGCAGACAATATTTCCTTGATCTTGTCGAAAGCAGTTTGGCACTTGTCATCCCATAGTACCCGTTCTCCTACTTTCAGTTTCTTGAAAATTGGTTCGCATACCATGGTTAATTTTGAAATGAACCGGCTGATGTACTGGACTTTCCCGAGAAATTCCCTTATTTCTTTTTCGGTTTTGGGAGGTTGCATCTTGGTAATGGCTTTGATTTTAGCTGGGTCGACTTCGATACCTCGTTGGCTAACGATATGACCCAGTAATTTGCCTGATGTTACCCCGAAACTGCACTTTTGAGAATTTAGCCTCATGTTGTACTTGCGTAGTCGGGTGAAGAATTTTCTTAGGGCGGTGATGTGACCGTCCCGTTCTTTGGATTTGACGATCATGTCGTCTACATAAACTTCTACCTCTTTATGCATCATGTCGTGTAATAAAGTGGTAGCGGTCCTCTGATATGTGGCCCCGGCATTAATGAGACCGAAAGGCATGACGGTATAGCAGTAAGTACCCCAAGGTGTTGTGAAGGTAGTCTTGCTCATGTCTTCTTCCGCCATCTTGATTTGATTATACCCGGCATACCCGTCCATGAATGATAGAAGGGCATGATCGGTCGTGTTATCCACCAGTATGTCGATGTGTGGTAACGGAAAGTCATCTTTCGGGCTCGCCTTGTTAAGATCCCGAAAATCTACACATACCCGCACCTTACCGTCCTTTTTAGGAACCGGCACGATGTTTGCCACCCAGTCCGGATACTCGGACACTTGTATGAAGGCAGCTTTGAACTGTTTGTCGACTTCTTCTTTTACCTTGAGAGACCACTCAGGCCTCATTCGGCGGAGGTTCTGCTTGACCGGTTTGCACCCGTCTTTGATTGGTATGTGGTGCTCGGCTATTTCCCGGTCTATCCCCGGCATGTCCTTGTAGGACCATGCGAAGACATCCTTGAACTCTTGGAGGAGGCTTATGAACTGTTGTTTCTCCTCGGGATCTAGGGATAACCCTATCTTAAGTGTCTGAGGCTCTAAGGTTGTCCCCACATTTACGGACTCGGTTTCTTCGATCACCGGGTTCCGGGATTCCCTTTGCTCTAGTTGCTCGATCAGATGCGGAGGTAAGGGTACCTGTTCGTCTGGTTTCTCAATATCGTAGCATAAAGTAATTTTAAAAGCAGAATTTAAAAGAGACAAGTCGTAAGCAGGACGGTTCTTATTATTGATTGAAAATTTGGAAAACATCTCAAAAAGAGCAGCCATGGTCAGTGGCGGAATTGGTAAGGCACTCGGGACAGACCCCGAAGTGCCAGCAGCAGGAATGATAAAAGGGAGAGGGGTTATAGGAGTGACTCTAGCACCGACTTCCCTAGACTCGACCTCAGACTCTGACTCGGACTCAGAATCAGACTCAGGCATGTCTCCCTCTCCGGTGACCATCTTGTAGGTTCTCCCCAGACTGTCAGTCCACTTGACAGTCTTCCTCCAGGCCCTGTTTCTCGTCTCGGAACCAACATCCGAGATCAGCTTGGTCGGGTCAAACCTGTTGCTGCGGAGGATCAGGTTTACCAGGTCTTCCTTTGGAGTTGGGGCTATGGTGTCTTCCCCAAATAGTAGCCCTAGCGCGGGCTCAGCACCATCAGCTCCGTTGGACTGGATGAGGGCGAACACATCATCCGGAATATAGTTGCAGTCCCGGGCCAAGTGGGTCCCGAGCTGCATAGCATTGGGTTGGTATAGACCAACCTGAACAGCCCCAAATACCGGTGTGACAAAGTAGTCAGCCAACCGTGGGCTATAAGGGCTCAAGTAGATGCCCTTAATAATGTTGCAGGCCTTTTCAAACCCTGCTCGGACAACATTGTCGGGAGTGATGGCATAACCGAGACCAAAGTGAGAGTCTTCGTCTTTGAGGACCTCGATGATCCTCCCAGCTGGTAGACCGGGTCGAGAGGTAGCCCCCGGAAAGTATCCTAGGTTTTGGAGCATCGTGTCGATACTCGTAGTGAAGTAAGGCCTAAAGAGGTACTCTTCCTCGATCATCCCCACAAAATCGAACCCCCAGAGGTCCGTGCGTCCCGTGGCGTTACAGCTAGCCACAGTCATTGGTGTTGCCTCTAAAGTGATAACATCGTTAAGCAGAGGCATCTTGGTCTTTCGGTGGAGGGTGGAGGATACCGTCTTGACCGCGTGGATCCAAGGCCTACCTAGGAGCAAGTTGAATGATGAGGTGACGTCGATCACCTGAAACTCGAGCTCCTTTTCTATCGGGCCTGTTATAATGGTCAGTTTCACGGCCCCAACTACCGACTTTGGGCTCCCATCAAAGGCTTGGATGGTCTGAGCAGTCGGGATGTAATCGGCCTCGGTAATGCCGAGGGCATTGGCGGTCCTTAGAAGAAGGACATTTACAGCGGACCCATCGTCAACCAGGGTCATAGGGAGGTATTTCCCTCGGAAAACCACCGTAATGTAGAGGGCCAGATTATGGGAGGCCCCAAATGGCGGCAGGTCGGCTTCGGAGAAAGTGATCATCGGGCCTCCTTCCTTAGCTTTGCCCTTCAGATGGGGTAGGACCGTGGCTACCATCTCAGCAGGGGTAACCAAAGAGTCAACCTTAATTTGATCGAGAGCCTTTGTAAGTGCTTCCCGATGTTCTTGTGAGCTAACCAGGAGTTGCCATATAGTGAGGTCAACTCGGGTCTTCTTCAGCTGCTTCACGAGGGCCGTTTCAGCAGTTGGCTCCTCAGGGGCGACTTCCGTCCTGAGTGGCTCAATGACGGTTGTCGGGATGGGGGTGTCCCGAGAGTTAGTGGCTTGATAGGGACGACCAAGGTGATTACTGGTTAGGACTCGGGATTCGTCTTTCCTCGGAGGTGATGGGGACGGCTTCCCCTTTGGCGAGGTAGACGTCATCCTCGTCGTCGAACCAGATCCCGTTTACTTGCGGGACAAATGGAGAGATAAGGTGAGAGCAATAGATCACCTCCCCGGTAAAGATGGCGTGGGAGCTGAAAGGGTTCTCCTTGTTGCTGGGCTTATCTCCAGGTAGCGGGATTTTACAGCTTTCGATCAAGTCCTGGATCAAGTGCTTCAGCTTCCAGCACTTCTCGGTATCATGCCCATTGCCCCGGTGGTACTGGCAATAGGCCTGAGCATTGTAGTTCTTGGAGCGTCGCTCGACCGGAACTTCAGGAGTTGGGCCTATCGGTTGGATTAGGCCTTTGGAGGATAGCCTTTGTAAGGCATAATTATAGGTGGTACCTATATCAGTGAAAACCCGAGGTGGGGTGTTCTTCTTGGACGGGGCATCTAGTAGATTAACCGCGTCGAAAATGATGTGGGTTGCAGCTTGGGGCTTGGTGGTGGAGGAGGAAGCCCCTTGGTAACCTTTGGCAGCGGCCTTAGTGAGGCCTTCCAGTCTTAGGTCATCTTCGATCCTCATACCCATTTCAGTAAGGGTGGTGAAATTGGGTATGACGGCGTACCGGAGGTGAACCCGGTAAGATGGGAGGAGGGTCTTGACAAAAGCCTCCACCAAAGTCTTCTCGCTGGGCTTATCGACCAGTTTCACGCTCTCGGCCCTCCAACGTTGAAGGTATTTGGTAAAACCTTCTTTCGGCTCTTGGGCCATAACCTCTAGAGATCGCATTGTGGTTTGGATCTTGGTGTTGTCAGCATAGTTCCGAGCAAACTCGGTGGCCACATCATCCCAAGTAGGGTATTTCTTCGGGTCTAGCCTGTAGTACCAGGCCCGAGGGTGCTTTTCAAGAGACGCAGCAAAAAGACTCTTGAACATGGTAGAGTCCACTCCTTTGATGGCCATGAACTCCTTGAAGGCCCGTACATGTAGTAACGGGTCTTCAGTACCTTCAAACATGGGCAAGCCGGTGAGGTTCAGGTTTGCGGGCAGCTTGTCACTTCACGGGTTATACTCACGACTATTCTCCCGATGGATATTGTTACTCCCAGTCAAGTGAACTTGTTCTACCAATCAGCGAACCGAGCTATCTAGTTCAGCCAGAGGTTCCGTAACTCCAGTATTTGGAGTCCTGTGCTCCACTGCAGCCAAACGAGCAACAATAGCCACTTGACCAGCCCTCATTTCAGTCAGTTGGGCTTCAATGTCGGTCTGTTTGTTGACCATGGCATCCACAGAGGTTTTCAAACTGTTCAACGTAGCTTCCATCTTGCGGGTGTGTCTGGTTGCCGGCGGCCTGTCTGTAAGAACACCGCGTAATCAGAAACCGAACCCAGATCTTGGAATCATAGAAAAAAGTACATCCCGAGCGACCCAAAAGAAAAGGACTGAGTGGAAAAGACTCGAGAAAGACACCTAGACGGATGAATCGCAGGTGGTATGACTTCCTTAGGAGTTTGGCCTAGTGGGCCTAGTCCCGTTTGAAGGAAGGTCCACGTGAGATTATTCCCCAGACTTTTGACTCGAGTGTATAGACGGACTTTGCTTTGTAGGGGTATTCCCTACGCGGGTTGGTCGTGCCTTGACATATAAGGCGGACTCGAAAAATGGAGGAAACTTGTGATGTAAGATCGACGGAGTTTCGACTCTATAAACCTTCTACATACTATGCGAAGACCCGACACACGGACAGACGGTAGGTCCTATAATAGGGAAGATTTATTTTAAGAAAGTTGGAGGTTAGAAAGTTTGAATATGTAATGGGTGAATTTCCGAGAGTTCGAAAATGGAAAGCGGAATTTCGAAAACCAAGATTAGAATTTTGAAAAATTCAGAAAATCAAAACGGCGTCGGAAATTCGAGAGTTAAAACGGACAGCATGACGGCTAAAGAAAAGGATATTTTGAGTCAAATCGTTGATCCTAAATTTAGGTAGCGTTCCGAGTTTTGAAAATTGGATATTTTGAAAAGACGGGTCTCGAAATGGGCAGCATTTCGGGTTTTTCAAAATTGGATATTTTTGGAAAGATGCAATTTTGAAATGACGGTTTTGAAAAATTTGACACGGAAACCAAGTAGCACGTAGTCAAACAAGCATTATAACGACGCTTATGTATGCATTACACTAAGTCTCGGTCGGTCAAAATAGGGTCTATACCAACAACGATGGCTTTCTCGTAAATCAGGACGGACTCCCTAAGCCGAATTGGTCTTAGGACATGCCGCATAACCCATACGAATTCCACCATCGATGTCTTTAGCGCATCCATGTAGGAATGCACCGCGGTATAGTGGGACGTCGGTCACAAGTAACCGGCCCGGGCAAAAATGGGTTATGCATGAATCATTAAACTAATGCGCGCACACTAATATTCGAACGATTTCTCTTCGAGTCTCACCCTAGGAACCCCGATGACATGTGGTACATCAGGTATCCCCAGCGGAGTCGCCAAATTGTGGACATGACGTAGGTCCACCCCAACGCGGCCACGCGCGGGTTTGGGTAGACGAATGAATCTTGTGGTAAGATTGTTCTCGGGTTCGAAATTTAAGTCAAAATGGAGTCGCCACCGAATTTTGTGGTTATTCGGAACCATACGAGCCCACTCTATGTCGTCATGGGCTACACACAAAGTAAGCCCACTTCGATTTCAGAGTTTATGGGGCTCGTCCCTTTGCATTGTTATATCGATACCGTTTACACCGGCTTTCGTATATAAAATGACTCTCGTGCGCCAAGGGTTTCGGACATCCGGAAACCAAAGGTTCTGAGTAAGGGGTGAGGGTACGTGTTGGGAAGCCCACTAAGGACACCCAACCCCGCCCGCACAATGGCGGCCTCTACTAAGACATCGTTCGTGTTCGTGTACGCGCATTAGTAAAATGATTAAATGATATGCAAATAGCGTTTTCGGACTAAGCATGTGAATAGTATGTGAACTACGTCATTTAATGCATCTTGATTATAGTCGAAATAATTTAGCATGCGAGGTTCATTTATAAAGCGATAAGCAAGTAAATAAACGAAACTCGAAAGTAAATAACGTACAAGTTACACGGGCGGAAATACAACCCGGAATTCACAATACAACGATTAATACAACATAATAAATGGAATAAAAATAAGAGCAATAAAAAAAATAGAGACGGACCCGTATGTAAACTAGACCGCAAATTATGTAGATGGACTAACCCCGATTAAATGTACATTATGTTATACATCAAACGGAGGACGGAAACATGGGACTTTGGCGTATTGCTAGCCCGATCCCACGTCTCTAAGCCTTGTCCCGACTCATCACTTCGAAGAAGATCGATCAAAGTCGTTCTACGTGTCGTGATGTGCACGAGTTTTAAGAAATAGGTTCACGTGATGGTCTTTACACGTGTCGACTAAAAGTCGTAAAAAAGACGAGGCTCGAAATGTGTGTCGAGGCCCTCGGATTTCTGGGTTCCAGGACCCACTCGATCGAGTCGTGGTCTGACTCGGTCGAGTGCGTCCATTACGTAGCTACTGCCCAGTTTTTTGGGTGCTACTCGATCGAGTAGCTTATGTACTCGGTCGAGTAGCCCCTGTACGAGTTCCAACTCGTTTAGTTTTTGATTGGAAATCGATGGTTGGCCAAATTAAATACAAATATCGCACGATTTGTATTTAACTTGGCTTCCGGTACTATAATCGTGTATGTACGATTATAATACCGTTATCGGAATTTTATGAAAACGTTATCGTTACATTAAAGAATTTGAATTAGTGACGTAATGCATCCCTCTACGTCACGACATCGGAACTAACCCTTTCGGGTTATGTGATGTCGGTTTTCGTGTCAACGGGTTCCGCACTAATTGTATAAATGGGATCAAATGCGTTCAACTATGCCCGATTGCGATCACATCACGCCCTTGAGTACATTGCGGCGGGGCTCCTCGAAAGGGCTCCACCTCCGTCGTGGCTCGTAAAGGGATTAGACGGACCTTTGGCAATCATCATAGTCAAACGGATTTAAAACCGAATTTTGATACTAGAGTATGTATACGCGGTATAATAACGTTAGTAATGAAAAAAAAAGATGATAAAAAAAGTAAAAAGATTAGTGTTAACGTTACTATTACGATACAAAATGCGATAAAGTAAATAAAAATGAGACGAGATAAAAGAGATGGAGATGGGGTTTACGACACCCTCAACATACATGCTAGGTAGGGACCTCGGAAATGGACTCGTAAATAGCGACGGGACGCCGGAGTATCGAGGATGTACGCGAGTTATGGTGTGTATGTGTGTGTGTGTGTGTGTTTCGTCGGTTTTCGAGGGACGAAAAGCTCGGTTTTTTTGTGTGTATTGCTTAGGGTTACTAAGGCTTGTACTGTAGATGGAGTAGGGTGGGAAGTATGGTAAATGTAGGTTAGAAATGCCTTGATCAGAACTTGTAAACGGGCCAGACCCGGTTTTTGGCGCTCCACTCGACCGAGTGGGTCAATCCACTCGATCGAGTGGATCAGGAGGATCGAGATAAATTAGGAAGGTGTTGACTTTGTGATTTGTTTGTTTTATTTTTGAATTTTGATTTGTGCGCCAGTTTTCGAGAATGAATTTGGCTGTTTTGTGAGACGGTTTCATCTTTGACCGGGTTTTCACCCGGTCACTAAAAGACGGGATTTATTTTTGGTGTCGGTTTTGGCCCAAATTAGTCTTATTTTGCTCATAACGACCCTCGGGGCCTGGATTTGAGGTCTGTTTCGTGAGATTCTTACTCCGCTATAAGTCCATGTCGGATATTATTGAGTTCCGAGCCCAAATCCGAGTATACCAAGTCACGTTTGCGTCCGATCATCATCGGGTGTTTTTTGGAGACTACCATAGACACCTGGCAGTCAAAATGCGGGTGTCTACACCTGGAATTTCTTCGAGATAGTTTTTGACTATCTCTGGACTAGTCTTCAGGACAGATCTTTGACCCTGAACTTTCTTCAAGATAGTTTCTGACAATTTCTGGACTATTCTTCGGGACGGATCTTTGTCCCTCAGACTTTCTTCAAAATAGTTTCTTACTATTTCTGGCCAATTCTTTGGGACGGATCTTTGTCCTTGGACTTTCTACGAGATAGTTTCTTACTTTTTTTGGCCTATTCTTTGGGACGGATCTTTGTCCCTGGACTTTCTTCGAGATAGTTTTTAACTACCTATGGACTATTCTTTGGGACGGATCTTTGACCCTGAACTTTCTTCGAGATAGTTTCTAACTATCTTTAGACTATTCTTCGGGACCGATCTTTGTCCCTAGACTTTCTTCGAGATAGTTTCCGACAATTTCTAGACTATTTTTCGGGACGGATCATTGTCCCTCGGACTTTTTTCGAAATAGTTTCTTACCATTTATGGCCAATTCTTTGGGACGGATCTTTGTCCCTGGACTTTCTTCGAGATAGTTTCTTACTTTCTTTGGCCTATTCTATTGGACGGATCTTTGTCCCTGGACTTTCTTCGAGATAGTTTTTGACTACCTATGGACTATTCTTCGGGACGGATCTGTGTCGCTAGACTTTCTTAGAGATAGTTTCTGACTATCTGTGGCCTATTCTATGGAACGGATCTTTGTCCCTGGATTTTCTTCAAGATAGTTTCTGACAATCTCTGGCCTATTCTTTGGGATTGATCTTTGTCCCTGGACTTTCTTCGAGATAGTTTTTGAAAATCTCTGGACAATTCTTCGGGACGGACCTTTGTCCATGGACTTTCTTCGAGATAGTTTCTGACTATCTCTAGATTATTCTTTGGGACGGAATTTGTCCATGGACTTTGTTCAAGATAGTCTTTGACTATCTCTGGCCTATTCTTTGGGACTGATCTTTGTCCCTGGAATTTGTTCGAGATAGTTTCTGACTATCTCTGCACTATTCTTCAGGACGGATCTTTGTCCCTGGACTTTCTTCGAGATAGTTTCTGACTATCTCTGGACTAGTCTTCGGGACAGATCTTTGTCCCTGAACTTTCTTCGAGATAGTTTCTGACAATTTCTGGACTATTCTTCGGGACTGATCTTTGTCCCTCGGACTTTTTTCGAAATAGTTTCTTACTATTTCTGGCCAATTCTTTGGGACGGATCTTTGTCCCTGGACTTTCTTCGAGATAGTTTCTTACTTTTTTTGGCCTATTCTTTGGGACAGATCTTTGTCCCTGGACTTTCTTCCGGATAGTTTTTGACTACCTATGGACTATTCTTCGGGACGGATATTTGTCGATGGACTTTTTAAGAGATAGTTTCTGACTATCTCTGGCCTATTCTTTGGAATGGATCTTTGTCCATGGACTTTCTTCGAGATAGTTTTTGAATATCTCTGGACAATTTTTCGGGACGGACCTTTGTCCATGGACTTTCTTCGAGATAGTTTCTGACTATCTCTAGATTATTCTTTGGGACGGACTTTGTCCATGGACTTTGTTCGAGATAGTCTTTGACTATATCTGGCCTATTCTTTGGGACGGATCTTTGTCCCTGGATTTTCTTCGAGATAGTTTCTGACTATCTCTGGACTAGACTTCGGGACAGATCTTTGTCCCTGGACTTTCTTCGAGATAGTTTCTGACAATTTCTGGACTATTCTTCGGGATGGATCTTTGTCCCTCGGACTTTCTTCGAAATAGTTTCTTACTATTTCTGGCCCATTCTTTTGGACGGATCTTTGTCCCTGAACTTTCTTCGAGATAGTTTCTGACTATCTATGGACTATTCTTCGGGATAGATCTTTGTCCCCGGACTTTCTTCGAGATAGTTTCTGACAATTTCTGGACTATTCTTCGGGACGAATCTTTGTCCCTCAGACTTTCTCGAGATAGTTTCTTACTATCTCTGGCCAATTCTTTGGGACGGATCTTTGTCTCTGAACTTTCTTCGAGATAGTTTCTGACTATCTCTGGACTATTATTCGGGACGGATCTTTGTCCCTGGACTGTCTTCTAGAAAGTTTCTGACAATCTCTGGCCTATTCTTTTGGACGGATCTTTGTCCCTAGACTTTTATCGAGATTGTTTCTAACTATCTATGGCCTATTCTTTGGGATGGATCTTTGTCCCTAGACTTTCTTCGAGATAGTTTCTGACTATCCCTTGACTATTCTTTGGGACGGATCTTTCTCCCTGGACTTTCTTCGAGGAAGTTTCTGACTGTCTCCGGCCTATTCTTTAGGATGGATCTTTGTCCCTGGACTTTCTTCGAGATAGTTTCTAACTATCTCTGGCCTATTCTTTGGTACGGATCTTTGTCCCTAGACTTTGTTCGAGATAGTTTCTTACTATCCCATGACTATTCTTTGGGATGGATCTTTGTCTCTCGGACTTTCTCCGAAATAGTTTCTTACTATTTATGGCCAACTCTTTTGGACGAATGTTTGTCCCTGGACTTTCTTCGAGATAGTTTCTGACTATTTCTACACTATTCTTCGGGCCGGATCTTTGTCGCTGGACTTTCTTCGAGATAGTTTCTGACTATCTTTGGCCTATTCTTTGGGACGGATCTTTGACCCTAGACTCTCTTGGAGATAGTATTTAACTACCTATGGACTATTCTTTGGGACAGATCTTTGTCCCTGGATTTCCTTCGGGATAGTTTTTGACAATCTCTGGCCTATTCTTTGGGATGCATCTTTGTCCCTGGACTTTCTTCGAGAAAGTTTCTGACTATCTCCGGCCTATTCTTTAGGATGGATCTTTGTCCCTAGACTTTGTTCGAGATAGTTTCTAACTATCTCTGGCCTATTCTTTGGGACGGATCATTGTCCCTAGACTTTCTTCGAGATAGTTTCTGACTATCTCTTCACTATTCTTTGGGATGGATCTTTGTCCCTAAAATTTCCTTGAGATAGTTTCTGACAATTTCTGGACTATTCTTCGGGATGGATCTTTGTCCCTCGGACTTTCTTCGAAATAGTTTCTTACTATTTCTGGCCAATTCTTTGGGACGGATCTTTGTCCTTGAACTTTCTTCGAGATAGTTTCTTACTTTCTTTGGCCTATTCTTTGGGACGGATCTTTGTCCCTGGACTTTCTTCGAGATAGTTTTTGACTACCTATGGACTATTCTTCGGGACGGATCTTTGTCGCTGGACTTTCTTAGAGATAGTTTCTGACTATCTGTTGCCTATTCTTTGGGACGGATCTTTGTCCCTGGATTTTCTTTGATATAGTTTCTGACAATCTCTGGCCTATTCTTTGGGATGGATCTTTGTCCCTGGACTTTCTTCGAGATAGTTTTTGAATATCTCTGGACAATTCTTCGGGACGGACCTTTGTCCATGGACTTTATTCGAGATAGTTTCGGACAAATTCTAGACTATTTTTCGGGACGAATCTTTGTCCCTCGGACTTTCTTCGAGATAGTTTCTTACTATCTATGGCCATTCCTTTGGGACGGATATTTGTCCCTGAACTTTCTTCGAGATAGTTTTTTACTATCTTTGGACTATTATTCAGGACGGATCTTTCTCCCTGGACTTTCTTCGAGGAAGTTTCTGACTGTCTCCGGCCTATTCTTTAGGTTGGATCTTTGTCCCTAGACTTTCTTCGAGATAGTTTCTAACTATCTTTGGCCTATTCTTTGGGACGGATCTTTGTCCCTAGACTCTCTTGGAGATAGTTTTTAACTACCTATGGACTATTCTTCGGGACAGATCTTTGTCCCTGGATTTTCTTCGGGATAGTTTTTAACAATCTCTGGCCTATTCTTTGGGATGGATCTTTGTCCCTGGACTTTCTTCGAGAAAGTTTCTGACTATCTCCGGCCTATTCTTTCGGATGGATCTTTGTCCCTGGACTTTGTTAGAGATAGTTTCTGACTATCTGTGGCCTATTCTTTGGGACGGATCTTTGTCCCTGGATTTTCTTCGAGATAGTTTCTGACAATCTCTGGCCTATTCTTTGGGATGGATCTTTGTCCCTGGACTTTCTTCGAGATAGTTTCTTAATATCTCTGGACAATTCTTCGGGACGGACTTTTGTCCATGGACTTTCTTCGAGATAGTTTCTGACTATCTCTAGATTATTCTTTGTGACGGACTTTGTTCATGGACTTTGTTCGAGATAGTCTTTGACTATCTCTGGCCTATTCTTTGGGATAGATCTTTGTCCCTGGACTTTCTTCGAGATAGTTTCTGACAATTTCTAGACTATTTTTCGGGACGAATCTTTGTCCCTCGGACTTTCTTCGAGATAGTTTCTTACTATCTATGGCCATTTCTTTGGGACGGATATTTATCCCTGAACTTTCTTCGAGATAGTTTTTTACTATCTTTGGACTATTATTCGGGACGGATCTTTCTCCCTGGACTTTCTTCGAGGAAGTTTCTGACTGTCTCCGGCCTATTCTTTAGGATGGATCTTTGTCCCTGGACTTTCTTCGAGATAGTTTCTAACTATCTCTGGCCTATTCTTTGGGACGGATCTTTGTCCCTAGACTTTCTTCGAGATAGTTTCTTACTATCCCATGACTACTCTTTGGGATGGATCTTTGTCACTGAAATTTCTTCGAGATAGTTTCTGACAATTTATGGACTATTCTTCGGGACGGATCTTTGTCTCTCGGACTTTCTCCGAAATAGTTTCTTACTATTTATGGCCAATTCTTTGGGACGAATCTTTGTCCCTGGACTTTCTTCGAGATAGTTTCTGACAATCTCTACACTATTCTTCAGGACGGATCTTTGTCGCCGGACTTTCTTCGAGATAGCTTCTGACTATCTTTAACCTATTCTTCGGGACGGATCTTTGTCCCTAGACTCTCTTCGAGGAAGTTTCTGACTGTCTCCGGCCTATTCTTTAGGATGGATCTTTGTCGCTGGACTTTCTTCGAGATAGTTTCTAACTATCTCTGGCCTATTCTTTGCGACGGATCTTTGTCCCTAGACTTTCTTCGAGATAGTTTCTTACTATCCCATGATTATTCTTTGGGATGGATCTTTGTCCCTGAAATTTCTTCGAGATAGTTTCTGACAATTTCTGGACTATTCTTCGGGACGGATCTTGTCCCTCGGACATTCTCCAAAATAGTTTCTTACTATTTATGGCCAATTCTTTGGGACGAATCTTTGTCCCTGGACTTTCTTCGAGATAGTTTCTGACTATTTCTACACTATTCTTCGGGACGGATCTTTGTCGCTGGACTTTCTTCGAGATAGTTTCTGACTATCTTTGGCCTATTCTTTGGGACGGATCTTTGTCCCTAGACTCTCTTGGAGATAGTTTTTAACTACCTATGGACTATTCTTTGGGACAGATCTTTGTCCCTGGATTTTCTTCGGGATAGTTTTTGACAATCTTTGGCCTATTCTTTGGGATGGATCTTTGTCCCTGGACTTTCTTCGAGAAAGTTTCTGACTATCTCCGGCCTATTCTTTAGGATGGATCTTTGTCCCTGGACTTTGTTCGAGATAGTTTCTAACTATCTCTGGCCTATTCTTTGGGACGGATCTTTGTCCCTAGACTTTCTTCGAGATAGTTTCTGACTATCTCTTGACTATTCTTTGGGATGGATCTTTGTCCCTGAAATTTCCTCGAGATAGTTTCTGACAATTTCTGGACTATTCTTCGGGATGGATCTTTGTCCCTCGGACTTTCTTCGAAATAGTTTCTTACTATTTCTGGCCAATTCTTTGGGACGGATCTTTGTCCTTGGACTTTCTACGAGTTAGTTTCTTACTTTTTTTGGCCTATTCTTTGGGACGGATCTTTGTCCCTGGACTTTCTTCGAGATAGTTTTTAACTACCTATGGACTATTCTTCGGGACGGATCTTTGTCACTGGACTTTCTTAGAGATAGTTTCTGACTATCTGTGGCCTATTCTTTGGGACGGATCTTTGTCCCTGGATTTTCTTCGAGATAGTTTCTGACAATCTCTGGCCTATTCTTCGGGATGGATCTTTGTCCCTGGACTTTCTTCGAGATAGTTTTTGAATATCTCTGGACAATTCTTCGGGACGGACCTTTGTTCATGGACTTTCTTCGAGATAGTTTCTGACTATCTCTAGATTATTCTATGTGACGGACTTTGTCCATGGACTTTGTTCGAGATATTCTTTGACTATCTCTGGCCTATTCTTTGGGATAGATCTTTGTCCCTCGGACTTTCTTCGAAATAGTTTCTTTCTATTTTTGGCCAATTCTTTGGGACGGATCTTTGTCCCTGAACTTTCTTCGAGATAGTTTCTGACTATTTTTGGACTATTCTTCGGGACAGATCTTTGTCCCTTGACTTTCTTCGGGATAGTTTCTGACAATTTATTGACTATTCTTCGCCACGAATATTTGTCCCTCGGACTTTCTTCGAGATAGTTTCTTACTATCTTTGGCCAATTCTTTGGAACGGATCTTTGTCCCTGAACTTTCATCAAGATTGTTTTTGACTATCTCTGGACTATTATTCGGGACGGATCTTTGTCCCTTGACTTTCTTCGGGATAGTTTCTGACAATTTATTGACTATTCTTCGCCACGAATATTTGTCCCTCGGACTTTCTTCGAGATAGTTTCTTACTATCTTTAGCCAATTCTTTGGAACGGATCTTTGTCCCTGAACTTTCATCGAGATAGTTTTTGACTATCTCTGGACTATTATTCGGGACGGATCTTTGTCCCTGGACTTTCTTCGAGGAAGTTTCTGACTGTCTCCGGCCTATTCTTTAGGATGGATCTTTGTCCCTGGACTTTCTTCGAGATAGTTTCTAATTATCTCTGGCCTATTCTTTGGGACGGATCTTTGTCCCTAGACTTTCTTCGAGATAGTTTCTTACTATCCCATGACTATTCTTTAGGATGGATCTTTGTCCCTGAACTTTCTTCGAGATAGTTTCTGACAATTTCTGGACTATTCTTCGGGACTGATCTTTGTCCCTCGGACTTTTTTCGAAATAGTTTCTTACTATTTCTGGCCAATTCTTTGGGACGGATCTTTGTCCCTGGACTTTCTTCGAGATAGTTTCTTACTTTTTTTGGCCTATTCTTTGGGACAGATCTTTGTCCCTGGACTTTCTTCCGGATAGTTTTTGACTACCTATGGACTATTCTTCGGGACGGATATTTGTCGATGGACTTTTTAAGAGATAGTTTCTGACTATCTCTGGCCTATTCTTTGGAATGGATCTTTGTCCATGGACTTTCTTCGAGATAGTTTTTGAATATCTCTGGACAATTTTTCGGGACGGACCTTTGTCCATGGACTTTCTTCGAGATAGTTTCTGACTATCTCTAGATTATTCTTTGGGACGGACTTTGTCCATGGACTTTGTTCGAGATAGTCTTTGACTATATCTGGCCTATTCTTTGGGACGGATCTTTGTCCCTGGATTTTCTTCGAGATAGTTTCTGACTATCTCTGGACTAGACTTCGGGACAGATCTTTGTCCCTGGACTTTCTTCGAGATAGTTTCTGACAATTTCTGGACTATTCTTCGGGATGGATCTTTGTCCCTCGGACTTTCTTCGAAATAGTTTCTTACTATTTCTGGCCCATTCTTTTGGACGGATCTTTGTCCCTGAACTTTCTTCGAGATAGTTTCTGACTATCTATGGACTATTCTTCGGGATAGATCTTTGTCCCCGGACTTTCTTCGAGATAGTTTCTGACAATTTCTGGACTATTCTTCGGGACGAATCTTTGTCCCTCAGACTTTCTCGAGATAGTTTCTTACTATCTCTGGCCAATTCTTTGGGACGGATCTTTGTCTCTGAACTTTCTTCGAGATAGTTTCTGACTATCTCTGGACTATTATTCGGGACGGATCTTTGTCCCTGGACTGTCTTCTAGAAAGTTTCTGACAATCTCTGGCCTATTCTTTTGGACGGATCTTTGTCCCTAGACTTTTATCGAGATTGTTTCTAACTATCTATGGCCTATTCTTTGGGATGGATCTTTGTCCCTAGACTTTCTTCGAGATAGTTTCTGACTATCCCTTGACTATTCTTTGGGACGGATCTTTCTCCCTGGACTTTCTTCGAGGAAGTTTCTGACTGTCTCCGGCCTATTCTTTAGGATGGATCTTTGTCCCTGGACTTTCTTCAAGATAGTTTCTAACTATCTCTGGCCTATTCTTTGGTACGGATCTTTGTCCCTAGACTTTGTTCGAGATAGTTTCTTACTATCCCATGACTATTCTTTGGGATGGATCTTTGTCTCTCGGACTTTCTCCGAAATAGTTTCTTACTATTTATGGCCAACTCTTTTGGACGAATGTTTGTCCCTGGACTTTCTTCGAGATAGTTTCTGACTATTTCTACACTATTCTTCGGGCCGGATCTTTGTCGCTGGACTTTCTTCGAGATAGTTTCTGACTATCTTTGGCCTATTCTTTGGGACGGATCTTTGACCCTAGACTCTCTTGGAGATAGTATTTAACTACCTATGGACTATTCTTTGGGACAGATCTTTGTCCCTGGATTTCCTTCGGGATAGTTTTTGACAATCTCTGGCCTATTCTTTGGGATGGATCTTTGTCCCTGGACTTTCTTCGAGAAAGTTTCTGACTATCTCCGGCCTATTCTTTAGGATGGATCTTTGTCCCTAGACTTTGTTCGAGATAGTTTCTAACTATCTCTGGCCTATTCTTTGGGACGGATCATTGTCCCTAGACTTTCTTCGAGATAGTTTCTGACTATCTCTTCACTATTCTTTGGGATGGATCTTTGTCCCTAAAATTTCCTTGAGATAGTTTCTGACAATTTCTGGACTATTCTTCGGGATGGATCTTTGTCCCTCGGACTTTCTTCGAAATAGTTTCTTACTATTTCTGGCCAATTCTTTGGGACGGATCTTTGTCCTTGAACTTTCTTCGAGATAGTTTCTTACTTTCTTTGGCCTATTCTTTGGGACGGATCTTTGTCCCTGGACTTTCTTCGAGATAGTTTTTGACTACCTATGGACTATTCTTCGGGACGGATCTTTGTCGCTGGACTTTCTTAGAGATAGTTTCTGACTATCTGTGGCCTATTCTTTGGGACGGATCTTTGTCCCTGGATTTTCTTCGAGATAGTTTCTGACAATCTCTGGCCTATTCTTTGGGATGGATCTTTGTCCCTGGACTTTCTTCGAGATAGTTTCTTAATATCTCTGGACAATTCTTCGGGACGGACTTTTGTCCATGGACTTTCTTCGAGATAGTTTCTGACTATCTCTAGATTATTCTTTGTGACGGACTTTGTTCATGGACTTTGTTCGAGATAGTCTTTGACTATCTCTGGCCTATTCTTTGGGATAGATCTTTGTCCCTGGACTTTCTTCGAGATAGTTTCTGACAATTTCTAGACTATTTTTCGGGACGAATCTTTGTCCCTCGGACTTTCTTCGAGATAGTTTCTTACTATCTATGGCCATTTCTTTGGGACGGATATTTATCCCTGAACTTTCTTCGAGATAGTTTTTTACTATCTTTGGACTATTATTCGGGACGGATCTTTCTCCCTGGACTTTCTTCGAGGAAGTTTCTGACTGTCTCCGGCCTATTCTTTAGGATGGATCTTTGTCCCTGGACTTTCTTCGAGATAGTTTCTAACTATCTCTGGCCTATTCTTTGGGACGGATCTTTGTCCCTAGACTTTCTTCGAGATAGTTTCTTACTATCCCATGACTACTCTTTGGGATGGATCTTTGTCACTGAAATTTCTTCGAGATAGTTTCTGACAATTTATGGACTATTCTTCGGGACGGATCTTTGTCTCTCGGACTTTCTCCGAAATAGTTTCTTACTATTTATGGCCAATTCTTTGGGACGAATCTTTGTCCCTGGACTTTCTTCGAGATAGTTTCTGACAATCTCTACACTATTCTTCAGGACGGATCTTTGTCGCCGGACTTTCTTCGAGATAGCTTCTGACTATCTTTAACCTATTCTTCGGGACGGATCTTTGTCCCTAGACTCTCTTCGAGGAAGTTTCTGACTGTCTCCGGCCTATTCTTTAGGATGGATCTTTGTCGCTGGACTTTCTTCGAGATAGTTTCTAACTATCTCTGGCCTATTCTTTGCGACGGATCTTTGTCCCTAGACTTTCTTCGAGATAGTTTCTTACTATCCCATGATTATTCTTTGGGATGGATCTTTGTCCCTGAAATTTCTTCGAGATAGTTTCTGACAATTTCTGGACTATTCTTCGGGACGGATCTTGTCCCTCGGACATTCTCCAAAATAGTTTCTTACTATTTATGGCCAATTCTTTGGGACGAATCTTTGTCCCTGGACTTTCTTCGAGATAGTTTCTGACTATTTCTACACTATTCTTCGGGACGGATCTTTGTCGCTGGACTTTCTTCGAGATAGTTTCTGACTATCTTTGGCCTATTCTTTGGGACGGATCTTTGTCCCTAGACTCTCTTGGAGATAGTTTTTAACTACCTATGGACTATTCTTTGGGACAGATCTTTGTCCCTGGATTTTCTTCGGGATAGTTTTTGACAATCTTTGGCCTATTCTTTGGGATGGATCTTTGTCCCTGGACTTTCTTCGAGAAAGTTTCTGACTATCTCCGGCCTATTCTTTAGGATGGATCTTTGTCCCTGGACTTTGTTCGAGATAGTTTCTAACTATCTCTGGCCTATTCTTTGGGACGGATCTTTGTCCCTAGACTTTCTTCGAGATAGTTTCTGACTATCTCTTGACTATTCTTTGGGATGGATCTTTGTCCCTGAAATTTCCTCGAGATAGTTTCTGACAATTTCTGGACTATTCTTCGGGATGGATCTTTGTCCCTCGGACTTTCTTCGAAATAGTTTCTTACTATTTTGGCCAATTCTTTGGGACGGATCTTTGTCCTTGGACTTTCTACGAGTTAGTTTCTTACTTTTTTTGGCCTATTCTTTGGGACGGATCTTTGTCCCTGGACTTTCTTCGAGATAGTTTTTAACTACCTATGGACTATTCTTCGGGACGGATCTTTGTCACTGGACTTTCTTAGAGATAGTTTCTGACTATCTGTGGCCTATTCTTTGGGACGGATCTTTGTCCCTGGATTTTCTTCGAGATAGTTTCTGACAATCTCTGGCCTATTCTTCGGGATGGATCTTTGTCCCTGGACTTTCTTCGAGATAGTTTTTGAATATCTCTGGACAATTCTTCGGGACGGACCTTTGTTCATGGACTTTCTTCGAGATAGTTTCTGACTATCTCTAGATTATTCTATGTGACGGACTTTGTCCATGGACTTTGTTCGAGATATTCTTTGACTATCTCTGGCCTATTCTTTGGAATAGATCTTTGTCCCTCGGACTTTCTTCGAAATAGTTTCTTTCTATTTTTGGCCAATTCTTTGGGACGGATCTTTGTCCCTGAACTTTCTTCGAGATAGTTTCTGACTATTTTTGGACTATTCTTCGGGACAGATCTTTGTCCCTTGACTTTCTTCGGGATAGTTTCTGACAATTTATTGACTATTCTTCGCCACGAATATTTGTCCCTCGGACTTTCTTCGAGATAGTTTCTTACTATCTTTGGCCAATTCTTTGGAACGGATCTTTGTCCCTGAACTTTCATCGAGATTGTTTTTGACTATCTCTGGACTATTATTCGGGACGGATCTTTGTCCCTTGACTTTCTTCGGGATAGTTTCTGACAATTTATTGACTATTCTTCGCCACGAATATTTGTCCCTCGGACTTTCTTCGAGATAGTTTCTTACTATCTTTAGCCAATTCTTTGGAACGGATCTTTGTCCCTGAACTTTCATCGAGATAGTTTTTGACTATCTCTGGACTATTATTCGGGACGGATCTTTGTCCCTGGACTTTCTTCGAGGAAGTTTCTGACTGTCTCCGGCCTATTCTTTAGGATGGATCTTTGTCCCTGGACTTTCTTCGAGATAGTTTCTAATTATCTCTGGCCTATTCTTTGGGACGGATCTTTGTCCCTAGACTTTCTTCGAGATAGTTTCTTACTATCCCATGACTATTCTTTAGGATGGATCTTTGTCCCTGAAATTTCTTCGAGATAGTTTCTGACAATTTCTGGACTATTCTTCGGGACGGATCTTTGTCTCTCGGACTTTCTCCGAAATAGATTCTTACTATTTATGGACAATTCTTTGGGACGAATCTTTGTCCCTGGACTTTCTTCGAGATAGTTTCTGACTATCTCTACACTATTCTTCAGGACAGATCGTTGTCGCTGCACTTTCTTCGAGATAGCTTCTGACTATCTTTAACCTATTTTTTGGGACGAATCTTTGTCCCTGGACTTTCTTCGAGATAGTTTCTGACTATTTCTACACTATTCTTCGGGACGGATCTTTGTCGCTGGACTTTCTTCGAGATAGTTTCTGACTATCTTTGGCCTATTATTTGGGACGGATCTTTGTCCCTAGACTCTCTTGGAGATAGTTTTTAACTACCTATGGACTATTCTTTGGGACGGATCTTTGTCCCTGGATTTTCTTCGGGATAGTTTTTGACAATCTCTGGCCTATTCTTTGGGATGGATCTTTGTCCCTGGACTTTCTTCGAGAAAGTTTCTAACTATCTTCGGCCTATCCTTTAGGATGGATCTTTGTCCCTGGACTTTGTTCGAGATAGTTTCTAACTATCTCTGGCCTATTCTTTGGGACGGATCATTGTCCCTAGACTTTTTTCGAGATAGTTTCTGACTATCTCTTGACTATTCGTTGGGATGGATCTTTGTCCCAGAACTTTCTTCGAGATTGTTTTTGACTATCGCCGGACAATTCTTCGGGACGGACCTTTGTCCATGGACTTTCTTCGAGATAGTTTTTGACTATCTCTGGCCTATTCTTTGGCACGGATCTTTGTCCCTGGACTTTCTTCGAGATAGTTTCTGACAATTTCTGGACTATTCTTCGGGACGGATCTTTGTCCCTCGGACTTTCTTCGAAATAGTTTCTTACTATTTCTGGCCAATTCTTTGGGACGGATCTTTGTCCCTGAACTTTCTTCGAGATAGTTTCTGACTATTTTTGGACTATTCTTCGGGACAGATCTTTGTCCCTTGACTTTCTTCGGGATAGTTTCTGACAATTTATTGACTATTCTTCGCCACGAATATTTGTCCCTCGGACTTTCTTCGAGATAGTTTCTTACTATCTTTGGCCAATTCTTTGGAACGGATCTTTGTCCCTGAACTTTCATCGAGATAGTTTTTGACTATCTCTGGACTATTATTCGGGACGGATCTTTTTCCCTTGACTTTCTTCGGGATAGTTTCTGACAATTTATTGACTATTCTTCGCCACGAATATTTGTCCCTCGGACTTTCTTCGAGATAGTTTCTTACTATCTTTAGCCAATTCTTTGGAACGGATCTTTGTCCCTGAACTTTCATCGAGATAGTTTTTGACTATCTCTGGACTATTATTCAGGACGGATCTTTGTCCCTGGATTTTCTTCGAGAAAGTTTCTGACTATCTCCGGCTTATTCTTTAGGATGGATCTTTGTTCCTGGACTTTTTTCGAGATAGTTTCTAACTATCTCTGGCCTATTCTTTGGGACGGATCTTTGTCCCTGGACTTTCTTCGACATAATTTCTGACTATCCCTTGACTATTCTTTGGGATGGATCTTTGTCCCTGAAATTTCTTCGAAATAGTTTCTTACTATTTCTGGCCAATTCTTTGGGATTGATCTTTGTCCCTGAACTTTCTTCGAGATAGTTTCTGACTATCTATGGACTATTCTTTGGGACGGATCTTTGTCCCTAGACATTCTTCGAGATAGTTTCTGACTATCTCTGGACTATTCTTCGGGACGGATCTTTGTCCCTCGGACATTCTTCGAAATAGTTTCTTACTATTTGTGGCCAATTCTTTGGGTCGGATCTTTTTCCCTGGACTTTCTTCGAGATAGTTTCTGACTATCTCCGCACTATTCTTCGGGATGGATCTTTGTCGCTGGACTTTCTTCGAGAAAGTTTCTGACTACCTTTGGCCTATTATTTGGGACGGATCTTTGTCTCTGAACTTTCTTCGAGATAGTTTCTGACTATCTATGGACTATTCTTCGGGACAGATCTTTGTCCCTGGACTTTCTTCGAGATAGTTTCTGACAATTTCTGGACTATTCTTCGGGACGAATCTTTGTCCCTCGGACTTTCTCGAGATAGTTTCTTACTATCTCTGGCCAATTCTTTGGGATGGATCTTTGTCCCTGAAATTTCTTCGAAATAGTTTCTTACTATTTCTGGCCAATTCTTTGGGATTGATCTTTGTCCCTGAACTTTCTTCGAGATAGTTTCTGACTATCTATGGACTATTCTTTGGGACGGATCTTTGTCCCTAGACATTCTTCGAGATAGTTTCTGACTATCTCTGGACTATTCTTCGGGACGGATCTTTGTCCCTCGGACATTCTTCGAAATAGTTTCTTACTATTTGTGGCCAATTCTTTGGGTCGGATCTTTTTCCCTGGACTTTCTTCGAGATAGTTTCTGACTATCTCCGCACTATTCTTCGGGATGGATCTTTGTCGCTGGACTTTCTTCGAGAAAGTTTCTGACTACCTTTGGCCTATTATTTGGGACGGATCTTTGTCTCTGAACTTTCTTCGAGATAGTTTCTGACTATCTATGGACTATTCTTCGGGACAGATCTTTGTCCCTGGACTTTCTTCGAGATAGTTTCTGACAATTTCTGGACTATTCTTCGGGACGAATCTTTGTCCCTCGGACTTTCTCGAGATAGTTTCTTACTATCTCTGGCCAATTCTTTGGGACGGATCTTTGTCTCTGAACTTTCTTCGAGATAGTTTCTGACTATCCCTGGACTATTATTCGGGATGGATCTTTGTCCCTGGACTGCCTTCTAGAAGTTTCTGACAATCTCCGGCCTATTCTTTTGGACGGATCTTTGTCCCTAGACTTTTTTCGAGATTGTTTCTAACTATCTCTGGCCTATTCTTTGGGATGGATCTTTGTCCCTAGACTTTCTTCGAGATAGTTTCTGACTATCCCTTGACTATTCTTTGCGATGGATCTTTGTCCCTGAAATTTCCTCGAGATAGTTTCTGACAATTTCTGGACTATTCTTCGGGATGGATCTTTGTCCCTCGGACTTTCTTCGAAATAGTTTCTTACTATTTCAGGCCAATTCTTTGGGACGGATCTTTGTCCTTGGACTTTCTTCGAGATAGTTTTTGACTACCTATGGACTATTCTTCGGGACGGATCTTTATCGCTGGACTTTCTTAGAGATAGTTTCTGACTATCTGTGGCCTATTCATTGGGACGGATCTTTGTCCCTGGATTTTCTTCGAGATAGTTTCTGACAATCTCTGGCCTATTCTTTGGGATGGATCTTTGTCCATGGACTTTCTTCGAGATAGTTTTTGAATATCTCTGGACAATTCTTCGGGACGGACCTTTGTCCATGGACTTTCTTCGAGATAGTTTCTGACTATCTCTAGATTATTCTTTGTGACGGACTTTGTCCATGGACTTTGTTCGAGATAGTCTTTGACTATCTCTAGCCTATTCTTTGGGATAGATCTTTGTCCCTGGACTTTCTTCGAGATAGTTTCTGACAATTTCTAGACTATTTTTCGGGACGAATCTTTGTCCCTCAGACTTTCTTCGAGATAGTTTCTTACTATCTATGGCCATTTCTTTGGGACGGATATTTGTCCCTGAACTTTCTTCGAGATAGTTTCTTACTATCCCATGACTATTCTTTGGGATGGATCTTTGTCCCTCAAATTTCTTCGAGATAGTTTCTGACAATTTCTAGACTATTCTTCGGGACGGATCTTTGTCTCTCGGACTTTCTCCGAAATAGTTTCTTACTATTTATGGCCAATTCTTTGGGACGAATCTTTATCCCTGGACTTTCTTCGAGATAGTTTCTGACTATCTCTTCACTATTCTTCAGGACGGATCTTTGTCGCTGGACTTTCTTCGAGATAGCTTCTGACTATCTTTAACCTATTCTTCGGGACGGATCTTTGTCCCTCGGACTTTCTCCAAAATAGTTTCTTACTATTTATGGCCAATTCTTTGGGACGAATCTTTGTCCCTGGACTTTCTTCGAGATAGTTTCTGACTATTTCTACACTATTCTTCGGGACGGATCTTTGTCGCTGGACTTTCTTCGAGATAGTTTCTGACTATCTTTGGCCTATTCTTTGGGACGGATCTTTGTCCCTAGACACTCTTGGAGATAATTTTTAACTACCTATGGACTATTCTTTGGGACAGATCTTTGTCCCTGGATTTTCTTCGGGATAGTTTTTGACAATCTCTGGCCTATTCTTTGGGATGGATCTTTGTCCCTGGACTTTCTTCGAGAAAGTTTCTGACTATCTCCGGCCTATTCTTTAGGATGGATCTTTGTCCCTGGACTTTGTTCGAGATAGTTTCTAACTATCTCTGGCCTATTCTTTGGGACGGATCTTTGTCCCTAGACTTTCTTCGAGATAGTTTTTGACTATTTATGGACTATTCTTCGGGACGGATCTTTGTCGCTGGAATTTCTTAGAGATAGTTTCTGACTATCTGTTGCCTATTCTTTGGGACGGATCTTTGTCCCTGGATTTTCTTTGAGATAGTTTCTGACAATCTCTGGCCTATTCTTTGGGATGGATCTTTGTCCCTGGACTTTCTTCGAGATAGTTTTTGAATATCTCTGGACAATTCTTCGGGACGGACCTTTCTCCATGGACTTTCTTCGAGATAGTTTCTGACTATCTCTAGATTATTCTTTGTGACGGACTTTGTCCATGGACTTTGTTCGAGATAGTCTTTGACTATCTCTGGCCTATTCTTTGGGATAGATCTTTGTCCCTGGACTTTCTTCGAGATAGTTTCTGACAATTTCTAGACTATTTTTCGGGACGAATCTTTGTCCCTCGGACTTTCTTCGAGATAGTTTTTTACTATCTTTGGACTATTATTCGGGACGGATCTTTCTCCCTGGACTTTCTTCGAGGAAGTTTCTGACTGTCTCCGGCCTATTCTTTAGGATGGATCTTTGTCCCTGGACTTTCTTCGAGATAGTTTCTAACTATCTTTGGCCTATTCTTTGGGACGGATCTTTGTCCCTAGACTCTCTTGGAGATAGTTTTTAACTACCTATGGACTATTCTTTGGGACAGATCTTTGTCCCTGGATTTTCTTCGGGACAGTTTTTGACAATCTCTGGCCTATTCTTTGGGATGGATCTTTGTCCCTGGACTTTCTTCGAGAAAGTTTCTGACTATCTTCGGCCTATTCTTTAGGATGGATCTTTGTCCTTGGACTTTGTTCGAGATAGTTTCTAACTATCTCTGGCCTATTCTTTGGGACGGATCTTTGTCCCTGGACTTTCTTCGAGATAGTTTTTGACTACCTATGGACTATTCTTCGGGACGGATCTTTGTCGCTTGACTTTCTTAGAGATAGTTTCTAACTATCTGTTGCCTATTCTTTGGGACGGATCTTTGTCCCTGGATTTTCTTTGAGATAGTTTCTGACAATCTCTGGCCTATTCTTTGGGATGGATCTTTGTCCCTGGACTTTCTTCGACATAGTTTTTGAATATCTCTGGACAATTCTTCGGGACGGACCTTTCTCCATGGACTTTCTTCGAGATAGTTTCTGACTATCTCTAGATTATTCTTTGTGACGGACTTTGTCCATGGACTTTGTTCGAGATAGTCTTTGACTATCTCTGGCCTATTCTTTGGGATAGATCTTTGTCCCTGGACTTTCTTCGAGATAGTTTCTGACAATTTATAGACTATTTTTCGGGACGAATCTTTGTCCCTCGGACTTTCTTCGAGATAGTTTCTTACTATCTATGGCCATTCCTTTGGGACAGATATTTGTTCCTGAACTTTCTTCGAGATAGTTTTTTACTATCTTTGGACTATTATTCAGGACGGATCTTTCTCCCTGGACTTTCTTCGAGGAAGTTTCTGACTGTCTCCGGCCTATTCTTTAGGATGGATCTTTGTCCCTGGACTTTCTTCGAGATAGTTTCTAACTATCTTTGGCCTATTCTTTGGGACGGATCTTTGTCCCTAGACTCTCTTGGAGATAGTTTTTAACTACCTATGGACTATTCTTCGGGACAGATCTTTGTCCCTGGATTTTCTTCGGGATAGTTTTTTACAATCTCTAGCCTATTCTTTGGGATGGATCTTTGTCCCTGGACTTTCTTCGAGAAAGTTTCTGACTATCTCCGGCCTATTCTTTAGGATGGATCTTTGTCCCTGGACTTTGTTCGAGATAGTTTCTAACTATCTCTGGCCTATTCTTTGGGACGGATCTTTGTCCCTGGACTTTCTTCGAGATAGTTTTTGACTATCTATTGACTTTTCTTCGGGACGGATCTTTGTCGCTGGACTTTCTTAGAGATTGTTTCTGACTATCTGTTGCCTATTCTTTGGGACGGATCTTTGTCCCTGGATTTTCTTTGAGATAGTTTCTGACAATCTCTGGCCTATTCTTTGGGATGGATCTTTGTCCCTGGACTTTCTTCGAGATAGTTTTTGAATATCTCTGGACAATTCTTCGGGACGGACCTTTGTCCATGGACTTTCTTCGAGATAGTTTCTGACTATCTCTAGATTATTCTTTGTGACGAACTTTGTCCATGGACTTTGTTCGAGATAGTCTTTGACTATCTCTGGCTTATTCTTTAGGATACATCTTTGTCCCTGGACTTTCTTCGAGATAGTTTCTGACAATTTCTAGACTATTTTTCGGGACGAATCTTTGTCCCTCGGACTTTCTCCGAGATAGTTTCTTACTATCTATGGCCATTTCTTTGGGATGGATATTTGTCCCTGAACTTTCTTCGAGATAGTTTTTTTACTATCTTTGGACTATTATTCAGGACAGATCTTTCTCCCTGGACTTTCTTCGAGGAAGTTTATGACTGTCTCCGGCCTATTCTTTAGGATGGATCTTTGTCCCTGGACTTTCTTCGAGATAGTTTCTAACTATCTTTGGCCTATTCTTTGGGACGGATCTTTGTCCCTAGACTCTCTTGGAGATAGTTTTTAACTACCTATGGACTATTCTTCGGGACAGATCTTTGTCCCTGGATTTTCTTCGGGATAGTTTTTTACAATCTCTGGCCTATTCTTTGGGATGGATCTTTGTCCCTGGACTTTCTTCGAGAAAGTTTCTGACTATCTCCGGCCTATTCTTTAGGATGGATCTTTGTCCCTGGACTTTGTTCGAGATAGTTTCTAACTATCTCTGGCCTATTCTTTGGGACGGATCTTTGTCCCTGGACTTTCTTCGAGATAGTTTTTGACTATCTATTGACTTTTCTTCGGGACGGATCTTTGTCGCTGGACTTTCTTAGAGATTGTTTCTGACTATCTGTTGCCTATTCTTTGGGATGGATCTTTGTCCCTGGACTTTCTTCGAGATAGTTTTTGAATATCTCTGGACAATTCTTCGGGACGGACCTTTGTCCATGGACTTTCTTCGAGATAGTTTCTGACTATCTCTAGATTATTCTTTGTGACGAACTTTGTCCATGGACTTTGTTCGAGATAGTCTTTGACTATCTCTGGCCTATTCTTTAGGATACATCTTTGTCCCTGGACTTTCTTCGAGATAGTTTCTGACAATTTCTAGACTATTTTTCGGGACGAATCTTTGTCCCTCGGACTTTCTTCGAGATAGTTTCTTACTATCTATGGCCATTTCTTTGGGATGGATATTCGTCCCTGAACTTTCTTCGAGATAGTTTTTTACTATCTTTGGACTATTATTCGGGACGGATCTTTCTCCCTGGACTTTCTTCGAGGAAGTTTCTGACAGTCTCCGGCCTATTCTTTAGGATGGATCTTTGTCCCTGGACTTTCTTCGAGATAGTTTCTAACTATCTCTGGCCTATTCTTTGGGACGGATCTTTGTCCCTAGACTTTCTTCGAGATAGTTTCTTACTATCCCATGACTATTCTTTGGGATGGATCTTTGTCCCTGAAATTTCTTCGAGATAGTTTCTGACAATTTCTGGACTATTCTTCGGGACGGATCTTTGTCTCTCGGACTTTCTCCGAAATAGTTTCTTACTATTTATGGCCAATTCTTTGGGACGAATCTTTGTCCCTGGACTTTCTTCGAGATAGTTTCTGACTATCTCTACACTATTCTTCAGGACGGATCTTTGTCGCTGGACTTTCTTCGAGATAGCTTCTGACTATCTTTAACCTATTCTCCGGGACGGATCTTTGTCCCTCGGACTTTCTCCAAAATAGTTTCTTACTATTTATGGCCAATTCTTTGGGACGAATCTTTGTCCCTGGACTTTCTTCGAGATAGTTTCTGACTATTTCTACACTATTCTTCGGGACGGATCTTTGTCGCTGGACTTTCTTCGAGATAGTTTCTGCCTATTCTTTGGGACGGATCTTTGTCCCTAGACACTCTTGGAGATAATTTTTAACTACCTATGGACTATTCTTTGGGACAGATCTTTGTCCCTGGATTTTCTTCGGGATAGTTTTTGACAATCTCTGGCCTATTCTTTGGGATGGATCTTTGTCCCTTGACTTTCTTCGAGAAAGTTTCTGACTATCTCCGGCCTATTCTTTAGGATGGATCTTTGTCCCTGGACTTTGTTCGATATAGTTTCTAACTATCTCTGGCCTATTCTTTGGGACGGATCTTTGTCCCTAGACTTTCTTCGAGATAGTTTTTGACTACCTATGGACTATTCTTCGGGACGGATCTTTGTCGCTAGACTTTCTTAGAGATAGTTTCTGACTATCTGTTGCCTATTCTTTGGGACGGATCTTTGTCCCTGGATTTTCTTTGAGATAGTTTCTGACAATCTCTGGCCTATTCTTTGGGATGGATCTTTGTCCCCGGACTTTCTTCGAGATAGTTTTTGAATATCTCTGACAATTCTTCGGGACGGACCTTTCTCCATGGACTTTCTTCGAGATAGTTTCTGACTATCTCTAGATTAATCTTTGTGACGGACTTTGTCCATGGACTTTGTTCGAGATAGTCTTTGACTATCTCTGGCCTATTCTTTGGGATAGATCTTTGTCCCTGGACTTTCTTCGAGATAGTTTCTGACAATTTCTAGACTATTTTTCGGGACCAATCTTTGTCCCTCGGACTTTCTTCGAGATAGTTTTTTGCTATCTTTGGACTATTATTCGGGACGGATCTTTCTCCCTGGACTTTCTTCGAGGAAGTTTCTGACTGTCTCCGGCCTATTCTTTAGGATGGATCTTTGTCCCTGGACTTTCTTCGAGATAGTTTCTAACTATCTTTGGCCTATTCTTTGGGACGGATCTTTGTCCCTAGACTCTCTTGGAGATTGTTTTTAACTACCTATGGACTATTCTTTGGGACAGATCTTTGTCCCTGGATTTTCTTCGGGATAGTTTTTGACAATCTCTGGCCTATTCTTTGGGATGGATCTTTGTCCCTGGACTTTCTTCGAGAAAGTTTCTGACTATCTCCGGCCTATTCTTTAGGATGGATCTTTGTCCCTGGACTTTGTTCGAGATAGTTTCTAACTATCTCTGGCCTATTCTTTGGGACGGATCTTTGTCCCTGGACTTTCTTCGAGATAGTTTTTGACTACCTATGGACTATTCTTCGGAACGGATCTTTGTCGCTGGACTTTCTTAGAGATAGTTTCTGACTATCTGTTGCCTATTCTTTGGGACGGATCTTTGTCCCTGGATTTTCTTTGAGATAGTTTCTGACAATCTCTGGCCTATTCTTTAGGATGGATCTTTGTCCCTGGACTTTCTTCGAGATAGTTTTTGAATATCTCTGGACAATTCTTCGGGACGGACCTTTCTCCATGGACTTTCTTCGAGATAGTTTCTGACTATCTCTAGATTATTCTTTGTGACGGACTTTGTCCATGGACTTTGTTCGAGATAGTCTTTGACTATCTCTGGCCTATTCTTTGGGATAGATCTTTGTCCCTGGACTTTCTTCGAGATAGTTTCTGACAATTTCTAGACTATTTTTCGGGACGAATCTTTGTCCCTCGGACTTTCTTCGAGATAGTTTCTTACTATCTATGGCCATTCCTTTGGGACGGATATTTGTCCCTGAACTTTCTTCGAGATAGTTTTTTACTATCTTTGGACTATTATTCGGGACGGATCTTTCTCCCTGGACTTTCTTCGAGGAAGTTTTTGACTGTCTATGGCCTATTCTTTAGGATGGATCTTTGTCCCTGGACTTTCTTCGAGATAGTTTCTAACTATCTTTGGCCTATTCTTTGGGACGGATCTTTGTCCCTAGACTCTCTTGGAGATAGTTTTTAACTACCTATGGACTATTCTTCGGGACAGATCTTTGTCCCTAGATTTTCTTTGGGATAGTTTTTGACAATCTCTGGCTTATTCTTTGGGATGGATCTTTGTCCCTGGACTTTCTTCGAGAAAGTTTCTGATTATCTCCGGCCTATTCTTTAGGATGGATCTTTGTCCCTGGACTTTGTTCGAGATAGTTTCTAACTATCTCTGGCCTATTCTTTGGGACGGATCTTTGTCCCTGGACTTTCTTCGAGATAGTTTTTGACTATCTATGGACTATTCTTCGGGACGGATCTTTATCGCTGGACTTTCTTAGAGATAGTTTCTGACTATCTGTTGCCTATTCTTTGGGACGGATCTTTGTCCCTGGATTTTCTTTGAGATAGTTTCTGACAATCTCTGGCCTATTCTTTGGGATGGATCTTTGTACCTGGACTTTCTTTGAGACAGTTTTTGAATATCTCTGGACAATTCTTCGGGACGGACCTTTGTCCATGGACTTTCTTCGAGATAGTTTCTGACTATCTCTAGATTATTCTTTGTGACGGACTTTGTCCATGGACTTTGTTCGAGATAGTCTTTGACTATCTCTGGCCTATTCTTTAGGATAGATCTTTGTCCCTGGACTTTCTTCGAGATAGTTTTCTGACAATTTCTAGACTATTTTTCGGGACGAATCGTTGTCCCTCGTACTTTCTTCGAGATAGTTTCTTACTATCTATGGCCATTTCTTTGGGATGGATATTTGTCCCTGAACTTTCTTCGAGATAGTTTTTTACTATCTTTGGACTATTATTCGGGACGGATCTTTCTCCCTGGACTTTCTTCGAGGAAGTTTCTGACTGTCTCCGGCCTATTCTTTAGGATGGATCTTTGTCCCTGGACTTTCTTCGAGATAGTTTCTAACTATCTCTGGCCTATTCTTTGGGACGGATCTTTGTCCCTAGACTTTCTTCGAGATAGTTTCTTACTATCCCATGACTATTCTTTGGGATGGATCTTTGTCCCTGAAATTTCTTCGAGATAGTTTCTGACAATTTCTGGACTATTTTTCGGGACGGATCTTTGTCTCTCGGACTTTCTCCGAAATAGTTTCTTACTATTTATGGCCAATTCTTTGGGACGAATCTTTGTCCCTGGACTTTCTTCGAGATAGTTTCTGACTATCTCTACACTATTCTTCAGGACGGATCTTTGACGCTGGACTTTCTTCGAGATAGCTTCTGACTATCTTTAACCTATTCTCCGGGACGGATCTTTGTCCCTCGGAATTTCTCCAAAATAGTTTCTTACTATTTATGGCCAATTCTTTGGGACGAATCTTTGTCCCTGGACTTTCTTCGAGATAGTTTCTGACTATTTCTACACTATTCTTCGGGACGGATCTTTGTCGCTGGACTTTCTTCGAGATAGTTTCTGCCTATTCTTTGGGACGGATCTTTGTCCCTTGACACTCTTGGAGATAATTTTTAACTACCTATGGACTATTCTTTGGGACAGATCTTTGTCCCTGGATTTTCTTCGGGATAGTTTTTGACAATCTCTGGCCTATTCTTTGGGATGGATCTTTGTCCCTTGACTTTCTTCGAGAAAGTTTCTGACTATCTCCGGCCTATTCTTTAGGATGGATCTTTGTCCCTGGACTTTGTTCGAGATAGTTTCTAACTATCTCTGGCCTATTTTTTGGGACGGATCTTTGTCCCTAGACTTTCTTCGAGATAGTTTTTGACTACCTATGGACTATTCTTCGGGACGGATCTTTGTCGCTAGACTTTCTTAGAGATAGTTTCTGACTATCTGTTGCCTATTCTTTGGGACGGATCTTTGTCCCTGGATTTTCTTTGAGATAGTTTCTGACAATCTCTGGCCTATTCTTTGGGATGGATCTTTGTCCCTGGACTTTCTTCGAGATAGTTTTTGAATATCTCTGGACAATTCTTCGGGACGGACCTTTCTCCATGGACTTTCTTCGAGATAGTTTCTGACTATCTCTAGATTATTCTTTGTGACGGACTTTGTCCATGGACTTTGTTCGAGATAGTCTTTGACTATCTCTGGCCTATTCTTTGGGATAGATCTTTGTCCCTGGACTTTCTTCGAGATAGTTTCTGACAATTTCTAGACTATTTTTCGGGACGAATCTTTGTCCCTCGGACTTTCTTCGAGATAGTTTCTTACTATCTATGGCCATTCCTTTGGGACGGATATTTGTCCCTGAACTTTCTTCGAGATAGTTTTTTACTATCTTTGGAATATTATTCGGGACGGATCTTTCTCCCTGGACTTTCTTCGAGGAAGTTTTTGACTGTCTATGGCCTATTCTTTAGGATGGATCTTTGTCCCTGGACTTTCTTCGAGATAGTTTCTAACTATCTTTGGCCTATTCTTTGGGACGGATCTTTGTCCCTAGACTCTCTTGGAGATAGTTTTTAACTACCTATGGACTATTCTTCGAGACAGATCTTTGTCCCTGGATTTTCTTCGAGATAGTTTTTGACAATCTCTGGCCTATTCTTTGGGATGGATCTTTGTCCCTGGACTTTCTTCGAGAAAGTTTCTGATTATCTCCGGCCTATTCTTTAGGATGGATCTTTGTCCCTGGACTTTGTTCGAGATAGTTTCTAACTATCTCTGGCCTATTCTTTGGGACGGATCTTTGTCCCTGGACTTTCTTCGAGATAGTTTTTGACTATCTATGGACTATTCTTCGGGACGGATCTTTGTCGCTGGACTTTCTTAGAGATAGTTTCTGACTATCTGTTGCCTATTCTTTGGGACGGATCTTTGTCCCTGGATTTTCTTTGAGATAGTTTCTGACAATCTCTGGCCTATTCTTTGGGATGGATCTTTGTCCCTGGACTTTCTTCGAGATAGTTTTTGAATATCTCTGGACAATTCTTCGGGACGGACCTTTGTCCATGGACTTTCTTCGAGATAGTTTCTTACTATCTCTAGATTATTCTTTGTGACGGACTTTGTCCATGGACTTTGTTCGAGATAGTCTTTGACTATCTCTGGCCTATTCTTTGGGATAGATCTTTGTCCCTGGACTTTCTTCGAGATAGTTTCTGACAATTTCTAGACTATTTTTCGGGACGAATCTTTGTCCCTCGGACTTTCTTCGAGATAGTTTCTTACTATCTATGGCCATTTCTTTGGGACGGATATTTGTCCCTGAACTTTCTTCGAGATAGTTTTTTACTATCTTTGGACTATTATTCGGGACGGATCTTTCTCCCTGGACTTTCTTCGAGGAAGTTTCTGACTGTCTTCGGCCTATTCTTTAGGATGGATCTTTGTCCCTGGACTTTCTTCGAGATAGTTTCTAACTATCTCTGGCCTATTCTTTGGGACGGATCTTTGTCCCTAGACTTTCTTCGAGATAGTTTCTTACTATCCCATGACTATTCTTTGGGATGGATCTTTGTCCCTGAAATTTCTTCGAGATAGTTTCTGACAATTTCTGGACTATTCTTCGGGACGGATCTTTGTCTCTCGGACTTTCTCCGAAATAGTTTCTTACTATTTATGGCCAATTCTTTGGGACGAATCTTTGTCCCTGGACATTCTTCGAGATAGTTTCTGACTATCTCTACACTATTCTTCAGGACGGATCTTTGTCGCTGGACTTTCTTCGAGATAGCTTCTGACTATCTTTAACCTATTCTTCGGGACGGATCTTTGTCCCTCGGACTTTCTCCAAAATAGTTTCTTACTATTTATGGCCAATTCTTTGGGACGAATCTTTGTCCCTGGACTTTCTTCGAGATAGTTTCTGACTATTTCTACACTATTCTTCGGGACGGATCTTTGTCGCTGGACTTTCTTCGAGATAGTTTCTGACTATCTTTGGCCTATTCTTTGGGACGGATCTTTCTCCCTAGACACTCTTGGAGATAGTTTTTAACTACCTATGGACTATTCTTTGGGACAGATCTTTGTCCCTGGATTTTCTTCGGGATAGTTTTTGACAATCTCTGGCCTATTCTTTGGGATGGATCTTTGTTCCTGGACTTTCTTCGAGAAAGTTTCTGACTATCTCCGGCCTATTCTTTACGATGGATCTTTGTCCCTGGACTTTGTTCGAGATAGTTTCTAACTATCTCTGGCCTATTCTTTGGGACGGATCTTTGTCCCAGGACTTTCTTCGAGATAGTTTTTGACTACCTATGGACTATTCTTCGGGACGGATCTTTGTCGCTGGATTTTCTTAGAGATAGTTTCTGACTATCTGTTGCCTATTCTTTGGGACGGATCTTTGTCCCTGGATTTTCTTTGAGATAGTTTCTGACAATCTCTGGCCTATTCTTTGGGATGGATCTTTGTCCCTGGACTTTCTTCGAGATAGTTTTTGAATATCTCTGGACAATTCTTCGGGACGGACCTTTGTCCATGGACTTTCTTCGAGATAGTTTCTTACTATCTCTAGATTATTCTTTGTGACGGACTTTGTCCATGGACTTTGTTCGAGATAGTCTTTGACTATCTCTGGCCTATTCTTTGGGATAGATCTTTGTCCCTGGACTTTCTTCGAGATAGTTTCTGACAATTTCTAGACTATTTTTCGGGACGAATCTTTGTCCCTCGGACTTTCTTCGAGATAGTTTCTTACTATCTATGGCCATTTCTTTGGGACGGATATTTGTCCCTGAACTTTCTTCGAGATAGTTTTTTACTATCTTTGGACTATTATTCGGGACGGATCTTTCTCCTGGACTTTCTTCGAGGAAGTTTCTGACTGTCTTCGACCTATTCTTTAGGATGGATCTTTGTCCCTGGACTTTCTTCGAGATAGTTTCTAACTATCTCTGGCCTATTCTTTGGGACGGATCTTTGTCCCTAGACTTTCTTCGAGATAGTTTCTTACTATCCCATGACTATTCTTTGGGATGGATCTTTGTCCCTGAAATTTCTTCGAGATAGTTTCTGACAATTTCTGGACTATTCTTCGGGACGGATCTTTGTCTCTCGGACTTTCTCCGAAATAGTTTCTTACTATTTATGGCCAATTCTTTGGGACGAATCTTTGTCCCTGGACATTCTTCGAGATAGTTTCTGACTATCTCTACACTATTCTTCAGGACGGATCTTTGTCGCTGGACTTTCTTCGAGATAGCTTCTGACTATCTTTAACCTATTCTTCGGGACGGATCTTTGTCCCTCGGACTTTCTCCAAAATAGTTTCTTACTATTTATGGCCAATTCTTTGGGACGAATCTTTGTCCCTGGACTTTCTTCGAGATAGTTTCTGACTATTTCTACACTATTCTTCGGGACGGATCTTTGTCGCTGGACTTTCTTCGAGATAGTTTCTGACTATCTTTGGCCTATTCTTTGGGACGGATCTTTCTCCCTAGACACTCTTGGAGATAGTTTTTAACTACCTATGGACTATTCTTTGGGACAGATCTTTGTCCCTGGATTTTTTTCGGGATAGTTTTTGACAATCTCTGGCCTATTCTTTGGGATGGATCTTTGTCCCTGGACTTTCTTCGAGAAAGTTTCTGACTATCTCCGGCCTATTCTTTAGGATGGATCTTTGTCCCTGGACTTTGTTCGAGATAGTTTCTAACTATCTCTGGCCTATTCTTTGGGACGGATCTTTGTCCCTAGACTTTCTTCGAGATAGTTTTTGACTACCTATGGACTATTCTTCGGGACGGATCTTTGTCGCTGGACTTTCTTAGAGATAGTTTCTGACTATCTGTTGCCTATTCTTTGGGACGGATCTTTGTCCCTGGATTTTCTTTGAGATAGTTTCTGACAATCTCTGGCCTATTCTTTGGGATGGATCTTTGTCCCTGGACTTTCTTCGAGATAGTTTTTGAATATCTCTGGACAATTCTTCGGGACGGACCTTTCTCCATGGATTGTCTTCGAGATAGTTTCTGACTATCTCTAGATTATTCGTTGTGACGGACTTTGTCCATGGACTTTGTTCGAGATAGTCTTTGACTATCTCTGGCCTATTCTTTGGGATAGATCTTTGTCCCTGGACTTTCTTCGAGATAGTTTCTGACAATTTCTAGACTATTTTTCGGGACGAATCTTTGTCCCTCGGACTTTCTTCGAGATAGTTTCTTACTATCTATGGCCATTTCTTTGGGACGGATATTTGTCCCTGAACTTTCTTCGAGATAGTTTTTTACTATCTTTGGACTATTATTCGGGACGGATCTTTCTCCCTGGACTTTCTTCGAGGAAGTTTCTGACTGTCTCCGGCCTATTCTTTAGGATGGATCTTTGTCCCTGGACTTTCTTCGAGATAGTTTCTGACTATCTTTGGCCTATTCTTTGGGACGGATCTTTCTCCCTAGACACTCTTGGAGATAGTTTTTAACTACCTATGGACTATTCTTTGGGACAGATCTTTGTCCCTGGATTTTTTTCGGGATAGTTTTTGACAATCTCTGGCCTATTCTTTGGGATGGATCTTTGTCCCTGGACTTTCTTCGAGAAAGTTTCTGACTATCTCCGGCCTATTCTTTAGGATGGATCTTTGTCCCTGGACTTTGTTCGAGATAGTTTCTAACTATCTCTGGCCTATTCTTTGGGACGGATCTTTGTCCCTGGACTTTCTTCGAGATAGTTTTTGACTACCTATGGACTATTCTTCGAGACGGATCTTTGTCGCTGGACTTTCTTAGAGATAGTTTCTGACTATCTGTTGCCTATTCTTTGGGACGGATCTTTGTCCCTGGATTTTCTTTGATATAGTTTCTGACAATCTCTGGCCTATTCTTTGGGATGGATCTTTGTCCCTGGACTTTCTTCGAGATAGTTTTTGAATATCTCTGGACAATTCTTCGGGACGGACCTTTGTCCATGGACTTTATTCGAGATAGTTTCGGACAAATTCTAGACTATTTTTCGGGACGAATCTTTGTCCCTCGGACTTTCTTCGAGATAGTTTCTTACTATCTATGGCCATTCCTTTGGGACGGATATTTGTCCCTGAACTTTCTTCGAGATAGTTTTTTACTATCTTTGGACTATTATTCAGGACGGATCTTTCTCCCTGGACTTTCTTCGAGGAAGTTTCTGACTGTCTCCGGCCTATTCTTTAGGTTGGATCTTTGTCCCTAGACTTTCTTCGAGATAGTTTCTAACTATCTTTGGCCTATTCTTTGGGACGGATCTTTGTCCCTAGACTCTCTTGGAGATAGTTTTTAACTACCTATGGACTATTCTTCGGGACAGATCTTTGTCCCTGGATTTTCTTCGGGATAGTTTTTTACAATCTCTGGCCTATTCTTTGGGATGGATCTTTGTCCCTGGACTTTCTTCGAGAAAGTTTCTGACTATCTCCGGCCTATTCTTTCGGATGGATCTTTGTCCCTGGACTTTGTTCGAGATAGTTTCAAACTATCTCTGGCCTATTCTTTGGGACGGATCTTTGTCCCTGGATTTTCTTTGAGATAGTTTCTGACAATCTCTGGCCTATTCTTTGGGATGGATCTTTGTCCCTGGACTTTCTTCGAGATAGTTTTTGAATATCTCTGGACAATTCTTCGGGACGGACCTATCTCCATGGATTGTCTTCGAGATAGTTTCTTACTATCTCTAGATTATTCTTTGTGACGGACTTTGTCCATGGACTTTGTTCGAGATAGTCTTTGACTATCTCTGGCCTATTCTTTGGGATAGATCTTTGTCCCTGGACTTTCTTCGAGATAGTTTCTGACAATTTCTAGACTATTTTTCGGGACGAATCTTTGTCCCTCGGACTTTCTTCGAGATAGTTTCTTACTATCTATGGCCATTTCTTTGGGACGGATATTTGTCCCTGAACTTTCTTCGAGATAGTTTTTTACTATCTTTGGACTATTATTCGGGACAGATCTTTCTCCCTGGACTTTCTTCGAGGAAGTTTCTGACTGTCTCCGGCCTATTCTTTAGGATGGATCTTTGTCCCTGGACTTTCTTCGAGATAATTTCTAACTATCTTTGGCCTATTCTTTGGGACGGATCTTTGTCCCTAGACTCTCTTGGAGATAGTTTTTAACTACCTATGGACTATTCTTTGGGACAGATCTTTGTCCCTGGATTTTCTTCGGGATAGTTTTTGACAATCTCTGGCCTATTCTTTGGGATGGATCATTGTCCCTGGACTTTCTTCGAGAAAGTTTCTGACTATCTCCGGCCTATTCTTTCGGATGGATCTTTGTCCCTGGACTTTGTTCGAGATAGTTTCAAACTATCTCTGGCCTATTCTTTGGGACGGATCTTTGTCCCTGGATTTTCTTTGAGATAGTTTCTGACAATCTCTGGCCTATTCTTTGGGATGGATCTTTGTCCCTGGACTTTCTTCGAGATAGTTTTTGAATATCTCTGGACAATTCTTCGGGACGGACCTATCTCCATGGATTGTCTTCGAGATAGTTTCTTACTATCTCTAGATTATTCTTTGTGACGGACTTTGTCCATGGACTTTGTTCGAGATAGTCTTTGACTATCTCTGGCCTATTCTTTGGGATAGATCTTTGTCCCTGGACTTTCTTCGAGATAGTTTCTGACAATTTCTAGACTATTTTTCGGGACGAATCTTTGTCCCTCGGACTTTCTTCGAGATAGTTTCTTACTATCTATGGCCATTTCTTTGGGACGGATATTTGTCCCTGAACTTTCTTCGAGATAGTTTTTTACTATCTTTGGACTATTATTCGGGACAGATCTTTCTCCCTGGACTTTCTTCGAGGAAGTTTCTGACTGTCTCCGGCCTATTCTTTAGGATGGATCTTTGTCCCTGGACTTTCTTCGAGATAATTTCTAACTATCTTTGGCCTATTCTTTGGGACGGATCTTTGTCCCTAGACTCTCTTGGAGATAGTTTTTAACTACCTATGGACTATTCTTTGGGACAGATCTTTGTCCCTGGATTTTCTTCGGGATAGTTTTTGACAATCTCTGGCCTATTCTTTGGGATGGATCATTGTCCCTGGACTTTCTTCGAGAAAGTTTCTGACTATCTCCGGCCTATTCTTTAGGATGGATCTTTGACCCTGGACTTTGTTCGAGATAGTTTCTAACTATCTCTGGCCTATTCTTTGGGACGGATCTTTGTCCCTGGACTTTCTTCGAGATAGTTTTTGACTACCTATGGACTATTCTTCGAGACGGATCTTTGTCGCTGGACTTTCTTAGAGATAGTTTCTGACTATCTGTTGCCTATTCTTTGGGACGGATCTTTGTCCCTGGATTTTCTTTGAGATAGTTTCTGACAATCTCTGGCCTATTCTTTGGGATGGATCTTTGTCCCTGGACTTTCTTCGAGATAGTTTTTGAATATCTCTGGACAATTCTTCGGGACGGACCTTTGTCCATGGACTTTATTCGAGATAGTTTCGGACAATTTCTAGACTATTTTTCGGGACGAATCTTTGTCCCTCGGACTTTCTTCGAGATAGTTTCTTACTATCTATGGCCATTCCTTTGGGACGGATATTTGTCCCTGAACTTTCTTCGAGATAGTTTTTTACTATCTTTGGACTATTATTCAGGACGGATCTTTCTCCCTGGACTTTCTTCGAGGAAGTTTCTGACTGTCTCCGGCCTATTCTTTAGGATGGATCTTTGTCCCTAGACTTTCTTCGATATAGTTTCTAACTATCTTTGGCCTATTCTTTGGGACGGATCTTTGTCCCTAGACTCTCTTGGAGATAGTTTTTAACTACCTATGGACTATTCTTCGGGACAGATCTTTGTCCCTGGATTTTCTTCGGGATAGTTTTTTACAATCTCTGGCCTATTCTTTGGGATGGATCTTTGTCCCTGGACTTTCTTCGAGAAAGTTTCTGACTATCTCCGGCCTATTCTTTAGGATGGATCTTTGTCCCTGGACTTTGTTCGAGATAGTTTCTAACTATCTCTGGCCTATTCTTTGGGACGGATCTTTGTCCCTGGATTTTCTTTGAGATAGTTTCTGACAATCTCTGGCCTATTCTTTGGGATGGATCTTTGTCCCTGGACTTTCTTCGAGATAGTTTTTGAATATCTCTGGACAATTCTTCGGGACGGACCTTTCTCCATGGATTGTCTTCGAGATAGTTTCTTACTATCTCTAGATTATTCTTTGTGACGGACTTTGTCCATGGACTTTGTTCGAGATAGTCTTTGACTATCTCTGGCCTATTCTTTGGGATAGATCTTTGTCCCTGGACTTTCTTCGAGATAGTTTCTGACAATTTCTAGACTATTTTTCGGGACGAATCTTTGTCCCTCGGACTTTCTTCGAGATAGTTTCTTACTATCTATGGCCATTTCTTTGGGACGGATATTTGTCCCTGAACTTTCTTCGAGATAGTTTTTTACTATCTTTGGACTATTATTCGGGACGGATCTTTCTCCCTGGACTTTCTTCGAGGAAGTTTCTGACTGTCTCCGGCCTATTCTTTAGGATGGATCTTTGTCCCTGGACTTTCTTCGAGATAGTTTCTAACTATCTTTGGCCTATTCTTTGGGACGGATCTTTGTCCCTAGACTCTCTTGGAGATAGTTTTTAACTACCTATGGACTATTCTTTGGGACAGATCTTTGTCCCTGGATTTTCTTCGGGATAGTTTTTGACAATCTCTGGCCTATTCTTTGGGATGGATCATTGTCCCTGGACTTTCTTCGAGAAAGTTTCTGACTATCTCCGGCCTATTCTTTAGGATGGATCTTTGACCCTGGACTTTGTTCGAGATAGTTTCTAACTATCTCTGGCCTATTCTTTGGGACGGATCTTTGTCCCTGGACTTTCTTCGAGATAGTTTTTGACTACCTATGGACTATTCTTCGAGACGGATCTTTGTCGCTGGACTTTCTTAGAGATAGTTTCTGACTATCTGTTGCCTATTCTTTGGGACGGATCTTTGTCCCTGGATTTTCTTTGAGATAGTTTCTGACAATCTCTGGCCTATTCTTGGGATGGATCTTTGTCCCTGGACTTTCTTCGAGATAGTTTTTGAATATCTCTGGACAATTCTTCGGGACGGACCTTTGTCCATGGACTTTATTCGAGATAGTTTCGGACAATTTCTAGACTATTTTTCGGGACGAATCTTTGTCCCTCGGACTTTCTTCGAGATAGTTTCTTACAATCTATGGCCATTTCTTTGGGACGGATATTTGTCCCTGAACTTTCTTCGAGATAGTTTTTTACTATCTTTGGACTATTATTCGGGATGGATCTTTCTCCCTGGACTTTCTTCGAGGAAGTTTCTGACTGTCTCCGGCCTATTCTTTAGGATGGATCTTTGTCCCTGGACTTTCTTCGAGATAGTTTCTAACTATCTCTGGCCTATTCTTTGGGACGGATCTTTGTCCCTAGACTTTCCTCGAGATAGTTTCTTACTATCCCATGACTATTCTTTGGGATGGATCTTTGTCCCTGAAATTTCTTCGAGATAGTTTCTGACAATTTCTGAACTATTCTTCGGGACGGATCTTTGTCTCTCGGACTTTCTCCGAAATAGTTTCTTACTATTTATGGCCAATTCTTTGGGACGAATCTTTGTCCCTGGACTTTCTTCGAGATAGTTTCTGACTATCTCTACACTATTCTTCAGGACGGATCTTTGTCGCTGGACTTTCTTCGAGATAGCTTCTGACTATCTTTAACCTATTCTTCGGGACGGATCTTTGTCCCTCGGACTTTCTCCAAAATAGTTTCTTACTATTTATGGCCAATTCTTTGGGACGAATCTTTGTCCCTGGACTTTCTTCGAGATAGTTTCTGACTATTTCTACACTATTCTTCGGGACGGATCTTTGTCGCTGGACTTTCTTCGAGATAGTTTCTGACTATCTTTGGCCTATTCTTTGGGACGGATCTTTATCCCTAGACACTCTTGGAGATAGTTTTTAACTACCTATGGACTATTCTTTGGGACAGATCTTTATCCCTGGATTTTCTTCGGGATAGTTTTTGACAATCTCTGGCCTATTCTTTGGGATGGATCTTTGTCCCTGGACTTTCTTCGAGAAAGTTTCTGACTATCTCCGGCCTATTCTTTAGGATGGATCTTTGTCCCTGGACTTTGTTCGAGATAGTTTCTAACTATCTTTGGCCTATTCTTTGGGACGGATCTTTGTCCCAAGACTTTCTTCGAGATAGTCTCTGACTATCTCATGACTATTCGTTGGGATGGATCTTTGTCCCAGAACTTTCTTCGAGATTGTTTTTGACTATCGCCGGACAATTCTTCGGGACGGACCTTTGTCCATGGACTTTCTTTGAGATAGTCCCTGACTATCTCTGGCCTATTCTTTGGCACGGATCTTTGTCCGTGGACTTTCTTCGAGATAGTTTCTGACAATTTCTGGACTATTCGTCGAGCCGGATCTTTGTCCCTCGGACTTTCTTCGAAATAGATTCTTACTATTTCTGGCCAATTCTTTGGGACGGATCTTTGTCCCTGAACTTTCTTCGAGATAGTTTCTGACTGTCTTTGGACTATTCTTCGGGACAGATCTTTGTCCCTGGACTTTCTTCGAGATAGTTTCTGAAAATTTCTTGACTATTCTTCGGCACGAATATTTGTCCCTCAGACTTTCTTCGAGATAGTTTCTTACTATCTTTGGCCAATTCTTTTGGACGGATCTTTGTCTCTGAACTTTCATCGAGATAGTTTTTGACTATCTCTGGACTATTATTCGGGACGGATCTTTGTCCCTGGACTTTCTTCGAGAAAGTTTCTGACTATCTCCGGCCTATTCTTTAGGATGGATCTTTGTCCCTGGGCTTTTTTCGAGATAGTTTCTAACTATCTCTGGCCTATTCTTTGGGACGGATCATTGTCCCTAGACTTTCTTCGAGATAATTTCTGACTATCCCATGACTATTCATTGGGATGGATCTTTGTCCCCAAAATTTCTTCGAAATAGTTTCTTACTATTTCTGGCCAATTATTTGGGATTGATCTTTGTCCCTGAACCTTCTTCGAGATAGTTTATGACTATCTATGGACTATTCTTTGGGACGGATCTTTGTCCCTGGACTTTCTTTGAGATAGTTTCTGACTATCTCTGGACTATTCATCGGGACGGATCTTTGTCCCTCGGACATTCTTCGAAATAGTTTCTTACTATTTCTGGACAATTCTTTGGGACGAATCTTTGTCCCTGGACTTTCTTCGAGATAGTTTCTGACTATCTCTGCACTATTCTTCGGGATGGATCTTTGTCGCTGGACTTTCTTCGAGATAGTTTCTGACTATCTTTGGCCTATTCATTGGGACGGATCTTTGTCCCTAGACTCTCTTCGAGATAGTTTTTGACTACCTATGAACTATTCTTTGGGACTGATCTTTGTCCCTGGATTTTCTTCGGGTAGTTTCTGACAATCTCTGGCCCATTCTTTGGGATGGATCTTTGTCCCTAGACTTTCTTCGAGAATGTTTCTGACTATCTCTTGACTATTCTTTGGGATGGATCTTTGTCCCAGAACTTTCTTCGAGATAGTTTTTGACTATCGCCGGATAATTCTTCGGGACGGACCTTTGTCCAAGGACTTTCTTCAAGATAGTCTATGACTATCTCTGGCCTATTCTTTGGCACGGATCTTTGTCCGTGGACTTTCTTCGAGATAGTTTCTGACAATTTCTGGACTATTCTTCGGGCGGGATCTTTGTCCCTCGGACTTTCTTCGAAATAGTTTGTTACTATTTCTGGCCAATTCATTGGGACGGATCTTTGTCCCTGAACTTTCTTCGAGATAGTTTCTGACTGTCTTTGGACTATTCTTCGGGACAGATCTTTGTCCCTGGACTTTCTTCGAGATGGTTTCTGAAAATTTCTTGACTATTCTTCGGCACGAATATTTGTCCCTCGGACTTTCTTCGAGATAGTTTCTTACTATCTTTGGCCAATTCTTTGGGACAGATCTTTGTCCCTGAACTTTCATCGAGATAGTTTGACTATCTCTGGACTATTATTCGGGACGGATCTTTGTCCCTGGACTTTCCTCGAGAAAGTTTATGACTATCTCCGGCCTATTCTTTAGGATGGATCTTTGTCCCTGGACTTTTTTCGAGATAGTTTCTAACTATCTCTGGCCTATTATTTGGGACGGATTTTTGTCCCAAGACTTTCTTCGAGATAATTTCTGACTATCCCTTGACTATTCTTTGGGATGGATCTTTGTCCCTGAAATTTCTTCGAAATAGTTTCTTACTATTTCTGGCCAATTCTTTGGGATTGATCTTTGTCCCTGAACTTTCTTCGAGATAGTTTCAGACTATCTATGGACTATTCTTTGGGACGGATCTTTGTCCCTGGACTTTCTTCGAGATAGTTTCTGACTATCTCTGGACTATTCTTCGGGACGGATCTTTGTCCCTCGGACGTTCTTCGAAATAGTTTCTTACTATTTCTGGCCAATTCTTTGGGACGGATCTTTGTCCCTGGACTTTCTTCGAGATAGTTTCTGACCATCTCTGCACTATTGTTCGGGACGGATCTTTGTCGCTGGACTTTCTTCGAGAAAGTTTCTGACTATCTTTGGCCTATTCTTTGGGACGGATCTATGTCCCTAGACTTTCTTCGAGATAGTTTCTGACTATCTCTGGACTAGTCTTCGGGACAGATCTTTGTCCCTGGACTTTCTTCAAGATAATTTCTGACAATTTCTGGACTATTCTTTGGGACGGATCTTTGTCCCTCGGACTTTCTTTGAAATAGTTTCATACTATTTCTGGCCAATTCTTTGGGACGGATCTTTGTCCCTCAACTTTCTTTGAGATAGTTTCTGACTATCTTTGGACTATTCTTCGGGACAAATCTTTGTCCCTGGACTTTCTTCGAGATAATTTCTGACAATTTCTGGACTATTCTTCGGGACGGATATTTGTCCCTCGGACTTTCTTCGAGATAGTTTCTTACTATCTCTGGCCAATTCTTTGTGACGGACCTTTGTCCATGGACTTTCTTCGAGATAGTTTCTGACTATCTCTAGATTATTCTTTGGGACAGACTTTGTCCATGGACTTTGTTCGAGATAGTCTCTGACTATCTCTGGCCTATACTTTGGGGCGGATCTTTGTCCCTGGACTTTCTTCGAGATAGTTTCTGACTATCTCTGGACTTGTCTTCGGGACAGATCATTGTCCCTGGACTTTCTTCGAGATAATTTCTGACAATTACTGGACTATTCTTCGGGACGGATCTTTGTCCCTCGGACTTTATTCGAAATAGGTTCTTACTATTTCTGGCCAATTCTTTGGGACAGATCTTTGTCCCTGAACTTTCTTTGAGATAGTTTCTGACTATCTTTGGACTATTTTTCGGGACAGATCTTTGTCCCTGGACTTTCTTCGAGATAGTTTCTTACAATTTCTGGACTATTCTTCAGGACGGATCTTTGTCCCTCGGAATTTCTTCGAAATAGTTTCTTACTATTTCTGGCCAATTCTTTGGGACGGATCTTTGTCCCTGAACTTTCTTAGAGATAGTTTTTGACTATCTTTGGACTATTATTCGGGACGGATCTTTGTCCCTGGACTTTCTTCGAGAAAGTTTCTGACTATCACCGACCTTTTCTTTAGGATGGATCTTTGTCCCTGGACTTTCTTCGAGATAGTTTCTAACTATATCTAGCCTATTCTTTGGGACGGATCATAGTCCCTAGACTTTCTTCGAGATAGTTTCCTACTATCCCTTGACTATTCTTTGGGATGGATCTTTGTCCCTGAACTTTCTTCGAGATAGTTTTTGACTATCTCCGGACAATTCTTCGGGACGGACCTTTGTCCATGGACTTTCTTCGAGATAGTCTCTGACTATCTCTGGCCTATTCTTTGGGACGGATCTTTGTTCTTGGACTTTCTTCGAGATAGTTTCTGACAATCTCCGGACTAGTCTTCGGGACAGATCTTTGTCCCTGGACTTTCTTCAAGATAGTTTCTGACAATTTCTGGACTATTCTTCGGGACGGATCTTCATCCCTCGGACTTTCTTCGAAATAGTTTCTTACTATTTCTGGCCAATTCTTTGGGACAGATCTTTGTCCCTGAACTTTCTTCGAGATAGTTTCTGACTATCTTTGGACTATTATTCAGGACAGATATTTGTCCCTGGACTTTTTTCGAGATAGTTTCTGACAATTTCTGGACTATTCTTCGAGACGAATCTTTGTCCCTCTAACTTTCTTCGAGATAGTTTCTTACTATCTCTGGCCAATTCTTTGGGACGGATCTTTTTCCCTGGACTTTCTTCGATTAAGTTTCTGACTATATCCGAACTATTCTTTAGGAAGGATCTTTGTTCCTGAACTTTTTGCGAGATAGTTTCTAACTATCTCTGGCCTATTCTTTGGGACGGATCTTTGTCCCGAGTCTTTCTTCGAGATAGTTTCTGACTATCCCTTGACTATTCTTCGGGATGGATCTTTGTCCCTCGGACTTTTTCGAAATAGTTTCTTACTATTTTTGGCCAATTTTTTAGGACAGATCATTGTCCCTGGACTTTCTTCGAGATAGTTTCAGACAATTTCTGGACTATTCTTCGGGACGGGACTTTTTCCCTCGGACTTTCTTCGAGATAGTTTCATCCTATCTCTGGCCAATTCTTTGGGACGGATCTTTGTCCCTGAACTTTCTTCGAGATACTTTTTGACTATCTCTGGACTATTATTCGGGACGGATCTTTGTCCTTGGACTATCTTCGAGAAAGTTTCTGACTATCTCCGGCCTATTCTTTGGGACAGATCTTTTTCCCTAGACTTTCTTCGAGATAGTTTCTGACTATCTCTTGACTATTCTTTGGGATGGATATTTGTCCCAGAACTTTCTTCGAGATAGTTTTTGACTATCGCCGGATAATTCTTCGGGACGGACCTTTGTCCATGGACTTTCTTCGAGATAGTCTCTGACTATCTCTGGCCTATTCTTTATGGCGGATCTTTGTCCCTGGACTTTCTTCGAGATAGTTTCTGACTATCTCTGGACTAGTCTTCGGGACAGATCTTTATCCCTGGACTTTCTTCGAGATACTTTCTGAGTATCTTTGGACTTGTCTTCGGGACAGATCATTGTCCCTGGACTTTCTTCGAGATAATTTCTGACAATTTCTGGACTATTCTTCGGGACGGATCTTTGTCCCTCGGACTTTTTTCGAAATAGTTTCTTACTATTTCTGGCCAATTCTTTGCTACAGATCTTTGTCCCTGAACTTTCTTCGAGATAGTTTCTGACTATCTTTGGACTATTCTTCGGGACAAATCTTTGTTCCTGGACTTTCTTCGAGATAGTGTCTGACAATTTCTGGACTATTCTTCGGGACGAATATTTGTCCCTCGGAATTTCTTCGAAATCGTTTCTTACTATTTCTGGCCAATTCTTTGGGACGGATCTTTGTCCCTGAACTTTCTTCGAGATAGTTTTTGACTATCTCTGGACAATTATTCGGGACGGATCTTTGTCCCTAGACTTTCTTCGAGAAAGTTTCTGACTATCTCCGGCCTTTTCTTTAGGATGGATCTTTGTCCCTGGACTTTCTTCGAGATAGTTTCTGACAATCTCCGGACTAGTCTTCGGGACAGATCTTTGTCCCTGGACTTTTTCAAGATAGTTTCTGACAATTTCTGGACTATTCTTCGGGACAGATCTTTATCCCTCGGACTTTCTTCGAAATAGTTTCTTACTATTTCTGGCCAATTCTTTGGGACAGATCTTTGTCCCTGAACTTTCTCCGAGATAGTTTCTGACTATCTTTGGACTATTATTCAGGATAGATCTTTGTCCCTGGACTTTTTTCGAGATAGTTTCTGACAATTTCTGGACTATTCTTCGTGACGAATCTTTGTCCCTCGGACTTTCTTCGAGATAGTTTCTTCCTATCTCTGGCCAATTCTTTGGGACGGATCTTTTTCCTGAACTTTCTTCGAGATAGTTTTTTACTATCTCTCGACTATTATTCGGGACAAGTCTTTTTCCCTGGACTTTCTTCGATTAAGTTTCTGACTATATCCGAACTATTCTTTAGGATGGATCTTTGTTCCTGGACTTTTTGCGAGATAGTTTCTAACTATCTCTGGCCTATTCTTTGGGACGGATCTTTGTCCCTAGTCTTTCTTCGAGATAGTTTCTGACTATCCCTTGACTATTCTTTGGGATGGATCTTCGTCCCTGAAATTTCTTCGAGATAATTTCTAACAATTTCTGGACTATTCTTCGGGATGGATCTTTGTCCCTCGGACTTTTTCGAAATAGTTTCTTACTTTTTTTGGCCAATTCTTTGGGACGGATCTTTGTCTCTGAACTTTCTTCGAGATAGTTTCTGACTATCTTTGGACTATTCTTTAGGACAGATCATTGTCCCTGGACTTTTTTCGAGATAGTTTCAGACAATTTCTGGACTATTCTTCGGGACGGGTCTTTTTCCCTCGGACTTTCTTCGAGATAGTTTCTTCCTATCTCTTGCCAATTCTTTGGGACGGATCTTTGTCCCTGAACTTTCTTCGAGATACTTTTTGACTATCTCTGGACTATTATTCGGGACAGATCTTTGTCCTTGGACTTTCTTCAAGAAAGTTTCTGACTATCTCCAGCCTATTCTTTAGGATGGATCTTTGTCCCTGGACTTTCTTCGAGATAGTTTCTAACTATCTCCGGCCTATTCTTTGGGACGGATCTTTTTCCCTAGACATTCTTTGAGATGGTTTCTGACTATCTCTTGACTATTCTTTTGGATGGATCTTTGTCCCTGAACTTTCTTCGAGAAAGTTTCTGACTATCTCCGGCCTTTTCTTTAGGATGGATCTTTGTCCCTGGACTTTCTTTGAGATAGTTTCTGACAATCTCCGGACTAGTCTTCGGGACAGATCTTGGTCCCTGGACTTTCTTCAAGATAGTTTCTGACAATTTCTGGACTATTCTTCGGTACGGATCTTTATCCCTCGGACTTTCTTCGAAATAGTTTCTTACTATTTCTGGCCAATTCTTTGGGACGGATATTTGTCCCTGAACTTTCTTCGAGATAGTTTCTGACTATCTTTGGACTATTATTCAGGACAGATCTTTGTCCCTGGACTTTTTTCGAGATAGTTTCTGACAATTTCTGGACTATTCTTCGAGACGAATCTTTGTCCATCGGACTTTCTTCGAGATAGTTTCTTACTATCTCTGGCCAATTCTTTGGGACTGATCTTTTTTCTGAACTTTCTTTGAGATAGTTTTTTACTATCTCTGGACTATTCTTCGGGACGGATCTTTTTCCCTGGACTTTCTTCGATTAAGTTTCTGACTATCACCGAACTATTCTTTAGGATGGATCTTTGTTCCTGGACTTTTTGCGAGATAGTTTCTAACTATCTCTGGCCTATTCTCTGGGAAGGATCTTTGTCCCTAGTCTTTCTTCGAGATAGTTTCTGACTATCCCTTGACTATTCTTTGGGATGGATCTTCGTCCCTGAAATTTCTTCGAGATAATTTCTAACAATTTCTGGACTATTCTTCGGGATGGATCTTTGTCCCTCGGACTTTTTCGAAATAGTTTCTTACTATTTCTGGCCAATTCTTTGGGACGGATCTTTGTCCCTGAACTTTCTTCGAGATAGTTTTTTACTATCTTTGGACTATTATTCGGGACGGATCTTTGTCCCTGGACTTTCTTCGAGAAAGTTTCTGACTATCACCGACCTTTCCTTTTGGATCGATCTTTGTCCCTGGACTTTCTTCGAGATAGTTTCTAACTATCTCTAGCCTATTCTTTGGGACGGATCTTTGTCCCTAGACTTTCTTCGAGATAGTTTCCGACTATCCCTTGACTATTCTTCGAGATGGATCTTTGTCCCTGAACATTCTTCGAGATAGTTTTGGACTATCTCTGGCCAATTGATTGGGACGGATCTTTTTCCTGAACTTTCTTCGAGATAGTTTTTTACTATCTCTGGACTATTATTCGGGACGGATCTTTTTCCCTGGTCTTTCTTCGATTAAGTATCTGACTATATCCGAACTATTCTTTAGGATGGATCTTTGTTCCTGAACTTTTTGCGAGATAGTTTCTAACTATCTCTGGCCTATTCTTTCGGACGGATCTTTGTCCCTGGACTTTCTTCGACATAATTTCTGACTATCCCTTGACTATTCTTTGGGTTGGATCTTTGTCCCTGAAATTTCTTCGAAATAGTTTCTTACTATTTCTGGCCAATTCTTTAGGATTGATCTTTGTCCCTGAACTTCCTTCCAGATATTTTCTGACTATCTATGGACTATTCTTTGGGACGGATCTTTGTCCCTAGACTTTCTTCGAGATAGTTTCTGACTATCTCAGGACTATTCTTCGGGACAGATCTTTGTCCCTCGGACATTTCTTCGAAATAGTTTCTTACTATTTGTGGCCAATTCTTTGGGTCGGATCTTTGTCCCTGGACTTTCTTCGAGATAGTTTCTGACTATCTCCGCAGTATTCTTCGGGATGGATCTTTGTCGCTGGACTTTCTTCGAGAAAGTTTCTGACTATCTATGGACTATTCTTCGGGACAGATCTTTGTCCCTGGACATTCTTCGAGATAGTTTCTGACAATTTCTGGACTATTCTTCGGGACGAATCTTTGTCCCTCGGACTTTCTCGAGATAGTTTCTTACTATTTCTGGCCAATTCTTTGGGACGGATATTTGTCCCTGAACTTTCTTCGAGATAGTTTCTGACTATCTTTGGACTATTATTCAGGACAGATCTTTGTCCCTGGACTTTTTTCGAGATAGTTTCTGACAATTTCTGGACTATTCTTCGAGACGAATCTTTGTCCATCGGACTTTCTTCGAGATAGTTTCTTACTATCTCTGGCCAATTCTTTGGGACTGATCTTTTTTCTGAACTTTCTTTGAGATAGTTTTTTACTATCTCTGGACTATTCTTCGGGACGGATCTTTTTCCCTGGACTTTCTTCGATTAAGTTTCTGACTATCACCGAACTATTCTTTAGGATGGATCTTTGTTCCTGGACTTTTTGCGAGATAGTTTCTAACTATCTCTGGCCTATTCTCTGGGAAGGATCTTTGTCCCTAGTCTTTCTTCGAGATAGTTTCTGACTATCCCTTGACTATTCTTTGGGATGGATCTTCGTCCCTGAAATTTCTTCGAGATAATTTCTAACAATTTCTGGACTATTCTTCGGGATGGATCTTTGTCCCTCGGACTTTTTCGAAATAGTTTCTTACTATTTCTGGCCAATTCTTTGGGACGGATCTTTGTCCCTGAACTTTCTTCGAGATAGTTTTTTACTATCTTTGGACTATTATTCGGGACGGATCTTTGTCCCTGGACTTTCTTCGAGAAAGTTTCTGACTATCACCGACCTTTCCTTTTGGATCGATCTTTGTCCCTGGACTTTCTTCGAGATAGTTTCTAACTATCTCTAGCCTATTCTTTGGGACGGATCTTTGTCCCTAGACTTTCTTCGAGATAGTTTCCGACTATCCCTTGACTATTCTTCGAGATGGATCTTTGTCCCTGAACATTCTTCGAGATAGTTTTGGACTATCTCTGGCCAATTCATTGGGACGGATCTTTTTCCTGAACTTTCTTCGAGATAGTTTTTTACTATCTCTGGACTATTATTCGGGACGGATCTTTTTCCCTGGTCTTTCTTCGATTAAGTATCTGACTATATCCGAACTATTCTTTAGGATGGATCTTTGTTCCTGAACTTTTTGCGAGATAGTTTCTAACTATCTCTGGCCTATTCTTTCGGACGGATCTTTGTCCCTGGACTTTCTTCGACATAATTTCTGACTATCCCTTGACTATTCTTTGGGTTGGATCTTTGTCCCTGAAATTTCTTCGAAATAGTTTCTTACTATTTCTGGCCAATTCTTTAGGATTGATCTTTGTCCCTGAACTTCCTTCCAGATATTTTCTGACTATCTATGGACTATTCTTTGGGACGGATCTTTGTCCCTAGACTTTCTTCGAGATAGTTTCTGACTATCTCAGGACTATTCTTCGGGACAGATCTTTGTCACTCGGACATTTCTTCGAAATAGTTTCTTACTATTTGTGGCCAATTCTTTGGGTCGGATCTTTGTCCCTGGACTTTCTTCGAGATAGTTTCTGACTATCTCCGCAGTATTCTTCGGGATGGATCTTTGTCGCTGGACTTTCTTCGAGAAAGTTTCTGACTATCTATGGACTATTCTTCGGGACAGATCTTTGTCCCTGGACATTCTTCGAGATAGTTTCTGACAATTTCTGGACTATTCTTCGGGACGAATCTTTGTCCCTCGGACTTTCTCGAGATAGTTTCTTACTATTTCTGGCCAATTCTTTGGGACGGATCTTTGTCCCTGAAATTTCTTCGAGATAGTTTTTTACTATCTTTGGACTATTATTCGGGACGGATCTTTGTGCATAGACTTTCTTCGAGAAAGTTTCTGACTATCACCGACCTTTCCTTTTGGATCGATCTTTGTCCCTGGACTTTCTTCGAGATAGTTTCTAACTATCTCTAGCCTATTCTTTGGGACGGATCTTTGTCCCTAGACTTTCTTCGAGATAGTTTCCGACTATCCCTTGACTATTCTTTGGGATGGATCTTTGTCCCTGAACTTTCTTCGAGATAGTTTTGGACTATCTCCGGACAATCCTTCGGGACGGACCTTTGTCCATGGACTTTCTTCGAGATAGTCTCTGACTATCTCTGGCCTATTCTTTGGGACGGATCTTTGTCCTTGGACTTTCTTCGAGATAGTTTCTGACAATCTCCGGACTAGTCTTCGGGACATATCTTTGTCCCTGGACTTTCTTCAAGATAGTTTCTGTCAATTTTTGGACTATTCTTCGGGACGGATCTTTATCCCTCGGACTTTCTTCGAAATAGTTTCTTACTATTTCTGGCCAATTCTTTGGGACGGATCTTTGTCCCTGAACTTTCTTCGAGATAGTTTCTGACTATCTTTGGACTATTATTCAGGACAGATCTTTGTCCCTGGACTTTTTTCGAGATAGTTTCTGACAATTTCTGGACTATTCTTCGAGACGAATCTTTGTCCCTCGGACTTTCTTCGAGATAGTTTCTTACTATCTCTGGCCAATTCATTGGGACGGATCTTTTTCCTGAACTTTCTTCGAGATAGTTTTTTACTATCTCTGGACTATTATTCGGGACGGATCTTTTTCCCTGGTCTTTCTTCGATTAAGTTTCTGACTATATCCGAACTATTCTTTAGGATGGATCTTTGTTCCTGAACTTTTTGCGAGATAGTTTCTAACTATCTCTGGCCTATTCTTTGGGACGGATCTTTGTCCCTGGACTTTCTTCGACATAATTTCTGACTATCCCTTGACTATTCTTTGGGATGGATCTTTGTCCCTGAAATTTCTTCGAAATAGTTTCTTACTATTTCTGGCCAATTCTTTGGGATTGATCTTTGTCCCTGAACTTTCTTCCAGATATTTTCTGACTATCTATGGACTATTCTTTGGGACGGATCTTTGTCCCTAGACTTTCTTCGAGATAGTTTCTGACTATCTCAGGACTATTCTTCGGGACGGATCTTTGTCCCTCGGACATTTCTTCGAAATAGTTTCTTACTATTTGTGGCCAATTCTTTGGGTCGGATCTTTGTCCCTGGACTTTCTTCGAGATAGTTTCTGACTATCTCCGCAGTATTCTTCGGGATGGATCTTTGTCGCTGGACTTTCTTCGAGAAAGTTTCTGACTATCTATGGACTATTCTTCGGGATAGATCTTTGTCCCTGGACTTTCTTCGAGATAGTTTCTGACAATTTCTGGACTATTCTTCGGGACGAATCTTTGTCCCTCGGACTTTCTCGAGATAGTTTCTTACTATCTCTGGCCAATTCTTTGGGACGGATCTTTGTCTCTGAACTTTCTTCGAGATACTTTTTGACTATCTCTGGACTATTATTCGGGACGGATCTTTGTCCTTGGACTTTCTTCGAGAAAGTTTCTGACTATCTCCAGCCTATTCTTTAGGATGGATCTTTGTCCCTAGACTTTCTTCGAGATAGTTTCTAACTATCTCCGACCTATTCTTTGGGACGGATCTTTTTCCCTAGACTTTCTTCGAGATAGTTTCTGACTATCTCTTGACTATTCTTTGGGATGGATCTTTGTCCCTGAACTTTCTTCGAGATAGTTTTTGACTATCTCCGGACAATTCTTCGGGACTGACATTTGTCCATGGACTTTCTTCGAGATAGTCTCTGTTTATCTCTGGCCAATTCTTTGGGACGGATCTTTTTTCTGAACTTTCTTTGAGATAGTTTTTTACTATCTCTGGACTATTCTTCGGGACGGATCTTTTTCCCTGGACTTTCTTCGATTAAGTTTCTGACTATCACCGAACTATTCTTTAGGATGGATCTTTGTTCCTGGACTTTTTGCGAGATAGTTTCTAACTATCTCTGGCCTATTCTCTGGGAAGGATCTTTGTCCCTAGTCTTTCTTCGAGATAGTTTCTGACTATCCCTTGACTATTCTTTGGGATGGATCTTCGTCCCTGAAATTTCTTCGAGATAATTTCTAACAATTTCTGGACTATTCTTCGGGATGGATCTTTGTCCCTCGGACTTTTTCGAAATAGTTTCTTACTATTTCTGGCCAATTCTTTGGGACGGATCTTTGTCCCTGAACTTTCTTCGAGATAGTTTTTTACTATCTTTGGACTATTATTCGGGACGGATCTTTGTCCCTGGACTTTCTTCGAGAAAGTTTCTGACTATCACCGACCTTTCCTTTTGGATCGATCTTTGTCCCTGGACTTTCTTCGAGATAGTTTCTAACTATCTCTAGCCTATTCTTTGGGACGGATCTTTGTCCCTAGACTTTCTTCGAGATAGTTTCCGACTATCCCTTGACTATTCTTCGAGATGGATCTTTGTCCCTGAACTTTCTTCGAGATAGTTTTGGACTATCTCTGGCCAATTCATTGGGACGGATCTTTTTCCTGAACTTTCTTCGAGATAGTTTTTTACTATCTCTGGACTATTATTCGGGACGGATCTTTTTCCCTGGTCTTTCTTCGATTAAGTATCTGACTATATCCGAACTATTCTTTAGGATGGATCTTTGTTCCTGAACTTTTTGCGAGATAGTTTCTAACTATCTCTGGCCTATTCTTTCGGACGGATCTTTGTCCCTGGACTTTCTTCGACATAATTTCTGACTATCCCTTGACTATTCTTTGGGTTGGATCTTTGTCCCTGAAATTTCTTCGAAATAGTTTCTTACTATTTCTGGCCAATTCTTTAGGATTGATCTTTGTCCCTGAACTTCCTTCCAGATATTTTCTGACTATCTATGGACTATTCTTTGGGACGGATCTTTGTCCCTAGACTTTCTTCGAGATAGTTTCTGACTATCTCAGGACTATTCTTCGGGACAGATCTTTGTCCCTCGGACATTTCTTCGAAATAGTTTCTTACTATTTGTGGCCAATTCTTTGGGTCGGATCTTTGTCCCTGGACTTTCTTCGAGATAGTTTCTGACTATCTCCGCAGTATTCTTCGGGATGGATCTTTGTCGCTGGACTTTCTTCGAGAAAGTTTCTGACTATCTATGGACTATTCTTCGGGACAGATCTTTGTCCCTGGACATTCTTCGAGATAGTTTCTGACAATTTCTGGACTATTCTTCGGGACGAATCTTTGTCCCTCGGACTTTCTCGAGATAGTTTCTTACTATTTCTGGCCAATTCTTTGGGACGGATCTTTGTCCCTGAAATTTCTTCGAGATAGTTTTTTACTATCTTTGGACTATTATTCGGGACGGATCTTTGTGCATAGACTTTCTTCGAGAAAGTTTCTGACTATCACCGACCTTTCCTTTTGGATCGATCTTTGTCCCTGGACTTTCTTCGAGATAGTTTCTAACTATCTCTAGCCTATTCTTTGGGACGGATCTTTGTCCCTAGACTTTCTTCGAGATAGTTTCCGACTATCCCTTGACTATTCTTTGGGATGGATCTTTGTCCCTGAACTTTCTTCGAGATAGTTTTGGACTATCTCCGGACAATCCTTCGGGACGGACCTTTGTCCATGGACTTTCTTCGAGATAGTCTCTGACTATCTCTGGCCTATTCTTTGGGACGGATCTTTGTCCTTGGACTTTCTTCGAGATAGTTTCTGACAATCTCCGGACTAGTCTTCGGGACATATCTTTGTCCCTGGACTTTCTTCAAGATAGTTTCTGTCAATTTTTGGACTATTCTTCGGGACGGATCTTTATCCCTCGGACTTTCTTCGAAATAGTTTCTTACTATTTCTGGCCAATTCTTTGGGACGGATCTTTGTCCCTGAACTTTCTTCGAGATAGTTTCTGACTATCTTTGGACTATTATTCAGGACAGATCTTTGTCCCTGGACTTTTTTCGAGATAGTTTCTGACAATTTCTGGACTATTCTTCGAGACGAATCTTTGTCCCTCGGACTTTCTTCGAGATAGTTTCTTACTATCTCTGGCCAATTCATTGGGACGGATCTTTTTCCTGAACTTTCTTCGAGATAGTTTTTTACTATCTCTGGACTATTATTCGGGACGGATCTTTTTCCATGGTCTTTCTTCGATTAAGTTTCTGACTATATCCGAACTATTCTTTAGGATGGATCTTTGTTCCTGAACTTTTTGCGAGATAGTTTCTAACTATCTCTGGCCTATTCTTTGGGACGGATCTTTGTCCCTGGACTTTCTTCGACATAATTTCTGACTATCCCTTGACTATTCTTTGGGATGGATCTTTGTCCCTGAAATTTCTTCGAAATAGTTTCTTACTATTTCTGGCCAATTCTTTGGGATTGATCTTTGTCCCTGAACTTTCTTCCAGATATTTTCTGACTATCTATGGACTATTCTTTGGGACGGATCTTTGTCCCTAGACTTTCTTCGAGATAGTTTCTGACTATCTCAGGACTATTCTTCGGGACGGATCTTTGTCCCTCGGACATTTCTTCGAAATAGTTTCTTACTATTTGTGGCCAATTCTTTGGGTCGGATCTTTGTCCCTGGACTTTCTTCGAGATAGTTTCTGACTATCTCCGCAGTATTCTTCGGGATGGATCTTTGTCGCTGGACTTTCTTCGAGAAAGTTTCTGACTATCTATGGACTATTCTTCGGGATAGATCTTTGTCCCTGGACTTTCTTCGAGATAGTTTCTGACAATTTCTGGACTATTCTTCGGGACGAATCTTTGTCCCTCGGACTTTCTCGAGATAGTTTCTTACTATCTCTGGCCAATTCTTTGGGACGGTTCTTTGTCTCTGAACTTTCTTCGAGATACTTTTTGACTATCTCTGGACTATTATTCGGGACGGATCTTTGTCCTTGGACTTTCTTCGAGAAAGTTTCTGACTATCTCCAGCCTATTCTTTAGGATGGATCTTTGTCCCTAGACTTTCTTCGAGATAGTTTCTAACTATCTCCGACCTATTCTTTGGGACGGATCTTTTTCCCTAGACTTTCTTCGAGATAGTTTCTGACTATCTCTTGACTATTCTTTGGGATGGATCTTTGTCCCTGAACTTTCTTCGAGATAGTTTTTGACTATCTCCGGACAATTCTTCGGGACTGACATTTGTCCATGGACTTTCTTCGAGATAGTCTCTGTTTATCTCTGGCCTATTCTTTGGGACGGATCTTTGTCCCTGAACTTTCTTCGAGATAGTTTCTGACTATCTTTGGACTATTATTCAGGACAGATCTTTGTCCCTGGACTTTTTTCGAGATAGTTTCTGACAATTTCTGGACTATTCTTCGAGACGAATCTTTGTCCATCGGACTTTCTTCGAGATAGTTTCTTACTATCTCTGGCCAATTCTTTGGGACGGATCTTTTTTCTGAACTTTCTTTGAGATAGTTTTTTACTATCTCTGGACTATTATTCGGGACGGATCTTTTTCCCTGGACTTTCTTCGATTAAGTTTCTGACTATCTCCGAACTATTCTTTAGGATGGATCTTTGTTCCTGGACTTTTTGCGAGATAGTTTCTAACTATCTCTGGACTATTCTTTGGGACGGATCTTTGTCCCTAGTCTTTCTTCGAGATAGTTTCTGACTATCCCTTGACTATTCTTTGGGATGGATCTTCGTCCCTGAAATTTCTTCGAGATAATTTCTAACAATTTCTGGACTATTCTTCGGGATGGATCTTTGTCCCTCGGACTTTTTCGAAATAGTTTCTTACTATTTCTGGCCAATTCTTTGGGACGGATCTTTGTCCCTGAAATTTCTTCGAGATAGTTTTTTACTATCTTTGGACTATTATTCGGGACGGATCTTTGTGCATAGACTTTCTTCGAGAAAGTTTCTGACTATCACCGACCTTTCCTTTTGGATCGATCTTTGTCCCTGGACTTTCTTCGAGATAGTTTCTAACTATCTCTAGCCTATTCTTTGGGACGGATCTTTGTCCCTAGACTTTCTTCGAGATAGTTTCCGACTATCCCTTGACAATTCTTTGGGATGGATCTTTGTCCCTGAACTTTCTTCGAGATAGTTTTGGACTATCTCCGGACAATCCTTCGGGACGGACCTTTGTCCATGGACTTTCTTCGAGATAGTCTCTGACTATCTCTGGCCTATTCTTTGGGACGGATCTTTGTCCTTGGACTTTCTTCGAGATAGTTTCTGACAATCTCCGGACTAGTCTTCGGGACATATCTTTGTCCCTGGACTTTCTTCAAGATAGTTTCTGTCAATTTTTGGACTATTCTTCGGGACGGATCTTTATCCCTCGGACTTTCTTCGAAATAGTTTCTTACTATTTCTGGCCAATTCTTTGGGACGGATCTTTGTCCCTGAACTTTCTTCGAGATAGTTTCTGACTATCTTTGGACTATTATTCAGGACAGATCTTTGTCCCTGGACTTTTTTCGAGATAGTTTCTGACAATTTCTGGACTATTCTTCGAGACGAATCTTTGTCCCTCGGACTTTCTTCGAGATAGTTTCTTACTATCTCTGGCCAATTCATTGGGACGGATCTTTTTCCTGAACTTTCTTCGAGATAGTTTTTTACTATCTCTGGACTATTATTCGGGACGGATCTTTTTCCCTGGTCTTTCTTCGATTAAGTTTCTGACTATATCCGAACTATTCTTTAGGATGGATCTTTGTTCCTGAACTTTTTGCGAGATAGTTTCTAACTATCTCTGGCCTATTCTTTGGGACGGATCTTTGTCCCTGGACTTTCTTCGACATAATTTCTGACTATCCCTTGACTATTCTTTGGGATGGATCTTTGTCCCTGAAATTTCTTCGAAATAGTTTCTTACTATTTCTGGCCAATTCTTTGGGATTGATCTTTGTCCCTGAACTTTCTTCCAGATATTTTCTGACTATCTATGGACTATTCTTTGGGACGGATCTTTGTCCCTAGACTTTCTTCGAGATAGTTTCTGACTATCTCAGGACTATTCTTCGGGACGGATCTTTGTCCCTCGGACATTTCTTCGAAATAGTTTCTTACTATTTGTGGCCAATTCTTTGGGTCGGATCTTTGTCCCTGGACTTTCTTCGAGATAGTTTCTGACTATCTCCGCAGTATTCTTCGGGATGGATCTTTGTCGCTGGACTTTCTTCGAGAAAGTTTCTGACTATCTATGGACTATTCTTCGGGATAGATCTTTGTCCCTGGACTTTCTTCGAGATAGTTTCTGACAATTTCTGGACTATTCTTCGGGACGAATCTTTGTCCCTCGGACTTTCTCGAGATAGTTTCTTACTATCTCTGGCCAATTCTTTGGGACGGATCTTTGTCTCTGAACTTTCTTCGAGATACTTTTTGACTATCTCTGGACTATTATTCGGGACGGATCTTTGTCCTTGGACTTTCTTCGAGAAAGTTTCTGACTATCTCCGGCCTATTCTTTAGGATGGATCTTTGTCCCTGGACTTTCTTCGAGATAGTTTGTAACTATCTCCGGCCTATTCTTTGGGACGGATCTTTTTCCCTAGACTTTCTTCGAGATAGTTTCTGACTATCTCTTGACTATTCTTTGGGATGGATCTTTGTCCCTGAACTTTCTTCGAGATAGTTTTTGACTATCTCCTGACAATTCTTCGGGACTGACATTTGTCCATGGACTTTCTTCGAGATAGTCTCTGACTATCTCTGGCCTATTCTTTGGGACGGATCTTTGTCCCTGAACTTTCTTCGAGATAGTTTCTGACTATCTTTGGACTATTATTCAGGATAGATCTTTGTCCCTGGACTTTTTTCGAGATAGTTTCTGACAATTTCTGGACTATTCTTCGAGACGAATCTTTGTCCATCGGACTTTCTTCGAGATAGTTTCTTACTATCTCTGGCCAATTCTTTGGGACAGATCTTTTTTCTGAACTTTCTTTGAGATAGTTTTTTACTATCTCTGGACTATTATTCGGGACGGATCTTTTTCCCTGGACTTTCTTCGATTAAGTTTCTGACTATCTCCGAACTATTCTTTAGGATGGATCTTTGTTCCTGGACTTTTTGCGAGATAGTTTCTAACTATCTCTGGCCTATTCTTTGGGACGGATCTTTGTCCCTAGTCTTTCTTCGAGATAGTTTCTGACTATCCCTTGACTATTCTTTGGGATGGATCTTCGTCCCTGAAATTTCTTCGAGATAATTTCTAACAATTTCTGGACTATTCTTCGGGATGGATCTTTGTCCCTCGGACTTTTTCGAAATAGTTTTTTACTATTTTTGGCCAATTCTTTGGGACGGATCTTTGTCTCTGAACTTTCTTCGAGATAGTTTCTGACTATCTTTGGACTATTCTTTAGGACAGATCATTGTCCCTGGACTTTCTTCGAGATAGTTTCAGACAATTTCTGGACTATTCTTCGGGACGGGTCTTTTTCCCTCGGACTTTCTTCAAGATAGTTTCTTCCTATCTCTGGCCAATTCTTTGGGACGGATCTTTGTCCCGAACTTTATTCGAGATACTTTTTGACTATCTCTGGACTATTATTCGGGACGGATCTTTGTCCTTGGACTTTCTTCGAGAAAGTTTCTGACTATCTCCGGCCTATTCTTTAGGATAGATCTTTGTCCCTGGACTTTCTTCGAGATAGTTTCTAACTATCTCCGGCCTATTCTTTGGGACGGATCTTTTTCCCTAGACTTTCTTCGAGATAGTTTCTGACTATCTCTTGACTATTCTTTGGGATGGATCTTTGTCCCTGAACTTTCTTCGAGATAGTTTTTGACTATCTCCGGACAATTCTTCGGGACGGACCTTTGTCCATGGACATTCTTCGAGATAGTCTCTGACTATCTCTGGCCTATTCTTTGGGACGAATCTTTGTCCTTGGACTTTCTTCGAGATAGTTTCTGACTATCTCCGGGCTAGTCTTTGGGACAGATCTTTGTCCCTTGACTTTCTTCAAGATAGTTTCTGACAATTTCTGGACTATTCTTCGGGACGGATCTTTGTCCCTCGGACTTTCTTCGAAATAGTTTCTTACTATTTCTGGCCAATTCTTTGGGACGGATCTTTGTCCCTGAAATTTCTTCGAGATAGTTTCTGACTATCTTTGGACTATTATTCAGGACAGATCTTTGTCCCTGGACTTTCTTCGAGATAGTTTCTGACAATTTCTGGACTATTCTTCGAGACGAATCTTTGTCCCTCGGACTTTCTTCGAGATAGTTTCTTACTATCTCTGGCCAATTCTTTGGGACGGATCTTTGTCCCTGAACTTTCTTCGAGATAGTTTTTGACTATCTGTTGGAGCAAGTGTCCTCCACAATAGTGCATTGATATATTAAATCTCATGGACGGAATATACTTGGGATAATTTGTACATTGATACTCCACGTCAGTTGATTAACGTAAATCGGTAACGCTCAGCAGACTAGAGTTAGACGTTATTGTCGTATGACGGCGGTGATCAACTGATTCTTTTGGTCACACCTATAGGATGAGACCCAAATAGAAAACTAATTTCTTGTATTTGATACAGTTAATTAGTTCCTTGAGTATATATTTGATATATGCTTGGTAATGAGAGTTATTTATTGGAGATAGAGTTTAGAACTCAGTCCGATTAAGTTTATTAGTCTATTATACGATAATTGACTGAATAAATTTTATGTCTTATTTTAATACGATTAAATAAGACCTAATTTAGTATTTAATAGTTAATTACTAAATTAGTTGAGGTTTTGTATGCTTTTATGGGTAATGGTAATTAGCCATTAATATTTACAAGGAGTTGTAAATTAAGCTAAGTAATTATTATTATGGGACCTATTATATATAGATATAATAGTAATGTACTACTTAAAGAGTTAAGAGTATATTATTTATTTGATGTGATCAATTATATGAGATGATTGATCATGTCACACATTAGCATTTGTATGACAAATGACAAAAATAAAATGGACCCATTTTATGAATATGCACTTGGCACACATAGGAATTGAGACTTGGTAGCTATTTTCTATGTGCATGCAACTTGCAACAAACATAATAATTACATTACTTTACCCATGTTTGCATGTAATTAATGATGAGTGCAAGTTGCCTTCCCTTGGATAGGGTGGCCGGCCAAAAGGGGCTATTTAGGAGACATTTGGTTCTCTTATTTTATATAGGTGAACCTCTTGTTTTTGAAGACTTGCATTATCTCTCAAAAACTCTCTTGCACTAATATTCTTTATTATTACTATAGTAGTAATACTTATTATATTGGTGTAGTTTTATCACTACTATTATCTAGTTAATAATAGTGGTGATTATTTGGGTTGAATCTTGGTGCAACTAGAAGGAGATCTTCTTTGGAGATTCAAGATTTTGGAGGATCATCCATACTAATATAAGCTCAAGAACAATAAGAAAAGGAGTTTTCTTATTGTGCCCATTGTTTCTTCATTGTTTATGTAAGGAAATCTCTTCTTGTATCTAGTTTTGTCATTTTATGTCATGCATGTAACTAGATCTTCATATACTAAATTAATAAGTAATTTAGTAACTAATTAGAGGAGTCTAATTAGAGGGTTACGAACCCATCAAGTGGTATCAGAGCTTTGTTGTTGCATGCATGCCGATTTTTGACATTTTTCGGGTTATATGATAACTTTGTAAAAACCGGAAATTTTGTGTAAAATGTGTTTCACACAAAATTTTTGGGTACATGCATACTTAATGACCTCAAAATGGTTGTGGTCGAGTTTGGTAATTTTTGGAATTAATTTGCTAATTTATAATCATTTATGCCTTAAAAACCGAGTTTTTATGCCTATTTGATGTTAAAAGTTAACTAAAAATAGTTGCATGTTGTTTTTGGGCATGGTTTTTTGGTGTACATATCTTCATATGTTGAAGGACATATTTGTAAATTTTTGAAATTTATTTTGTCCTTTTGGGATGTTTATTGTTTTTTATTAGATAAAAATCGATAAACATGCATTTATTTGTTCCAAATTTATTTGAAATTTTTTGTGGACAAAGTTTGGTTTTTTGAGTTCCTGGAAATGTTCCAGAATGTACAAAATTTTTCATTTTTTCATTTTTTTATTTTTGGTGTTTTATGATTTAATTTGAATTTATTTCATAAAATTGACCGTTTACCGATTAAATTAGCAAATTAAATCAATTCAAACTAATTTTTACTTTTCAAATTAGTGGAGACTAATTCTTGAAATTCCAAATTGGTTTGGAAAAATTAATTTGAGCTTAATTGAGAATTAAGTGTTGATTAATGATTTTTAATGGTTAAAAATCGCTAAATTCCATAAAAACCGAGCTAGGATGAACTTGATAAATTGTAGGGCGATTTTGGCATGATTTTTACAGCATTTTATTTATTTTAATGTTGTTGAATGAATGAATGTCATTTATTGTTTATTTTGCAAGATTGTACCTAGTATGGCCTAGTCTTTTAATCGGTATTACCCGTAATGTAAGGGAATATCGATTTAGTTGTAATTAATTGCGATCTCGTATCGCCCGTTTGTAATAATTAATAGTTTTATTTATACAAATGTATAATAGGAAATGCTATGTATCATTTTTATCATTTGTAATTAATTATTATGAAGACGGAGATTACACAAGACGGTGGACAAAAGACGGTGCCTTTTGGTGGTGTTCCATTGAAGAGGCCAGGGACCAAGGAGTTGGTTTCCGATTTTTTAATAGTCTAGTTAATTAGATTAGCTAGATGGCCATACTAGGATTTATTTTGTTTGATGCTTGCTTCAGATTCGCTCATGCCAAAATCGCCAATCATGCATTTTATTCATCGATTGTCAATTCACCAATTTACGTAATCACCAACTTAGTTCACTTATAAGTGATTAGTAACTTAATATTGACAAGAACTCTCACATGCATCGTAAGAAATGAGATTTAGCCTTACCAATTAAAGCACCTATGAACCCCTTGTTCATTAGGGCAACCACAACGTGGACCCTTTTTACCTAGGGTAAGTAGGGTGATAAGATCACATGCCAAGATTGGGTTGGACTCAACGAGATAAAAGTTATTTCGGGGCTAGGAGATGGATTTGGTTGAAATCCGTCGACCGAGATTTCTAGGGTAGAATTGGTCGAGTAATGACTTACCGTTTTTACATAAGGATTGCATGCGATGTTGGTTCTTATCTAAACACGGGTCTCGGAATCACTTATATAATTTCGTGAGGGGTCATTATATGAGTGACTTGTTAAAATTGTTTTACAAGTAAATTATATAACAATGAATGTTAATATTTCCTAAACTTTGTTGTAGTGTTTATAATTCGCTATGGCTACCAATGCAACCATTCAACTCGGAAAGGATTCTTGGCTTAGGTCCGTTATTGACAAATGTATCTTGAAAGATGATGGAAGTAATTTCATCGAGTGGGAGTCTACCATAAAAGGTGCGGCGTTGTCCGACAACGTCCTTCGTTACTTGAACAAGCCACCACCCAACGAACCCGGTCCTAGGGCCACCGCAGCACAAAGGACCGCCTATGAGGAGTTTTTGAAGATATCTAACGATATGAAGAATGTCTTGATATGTTCAATGTCTCCAAAAGTCAAGCTTCAATACATTACCCTTAATGCATATGAGATATTCTCAAGGGTTACAACGGCTTTTTCCCAATCACCCGATATCCGTCAATATGAGGCTATGATGAAATTCTCCGAGGGTAAGCTAGAAAAGGGCCAAAAAGTTGGTCCCCATGTGCTCAAGATGATTGAGCATATTGACACTCTAGAGCGTCTAGGGTGTAGCATTCCGAAGAAGCTTGCGATAGGTCGCATTCTTCACTCACTCCCCTCCAAGTTCTCTCAAATTAGGGTGAACTACAATATGCATGGCATGGACAAGAGTTTCCAAGAGCTTCATGCACTCCTCAACCAAGCGGAGAGGGACATGGAGGCTAGTGGGAGTGAGAAGAGTGACATGCTCTCCATGAAAATGAAGAATCTCAATCTTGGGGTTCAAAAGGGTAAAAACAAGGGTAAGACCAAATTCAAGAGACAAGGAAAAGACAAGAACAAAGGGAAAGCTATTGAGAATAGCAAACCTAAGGCTAAGGTTAACAAACATGCCGACGCCGATTGCTATTATTGTAATGGCAAGGGACATTGGAAGCGCAATTGTCCCAAATATTTGAAAGATTTGAAGAACAAGAAAGACGAGAGTGAGACTCCGTTATGTATTGTCCTCACTTCCCTCTATATGATAGACATTAACTATACTTGCACTTCCACTTGGGTATTAGATACCGGATGTGGTTCTCATCTTTGTAATCATTTACAGGGGTTGAGGGACGTGCGAGCACTAGCCAAGGGTGATGCCTACGCATGGGAAATGGAGCTAGAGTAGCCGCTATATCCGTAGGCACTTATGTACTCACTCTAGCTAGTGGTTTTGAGTTGTATTTGAATAATTGTTATTTCGTACCAACTTTAACTAAGAACATTATCTCCATTTCCGTACTTGATATGGAAGGTTTTTCCTTTATGATTAAGGACAATTGTTGTACTTTTTCATTTAATGACATGGTTTATAGTAAAGCTACGTCTATCGGAGGTATTTATGTTCTAGATAATGTTAATGATGTATATCATGTAGAAAACAAGAAGCTCAAAACGGGTGAACTTAATCAATCCTACCTTTGGCATTGTCGTTTAGGACACATAAACGAACGACGCATAAAGAGACTTGTTTCAACGAAACTTCTGAAACCGTTTGATTACGAATCTTATGGGGTATGCGAGTCTTGCTGATTAGGCAAGATGACTCGTGCTCCTTTCTCAAGTAAATGAACACGAGCAAGTGAGGTATTGGGCCTTATACATACCGATGTGTGTGGCCCAATGACTATCACCGCTAGGGGTGGGTACAACTACTTCATCACTTTTACCGACAACTTAAGTAGATATGGGTATGTCTACTTAATGAGGCACAAGAGCGATGCTTTTGAAAAGTTCAAAGAGTTTCAAAGTGAAGTAGAGAACCAATTGGATAAAAAGATTAAAGTACTACGATCCGATCGTGGTGGTGAATACCTAAATAATGAATTTGATTCAGACCTAAAAGATTGTGGCATAGTATCACAATGGACTCCTTCTGGCACACCACAATTGAATGGTGTGGCCGAAAGGAGAAAGCGAACTTTATTAGATATGGTTCGGTCCATGATGAGTCTTACTGAGCTTCCTGATTCATTTTGGGGTTTTGCCATTTTGTCCGCAATATTTTCACTAAATCGAAGCCCGACTAAAGCAGCCAATAAGATACCATATGAGATATGGAAGGGAAGGGTTCCTTATTTGACGTTTATGAGAATATGGGGTTGTGAGGCATATGTTCAGAACAAGTCTGACAACAAACTCGCACCAAGATCCGACAAATGTCTATTTGTAGGGTATCCAAAGGAAACACAAGGTTATTACTTCTACAATCGTCACGAAAACAAAGTGTTTGTGGCACATGACGCTGTCTTTCTAGAAAATGACTTCATTTCTAGAAGACAGAGTGGGAGAAAATTTGAACTTGATGAAGTCCAAGAGCCACAAACCGAAAATGAAGTGGAGGAAAGCGTTCCCTCCTCCTCGGACACGGTTGTTGTTCCCTTTGAACCTAGGAAATCCACAAGGATTAGTCATCCTCCTGATCGATACCTTGGTATTGTCGAGGAAGATGCGTTAGATATGTTACTTTGCGAATGTGACGAACCTACAACCTACAAGGCGGCCATATCTAGTCGTGATTCCACGCAATGGCTTGGAGCCATGCGATCCGAAATGGACTCTATGCACGAAAACCAAGTGTGGGATTTGGTTGATTTACCTGAAAAAGATGAGACCTCTTCAATGTAAGTGGATCTTTAAGATCAAGAATGGCATAGATGGACATAAAGATGTCTACAAAGCCAGATTGGTGGCAAAGGGTTTTACTCAACTTCATGGTCTTCACTATGACGAAACCTTTGCTCCAGTCGCAATGCTTCGCTCCAGTCGCAATGCTTCGCTCCATAAGGATCATCCTAGCGATTTCCGCATTTCATGATTATGAGATTTGGCAAATGGATGTCAAAACCGCCTTCTTGAATGGGATTCTAGAAGAGGAAGTTTATATGACACAACCAGAAGGTTTTGTAGATACATCTAATCCTAGGAAAGTATGCAAGCTTAAGAAATCCATTCATGGTCTTAAGCAAGCGTCCAGAAGTTGGAATCATCGCTTTGATCATGTTATCAAACAGTATGGTTTTGTTCGAAGTGTCGAGGAACCTTGCTTGTACATGAAGTTTAGTGGGAGTAAAGTAACCTTTCTTGTCTTGTATGTGGATGACATACTTCTTATCGGGAATGACGTTCCGATGCTTGCTTCCGTAAAAGAGTGGCTAGGAAATCACTTCCAAATGAAAGATTTGGGAAATGCACAATGCATTTTGGGTATTCGGATCCATAGAGATAGGTCCAAAAAGACGTTGGTATTAAGTCAAGAAGCTTATATAGATAAGATTCTTGATAGATTCAAAATGAAATACTCTAAGAGAGGCTTTCTTCCCATGAGTCAAGGTACCATTTTGTGCAAGTCACAGTGTCCTACCACACCCGAAGAGATTGAACGCATGAAGTTGATCCCATATGCTTCTGCTGTTGGATCAACCATGTATGCCATGACGTGCACTCGTCCCGATGTTTCGTATGCTTTGAGCATGACGAGTCGTTATCAAGCCAATCCAGGTGAAAGTCACTGGACAGCCGTGAAGAACATCCTTAAGTACTTGCGAAGGACCAAGGATTCGTTCTTAGTGTTTGGAGGGGATACTGAATTACGTGTAAGAGGTTACACGGATGCCAGTTTCCAATCCGATCGGGATGATTTGAAATCCCAATCCGGCTATGTTTATATATTGAATGGAGGAGCCATTAGTTGGAAGAGCTCCAAGCAAAGTGTCACCGCGGATTCTACAACAGAAGCTGAGTAAATCGCGGCTTCGGAAGCTGCAAAGGAAGCTGTTTGGATTCGTCAGTTTTTGGAAGGACTAGGAGTAGTCCACTCCGTCGAAGATCCTATCACCATATATTGTGATAACAGCGGGGCCATTTTTCAAGCAAAAGAGCCCAGTCTAGCAATAAGTCTAGACATGTACTTAGGAAATACCACGTGATAAGAGATCTCGAGGAAAGGAAGGAAATCGATATATGTAAGGTTGGGACAGACGAGAACATCGCTGATCCTTTAACCAAGCCTCTTTCAAAGGCTAAACATGATGGTCATGTTGTTGCAATAGGATTGAGAAAAGTCCCAGATTTTCTTTAAGTTATCTAAGATGTAATAATTGGATATTGTAGCAATTTTTACATTTCTGATAATAGCATTCATTGTTCGAGTTTCAATATGAACTCTTTTATTTAGTTTGACTAAAACCAATACTTTGTTCATCAGAATGGATTGTGAGACAATCTTGAACCCTATTCAAGTGAACATTTGAACATAGTATTTTTGCCCCTTGTCACTTAATGAGGTGACGACTCGGAGTGACAAGATTGTAAGTTGATCTATGGTTAGTTCAAGACCATGGGGTCATGGAGATGACTGGTCATTTACATAGGCAGACTGATTGTCACTCTGCCGGGCAGTGACCACAATAGAATCCCTTATCAAAATAGTTGAGGCCTGGTCGTGGCGGGGATTTCTATTTTATTCCTATGAGTCGATTCTTTAGACTGGCGACCATTTATCTGAGTCGGTGCAGTTTCCGATTGGCTTTGGTTGGTGTCCTAGGTCGTACCGTGAAAGGAGCCCGATGGGCATCTTCTGGGTCATGGTGATCTGCATTATACAGTATAAGTTGGGTCAACATGAATTGTCCACCCACGTCGGGTACAAACATCCTTAGGCCACTCGAGGAGAAGTAACTGGAAATGCGTGGCCACGCTCGGAAATAGATCTATGGTAGATTTTCCGGTCAGACAGTTATTCTCCAGATCGAGAAAACCACTCTAATCATAATTAAATCACAAGTGCGACCTGAAAGACACCTTGTGATGAGTGGGAGGATGTGACATCAAAGAGACAAGAGAATCGGTAGCGCACAACTTGTGTAGACAAGTGGGAGATATTGATGGAGTAGGAGTCCTCCGCAATATAGTGGCTACATGCACAACTTGTATCGGACAAGTGGGAGATTGTTGGAGCAAGTGTCCTCCACAATAGTGCATTGATATATTAAATCTCATGGACGGAATATACTTGGGATAATTAGTACATTGATACTCCACGTCAGTTGATTAACGTAAATCGGTAACGCTCAGCTGACTAGAGTTAGACGTTATTGTCGTATGAGGGCGGTGATCAACTGATCCCTTTCGGTCACACCTATAGGATGAGACCCAAATAGAAAACTCTTATAGAAAACTATTATTTCCTCATTGTTTATGTAAGGAAATCTCTTATTGTATCTAGTTTTGTTATTTTATGTCATGCATGTAACTAGATCTTCATATACTAAATTAATAAGTAATTTAGTAACTAATTAGAGGAGTCTAATTAGAGGGTTACGAACCCATCATATTTCTGAACTATTATTCGGGACAGATCTTTGTCCCTGGACTTTCTTCGAGAAAGTTTCTGACTATATCCGACCTATTCTTTAGGATGGATCTTTGTTCCTCGACTATTTTCGAGATAGTTTCTAACTATCTCTGGCCTATTCTTTGGGACGGATCTTTGTCCCTAGACTTTCTTCCAGATAGTTTCTGACTATCCCTTGACTATTCTTTGGGACGGATCTTCGTCCCTGAAATTTCTTCGAGATAATTTCTGACAATTTCTGGACTATTCTTCGGGACGGATCTTTGTCCCTCGGATTTTCTTCGAAATAGTTTCTTACTAATTCTGGCCAATTCTTTGGGATTGATATTTGTCCCTGAACTTTCTTCGAGATAGTTTTTGACTTTCTCTGGACAATTCTTCGGGACGGACCTTTGTCCATGGACTTTCTTCGAGATAGTTTCTGACTATCTCTAGATTATTCTTTGGGACGGACTTTGTCCATGGACTTTGTTCGAGATAGTCTCTGACTATCTCTGGCCTATTCTTTGGGACGGATCTTTGTCCCTGGACTTTCTTCGAGATAGTTTCTGACTATTTCTGGACTAGTCTTCGGGACAATATTTGTCCCTGGACTTTCTTCGAGTTAGTTTCTGACTATCTTTGGCCTATTCTTTGGGACGGATCTTTGTCCCTGGACTTTCTTCGAGTTAGTTTCTGACTATCTCTGGACTATTCTTCGGGACGGATCTTTGTCCCTCGAACTTTCTTCGAAATAGTTTCTCACTATTTCTGGCCAATTCTTTGGGACGGATCTTTGTCCCTGGACTTTCTTCGAGATAGTTTCTTACTATCTCTGCACTATTTTTCGGGACGGATCTTTGTCGCTGGAATTTCTTCGAGATAGTTTCGGACTATCTTTGGCCTATTGTCGACATGACGTAGGTCCACCCCGACCCGACCACGCGCGGGTTTGGGGAGGCGAATGAATCTCCATATGAGAATGGATCGAATTGAAATTTAAATCGAAGTGGAGTCGCCACCTAACTTTGTGGGAGTTCGGGCCCATTCGAACCCACTCTATGTCGTAGTGGGCCGTATACAAAATACGGCCCATTTCCGATGTCAGAGTTTATTGGGCTCGTCCCTTTGCATTGCGATACCGTCACTACCGGTTATCGTGTATTGAATGACTCTCGTGCGCCAACGGTTTTGGGCATCCGGAAACCGAGGTTCTAAGTAAGGGGTGACGGTACGTGTTGGGAAGCCCACAAAGGACACCCAACCCCGCCCGCACATTAGCGACCTCTACTAAGATATCGAATAATTTTTGAATACGCGAGTTAGTTGAACGATGAGATGTTATGCAAACATTGTGTTCCCTAAGCATGTGAATGAAATTGAACGGGTTTCTATATCGATTTAATGCAACTAAAATTAACGTCAAAGTTGTGTTTTAGCATGCGGGTTCATTTTAGTACATTAAAACAAACGATAAATCAACAAGAAAAGTGACGAATGGTTAGTAACGGTATAACGAATAATAACGGTTTGCAAATTATTGAATGATGCTGAATAATGTAAGCGTGATTGTAGACACCCACATTTTGACTGCCAGGTGTGTATAGCAGTTTCCGACAAACACCCGATGATGATCGGACGCAAACGTGCTTTAATATATTCGGAAACGGGCCCAAAATCATTGGCATTTGACTTGGGCCTTTTACGGAGTACATATCTCACAAAACCAACCTCAAAATCAGGCCCAGTGGGTCGTTTCGAGTCAAATAAGACTAATTTGGGTCGATTCCGACACCAGGGGTAAAACCGTCTTTTAGCGACCGAGTCAAAACCCGGCCGAGAATATTCTCGAGGTACACGAACCAGCCGTGACACCTTACACGTCCAGTTTGGACTCCAACACCACGAAAAATCAGCTACACAAAATATTAAACAAATCCGTTTAAGGATAGAATTCGATCTCAAGTAGGAATTCTATCCAAAAACCGAGTCGAGCACTCGACCAAGCTAGGACACTCGGCCGAGCAGCCTACCCCCAACCAAGATTCCTTTCTTCTTTGCCAAGAAAATGGAATTCTCGTCCTTCTCAGCCTATTACATTTCCTATCCTAAGCGGTAGTTCTAATTCAAAGCATCTCTCCTAGCCAAGATCGGGAACTTCCATATAAATAGCCCCTTGCACAACTCAAAATTAGAGATTCAGAAAATATTGACACACACTTTAACACATAAGAATATATACACTTAGCATCGAGAAACCGATATTACAAAACCCGAAGGAAACCGGCCCCGATACCCGACACCCTTCACACGTCCCAAACCGAACCACCTTAACTCACCAACATCCACTCGATGCTCCTGTGCCCAAGCCACGTTCCGACGAGCTCCGACCCGAGTAAACTAAAACATGTAGGTTGAGGGTGTAGCCAAACCCGACTCCTCTTTTTTTTCTGTCTCTTATCCCGTCGTCCGTCATTTTGTTATGGGTCGAGTGTCGTTTTTTATTTATTTAAGGGTCGTTCGTCGCTTTTTATCGATATTACTAAAAAAAACTATTTTTGTATAACAAACATTCTTAAAAATATGATATCAACTCTATAGTTTAATATCGTATTAAAAGAATTAAATCAAATCTCGTCGATGCTAAAAAAAATCGTTACATCTCTTTCTATAAAATACAACGATTTTAAACGCGGAGAGAATTAACATCTGTTTCGTTCAGATTCTTTTCTTCAAACAATTTAACAAAACCTTTTTTTTTAATTCATTCCGAACATCCGATATCGATTTCATAATCGAATATCGGATACGACGAATATCGAAAACATAAATCGGGTATAAATTAATTCGTATTTGTACGCGATTTATCAAAATTAACGATTTTCGAACAACAAACGGAACCGGGACAGACCCGCACGCGAGTCGCGCCCCTCCCAGGCGACTCGCGCACGCGCCTGAAACCCGAGTCTCCTTTTTAGCCTTTTTCGTTCATTCTTTTTTATTATTCTACGAAACAATTTCTCAAAATTTACATCTTTTCTAAAAACTATTCTGAATATTTGATACCGATTACATAATCGACTATCGAATATAAGGAATATCGAAAATATTAAATCGAGTACGAATTATGCGATATTCGTACGCGGTTTAATAAAAGCATCGAATCTTCAAAAAATCGATCACGAAAACAGGCCGGGACGCGAGTCGCGCGCGTCCCGGGCGAGTCGCCTGGCCGGCTGTAACGCGACGCGGTTTTCTGTTTATTTATTATTTTTCGAACTTCGTTTTTTATACAAAACAGCGTCTTTTTAGCAATATTTTCAGATTTCGACTAATATTTTCTCGATCTCGCATATTTATCATATTTGCTATATTATTTTTCACAAACCGATACTAACTTGTTTGTTCATCTTTTGTAGCAAATTCATCTTTTTTCTATCGTTTGTTTTATTATACTAAAACGAATCTCACATGCTAAATTCAACTTTGACGTTAAATTTTCATGCATTAAACCGACTTAGCAACCCATTCAATTCCTCGCATGCTTAGGAAAACAATGTTTGTATATCATTCATCGTATTACTAACGCGCGTATTAAAACATCATTCGATATCCTAGTAGAGGCCGCTAATGTGCGGGCGGGGTTGGGTGTTCTTTGTGAACTTCCCAACACGTACCCTCACCCCTTACTCAGAACCTCGGTTTCCGGATGTCCGAAACCATTGGCAACGAGAGTCATTCAATACACGGTATCCGATCAAGTCGGTATCGGTATCAAATGCAAAGGGACGAGCCCAATAAACTCTCACATCGGAAATGGACCGTATTTTGTACACGACCCACTATGACATAGAGTGGGCTCGAATGGTTCCGAATAACCATAAAATTCGGTGGCGACTCCAACTTCGATTTAAATTTCAATTTGACCTTCTCATATGGAGATTCATTCGCCTCCCCAAACCCGCGCGTGGCCGCGTCGGGGTGGACCTATGTCATGTCCACAATTTGGCGACTCCACTGGGGATTAATTGATGTGTGACTTACCATCGGCATCCTCAGGGTGAGACTCGAATAGAAATCGTTTGAGTAGTACAATACGCGTTATAGTTTTACGGTTCATGCATAACCCCATATTTTCCTGTGCCGGTACTGGTGACCGACGTCCCACTATACTATCGATGTAGTCCAAATTGGATATGTCGAAGGTATCCATTAGCCGATTCGTATGGGTTTTACGGCATGTTCTAAGCTCAACTCGACTTAGGAAGTCCGCCCCGATTCTCGATAGGCTGTGTACACTGGTATAGACCCTTACAGACTGACCGAGACTTAGAATTAGAGCATACATGGCGTCGTTATACTGTTTCCATGACTACGTGCTACCTGATTTACAAGTCTTTTTCAAAAACCGTCATTTTCAAAAATTGCATCCTTTTCAAAATATCCAATTTTCAAAACCCGGGTAATAAACCAAATTTAGGATTTACGATTTTACTCAAAATAGCCTATTTTTAGCCGGTATTATGCCCATTTCAAAACTCGAAAATATTTTCGAACTTTCAAAACCGTCCCCAGTCCGCCTTTCGGTTTTCTTTTTTTTCGAAAAAGGGCCGGTTCTCCGATTTTTTTTTTCGGGCTTTCAAGAAATTCAATTTTGCAACCTTCCTCTTCTTAGGACCTCCCGTATTTAGCAGTGTCGGGTCGTGTCATAGGTTGTCAAATCTTCTAGCGTCGAAACTCCGTCGATCTTATATCACGGATTTCCTCCCTATCCCAGTCCGCCTTATTATACTAAGGCAAGGCCCACCTACGTAGGACATACTCCTACAAGGGTCGGCCCATCTACACAATCGAGTCTAAAAGTCTGGGGAATGTCTCACGTGAATCTCCTTTCAAACGAGACCCGGCCCACACAGCCAGATCCTAAAGGAGACCCAGCTTTCACAAGTTATCCGTCTAGATGTCTTTTCCGAGTCGTTTCCTCTCTAGTTTCCCTTTTCCTTGCTCGGGATGTACTTTTGTTCTAGGATTTGGGTTAGTTGCTGATTACGCGGTGTTCTTATAGACAGGCCACCTTTCCCGAACGATGACGCAACAAGCCATTGACGAGTTGACCGTTTCGTTGGCCAAACTTCAAGACCAACTGACAAAAATGAGGGAGGATCAGATCGCCGTCCTCACCCGGGTGAGCGCAGTCGAACAAGGAACTCCTAGCGCTGGGGTTGAAGACGATGGGCCGTTAGCTGAATTGGCCAGCGCGGTCCACAAGCTGCAAGAACAGGTCCACACGACCACTAGCAACACCATACACACGAAAAATGCTCGGGCTTATTCGCCCCTAACTGATGAATTGCTCGCTAATCTCAACTTGACGGGCCTACCCGTGTTAGATGGGACTGAAGACCCGGTACTCCATATCCGGGCTTTTAAGGAATTCATGGCAGTTAAGGGGGTCAAATCGACCATGTTCAAGCATCTCTTTGCTTCATCTTTGGACAAGCACCCGAGGGCCTGGTACTACAGGCTTGATTCCAAGAAATACTAAACTTGGGACGATGTCGCAACGGAGTTCGCCCGAAACTATGCGGACAATACTGAGATCCAGACGACCATGCGTACTCTGGAGGTCATGGCCCAAGAGCCTAAGGAGGGTTTCACCAAATACCTCCAAAGGTGAAGGGCTGAAAGCGTCAAGCTGGTGGACAAGCCCAGCGAAAAGGTGCTAGTGGAGGCCTTTGTGAAAAATCTCCTCCCATCCTACCGGATCCATCTCCGGTACGCCATCATACCCAATTTCGCCACCTTAACCGAAATGGGTACCAGAATCGAAGACGATTTGAGGTTAGAGAGCCTTACTAAGGACTCTACTAAGGGGTATCAAGGAGCCAGCTCGTCTTCTGGCAAGCCCGCAACTACAAGTGCGGCCCGAGGCATCTTTGACGAGGTCAACCTGCTGGACACCTCGACCAAAAAGAATACTCCGGCCCGAGTATTCACCGACATAGGGACTACTTATGCCAACGCCTTACAAAGGCTATCTTCTAAGGGCCTGATCCAGCCGATAGGCCCAATGCCAGAGGTTCCTGTCGAGAAACGGTCCAAAAGCTACAATGCCCGGGCTTACTGCCATTATCACCGCGGCAACGGGCACGACACTGAAAAATGCTGGAAGTTGAAGCATCTCATTCAAGATCTGATCGAGAGTGGGAAGATACCGCTACCCAGCGATAAGCCCAGTAACAAAAACAACCCTCTTGCTACTCACGCCATTTTCACTGGGGAAGTAGTCGACTGTACTCATCTCATTTCCCCTTTCATTCATCAAATCAACGGGATATGGAATGATGACGAGGAGGATGTTTACTTGGCTAAGGGGGAAACCGTCCCCATCACTGTCGAAGAGATCCGGAAGGCCAAAACCAAGGCCCTGGCCCGCACGCATGTCATCACGGCCGGACCTTCGGCCCCGGAATCCGTCACTGAACTTGCCAGGACGGACTCTACACTTGAAGAACCTAACACCGACACGGCCCTAGTCAAGCAACTAAAGAGAGTCTGAATCCGAGTCTGAGTCAGAGTCAGAGTCGGAGTCTGGGTCTAAGTCTAGAGGGTCCAGTACTAGGGTCGAGCCTGTAACCCCTTTTCCTTTGGTCACACCTGTGGGAGTCTCGGAGTCTGTCCCGAGAGCACTCCCCATCATGCCTCTGACCAACGATCAGATGGCTGCTCTCTTTGAGCTATTTTCAAAATTCTCTATCAATAATAACGATAACCGTTCTGCTTACGACTTGTCTTATTTTCAAAACATTTTCAAAAATTTTATTTGCAATGACATTGAGAAACCCGACGAACAGGTACCGCTACCTCCGCATTTAGTCGAGCAACTCGAACAAAGAGAATCCCGAGATCCGGTCATTGAGGAAACGGACTCCATCAATGTAGGAACCCCTTTAGAACCTCAGATGCTTAAGTTAGGTTTATCCTTAGATCCCGAGGAGAAACAACAATTCACGGACCTCCTCTATGAATTCAAAGATGTCTTCGCATGGTCCTACAAGGACATGCCGGGATAGATCGGGAGATAGCCGAACACCGTATACCCATCAAAGACGGGTGTAAGCCGGTAAAGCAAAAACACCGAAGGATGAGGCCCGAATGGTCTCTCAAATTCAAAGAAGAAGTCGACAAGCAATTCAAAGCGGGCTTTATTCAAGTGTCTGAATATCCAGACTGGGTCGCAAATATCGTACCGGTACCCAAGAAAGACAGAAAGGTACGAGTTTGTGTAGATTTCCGGGACCTTAATAAGGCCAGCCCGACAGACGATTTCCCGTTGCCACACATCGACATACTAGTGGACAACACGGCCGATCATGCCCTTCTATCCTTTATGGACGGGTATGCCGGGTACAATCAGATCAAAATGGCGGAAGAAGACATGAGTAAGACCACCTTCACTACGCCTTGGGGGACTTACTGTTACACCGTTATGCCATTTGGGCTTATCAACGCCGGTGCCACTTACCAACGGACCACCACTACCTTACTACATGACATGATGCATAAGGAAGTAGAGGTCGACGTGGATGATATGATCGTTAAGTCCAAAGAACGAAACGGGCATATTTCGGCCCTCAAAAAGTTCTTCACCCGGTTACGCAAGTACAACATGAGGTTAAACCCTCAAAAATGCAGTTTCGGGGTAACATCGGGCAAATTACTGGGCCATATCGTCTGCCAGCGCGGCATCGAGGTTGACCCAGCCAAAATAAAAGCTATTACCGAGATGCGGTCGCCTAAAACCGAAAAGGAGATCAGGGGGTTTCTTGGGAAAGTCCAATATATCATCCGGTTTATTTCGAAGCTAACCATGGTATATGAGCCCATTTTCAAGAAACTGAATATAGGGGAACGAGTACTGTGGGACGACAAATGTCAAGCAGCTTTCGATAAGATCAAAGAGATTTTGTCATCTCCGCCAGTATTAATGCCACCTCAACACGGTCTGCCTTTGTCGTTATACTTGACAACGATCGAGACAGCCATGGGGGTTATGTTGGCCCAGACGGTCGACTCAGAAGAACGGGCTATTTACTACATCAGTAAAAAGTTCCTAGAATACGAGTGCAAATATGCGATGCTCGAAAAGACGTGTCTAGCTCTAGTTTGGGCCACTAAAAAGCTCCGACATTATATGCTTAGCCACGAAGTACACGTACTATCTAGAATGGATCCAATCAAGTATCTGTTCGAGAAGCCCATCCTCAATGGCAGGATATCTAGATGGACTTTAATGCTAGCTGAGTTCGACCTCAAATTCGTACCATTAAAAGCCATCAAAGGTCGGGTAGTAGCCGAGTTCCTTGCCGATAGTCCGGTATCTGAAGAGGGACATACCGATACCTGGGCTTTTCCGGATGAAGATATATTCCATACTGACACGGAGACATGGGATCTATACTTTGACGGGGCATCCAACTTTCGAGGATTTGGTGTCGGAATTCTGCTAATCTCACCGCAAGGAGAACACACCCTGTTGTCCATTAAGCTAGATTTCACGTGACAAACAACGCAGCCGAGTATGAAGCATGCATTCACGGATTGCAAGCTGCCGCGAATTTAGGAGTAACAAACCTCCGGGTCCACGGTGACTCATCTTTAGTCATCAATCAAGCACTCCAGAAATGAAGAACTCGGAACGCAAATCTCGTAGCTTACCAAGCGCGAATAAGGGTTCTCGAAAAGCAGTTTCAAAAGGTGGAGTACATTTATCTGCCTCGGGAAGAAAACCAGTTTGCAGATGCGTTATCCAAGTTGGAATCTTTACTGAATATCTCGGAACACATGACCAGCATGCCGATTTGCGTCGAAAGATGGTCCGAGCCACAATACATCAATGTTATCCAAGACATCGAAATAACTGATCCAGAACCTTGGTACCAGGCTGTTCTAACCTACTTAACGTCGGGAGAATATCCTCCGGGATCTGAAAACCGGGCCAAGAAAGCCCTGGGAAGATGGGCCACCCAGTTCATCCGCACGGACGATGGACAGTTGTACAAAAAGACGGCGCAGGGGGCTTTACTCCTATGCATCGACAAAACGCAGGCCGAAAAGGTCATGGCCGAGGTACACGATGGCGAAAATGGCCCGCATATGAATGCCCACATGCTAGCTCGAAAAATCGCAAGACTCGGGTACTACTGGAATAGCATGGAAACCGATTGCCAGTTATATGTCAAGCACTCTCATAACTGTCAGATTTTCGGCAACGTCCAGCATATGCCGTCATCCCTATTATATACCATGACTTCACCATGGCCATTTTCGACATGGGGATTGATATAATCGGAAAGGTGAACCCTTCCGGGACGGGAGGTCACTGTTTCTTTTTTTTTGGGAAAATGTAAGCTTTGTATTAATAATGATAGGAAAAAATACAAATAATTCCCTACTTCCAATTTTACTGACTAGAGACGCCAGCCACTACCAACATACAGAATCCATTACATATATCTAGCAATTGAATTCAATTTTCCATGATCCAACAAAAACTTGTATCTAGTTCTGACTTCCTCCTGAATATCCTTAATTAGCTGCTCCGGCCTTGGCACCCAGCCCTCATGCTTACTACTGTTACGTGCTCTCCACAGATGGTAAATCATCGCTGCAATTACACAACCTACCAGTCGTTTATGCATAGCATTCTCAAAACAGGTATTGTGCCACCAATTCACCACATCCTGCTCAGGTAAACTAACTCCCAACCAGCTAGACAGGAGCCTCCTTACCTGCTGACTATACTTGCAACAGAAAAAGATATGCTGTTGATCCTCCTTACCAAAGCCACACAACCAACACTCTATGCGTACATTCAGTCCCCATCTGCCTAGTCTTTCACCCGTTTGCAATCTGTTATGCATCATTAACCAAGCTATAAAAGAATGCTTAGAGAGAAGAAGCTTATTCCAGATTAAACCACTCCAATTTACATCCTATTTCTCCCCCCTTAACCACTCATAGCCCAACTTGACTGTGTATTCACCACCTGCAGTCTGCCACCCATCAGCAACAAATCCTCCTTTAAATTTTTCATAAACTTTGCAAATTCGTTTCCAAGACCAACTAGAATTAGCATTGCATAACATAATCTGCCAGTCCCTCCCTTTTAAAAAGACTGAATGTATCCAACGCACCCATAATCGATCTTTTTTTGTTGCCAACCACCCAACATATTTAGCAATGCTGGCCAGGTTCCAATCCATCGCCTCTCTAATTCCCAAACCTCCTTTCTTCTTGGGTTGACAAATTTGTTGCCACCCAATTAGAGGAGCTGCAATGTAGTTATGATCCCCTTTCCATAGAAAATTTCTGCAAATATCCTCAACTTTCTTGATCACGGCCTTGGGTAGAATAAAAACTCTTACCCAATAGCTATGCAAATTCTGAAGAACTGAATTAACAAGCGTTAATCTGCCACCATAGGATAAATGCCTAGATCCCCAACCTCAAATACGATCCACGATCTTCTCCGTAAGTACAGCACTATCAAGAACTCCAAGTTTCTTGTAAGAAATAGAGATGCCTAAATACTTAAATGGAAGCAAGCCTCTTCTCATACCCGTGATCTGCAATAAAGTTCTTTCCTCCCTAACTCCATTCATATATATCTCGGATTTCTCCTTATTCATTTGTAGCCCCGAAGCTTCAGAAAAAGTTAGGAAAGCTCTCATCAATATAGTCACCGACTCCTTATTCCCATATGAGAACAAGAGCAAATCATCCGCAAAGCATAAATGAGCAAGCTTCATTTTTTTACACAAAGAATGATATTTAAACCCTTGAAACTCCTGAACCTCGTTTAAGATTCTCGATAAGTACTCCATACATATAGCAAATAACAAGGGGGAAAGAGGATCCCCTTGTATTAGCCCCCTCTTCCCATTAAAATATCCAAAGCTACTCCCATTGAGAACAAGAGAATAGCTTGGAGTCGTCACACATTCCATCACCAGATTAACGAATTTCTGAGGAAAATTCAACGCCTCCAACATATCTCTGAGAAAGACCCATTCAATCGAGTCATAGGCCTTCCTCATGTCTATCTTCATTAAACATCTAGGAGAGCAAGACTTCCTCCCATAAAGCTTAACCAAATCGTGACAAATTAAAATGTTCTCCACTATTTCTCGACCTTGAATAAATCCACTCTGATTATGGCTAATAATATCTGGAAGAATGCCCCCCAATCTATTGCATAAAATCTTTGTGATACATTTATACACCGTATTACAACAAGCAATGGGACGAAATTGAGTGACATTCTCGGGCATTGCTACCTTTGGAATCAAAGTAATAAGAGTATGATTCACTTGCCTAAGAAGCTTCCCACTTCTCCAAAATTTCTGAACTGCATCAATCACACTCGCACCCACTATACTCCAAGCATCCTTAAAAAATTGGCTTGAGTACCCATCCGGGCCTGCACTTTTATCACCTGGAATATCAAACATACTTCTCTTAATTTCATCTGCATTCAGTGGTATGATCAAAGCTTCTGCCATATCTGCAGTTATAGTCTTCCCCTTATGGACTACTGCTTTTGCAACCTTCCTCACTGCTGTACTTGACCCCAGAATCTGGTTATAATACTCTTCAAAAGCCCTATTGATCTCCTCAGGTTCAGTCAACAGGTTACCTTCACAATTCTTTATTCTACCCACTTTATTGATAGTTCTTCTCTTCTTAATGCAAGAATGAAAATACGAAGTATTATCTCCTTCCACCATCCAATGGACCTTAGCCTTCTGCCGAAGAAAGGACTGAGCAGCTTTGCTAAGTTTTAAGGCTTCGTTAGCAGCCACCCTCTCCGCTTTACTCAATTCATTGTTCATAGGTCACTGTTTCATTCTAGTGGCTATCGACTATTTTACTAAATGGGTTGAAGCCGAGTCATATCGTGTCTTGAACGCCAAGCACATAGCAAAATTTATCCAACATAAAATTATATGCTGATACGGGATCCCGCACGAATTCATTAGTGATCACGGGACCCATTTTCAAGCCGAAACCGCTACTTTGCCGGCAAAATATAAGATTCAAAGGCATACATCTTCGCCTTACCGTCCCCAAACCAATGGAGCGGTAGAGCCAGCGAATAAAACAATTGTCACCATACTTAAAAAGATGGATGATAATTATCGGGATTGGCCCGATAAATCCCTTTCGCCCTATAGGGGTACCGGACATTGATCCGCACCGCAATCAGAGCAACTCCATACTATCTGACATATGGGATGGAGGCGGTCCAGCCGGTCGAGCTCGAGGTACCATCCCTGAGGATTCTACTCGAAAGTCAAGTGCCTGAAGCAGATTGGGTCCAAGCCCGATACAATTCGTTGATTCTTTTGGACGAGCGACGATCCCGAGCCCTTTACAATATCCAGATATACCAAAAGATGATACAACGGGCTTTCAACAAAAGGGTTAGGCCCAGGAATATCAAAAGTCCTAAAATCTGTCAGGGCTTTGCTACCAGTCGGCCCAAGGGGAAAATTCAAACCCAATTGGGCCTGACCATATCTAGTAAAGAAGGTTTTATCAGGAGGAGCAGTAATGCTGACAGATTTGGATGGGAACGAATTCGTCAACCCAACCAATTTGGACCAGTTGAAGCGCTACTACCCCTAACCTTATCTCAATGTCATTTGCTAAAAGTTTATAAAAACTCGTCTTTTTATAAAAAAATTAAGCAAGTCAATAAGTTAGGATTACTTATCCTACTGTCGCACATCTCGAACTAATAGTCTTGATGTATTTCGAAAATTGCAAAAAATATGCGTCTGAACTACGGTTGGTTTGATTCAACTAATCGTGGATACGTAGGCAACCCCTCAAAAGGGTACAACCGCTGCAATAAACGAAAACACAGGAATGGTTTTCACTAATATGTCTTTTATTATTTCAAAAAAAATGCCTCACGCAAAAATAAACAACAACAAAAATCACACAAAAATAATAGTAGTATTTAAATAATATAATCTAGGAGACTACTGCTCGTACATCTTCCGTTTCCCTTTATGTAACACCCGCTATTTTCCCTAGCATTTTTATCCTTTCCGTTATGACTTCGTCATAAATCTGTCACATTTTGACCTTATGTTTCATCTTTTTCCAAGCTTTATTTTCATTTTTGGGTTTAATGATATTTATTTTTTAAAGGATTTTAATTCTTTTAAATCTATTTATTTAATTTTCTTCGTAAACTATTTATTTTTCCGCGAGGAATTTTATTACCCATCGTATTTAAGCTCGGATTTGAGTTATTCCTTTTTCTACAAATGTCTAAACATATTTTTATAATATTTTCAACTAGTAAATATTTTTATTTACGAAAATTTAGCCATTAATGATTTTATTACGAAGTTTCGTAAATAATTATTTTATTACGTGAGGTTTACTCGAATTACTTTGAAATGCCTTTAACTATTTTACGATTATACTTTTTATCAACTTACAAATTATTTGAGACCTTTTCCTCATATTTTGGACCGACAAAGCTCCATGTCACAATTTTACTATGTTTTATTAATACGATTCATTTTATTACGTAAACCGAAAAGATATGATTATTTCCCTTCTCATTTAATTGTTGCATTATTGCTTAAACTCTTCACACTCCCTCTTAACCTCATTGGATTTCTCATTGGATTCCACATTGATGATACCACATTGGATTCCTCAAATTATTTATTCTCATTTAACCTTAAGAAACCTTCCAACTCTTTTACATTTATTTCTCATAAAAAAATAATTCAATACTCTATTTTCTTCTTCCTTGGCCGTGAGACTTCTTACTCCTTCTTGGCTGATACTTGCTCTATTTTGAGTCACAAACGTCTCATTTTTTTTATCGTTAAATTAATCCTCTTTCCGTGCCTATCGTTAAGGTAATAATCGATTATATTTTCGATCGTTATTCACCTTGATTTTCTTAGTTTCTCATGGTATTTTTCTACCACGAATTTCGTGTATGGTAGGTTTCATGGACTATCCCGAGGTCGACGAGTATATTATTGATTCCGATTTGGATTAGAGGTAACGTCGATGTTACTCAGTATTTCGTGATTTTAATTGTGTAATTGCATGTATATTTTTATATTTCATTTTTGACAATATATGTATGTCATATAATCTGGAAAATTTTTGAAAGTTAAAAATTTGCATGTTTCGATATTTTTATCGCTTTTACGAGATTAACGATTAAATTGTTGTACTAATTTGTAAAATCGTAATATTCGGCCTAAACATGTAATATATGATTATATACTGTAAAAATGAAGTTTTTAATGATTTTTAATAATTTGGTATTTTTCTGATATTTTTGATATCGATTATTGAATTTTTACCGTTTACGAACAAAAACGATTAAAAACTGAATTTTATTTCTAGCACTTAAACATTTTATTTTAATCTGAAATTTAACGTGGACAATCATTCTGATGAAAAATCATTTTCTGAATTTTTTTCATAATTTTTAGGGATTATTAAGTGGGTGAATTAATTAATCACTTTAAATCATCGTTTATCGTTAAAACCGTGTGTGTCATTTAAATTCTCGATTTCTGGTCTTTTGTTTAAATTTTGGAAAGAAAATATTAGTTTCTGGAAAATCATTATTTTTAAGTTTAATAATAATATTTGGATATTAATACTTAAATCGTTTTGTAATTACTATTTTTATTAATCGTTATTGTTGAGATTAGACGATTAACGAGAAAACCCTTTAAAAACCGAGTTTAAGGATTCTTGAAAATTCTCTTTTCTGGACAGAATGTCCAAAAATATATTTTAGCTATTTTACGTAATTTTTGTACTATTTATTAAAGTCTTTAAATAATAGTAATGATTTTTGGACAAAATTTCGATTTTTCGTTAAAATGCTTCGTCTTACCTAAAAGAATTATTTTTCCAGAAATTTTGAAAATATTTAAATCTGAAACTTTGATAGTTAAATCACCCCTTATCATATTCTAAATTTTTTTTAATGGTTTAATTAAATAAAACACGTTAAAAGATTTATTTTTACATTTGCCGTAAAATCCTATTTATGTTCGTATTGTCGAAACTAATAATAATTGGGGAATTTTAATTTCATAAATTTTGGAAACACCCTAATTAGTAGTATTAAAATGTTTAAGACATTTTTAATCATTTCATAAACACTTGTATGATATTTTAATAATTTCATGAACTCAAATGTTTTCACTTTAACAATTAATATCGTTAAGGCCGAAAGTATTAGTTTTATAAATCTACATCTTTTACTAAAAACGTTTTTTTAGTATGAACTAATATTTTCGCTATTTTGATATGATGCTATTTTTGTAAAGTTTCTAAATATAAAAGTTTCCTAAAATAGAAAGTTCCCTCTTTTGGAAGGCGATCCGTTTTCCCTTTTGTTCTCTTATTATTTACAATGATTATATCCTTTTGAATATCGAAAATGGCTTTGTTTTGGAGTCGGACAAGTGTGGGGTTAGAGTAATATAGTCTAGGATGTACATTTTTGCCATCAACTGTAAGGCTGATGTGTCTTTATGGGGCACATTGGTTGTTGAACTGAGCATGGTTTGTGTTCAGGAGAGTGTGCATTGTGCCCTTAAACTTAGATATCGCATCGTGTAAGTCGCGTCGGGTTGAACTTGATATGGTTTGTATCCAGGAGGGGTGTATACTACTTAAACCAGGACCTCGCTGCATGCAGTTCTGTTATAGTTGAGTTGCCTAGTTAGAGACCAAAGTCTGATTTGTTTTGACTAAGTTCTTGAAACTAGATTTTAGTATTGTCCTAGTGAAAGTCTAGATTCTACATAAATCCTATCCATAACGCCATTTTGATTACTTTTATTATTATCGATATAATTTTGATTTGAAGGTTGGCAAATGTTTTTTGTTTTCTTCGGAAAAAACTCATTTTTATTATATTGTTTCGTTACATGAAGTTTTTCACTGAAAGTTTATTTTCCTTATAATCTTTTAATGATTTTTATTTTTACTATTTTCATATAATAGTAATTACAATTTTAAAATCATGTTATACGGCTGGGAGAACGTTGACGTTGCTCCCCACTGATTGTGGCTGTTATGTTTTTAACATGGCAGGTATATGCGTTTTTCTTCGGGTGGGCTAGCGAGCAGTTATGGATCCTGCTTATTTATTTTAATAATTATGTCTTATGGATTGTTCAAACCCCCTTTTATGGATTGTTTTAATTTTGGCCATTTTATTTAAGGCCTATTGTTTGACTTTACCATTTTAATTTTACTAAGACATAGTTTTCAGAGTGTTTTAATCCCGACTCTACAGTGTTTCCGCCACTGTATCGCGTTAGAATTTCTAGGGGATTACAGTTCGTATCAGAGCATCACTGCTCCCAACGCTTACACCTGAAATTAGGGAAAATACTAGTAAATTATTTAAACAGTAAATAAAAATATTATTAGAGATGGGTAGAAACAAGTAAGGACTTATTTGTTTAGCTTTCCTGTTCCCGAAACTCAATGGTTAGCATTGAATATTTGTTTTATTTGTCCAAGAAGAAGATAAGTGGACAAGAGGTTGACATGATGCTGCTCCAGATCGGGACAAGACCTTCTTAGAACTCTCAACGCCTGCTGACTCGAGTGGATAATTTGGTGCTCCAAGAAAGATGCCGATGGTGACTCTTCAGCTCCGGTTTAGTTCGCTTAAGCCACTGGCCAGATGATCAAGAGTAGATTCTAGTTCCGTGACGGTACAACAGACTCAGATGTGAAATCACTTTGGATCCGGATGGAGAGACCCAATTCTACTATGCTCGTATCTCTACGAGATGATGAAGATATCCCGCGATTTCCTTTGTGGAACCTTAGAGGTCCGAACATTTCCGTCTCATTTTAGATCTTAGTTATCTAGGATCATCATTCTTTTCCTTCTTCCTCCACTTCTTTCAACTCTTTTTTTCTAAATTCTTGCCTTTATTCTTGAGGCAAATCTTCGACTAATTTTCTTACTTTACCATCTTTCCTCTTGAGATTCTTGGTTTGACCAAATTCCGTCTCAGTGGACCCCGTGAAAAGTCATAGATGTTTGAGGTTTAGTACACCCTTGTTACATGGTTTGAGGATTGTGAGTATACTCTGTTATCTATCTTAGTAAGCTTTTGAGGATCGATTTGAATGATAAATTGTCGATTAATGGAATTAGGTTGGTACTTGAGACACTGAACCTTGGGTTATAGGTTACTTTGATTACTTTGGAGTACTTAGAGCTGAATATATTTTGGAGTAGTAAGAGTATGTCATATTTGATGGATACCTTGTACCTAACCTAGAACCGAACTAAGTGTAACTGATAATATCACTTTGGGATTCTTACCTAATGCATATTTGGTGGATGCATCGTGAATATTTGGGATCTTAGAGTATCAATTAAGATGTTAGCCTAAGTGTTGTGGTACCATTTCAAGTCCTCGTTAATGTTTAGTAAATTTTGGGTTCACATAGATTAAACCTTGTTTCTTATGGAATAGATCGTTGATCGTTGATGTAAGGTTGTAACCTACGAACTTTGGAGTTGAATGACCTAAATTTTGGGATAGATCATTGTTAACCTTGAAGAAGAGAAACATATTGCATAATTTGTGGTTGGATTTATTGTGTTGTTTTGAGGAATACTTAATGCCAATCATCTTGATGGATTTACAGTTCAGAACCCTTAGACCAACAAGATTGTGGCTTCGTTGAGTTAATAAATATTTTAGTGGTTTCACTGTTACAATATGAAATTTGATGGAATTCTCATAAACCTTAGTCGAATGACATATTTGAAGATGTGAGTGTCCGCTATTACCTATAGATTTGAGCATGTTTAAAGATTTGTTATACGTTCCTAACTCCTGTACTTGCGGCATTATAAATATGTTGATGATCATTTTTGAGGATTTCGTACCCGAGCCTCGTTAAATTGGTGGACCTTATTAGTGTTCCTTACTCGAGAAATTTGGAGTATACTTCGAGTTCAAACCTTATGAGCTTCGAGTTTAGAAACCTTATCGATTGCGAGTTTGGGTGTGTTTTGATAACCGTTGGAATCTTAATTAATGGATTAGTCTAAATCATTTGTGGATTCTTACCATACCAATTGAAAGATTATATAAGTATGTAAGACTTAATTTTGGAGGTTGTGGCAGTTGACAATTTTGGAGGTTGTAGATTGAGTAGGATCACCCTGTACCGATATTGGACTTGGCGTTAGTTGATGGGCCAATTAGAAACCCTTGTTTGTAGGTGTCGTGCTAGGAATCTCGAGATGGTTAATTTCCTCTATAATCCTTGAGAGCTCTGTCTGACTCTCAACTTCGTTTTCCTTTCTGCTTCTCTTGAATTCTGTTACCCCAAATGCTGCCAACCCCTTTGACATTTATCGATTTTGAAAACTTTTGTTTTAATTTATTTTATCCTTGTTCTAGTTACCCGTTAACCATTTTTTTTTTATTTGAACTTCCTATTTTATAAAAAGTTTGACTAACTAAAACTTTTCAGATATCGTGAAATTTAACATTTTTGAATTTTAATTTAAGAACTTTATACTTCACTCTTGTTTTACCTTTGGTTGATATTTATATTTAGATCTGTTTCAAAATGCTTTAATAATTTATCTTAAATTATTTCGAAATTATTTCAATTTTTAATTTTCAAGCGATCGGAATTTTATGAAGAATTTCATATTTCCAAATACTTCAATTTCTATAGGATTATTATGTAAAAAGTTTTAACATTGCCGAAAATATTTTGTATGTTCAAGTTTGATAACATTTTTGAAAACTTTCATAGTTACTTTGATAACATTTTCGAAATTTTAACGTTTTGAAAATTGGATTTTGTTTTATTTATGGTGGATTTTTGAATCTGTTATTGAAAATGTTTGACGATTGGTTCGATTTCTACTAACTACAAAATTTGATTTCTCCAAACTAAATTTTTTCATCAGAAAAAGAAAAATTATCGAATTTCTTAATCAAATTGTTTAATTTTGTTTTGAAAATGTTTTCTGTTACCCTGTTTCCTTCAAGTTTGTTTACAAATGTTATTCAACAATATTATTTTATCAAATAACTTTACTTTACGATTTCATTAACTTAGAAGATTTTAAATTCCGGGTGGCTTAGCCCAATTCCTCTTGGAATAAATATTTGCATTTGATTTCTTATCACTTTAAAAGTTGTAAAATTTTCTTTTACAGAAAAATTATTATACAAATTTGTATCCCCATATTTTCGAGGACGAAACTTTCTTTTAGTAGGGAGGATTGTAACACCCGCTATTTTCCCTAGCATTTTTATCCTTTCCGTTATGACTTCGTCATAAATCTGTCACATTTTGACCTTATGTTTCATCTTTTTCCAAGCTTTATTTTCATTTTTGGGTTTAATGATATTTATTTTTTAAAGGATTTTAATTCTTTTAAATCTATTTATTTAATTTTCTTCGTAAACTGTTTATTTTTCCGCGAGGAATTTTATTACCCATCGTATTTAAGATCGGATTTGAGTTATTACTTTTTCTACAAATGTCTAAACATATTATTATAATGTTTTCAACTAGTAAATATTTTTATTTACGAAAATTTAGCCATTAATGATTTTATTACGAAGTTTCGTAAATAATTATTTTCTTACGCGAGGTTTACTCGAATTACTTTGAAATGCCTTTAACTATTTTACGATTATACTTTTTATCAACTTACAAATCATTTGAGACCTTTTCCTCATATTTTGGACCGACAAAGCTCCATGTCACAATTTTACTACGTTTTATTACTACGATTCATTTTATTACGTAAACCGAAAAGATATGATTATTTCCCTTCTCATTTAATTGTTGCATTATTGCTTAAACTCTTCACACTCCCTCTTAACCTCATTGGATTTCTCATTGGATTCAACATTGATGATACCACATTGGATTCCTCAAATTATTTATTCTCATTTAACCTTAAGAAACCTTTCAACTCTTTTACATTCATTTCTCATAAAAAAATAATTCAATACTCTATTTTCTTCTTCCTTGGCCGTGAGACTTCTTCCTCCTTCTTGGCTGATACTTGCTCTATTTTGAGTCACAATCGTCTCATTTTTTTTTATCGTCAAATTAATCCTCTTTCCGAGCCTATCGTTAAGGTAATAATCGATTATATTTTCGATCGTTATTCACCTTGATTTTCTTAGTTTTTCTCATGGTATTTTTCTACCATGAATTTCGTGTATGGTAGGTTTCGTGGACTATCCCGAGGTCGACGAGTATATTATTGATTCCGATTTGGATTAGAGGTAACGTCGATGTTACTCGGTATTTCGTGATTTTAATTGTGTAATTGCATGTATATTTTTATATTTCATTTTTGACAATATATGTATGTCATATAATCTGGAAAATTTTGTAATGTTAAAAATTTGCATGTTTCGATATTTTTATCGCTTTTACGAGATTAACGATTAAATTGTTGTACTAATTTGTAAAATCGTAATATTCGGCCTAAACTTGTAATATATGATTATATTCTGTAAAAATGAAGGTTTTAATGATTTTTAATAATTTGGTATTTTTCTGATATTTTTGATATCGATTATTGAATTTTTACCGTTTACGAACAAAAACGATTAAAAACCGAATTTTATTTCTAGCACTTCAACATTTTATTTTAATCTGAAATTTGACGTGGATAATCTTTCTGATGAAAAATCATTTTCTGAATTTGTTTCATAATTTTTCGGGATTATTAAGTGGGTGAATTAATTAATCACTTTAAATCATCGTTTATCGTTAAAACCGTGTGTGTCATTTAAATTCTCGATTTCTGGTCTTTTGTTTAAATTTTGGAAAGAAAATATTAGTTTCTGGAAAATCATTATTTTTAAGTTTAATAATAATTTTTTGGATATTAATACTTAAATCGTTTTGTAATTACTATTTTTATTAATCGTTATTGTTGAGATTAGACGATTAACGAGAAAACCCTTTAAAAAACGAGTTTAAGGATTCTTGAAAATTCTCTTTTCTGGACAGAATGTCCAAAAATATATTTTAGCTATTTTACGTAATTTTTTTACTATTTATTAAAGTCTTTAAATAATAGTAATGATTTTTGGACAAAATTTCGATTTTTCGTTAAAATGCTTCGTCTTACCTAAAAGAATTATTTTTCCAGAAATTTTGAAAATATTTAAATCTTAAACTTTGATAGTTAAATCACCCCTTATCATATTCTAAATTTTTTTTAATGGTTTAATTAAATAAAACACGTTAAAAGATTTATTTGTACATTTGCCGTAAAATCCTATTTATGTTCGTATTGTCGAAACTAATAATAATTGGGGAATTTTAATTTCATAAATTTTGGAAACACCCTAATTAGTAGTATTAAAATGTTTAAGACATTTTTAATCATTTCATAAACACTTGTATGATATTTTAATAATTTCATGAACTCAAATGTTTTCACTTTAACAATTAATATCGTTAAGGCCGAAAGTATTAGTTTTGTAAATCTACATCTTTTACTAAAAACATTTTTTTAGTATGAACTAATATTTTCGCTATTTTGATATGATGTTATTTTTGTAAAGTTTCTAAATATAAAAGTTTCCTAAAATAGAAAGTTTCCTCTTTTGGAAGGCGATCCGTTTTCCCTTTTGTTCTCTTATTATTTACAATGATTATATCCTTTTGAATATCGATAATGGCTTTGTTTTGGAGTTATGGAATACGGACAAGTGTGGGGTTAGAGTAATATAGTCTAGGATGTACATTTTTGCCATCAACTGTAAGGCTGATGTGTCTTTATGGGGCACATTGGTTGTTGAACTGAGCATGGTTTGTGTTCAGGAGAGTGTGCATTGTGCCCTTAAACTTAGACATCGCATCGTGTAAGTCGCGTCGGGTTGAACTGGATATGGTTTGTATCCAGATGATAAGTGTCATTTGTAGTGCCTATTTCGTAGTGTTTTGGTCCCATTTTCCTTGTAGAATCGCTCCTTGGGAGCGGTTTAGGGGCTTCTTATGCTTCCTTTAGTTTGTTTTAGGTTACCGAGACCGATTTGGAAGAGTTGGAGCGATTCCGACTCGATACATACACATTTTGGAGCCAACGAGATAAAGGAACGATGACTCGAGGCCTTGGAATCGACCCCGAGACCTTGGGACACAATTCCGAGCCTCCGAGACCCGATCCCGAGTCCCAAGAATCGGTGAGAAGTCCATGAGAACCAAGGAGGGACCAAAAAGATCATAATGGAGGCCTACAAGGCTCATCCCGTTCGGGATAAGCTCATCTCGTTCGGGATGACGTGCACAAACAAGAAGGCTCCTGACCTGGGCCCATCCCGATTGGGATCAAGGCTTCCCGACCGGGACCGACCTCGTCCCGACCGGGACCAACCCGTCTCGGCCGGGACGGGCCTGCTGCTGCACGCCTTGCTTTCTTTTCTTCTCCCTTCCATTTGTAACCCTATATATACCCCCCTCTTGTATTAAGACACCATGTTATGTTATATTCCTAAAACCCTAGACTACTTTAGGTTAGATTAGATTAGATTAGTGTAGATTAGTCGGTAATTAGTAGTTAATCATAGATTAGTCTTGTATTAAGGGAATTCTTCAAGATCTCCATTCAAGCTTGACAAACTTGGATGTTTGTTTTGGGTTTTCTTCATTACTGCAAGTTTTGTTCTTTCTTCTTCCTCTAGTTTGGTACAATCCTCTCCCTTCTCTCTTAATCTTGTTTTTGTTGTTCAAAGTTTGAATCTTTGTTATTGATTGTTCTTGTTCTTGTTAGTTTGGTTGAGTTGTTTTTGTTTGTTTAGTTTTTTATGTTACATTTTCTTGTTCTTGTTAGTATTAGTAAGATTATGTTAGAGTAGTGTCTTGCTAAGGTTAGTAGGGTGATTAGGGTGTTAATTGGATGATTAAGGGTTTGTTGGAGATGTTGGTGGAAGATTTGGGTTTCCTCTTGTTTGATGCATATCACATGTTTGTTGAATTGCTTGAATGACTAAGTATGTACGAATGCTTGTTTTCTTGCCTTTCTTTTGTGGGTGTTAGTTTGTTGTGGGTTCGGTTCCCTCACTAAGTTGCGAGAGCCCGGTGAGGACGACCCCTAGGCCGGTCTAAGTTGCGAGAGCCCGGATTCGACCTAGGCCTATAGCGCGCTAGAACCCCGTTTGTGTTGTGTGTCACCGAGATGGGTTCTAGGTGGAACCTCTAGGCGGGTCTAAGTTGCGAGAGCCCGGACCAACCTAGATTACCCTTTTACCTTCTTCGCTCTAGTTCTCCTTTGACCATTCCGTTACCCCTTAGACCCCGACCTAATCCTAGCCCGTTTTCCTTAGTTGTTCTTCTTAGTCATAGTCTAGTCTTCTTCCCTCTCTATCATTCTTTAGCTTAGCTCGTTGACTTAGTCTCGTATTTAGGCGACCTTAGTCTAGGCTATACATTACCGTCCCCGTGGATTCGACCCGACTTGCCTTATCTACCATAGGAATAGCCGGTTTATTATTGACGGTTGGGATTCCGCGACAAATCCCTCCCCATCAATTTGGCGCCGTTGCCGGGGACGGTGCTAGTTTAGACTTTGTTTTCCTAGTTACTTGACTTTGTCTTTGTGTTTGTGTTTGTGTTTTCTTTTTTTTTCTTTTGGTTACTTTGCTTCTTGTGTGTGTGTGGTTTATTTCTGTCTTGTCTAGTGCCCAAAAAGCACTAGACTTCTCACGTTTGTTCTTAGTCTACAGTTTGTGCTTAGAGGTGGTGATTATCTTCTTCTTGCAACTCAGAGCCGCTTAAACGGACGGTTGCTAGAATGAGTGGTTTCCAACCGGGTATGGACTACGATTTTTGAGCAAGCATGGGGTTTGATCTAAACTCCACACACTCGGGAGCCGATATGAGCTACCACTCTTCTTCCATGAACCAAAGCCATGACATGACGTCCCCCTACCATTATCAAGCTTCTTGGGGTAATCAAGATGGGTATGATCCTCAAGAACATGGAAATGGCTACCAACAAGTGAATGACTATCAATCCTACAATCATGGTGACTACTACTCGAGCTATGATTGTGAACCCACCATGTACAATCAAGATTCACCTTGTGGAAGCCAATACTCCCAAAACCCACAATATTACCCTCCACCCCAACCACAATATGAACCCTATGACCCACAATACTACCAACCATCCCAACCTTGCTACCAACAATATGATGCCCCACCCTATGGGCATCATCAAGATTATCAAGGAGCTTTACAAGACTCCAATGACCACCAAATGCCGAGCTTGGAGTTTCATCAATCGATGCTTCAAATGCAAAGGAGCCTTCAAGAAACGGCCATTCAATTGCGAAAACAACAAGAGGAATTGATGGCCCAAATGCGAAGGGCAAACGAGGCGAGGAATGCTCATTTAAATGCATTAGCGGTTCAAACCGTAATGTCTTTATCCCGAGCATCACATTTAGATGGAGGGTGCCCACTTGAGAGAGAGGAGCAACCTAATTATGGAGCCGCCGATGTAGTTTCCTTTGAAAGAGAGATTTGCTTTGAAGAACCTCAATCGTCTACCCAAAAGGAGACAAATGAGGAGATAACTCTTGGTGAAGGCATCGTTGGTGAAGAATTGGAGGAGGATAGTGAGTGGGATGGTTTGGATGAGTTTGTAGAGTTGTTGGGTGAGATTGTTAGCCTCGAGTTGCCCTTGTGCGATAATTTGGACAAGCATCAAGAGCCCCTTGCTAGTACACCGAGAGATGGTTTGGAAGAGATTGAAACCGCCGGTAGAAGTTTTGATCCTCTCCTCCATGATGATGTGGGGCCGAGTGATGAAGATGGGGAACCACAACTTGAAGCAAGTGTGGGGGTGTGCAACGAAGAAGTGAGGCCAAAACCGCTTTTTGCGCCTTGTCTCTTGGAGATGAAGCTTGCTTGTGATTGGAGGCAATGCTTAGGGAAGAAGAGATCGGTGAAGCTCGTAGGATGGAAAGACCCCAGAGACAACTTTGAAGATGATTTTGGGTCTTGGGATTCCTAGTTCTTGCCTCCTCCTTGGAGGCCGTGGAGGTCGGTTAAGCTCGAGCGCTTCTTGGGCCTTCACTATGATGTCGGTAGCGCGTTCGACTTGCTCCTCCATGCCCTTGAGGGCTACGGTTGAAGAATGGAGCCCACCATCCTAGGTTTGACGGAGTTCCTAAAAGAACCGTCATGTTGTATATTCCCCTCCTCTCTTCTTTAGAATTCTTGTGCTTGTATTTGTGATTTTTGTTTCTAGTACTCCTTTGTTTTTGTGGGATTCTTGTAATTGATTTGGTATTTTGATGAGCGATGTGAGGGAGTGTATTTGATGTGCACTTTGAGTTTATTGTGATAGGTGAAGTGATGGTGACTCCTAGAAAGGAGTGGTGATGATGGAGTTTGCGAGCGAGGAAGTCGGTTTTTGAAGCTTTGATAAGCTTTTGGGCTTGGGGAAGCAAAGAAGACTCATCCCGACCGGGAAGAGGGCTTCCCGACCGGGAAGGATGAGGAATCCCGACCGGGAAGGAGCCATCCCGATCGGGATGAAGGTGCTGAAAATCGGACTCACTGGAGTGCATTCCCGACCGGGACGAGAGCTTCCCGATCGGGACCACCCATCCCGACCGGGATGGTCCCCTTTGTCTCCACCCATCCATTATACCCCCTCCCAACCTCCCTACTCCTCCTTCCTCCTATCATATAACCCGTGCACCTCACTTTACACACCGAGATACACATCAAATCCCACCTCCCTCACACCTTTACCACCTCTACCATGCGGTTTTATCAAGCTTGAAGCGGGATGACAACAAAGAAGACAAGCAACGTGCCTACATTGATCTATGAGACGATGGAGCGACTGAGTTACTAGCCGATTGGTTTGGGTAACTATCCTTACTTTTCCGTCTTTTATAGCTTGTTTTCCTTTGTGTTTGTTCCCTTCCCCTTGTACACTTATGTGTCTTGATGTCATGGTGGCCTTCGAGGCCTTGGTATATGTTGCTCCCGACTCTCGATGATGTGATTACATCGAGAGTCATTTTCAAAATCCAAAATTTTACAAGATTTTCACTTTCTTTTTGCGGATTTAGTCAGATTTGGCGGAATCCGGGCTAGGTGACTTGATTACACCTAGCCCTCCCCTCCCATTTCCTTTTATTTCCTTCTTTTATTTCTTCCCCCATCCATATCTTTTTCTCGTCTCGGCCTTTGGTGACTTGATTACACCCCGGCCGGACACCTTCTACCTTTTTCTTCACTTTATTTTTGATTTTCAGCTTTATTTTCGTAGTTTCTTTTCATTTTCTTTTGTCTCTCCGCACCCTACGATCGAGCATGAGGACATGGCTCGATTTAAGTGTGGGGGAGCGATATTCTAGGGTAGTTAGCTTTATTTTTGTAGTTTTTCGAAAAAATCTTTAAAAATCCATAAAAATTTGAAAAATTTCACAAAAATCAAAAAGATTTTCTTTTATGTGTTTTTCTTTTGTGTCTTTGTGTCGTATATTTTGTTGTGCGTGTTTGTCTCCCTTTTTCCTTATAGGTTGCTAAAATCGCCGCTAATTTTGGAGAGCTTTCATGACCTCCGGTAACATCTCTTCACCCCTTTTTCCTCTTTGTTCCTTGTGGAGTTTGGAGGATTTGTGTGTTGTGGTGTGCTCGGGTGGAGCTTTGTAAAGTTTGAGGTTGATTTGGAGACTTGTTTGGAAGATCGGGGTGGTGTTTGTGTTTTGTTATATGTTCGTTTTGTTTTGTTTTGTTTTGTTGCTTTTGCTTCTTTTTCTTTCGTTCGTTTTCGTCGTGTCTTTGTTTTGTGTTTTGTTGTGTCTTGTGTGTGTAAAACGTTTTCGAAAACCCGGTTTAGAGGCTAGTGTGCAAGTGTTAACTTTCCCTTTTTAGTAGTGTAAATCGAGTCTTGGACTTTAACCTAGTAGAATGACCCTAAATCAATGAATTCGTTGGACCTTTACCTTGAGTCTACCTAGCTTACTAGGAATTTACTACGGGATTTGCACTTTTGACCATTATGACCACCCACGGTGTGAAAAGGCCTTGGTTACCGAGTCTCGTCCCTTAGGTGACCGTGTTTAGGATTGTTTGATTAGTCCAAGTTCTCCACTTTTTGTGGGTTTGAAAGGAAATGCGCAGCCCCGACTTACCCATTTCCTCTACCTTCCTCACATACACACACAATAAATTGCAATTTGTTGATTCTCTCTTTCTTAATTCTCAATGAAATGCCAAAAATGCCAAATCTTGCCAAAAAGGGCAAAGAAAAGAAAAAGAAAGAAAAAAATTAAAGAAAGAAAAGAATGAAGAAAAAGAAAAGGCACAAAAGCCAAAAAGAAAATAAAAAAAGAAGAAAAAGAATGGCATGGCAAAACAAAGCAAATACGTCAAAAAGAAAGAAAATGCCAAAAGAAAACCCGTCTCACAAAAAGAAATTCCCACAAAAATAAGCTTTTTTCCGACTTTTGCCGTGAAGAGCCTTCCAAAGGACCGAGTCCCGAGGAAGGATGATAGCGGCATTAGTCGGTCTTCCCTCATTTTGCATGTTTTCCACCTTTTTACTTGGACTAGTTAGGCGGTTTTGGACACGTGACGACCCTCTTGGCTAACGCTAAAGGGGGCGGGGTCTCACTTACCTACAGTGTCGACTAACACCGTGATTATCCACTTTTCCACTCCGCCGATCGTCCCGTAGTACGTTTTTAGAAAGTTAGGAGGACCTAGGTAAGTTACCAACGTTTTTGTTGCTTTATCGTCATACTATTAGGGTTTAGTTCACCTCGGTTTGTATTGCTAGCTTGGGAACGTTGTCACTTACCTCGAGTCCTAAACCGGTGTTTCATTCACCGCTTTTTGAGGGAAGCGGTATTTGTTTTGTTTTGGGTGCAACCATTTATGTGTTTGTTTGTGTGTTTGTTTGTTTGTGTGTTTTGTGTCCGGTTGCATCCACAGTTTTGTCGCAAGACCCAACTTGCCTTGCGGGGTGCACTTCTCCTCTAAGTGTACTCGCGTGAGTTGAAGGGGCGTAGGGTGCGCTAATACCCAATCGGATAGTTTAGTAGTAGTATGTGCTTACTCGAGGGCGAGTAAGGGTTAAGTGTGGGGAGTTGATAAGTGTCATTTGTAGTGCCTATTTCGTAGTGTTTTGGTCCCATTTTCCTTGTAGAATCGCTCCTTGGGAGCGGTTTAGGGGCTTCTTATGCTTCCTTTAGTTCGTTTCAGGTTCCCGAGACCGATTTGGAAGAGTTGGAGCGATTCCGACTCGATACATACACATTTTGGAGCCAACGAGATAAAGGAACGATGACTCGAGGCCTTGGAATCGACCCCGAGACCTTGGGACCCAATCCCGAGCCTCCGAGACCCGATCACGAGTCCCGAGAATTGGTGAGAAGTCCATGAGAACCAAGGAGGGACCAAAAAGATCATAATGGAGGCCTACAAGGCTCATCCCATTCGGGATAAGCTCATCCCGTTCGGGATAAGCTCATCTCGTTCGGGATGAGGTGCACAAACAAGAAGGCTCCTGACCTGGGCCCATCCCGATCGGGATCAAGGCTTCCCGACCGGGACCGACCTCGTCCCGACCGGGACCAACCCGTCTCGGCCGGGACGGGCCTGCTGCTGCACGCCTTGCTTTCTTTTCTTCTCCCTTCCATTTGTAACCCTATATATACCCCCCTCTTGTATTAAGACACCATGTTATGTTATATTCCTAAAACCCTAGACTACTTTAGGTTAGATTAGATTAGATTAGTGTAGATTAGTCGGTAATTAGTAGTTAATCATAGATTAGTCTTGTATTAAGGGAATTCTTCAAGATCTCCATTCAAGCTTGACAAACTTGGATGTTTGTTTTGGGTTTTCTTCATTACTGCAAGTTTTGTTCTTTCTTCTTCCTCTAGTTTGGTACAATCCTCTCCCTTCTCTCTTAATCTTGTTTTTGTTGTTCAAAGTTTGAATCTTTATTATTGATTGTTCTTGTTCTTGTTAGTTTGGTTGAGTTGTTTTTGTTTGTATAGTTTCTTATGTTAGATCTTCTTGTTCTTGTTAGTATTAGTAAGATTATGTTAGAGTAGTGTCTTGCTAGGGTTAGTAGGGTGATTAGGGTGTTAATTGGGTGATTAAGGGTTTGTTGGAGATGTTGGTGGAAGATTTGGGTTTCCTCTTGTTTGATGCATATCACATGTTTGTTGAATTGCTTGAATGACTAAGTATGTACGAATGCTTGTTTTCTTGCCTTTCTTTTGTGGGTGTTAGTTTGTTGTGGGTTCGGTTCCCTCACTAAGTTGCGAGAGCCCGGTGAGGACGACCCCTAGGCCGGTCTAAGTTGCGAGGGCCCGGATTCGACCTAGGCCTATAGCGCGCTAGAACCCCGTTTGTGTTGTGTGTCACCGAGATGGGTTCTAGGTGGAACCTCTAGGCGGGTCTAAGTTGCGAGAGCCCGGACCAACCTAGATTACCCTACTACCTCCTTCGCTCTAGTTCTCCTTTGACCATTCCGTTACCCCTTAGACCCCGACCTAATCCTAACCCGTTTTCCTTAGTTGTTCTTCTTAGTCATAGTCTAGTCTTCTTCCCTCTCTATCATTCTTTAGCTTAGCTCGTTGACTTAGTCTCGTATTTAGGCGACCTTAGTCTAGGCTATACATTACCGTCCCCGTGGATTCGACCCGACTTGCCCTATCTACCGTAGGAATAGCCGGTTTATTATTGACGGTTGGGATTCCGCGACAAATCCCTCCCCATCAATTTGGCGCCGTTGTCGGGGACGGTGCTAGTTTAGACTTTGTTTTCCTAGTTACTTGACTTTGTGTTTGTGTTTGTGTTTTCTTTTTTTTCTTTTGGTTACTTTGCTTCTTGTGTGTGTGTGGTTTATTTCTGTCTTGTCTAGTGCCCAAAAAGCACTAGACTTCTCACGTTTGTTCTTAGTCTACAATTTGTGCTTAGAGGTGGTGATTATCTTCTTCTTGCAACTCAGAGCCGCTTAAACGGACGGTTGCTAGAATGAGTGGTTTCCAACCGGGTATGGACTACGATTTTTGAGCAAGCATGGGGTTTGATCTAAACTCCACACACTCGGGAGCCGATATGAGCTACCACTCTTCTTCCATGAACCAAAGCCATGACATGACGTCCCCCTACCATTATCAAGCTTCTTGGGGTAATCAAGATGGGTATGATCCTCAAGAACATGGAAATGGCTACCAATAAGTGAATGACTATCAATCCTACAATCATGGTGACTACTACTCAAGCTATGATTGTGAACCCACCACGTACAATCAAGATTCACCTTGTGGAAGCCAATACCCCCAAAACCCACAATATTACCCTCCACCCCAACCACAATATGAACCCTATGACCCACAATACTACCAACCATCCCAACCTTGCTACCAACAATATGATGCCCCACCCTATGGGCATCATCAAGATTATCAAGGAGCTTTACAAGACTCCAATGACCACCAAATGCCGAGCTTGGAGTTTCATCTATCGATGCTTCAAATGCAAAGGAGCCTTCAAGAAACGATCTTTCAATTGCGAAAACAACAAGAGGAATTGATGGCCCAAATGCGAAGGGCAAACGAGGCGAGGAATGCTCATTTAAATGCATTAGCGGTTCAAACCGTAATGTCTTTATCCCGAGCATCACATTTAGATGGAGGGTGCCCACTTGAGAGAGAGGAGCAACCTAATTATGAAGCCGCCGATGTAGTTCCCTTTGAAAGAGAGATTTGCTTTGAAGAACCTCAATCGTCTACCCAAAAGGAGACGAATGAGGAGATAACTCTTGGTGAAGGCATCGTTGGTGAAGAATTGGAGGAGGATAGTGAGTGGGATGGTTTGGTGGAGTTTGTAGAGTTGTTGGGTGAGATTGTTAGCCTCGAGTTGCCCTTGTGCGATAATTTGGACAAGCATCAAGAGCCCCTTGCTAGTACACCGAGAGATGGTTTGGAAGAGATTGAAACCGCCGGTAGAAGTTTCGATCCTCTCCTCCATGATGATGTGGGGCCGAGTGATGAAGATGGGGAACCACAACTTGAAGCAAGTGTGGGGGTGTGCAACGAAGAAGTGAGGCCAAAACCGCTTTTTGCGCCTTGTCTCTTGGAGATGAAGCTTGCTTGTGATTGGAGGCAATGCTTAGGGAAGAAGAGATCGGTGAAGCTCGTAGGATGGAAAGACCCCAGAGACAACTTTGAAGATGATTTTGGGTCTTGGGATTCCTAGTTCTTGCCTCCTCCTTGGAGGCCGTGGAGGTCGGTTAAGCTCGAGCGCTTCTTGGGCCTTCACTATGATGTCGGTAGCGCGTTCGACTTGCTCCTCCATGCCCTTGAGGGCTACGGTTGAAGAATGGAGCCCACCATCCTAGGTTTGACGGAGTTCCTAAAAGAACCGTCATGTTGTATATTCCCCTCCTCTCTTCTTTAGAATTCTTGTGCTTGTATTTGTGATTTTTGTTTCTAGTACTCCTTTGTTTTTGTGGGATTCTTGTAATTGATTTGGTATTTTGATGAGCGATGTGAGGGAGTGTATTTGATGTGCACTTTGAGTTTATTGTGATAGGTGAAGTGATGGTGACTCCTAGAAAGGAGTGGTGATGATGGAGTTTGCGAGCGAGGAAGTCGGTTTTTGAAGCTTTGATAAGCTTTTGGGCTTGGGGAAGCAAAGAAGACTCATCCCGACCGGGAAGAGGGCTTCCCGACCGGGAAGGATGAGGAATCCCGACCGGGAAGGAGCCATCCCGATCGGGATGAAGGTGCTGAAAATCGGACTCACTGGAGTGCATTCCCGACCGGGACGAGAGCTTCCCGATCGGGAAGGGTTTATCAACCCGATCGGGACCACCCATCCCGACCGGGATGGTCCCCTTTGTCTCCACCCATCCATTATACCCCCTCCCAACCTCCCTACTCCTCCTTCCTCCTATCATATAACCCGTGCACCTCACTTTACACACCGAGATACACATCAAATCCCACCCCCTCACACCTTTACCACCTCTACCATGCGGTTTTATCAATCTTGAAGCCGGATGACAACAAAGAAGACAAGCAACGTGCCTACATTGATCTATGAGACGATGGAGCGACTGAGTTACTAGCCGATTGGTTTGGGTAACTATCCTTACTTTTCCATCTTTTATAGCTTGTTTTCCTTTGTGTTTGTTCCCTTCCCCTTGTACACTTATGTGTCTTGATGTCATGGTGGCCTTCGAGGCCTTGGTATATGTTGCTCCCGACTCTCGATGATGTGATTACATCGAGAGTCATTTTCAAAATCCAAAATTTTACATGATTTTCACTTTCTTTTTGCGGATTTAGTCGGATTTGGCGGAATCCGGGCTAGGTGACTTGATTACACATAGCCCTCCCCTCCCATTTCCTTTTATTTCCTTCTTTTATTTCTTCCCCCATCCATATCTTTTTCTCGTCTCGGCCCTTGGTGACTTGATTACACCCCGGTCGGACACCTTCTACCTTTTTCTTCACTTTATATTTGATTTTCAGCTTTATTTTCGTAGTTTCTTTTCTTTTTCTTTTGTCTCTCCGCACCCTACGATCGAGCATGAGGACATGGCTCGATTTAAGTGTGGGGGAGCGATATTCTAGGGTAGTTAGCTTTATTTTTGTAGTTTTTCGAAAAAAACTTTAAAAAACCATAAAAATTTGAAAAATTTCACAAAAATCAAAAAAAATTTCTTTTGTGTCTTTGTGTCGTATATTTTGTTGTGCGTGTTTGCCTCCCTTTTTCCTTATAGGTTGCTAAAATCGCCGCTAATTTTGGAGACCTTTCATGACCTCCGGTAACATCTCTTCACCCCTTTTTCCTCTTTGTTCCTTGTGGAGTTTGGAGGATTTGTGTGTTGTGGTGTGCTCGGGTCGAGCTTTGTAAAGTTTGAGGTTGATTTGGAGACTTGTTTGGAAGATCGGGGTGGTGTTTGTGTTTTGTTATATGTTCGTTTTGTTTTGTTTTGTTTTGTTGCTTTTGCTTCTTTTTCATTCGTTCGTTTTCGTCGTGTCTTTGTTTTGTGTTTTGTTGTGTCTTGTGTGTGTAAAACGTTTTCGAAAACCCGGTTTAGAGGCTAGTGTGCAAGTGTTTACTTTCCCTTTTTAGTAGTGTAAATCGAGTCTTGGACCTTAACCTAGTAGAATGACCCTAAATCAATGAATTCGTTGGTCCTTTACCTTGAGTCCACCTAGCTTACTAGGAATTTACTACGGGATTTGCAGTTTTTACCATTATGACCACCCACGGTGTGAAAAGGCCTTGGTTACCGAGTCTCGTCCCTTAGGTGACCGTGTTTAGGATTGTTTGATTAGTCCAAGTTCTCCACTTTTTGTGGGTTTGAAAGGGAATGCGCAGCCCCGACTTACCCATTTCCCCTACCTTCCTCACATACACACACAATAAATTGCAATTTGTTGATTCTCTCTTTCTTAATTCTCAATGAAATGCCAAAAATGCCAAATCTTGCCAAAAAGGGCAAAGAAAAGAAAAAGAAAGAAAAAAAATGAAAGAAAGAAAAGAATGAAGAAAAAGAAAAGGCACAAAAGCCAAAAAGAAAATAAAAAAAGAAGAAAAAGAATGGCATGGCAAAACAAAGCAAATACGTCAAAAAGAAAGAAAATGCCAAAAGAAAACCCGTCTCACAAAAAGACATTCCCACAAAAATAAGCCTTTTTCCGACTTTTGCCGTGAAGAGCCTTCCAAAGGACCGAGTCCCGAGGAAGGATGATAGCGGCATTAGTCGGTCTTCCCTCATTTTGCATGTTTTCCACCTTTTTACTTGGACTAGTTAGGCGGTTTTGGACACGGGACGACCCTCTTGGCTAACGCTAAAGGGGGCGGGGTCTCACTTACCTACAGTGTCGACTAACACCGTGATTATCCACTTTTCAACTCCGCCGATCGTCCCGTAGTACGTTTTTAGAAAGTTAGGAGGACCTAGGTAAGTTACCAACGTTTTTGTTGCTTTATCGTCATACTATTAGGGTTTAGTTCACCTCGGTTTGTATTGCTAGCTTGGGAACGTTGTCACTTACCTCGAGTCCTAAACCGGTGTTTCATTCACCGCTTTTTGAGGGAAGCGGTATTTGTTTTGTTTTGGGTGCAACCATTTATGTGTTTGTTTGTGTGTTTGTTTGTTTGTGTGTTTTGTGTCCGGTTGCATCCACAGTTTTGTCGCAAGACCCAACTTGCCTTGCGGGGTGCACTTCTCCTCTAAGTGTACTCGCGTGAGTTGAAGGGGCTTAGGGTGCGCTAATACCCAATCGGATAGTTTAGTAGTAGTATGTGCTTACTCGAGGGCGAGTAAGGGTTAAGTGTGGGGAGTTGATAAGTGTCATTTGTAGTGCCTATTTCGTAGTGTTTTGGTCCCATTTTCCTTGTAGAATCGCTCCTTGGGAGCGGTTTAGGGGCTTCTTATGCTTTCTTTAGTTCGTTTCAGGTTCCCGAGACCGATTTGGAAGAGTTGGAGCGATTCCGACTCGATACATACACATTTTGGAGCCAACGAGATAAAGGAACGATGACTCGAGGCCTTGGAATCGACCCCGAGACCTTGGGACCCAATCCCGAGCCTCCGAGACCCGATCACGAGTCCCGAGAATTGGTGAGAAGTCCATGAGAACCAAGGAGGGACCAAAAAGATCATAATGAAGGCCTACAAGGCTCATCCCGTTCGGGATGAGGTGCACAAACAAGAAGGCTCCTGACCTGGTCCCATCCCGATCGGGATCAAGGCTTCCCGACCGGGACCGACCTCGTCCCGACCGGGACCAACCCGTCTCGGCCGGGACGGGCCTGCTGCTGCACGCCTTGCTTTCTTTTCTTCTCCCTTCCATTTGTAACCCTATATATACCCCCCTCTTGTATTAAGACACCATGTTATGTTATATTCCTAAAACCCTAGACTACTTTAGGTTAGATTAGATTAGATTAGTGTAGATTAGTCGGTAATTAGTAGTTAATCATAGATTAGTCTTGTATTATGGGAATTCTTCAAGATCTCCATTCAAGCTTGACAAACTTGGATGTTTGTTTTGGGTTTTCTTCATTAATGCAAGTTTTGTTCTTTCTTCTTCCTCTAGTTTGGTACAATCCTCTCCCTTCTCTCTTAATCTTGTTTTTGTTGTTCAAAGTTTGAATCTTTATTATTGATTGTTCTTGTTCTTGTTAGTTTGGTTGAGTTGTTTTTGTTTGTTTAGTTTCTTATGTTAGATCTTCTTGTTCTTGTTAGTATTAGTAAGATTATGTTAGAGTAGTGTCTTGCTAGGGTTAGTAGGGTGATTAGGGTGTTAATTGGGTGATTAAGGGTTTGTTGGTGTTGTTGGTGGAAGATTTGGGTTTCCTCTTGTTTGATGCATATCACATGTTTGTTGAATTGCTTGAATGACTAAGTATGTACGAATGCTTGTTTTCTTGCCTTTCTTTTGTGGGTGTTAGTTTGTTGTGGGTTCGGTTCCCTCACTAAGTTGCGAGAGCCCGGATTCGACCTAGGCCTATAGCGCGCTAGAACCCCGTTTGTGTTGTGTGTCACCGAGATGGGTTCTAGGTGGAACCTCTAGGCGGGTCTAAGTTGCGAGAGCCCGGACCAACCTAGATTACCCTACTACCTTCTTCGCTCTAGTTCTCCTTTGACCATTCCGTTACCCCTTAGACCCCGACCTAATCCTAGCCCGTTTTCCTTAGTTGTTCTTCTTAGTCATAGTCTAGTCTTCTTCCCTCTCTATCATTCTTTAGCTTAGCTCGTTGACTTAGTCTCGTATTTAGGCGACCTTAGTCTAGGCTATACATTACCGTCCCCGTGGATTCGACCCGACTTGCCCTATCTACCGTAGGAATAGCCGGTTTATTATTGACGGTTGGGATTCCGCGACAAATCCCTCCCCATCACCAGAAGGGGTGTATACTCATTAAACCAGGACCTCGCTGCACGCAGTCCTGTTATAGTTGAGTTGCCTAGTTAGAGACCAAAGTCTGATTTGTTTTGACTAAGTTCTCGAAACTAGATTTTAGTATTGTCCTAGTGAAAGTCTATATTCTACATAAATCTTATCCATAACGCCATTTTGATTACTTTTATTATTATCGACATAATTTTGATTTGAAGGTTGGCAAATGTTTTATGTTTTCTTCGGAAAACTCATTTTTATTATATTGTTTCGTTACGTGAAGTTTTTCACTGAAAGCTTATTTTCCTTATAATCTTTTAATGATTTTTATTTTTACTATTTTCATATAATAGTAATTACAGTTTTAAAATCATGTTATACGGCTGGGAGAACGTTGACGTTGCTCCCCACTGATTGTGGCTGTTATGTTTTTAACATGGCAGGTATATGTGTTTTTCTTCGGGTGGGCTAGCGAGCAGTTATGGATCCTGCTTATTTATTTTAATAATTATGTCTTATGGATTGTTCAAATCCCCTTTTGTGGATTGTTTTAATTTTGGCCATTTTATTTAAGGCCTATTGTTTGACTTTACCATTTTAATTTTACTAAGACATAGTTTTCAGAGTGTTTTAATCCCGACTCTACAGTGTTTCCGCCACTGTATCGCATTAGAATTTCTAGGGGATTACAGTTGGTATCAGAGCATCACTGCTCCCAACGCTTACACCTGAAATTAGGGAAAATACCAGTAAATTATTTAAACAGTAAATAAAAATATTATTAGAGATGGGTAGAAACAAGTAAGGACTTATTTGTTTAGCTTTCATGTTCCCGAAACTCAATGGTTAGCATTGAATATTTGTTTTATTTGTCCAAGAAGAAGATAAGTGGAGAAGAGGTTGACATGATGCTGCTCCAGATCGGGACAAGACCTTCTTAGAACTCTCAACGCCTGCTGACTCGAGTGGATAACTTGGTGCTCCAAGAAAGATGCCGATGGTGACTCTTCAGCTCCGGTTTAGTTCGCTTAAGCCACTGGCCAGATGATCGAGAGTAGATTCTAGTTCCGTGATGGTACAACAGACTCAGATGTGAAATCACTTTGGATCCGGATGGAGAGACCCAATTCTACTATGCTCGTATCTCTACGAGATGATGAAGATATCCAGCGATTTCCTTTGTGGAACCTTAGAGGTCCGAACATTTCCGTCTCATTTTAGATCTTAGTTATCTAGGATCATCATTCTTTTCCTTCTTCCTCCACTTCTTTCAACTCTTTTTTTCTAAATTCTTGCCTTTATTCTTGAGGCAAATCTTCGACTAATTTTCTTACTTTACCATCTTTCCTCTTGAGATTCTTGGTTTGACCAAATTCCGTCTCAGTGGACCCCGTGAAAAGTCATAGATGTTTGAGGTTTAGTACACCCTTGTTACATGGTTTGAGGATTGTGAGTATACTCTGTTATCTATCTTAGTAAGCTTTTGAGGATCGATTTGAATGATAAATTGTCGATTAATGGAATTAGGTTGGTACTTGAGACACTGAACCTTGGGTTATAGGTTACTTTGATTACTTTGGAGTACTTAGAGCTGAATATATTTTGGAGTAATAAGAGTATGTCATATTTGATGGATACCTTGTACCTAACCTAGAACCGAACTAAGTGTAACTGATAATATCACTTTGGGATTCTTACCTAATGCATATTTGGTGGATGCATCGTGAATATTTGGGATCTTAGAGTATCGTTTAAGATGTTAGCCTAAGTGTTGTGGTACCATTTCAAGTCCTCGTTAATGTTTAGTAAATTTTGGGTTCACATAGATTAAACCTTGTGTCTTATGGAATAGATCGTTGATCGTTGATGTAAGGTTGTAACCTACGAACTTTGGAGTTGAATGACCTAAATTTTGGGATAGATCATTGTTAACCTTGAAGAAGAGAAACATATTGCATAATTTGTGGTTGGATTTATTGTGTTGTTTTGAGGAATACTTAATGCCAATCATCTTGATGGATTTACAGTTCAGAACCCTTAGACCAACAAGATTGTGGCTTCGTTGAGTTAATAAATATTTTAGTGGTTTCACTGTTACAATATGGAATTTGATGGAATTCTCATAAACCTTAGTCGAATGACATATTTGAAGATGTGAGTGTCCGCTATTACCTATAGATTTGAGCGTGTTTAAAGATTTGTTATACGTTCCTAACTCCTGTACTTGCGGCATTATAAATATGTTGATGATCATTTTTGAGGATTTCGTACCCGAGCCTTGTTAAATTGGTGGACCTTATTAGTGTTCCTTACTCGAGAAATTTGGAGTATACTTCGAGTTCAAACCTTATGAGCTTCGAGTTTAGAAACCTTATCGATTGCGAGTTTGGGTGTGTTTTGATAACCGTTGGAATCTTAATTAATGGATTAGTCTAAATCATTTGTGGATTCTTACCATACCAATTGAAAGATTATATAAGTATGTAAGACTTAATTTTGGAGGTTGTGGCAGTTGACAATTTTGGAGGTTGTAGATTGAGTAGGATCACCCTGTACCGATATTGGACTTAGCGTTAGTTGATGGGCCAATTAGAAACCCATGTTTGTAGGTGTCGTGCTAGGAATCTCGAGATGGTTAATTTCCTCTATAATCCTTGAGAGCTCTGTCTGACTCTCAACTTCGTTTTCCTTTCTGCTTCTCATGAATTCTGTTACCCCAAATGCTGCCAACCCCTTTGACATTTATCGATTTTGAAAACTTTTGTTTTAATTTATTTTATCCTAGTTCTAGTTACCCGTTAACCATTTTTTTTTATTATTTGAACTTCCTATTTTATAAAAAGTTTGACTAACTAAAACTTTTCAGATATCGTGAAATTTAACATTTTTGAATTTTAATTTAAGAACTTTATACTTCACTCTTGTTTTACCTTTGGTTGATATTTATATTTAGATCTGTTTCAAAATGCTTTAATAATTTATCTTAAATTATTTCGAAATTATTTCAATTTTTAATTTTCAAGCGATCGGTATTTTATGAAGAATTTCATATTTCCAAATACTTCAATTTCTATAGGATTATTATGTAAAAAGTTTTAACATTGCCAAAAATATTTTGTATGTTCAAGTTTGATAACATTTTTGAAAACTTTCATAGTTACTTTGATAACATTTTCGAAATTTTAACGTTTTGAAAATTGGATTTTGTTTTATTTCTAGTGGATTTTTGAATCTGTTATTGAAAATGTTTGACGACTGGTTCAATTTCTACTAACTACAAAATTTGATTTCTCCAAACTAAATTTTTTCATCAGAAAAAGAAAAATTATCGAATTTCTTAATCAAATTGTTTAATTTTGTTTTGAAAATGTGTTCTGTTACCCTGTTTCCTTCAAGTTTGTTTACAAATGTTATTCAACAATATTATTTTATCAAATAACTTTACTTTACGATTTCATTAACTTAGAAGATTTTAAATTCCGGGTGGCTTAGCCCAATTCCTCTTGGAATAAATATTTGCATTTGATTTCTTATCACTTTAAAAGTTGTAAAATTTTCTTTTACAAAAAAATTATTATACAAATTTGTATCCCCATATTTTCGAGGGGGTAATCTTGATTCTCTTTCTACTTATTCTTAGTTTTGAGGACGAAACTTTCTTTTAGTGAGGAGGATTGTAACACCCGCTATTTTCCCTAGCATTTTTATCCTTTCCGTTATGACTTCGTCATAAATCTGTCACATTTTGACCTTATGTTTCATCTTTTTGCAAGCTTTATTTTCATTTTTGGGTTTATTGATATTTATTTTTTAAAGGATTTCAATTCTTTCAAATCTATTTATTTAATTTTCTTCGTAAACTATTTATTTTTCCGCGAGGAATTTTATTACCCATCGTATTTATGATCGGATTTGAGTTATTCCTTTTTCTACAAATGTCTAAACATATTTTTATAATATTTTCAACTAGTAAATATTTTTATTTACGAAAATTTAGCCATTAATGATTTTATTACGAAGTTTCGTAAATAATTATTTTATTACGTGAGGTTTACTCGAATTACTTTGAAATGCCTTTAACTATTTTACGATTATACTTTTTATCAACTTACAAATTATTTGAGACCTTTTCCTCATATTTTGGACCGACAAAGCTCCATGTCACAATTTTACTACGTTTTATTAATACGATTCATTTTATTACGTAAACCGAAAAGATATGATTATTTCCCTTCTCATTTAATTGTTGCATTATAGCTTAACCTCTTCACACTCCCTCTTAACCTCATTGGATTTCTCATTGGATTCCACATTGATGATACCACATTGGATTCCTCAAATTATTTATTCTCATTTAACCTTCTCATTTAAAATTAAGAAACCTTCCAACTCTTTTACATTCATTTCTCATTAAAAAAAAATTCAATACCCTATTTTCTTCTTCCTTGGCCGTGAGACTTCTTCCTCCTTCTTGGCTGATACTTGCTCTATTTTGAGTCACAATCGTCTCATTTTTTTATCGTCAAATTAATCCTCTTTCCGAGCCTATCGTTAAGGTAATAATCGATTATATTTTCGATCGTTATTCACCTTGATTTTCTTAGTTTTTCTCATGGTATTTTTCTACCATGAATTTCGTGTATGGTAGGTTTCGTGGACTATCCCGAGGTCGACGAGTATATTATTGATTCCGATTTGGATTAGAGGTAACGTCGATGTTACTCGGTATTTCGTGATTTTAATTGTGTAACTGCATGTATGTTTTTATATTTCATTTTTGACAATATATGTATGTCATATAATCTGGAAAAATTTTGAAAGTTAAAAATTTGCATGTTTCGATATTTTTATCGCTTTTACGAGATTAACGATTAAATTGTTGTACTAATTTGTAAAATCGTAATATTCGGCCTAAACTTGTAATATATGATTATATTCTGTAAAAATGAAGTTTTTAATGATTTTTAATAATTTGGTATTTTTATGATATTTTTGATATCGATTATTGAATTTTTACCGTTTACGAACAAAAACGATTAAAAACCGAATTTTATTTCTAGCACTTAAACATTTTATTTTAATCTGAAATTTGACGTGGATAATATTTCTGATGAAAAATCATTTTCTGACTTTTTTCATAATTTTTCGGGATTATTAAGTGGGTGAATTAATTAATCACTTTAAATCATCGTTTATCGTTAAAATCGTGTGTGTAATTTAAATTCTCGATTTCTGGTCTTTTGTTTAAATTTTTGAAAGAAAATATTAGTTTCTGGAAAATCATTATTTTTAAGTTTAATAATAATTTTTGGATATTAATACTTAAATCGTTTTGTAATTACTATTTTTATTAATCGTTATTGTTGAGATTAGACGATTAACGAGAAAACCCTTTAACAACCGAGTTTAAGGATTCTGGAAAATTCTCTTTTCTGAACAGAATGTCCAAAAATATATTTTAGCTATTTTACGTAATTTTTGTACTATTTATTAAAGTCTTTAAATAATAGTAATGATTTTTGGACAAAATTTCGATTTTTCGTTAAAATGCTTCGTCTTACCTAAAAGAATTATTTTTCCAGAAATTTTGAAAATATTTAAATCTGAAACTTTGATAGTTAAATCACCCCTTATCATATTCTAAATTTTTTTTAACGGTTTAATTAAATAAAACACGTTAAAAGATTTATTTTTACATTTGCCGTAAAATCCTATTTATGTTCGTATTGTCGAAACTAATAATAATTGGGGAATTTTAATTTCATAAATTTTGGAAATACCCTAATTAGTAGTATTAAAATGTTTAAGACATTTTTAATCATTTCATAAACACTTGTATGATATTTTAATATTTTCATGAACTCAAATGTTTTCACTTTAACAATTAATATCGTTAAGGCCGAAAATATTAGTTTTATAAATCTACATCTTTTACTAAAAACGTTTATTTAGTATGAACTAATATTTTCGCTATTTTGATATGATGCTATTTTTGTAAAGTTTCTAAATATAAAAGTTTCCTAAAATAGAAAGTTTCCTCTTTTGGAAAGCGATCCGTTTTCCCTTTTGTTCTCTTATTATTTACAATGATTATATCCTTTTGAATATCGATAATGGCTTTGTTTTGGAGTTATGGAATACGGACAAGTGTGGGGTTAGAGTAATATAGTCTAGGATGTACATTTTTGCCATCAACTGTAAGGTTGATGTGTCTTTATGGGGCACATTGGTTGTTGAACTGAGCATGGTTTGTGTTCAGGAGAGTGTGCATTGTGCCCTTAAACTTAGATATCGCATCGTGTAAGTCGCGTCGGGTTGAACTGGATATGGTTTGTATCCAGGAGGGGTGTATACTACTTAAACCAGGACCTCGCTGCACGCAGTCCTGTTATAGTTAAGGTGCCTAGTTAGAGGCCAAAGTCTGATTTGTTTTGACTATGTTCTCGAAACTAGATTTTAGTATTGTCCTAGTGAAAGTCTAGATTCTACATAAATCCTATCCATAACGCCATTTTGATTACTTTTATTATTATCGATATAATTTTGATTTGAAGGTTGGCAAATGTTTTATGTTTTCTTCGGAAAACTCATTTTTATTATATTATTTCGTTACGTGAAGTTTTTCACTGAAAGCTTATTTTCCTTATAATCTTTTAATGATTTTTATTTTTACTATTTTCATATAATAGTAATTACAGTTTTAAAATCATGTTATACGGCAGGGAGAACGTTGACGTTGCTCCCCACTGATTGTGGCTGTTATGTTTTTAACATGGCAGGTATATGTGTTTTTCTTCGGGTGGGCTAGCGAGCAGTTACGGATCCTGCTTATTTATTTTAATAATTATGTCTTATGGATTGTTCAAACCCCCTTTTGTGGATTGTTTTAATTTTGGCCATTTTATTTAAGGCCTATTGTTTGACTTTACCATTTTAATTTTACTAAGACATAGTTTTCAGAGTGTTTTAATTCCGACTCTACAGTGTTTCCGCCACTGTATCGCGTTAGAATTTCTAGGGGATTACACTTTATCTTCCGGGTCGCGCGGATCCTGAGGTCGACGGGGCGGGGGCGAACGTTCCTGGATCACGAGTGGAACCTCTTTAGCTCGAACCCGTTTCTTCTACTGCGGGTTTTCTGTCACTTGCACCGGTCCAACCCGAGCCCGTACGTGCTCGGGTAATCTGTCTCGAGGACCAAGTCGGGCCTTAGCCGCCAGTCTTGGGCCGAGTCTCCTTTCTAAGTCCGTCTGGGGGCTCACTTTCCCCCGTGCACCTTTAATACTGGACCCTTCAGTCTGAGTCTTATTCTTCCCTTTCTGGCCTGACATCAGGCGAACCATGGTAGCCGGGGTGTCTCCGTCATCAAAGAAGCCCCGATTATCTTTAGCTTGTTCTCGGCGCAGCAAGTGGAAGGCTTCGTCGGTCTTCAAAGCAGCACGGGCTTTAGCAGAGTCCGCCTTGGTCCACTTTACGTAAGAATCGGATACCCAGATCGAGTGAAGAGTCTTGGAAACGGGCCAAGTAGCCCGAGTATACCACCTTTGCATCCAGGTGTCACACATCACGTCCGTTAGCTGAGTAGATTCACTCACGACCGCTTCGATTTCAGGGATTCTTTATGCCCGACCATATTGCCTAAGTATGCGATCGGGGTAAAAATGGATGGTCTGCCTAAAAGATAGGATTAATTGATATCGGGCCCTATCCCTCGATTCTAAACCAGTCCAGACATAAATGGGCCACCAAGGAACGGTCTAACGGATCAATGGGCCTCCATGAAAAGATAGCAGCTCGTCCCAGAATTTTTGAGTAGAAAGACGAGAAAAGTCAACAGTCCGCCTTCTTGTCATCACCTGATTCGGGCGATATCGGCTTACGTCAAGAGGAGGATCCAGGATCGATAGCCTCTCGAATAACCAAAGCTGAAAAATTAAAGTCACGAAAAGTAAAAATCGTGAAAAGTAAAAAAAAATATATATATATATATATATATATATCGCAAAAATCGGAAAAAACCGAGAAAAACCGAGAAAAATCGAAAAAATCGAGAAGAACGGAAAAGTCAGAAATTTCGGGAAAATCGAAATTGCAAAAAAATCAAAAGTTGCGAAAAACGAAGGAAAATCAGCCTACCTGTAGAAGACGGGTACTCCTAGTCAGCCGGATCGATGGATCCCTTTTGCGATTATCCAAGCCATGGATAATCTCCCCTGTAATCAGCCAAGCTGGGCTGTGCTCTGTCTCCATCAGATCCGCTACAGTGAGGAGTCGGACATGGCCCATGCAAGATAACAAATCCATATGACCCTCAAAGGCGTAAACATGGAGCATGCAAAAAGTAAAGGCCCTACGGCTATACACCGGCCTAATCCGGACATCATCTGGATTCATAAATTTTTCAACCAGGTCGATCAAGGAAACGGTATTTTCTTCTGTCATGCGAGATACCTCCATGTGAGAAAGCCCTAAAAATTCTCGTAATTTTCTCCTCGTGTCATGGACTGAAAACGGGATGGCAGGGCGAAGCATGGGATTCAATCCTCCTACAGCAGCAATTTCCTCCGGAATAGGACAAATTTCGCCTCGAGGAAATCTAAAGACATGATAAGTATCGTCCCAGTAGGACAGACAAGAATCCAAAAAGTGACGGCTCACTTGCATTTGACGGATCGTGAATAACTGGGTGATGCCATTCTGGTTCAGGATAACTTTATCTGCGTCTCTGAAAAGTCGAGACCAATCTTGCAGCATTCCAACTAATCGGTCGATACCCATAATGAATTTCGAAAAGGAGGAAATAAGTTTCTCAGGGCTTGTTTTTTCTTTGAAGGAAGAAGGGAATTGTGGAATTATGAATAGATTGTGAGCAAGGAGAGGGTATTTATAGCATGAAATCGGTTTCTCCTCCTCATCTAAGGATTCCTAATCCCAGGAGATTTAGCATACAGGCCTTATCCTAGGATCTAGCTAAGTCATCCTGAGCATTCCTATTCCTTCTCAGAGTCAAAATACTTTAATTTTTCAAAACTTTTCCCAATTCAAAAAATCAAAAAATCTTCTTCAAAATTTTATTCCCCAGCGCGAGTCATTTCTCCTAAAAAATGTGTTACATGCAAACTTTGCATAAATCATTATACAGGACGACTCAAAACCGTGCAACCAACTCCCCAGCGGCATTTAACGGGATGAGCCCGTATATGGGCACACCTAAGACTTATACGACAAGTCCAATTCCCCACGGAGTTATCATTATCAGCTCAGGTATTATTTCCAACTTATGGCTGGCGAGCCCTTTTACGCGAGTCTAATGGCCTTTAAACGACCCGACCGGAAGCTGCCAGGTTTTAATCTTTGATTGGCCCGGTAGCTACTCTGACTTTCGCCCTGTCCAAGCCTCAGTCAGAGTGGGGGCTCTGTAGACACCCACATTTTGACTGCCAGGTGTCTATAGCAGTTTCCGACAAACACCCGATGATGATCGGACGCAAACGTGCTTTAATATATTCAGAAACGGGCTTAAAATCATTGGCATTTGGCTTGGGCCTTTTACGGAGTACATATCTCACAAAACCAACATCAAAATCAGGCCCAGTGGGTCGTTTCGAGTCAAATAAGACTAATTAGGGTCGATTTCGACACCAGGGGTAAAACCGTCTTTTAGCGACCGAGTCAAAACCCGGCCGAGAATATTCTCGAGGTACACGGACCAGCCGTGACACCTCACACGTCCGTTTTGGACTCCAACACCACGAAAAATCAGCTACACAAAATATTAAACAAATCCGTTTAAGGATAGAATTCGATCTCAAGTAGGAATTCTATCCAAAAACCGAGTCGAGCACTCGACCAAGCTAGGACACTCGGCCGAGCAGCCTACCCCCAACCGAGATTTCTTTCTTCTTTGCCAAGCAAACGGAATTCTTGTCCTTCTCAGCCTCTTACATTTCCTATCCTAAGCGGTAGTTCTAATTCAAAGCATCTCTCCTAGCCAAGGTCGGGAACTTCTCTATAAATAGCCCCTTGCACAACTCAAAACTAGAGATTCAGAAAATATTAACACACACTTTAACACATCAAAAATATACACTTAGCATCGAGAAACCGATATTACAAAACCCGAAGGAAACCGGCCCCGATACCCGACACCCTTCAAACGTCCCAAACCGAACCACCTTAACTCACCAACATCCACTCGACGCTCCTGTGCCCAAGCCACGTTCCGACGAGCTCCGACCCGAGTAAACTAAAACATGTAGGTTGAGGGTGTAGCCAAACCCGACTCCTCTTTTTTTTTCTCTCTCTTCTCCCTCTCGTCGTCCGTCGTTTTATTATGGGTCGAGTGTCGTTTTTTTAATTTAAGGGTCGTTCGTCGCTTTTTATCGATATTACTAAAAAAAACAATTTTCGTATAACAAACACTCTTAAAAATATGATATCAACTCTGTAGTTGAATATCGTATTAAAAGAATTAAATCAAATCTCGTCGATGCTAAAAAAAATCGTTACATCTCTTTCTATAAAATACAACGATTTTAAACGCGGAGAGAATTAACATCTTTTTCGTTCAAATTCTTTTCTTCAAACAATTTTACAAAACCTTTTTTTTAATTCATTCCGAACATGCAATATCGATTTCATAATCAAATATCGGATACGACGAATATCGAAAACATAAATCGGGTATAAATTAATTCGTATTTGTACGCGATTTATCAAAATTAACGATTTTCGAACAGCAAACGGAACCGGGACAGACCCGCACGCGAGTCGCGCCCCTCCCAGGCGACTCGCGCACGGGCCTGAAACCCGAGTCTCCTTTTTAGCCTTTTTCGTTCATTCTTTTATTATTCTACGAAACAATTTCTCAAAATTTACATCTTTTCTAAAAACTATTCCGAATATTTGATACCGATTACATAATCGATTATCGAATATAACGAATATCGAAAATATTAAATCGAGTACGAATTATGCGATATTCGTACGCGGTTTAATAAAAGCATCGAATCTTCAAAAAATCGATCTCGAAAACAGGCCGGGACGCGAGTCGCGCGCGTCCCGTGCGAGTCGCCTGGCCGGCTGTAACGCGACGCAGTTTTCTGTTTATTTATTATTTTTCGAACTTCGTTTTTTTATACAAAACAGCGACTTTTTCGCAATATTTTCAGATTTCGACTAATATTTTCTCGATCTCGCATATTTATCATATTTGCTATATTATTTTTCACAAACCGATACTAACTTGTTTGTTCATCTTTTGTAGCAAATTCATCTTTTTTCTATCGTTTGTTTTATTATACTAAAACGAATCTCACAAGCTAAATTCAACATTGACGTTAAATTTTCATGCATTAAACCGACTTAGCAACCCATTCAATTCCTCGCATGCTTAGGAAAACAATGTTTGCATATCATTCATCGTATTACTAACGCGCGTATTAAAACATCATTCGATATCCTAGTAGAGGCCGCTAATGTGCGGGCGGGGTTGGGTGTTCTTTGTGAACTTCCCAACACGTACCCTCACCTCTTACTCAGAACCTCGGTTTCCGGATGTCCGAAACCATTGGCAACGACAGTCATTCAATACACGGTATCCGATCAAGTCGGTATCGGTATCAAATGCAAAGGGACGAGCCCAATAAACTCTCACATCGAAAATGGGCCGTATTTTGTACACGGCCCACTACGACATAGAGTGGGCTCGAATGGTTCCGAATAACCATAAAATTCGGTGGCGACTTCAACTTCGATTTAAATTTCAATTTGACCTTCTCATATGGAGATTCATTCGCCTCCCCAAACCAGCGCGTGACCGCGTCGGGGTGGACCTATGTCATGTCCACAGTGATGCATGGTTTTTGAAAAGATAGTAACACACGTGATTAATTTGACACGCTGTAGACACCCACATTTTGACCGCCAGGTGTCTATAGCAGTTTCCGACAAACACCCGATGATGATCAGACGCAAACGTGCTTTAAATACTCAGAAACGGGCTCAAAATCATTGGCATTTGGCTTGGGCTTTTTACGGAGTACATATCTCACAAAACCAACCTCAAAATCTGGCCCAGTGGGTCGTTTCGAGTCAAATAAGACTAATTTGGGTCGATTCCGACATCAGGGGTAAAACCGTCTTTTACCGACCGAGTCAAAACCCGGTCAAAGATTTTCCCGAGATACGTGAGTCAGCCGTGACACCTCACACAGCTGATTCATACTCCAATCCTACGAAAAATCAGCTACATAAAATATTAAACAAATCCGTTTAAGGATGGAATTCGATCTCAAGCAGGAATCCTATCCGAAAACCGATTCAGACACCCGACCGAGTGCAAACACTCGGCCGAGCAGCATATTCCAGCTGTGTTCCCTTTCTTCCTTGACAAGAAAGCGGAATTCTCATGCCTTACAGCTTCCTATATTTCCTATCTCTAGCGGTAGTTCAAACTCTCCTAGCCAAGGTCGGGAACTCCCTATAAATAGCCCCTTGCACACACACTTTTACACATCAATTAGCATCTACAATCTACATTCATTATCAATCATCAATCATCTACAACATCAATTATTCCCATACACACACATAAAATTTAGTATCGAGAAACCGATATTACAAACCCAAAGGAAACCGGCCCGATACACGACACCCTTCACACGTCACGCCCAAACCGAGCCACCATAACTCACCGACATCCACTCGACGCTCTTGTGCCTAAGCCACGTCCCGACGAGCCCTGATCCGAGTAAACAGAAGCCTGTAGGTTGAGGGTGTAACAAAACCCGATTTCTCTTCTTCTTCTCTCTTCCTCCTCGTCCGTCTTATTTTCTATGGATCGATCGTCGTTTATTTTATTTTCTAATATCGATACTATTAAAAACTATTTTCATATAACAACATTCTTAAAAATATGATATCGATTTTCTATGATCGAATATTGTATAAAAAAGAATTATATTAAGATCTCGACGATATTAAAAATCGTTACATCTTTTTTCATTCAAACTTCTTTTTTACAAAACCTTTTTTTATTCATTCCGAATACTCGATATCGATTTCATAATCGAATATCGGGTACGACGAATATCGAAAACATAAAATCGAATACAAATTAATTCATATTTTGTACACGATTTATCTAAATTAGCAATTTCGAACAAAAAATAAAAACCGGACGGACCCGCACGCGAGTCGCGCCATGCCCAGCCGACTCGCGCACGGGCCTGAAATCCGAGACGTTTTCTTAGCTTTTTCGTTCGTTTTATTTTATTCTTTTACGAAATGATTTTAAAACTTATATCTTTTCTAAAACTATTCGAAATATTTGATATTAATTTCGTAGTTAATTATCAAATATAACGAATATCGAAAATATTGAATCAAGTACGAATTATGTAATATTCATACGCGGTTTAATAAAAGCATCGAGTTTTCGAAAACTGTCTTCAAAAACAGACCGACACGCGACTCGCCGGTAGCCCGGGCGAGCCGCGCGGTCGGCTGCCACGGTACACTTTTCTCGGTTTTTTTATTATTTTTCGAACTTCGTTTTTTATACAAAACAACGTTTTAGCAATATTTTTCAGATTTCGATTAATATTTATTTTCTATATTATTATTTACAAATCGATACTAACTCGTTTGTTCATCTTTTGTAGCAAATTCATCCTTATTTCATCATTTGTTTTATTATACTAAAACGAATCTCACATGCTAAATTCAACTTTGACGTTAAATTTTTCATGCATTAAACCGACTTAGCAACCCATTCAATTCCTCGCATGTTTAGGAAAACAATGTTTGCATATCATTCATCGTATTACTAACGCGCGTATTAAAAAATCATTCGATATCCTAGTAGAGGCCGCTAATGTGCGGGCGGGGTTGGGTGTTCTTTGTCAACTTCCCAACACGTACCCTCACCTCTTACTCAGAACCGTGGTTTCCGGATGTCCGAATCCATTGGCAACGAGAGTCATTCAATATACGATTAACCGCTCAAGTCGGCATCTATATCGATATGCAAAGGGACGAGCCCAATAAACTCTGACATCGGAAATGGGCCGTATTTTGTATACGGCCCACTACGACATAGAGTGGGCTCGAACGGTTCCGAATAACCATAAAATTCGGTGGCGACTCCAAATTCGAATAAATTTCCATTTGACCATCTCATGGAGATTCATTCGCCTCCCCAAACCCGCGCGTGGCCGCGTCGGGGTGGACCTATGTCATGTCCACAATTTGGCGACTCCGCTGGGGATTAGCTGATACGTTACTGACCTTCAGCATCCTCAGGGTGAGACTCGAATAGAAATCGTTTGACTAGTACAATACGCGTTTTAGTTTTACGGTTCATGCATAACCCCATATTTTCCCGGGCCGGTACTGGTGACCGATGTCCCACTATACTATCGATGTAGTCCAAATTGGATATGTCGAAGGTGTCCATTAGCCGATTCGTATGGGTTTTACGGCATGTTCTAAGCTCAACTCGATTTAGGAAGTCCGCCCCGATTCTCGATAGGCTGTGTACACTGGTATAGACCCTTTCAGACTGACCGAGACTTAGAATAAGAGCATACATGGCGTCGTTATACTGTTTCCATGACTACGTGCTACCTGATTTACAAGTCTTTTTTCAAAAACCGTCATTTTCAAAATTGCATCCTTTTCAAAATATCTAATTTCAAAACCCGGGACATATACCGAATTTAGGATCAACGATTTTACTCAAAATAGCCTATTTTTAGCCGGTATTATGCCCATTTCAAACCTCGAAAATATTTTCGAACTTTCAAAACTCTCCTCGGTCCGCCTTTCCGTTTTCTTTTTCGAAAAAAAGGGCAGGGGCTCCTCTCCCCGATTTTACTCGGGCTTTCAAAAATCAATTTCAAAACCTTCCTCTTCTTAGGACTTCCCGTATTTGGCAGTGTCGGGTCATGTCGTGAGTCGTCAAGTCTTCTAGCGTCGAAACTCCGTCGATCTTATATCACGGATTTCCTCCCTATCCCACTCTGCCTTATTAGACTAAGGCAAGGCCCACCTACGTAGGACATACTCCTACAAAGGTTGGCCCGTTTACACAAATCGAGTCCAAAGTCTAGGGAACGTCTCACGTAAACCTCCTTTCAAACAGGGCCCAGCCCACACAGCTGGATCCTAAAGGAGGCCCACCTTTCACAAGTCACCCGTCTAAGTGTCTTTTCCAAGTCAACCTTTTACAAGGCATAGCCCTATAACAAAAGGTCCGTGACCCTTACATCTAAGGGTCACTCGTCCGACACTCGAGTCTTAACAAATTTTCGATCCCACTTGGGGGCTACCCTTCATCAGAGCGGTCAATCACGGTTGCTCTAAGGGTCATGTCTTACACGTGTCTCACGTACCCCACTTTCGAGCCACTTAGATGCCACACCATCTGAGTCCTATCTGAGTCCTTAGCCTCACTTGGGGGCTATTCTCCAACGGAGCGATTAATCACGGTCACTCCGAGGATCATATCCTACACATTTGTCTTAGGAGAGTCTAACCCGAGCCAAACTGGAGTCGTCTCTCCCCCCGCGCTATTTCCTATGCCTTGGTGTACTTGAGTTCCGAAGCAACTTTCCTGATTACGCGGTATTCTTACAGACAGGCCGCCCTTCACCTAAACCATGACTAAGGACCTTATTGATCAACTGACCTCCTCGTTGGCCAAGATCCAAGATCAACTGAACCAGATAAGGGGACACCAAACCGCCATTGCCACCCGTTTGAGTGCCTTGGAACAAAGGACTCCTAAGGTCGGGAATGAAACCACTGGGCCCATAGCTGAACTGGCCAACGCAGTCCGCAAGCTGGAGGAACAGGTCCACCTGTCGATCAACAATTCAATCCATACGGAAAATGCTCGTTCCTATTCACCTTTGACCGACGAGCTGCCCGCTAACCTCAACCTGACGGGCCTACCAATGTTCGACGGGACTGAAGACCCGGTAGTACATATCCGGGCTTTCAAAGAATTCATGGCCCTTAAGGGGGTTAAGTCAAACATGTTCAAACATTTGTTTGCTTCCTCCCTCGAGAAGCACCCGAAAGTCTGGTACTACAGGCTTGATTCCAAGAAGTACAAAACTTGGGACGATGTCGCAACAGAGTTCGCCCGAGACTATGCGGACAACACCGAGATCCAGACTACCATACGTACACTGGAGGTCATGGCCCAAGAGCCCAATGAAGTTTTCACCAAGTACCTTCAAAGGTGGAGGGCCGAAAGTGTAAAGTTGGTAGACAAGCCCAACGAGAAGACACTAGTGGAGGCATTCATCAACAACCTCCTACCTTCTTACCGCGTCCATCTTAGGTATGCCGGCATTTCCAACTTTGCAGTGCTTACCAAAATGGGCATTAGGATTGAAGACGATCTTCGACATAATGAAGATCTGGGTGAAGCTTCTACTGAAGGCTATACTGGACATCAGCTTGACTCCTTAGAAGCTGAATTGACAACATCATCCGAGAGTCCGGATTTGATTTAAGTCCGAGTCAGAGTCCGAGTCTAGGATGTGCTATTTCTTCCAAAGTCAAAGTCAAAGTCCAAATCAGAGTCAGAGTCTTTTGCATTCTATCCTCTTTTTCAAAATTCAATAAAATCAGCTTTTCTATTGCTCATATATACTTTCCTTATGTGTTTCCGAGAACATGATGAACACCATCATACACTGTAAGCACATGCACGTGACTATTACAGGCACATCTAAAATGACTGCAGGAAATCGAGACCCGTGTTTTCCTTTACCTGTTCCATGTCTGACATAGGAAGCCACAAAACTACACTTAGCAGGAGCGGTATCAAGTCCAATGACGAATCTAGGTAGTCTCCTAGTTTGGGTTCAAGACGGGAGGCAAGCCCATTTCCCACAATAAACACCCCTCCGACAAGATCAACCATACCTACCTACGGTGTTAGTCTGACCAACAAAAAAAAGACAAAAAACTGGACAAAAAAAAATCAAAAAGTCTGAGGAAAAAAGCAAAAGGCCAAAACAAAAAAGCAGGCCATCATCAAAAAAGGGCATCCACGACCAGAACGGTCAACATTAATGAAGATCCCATGACCGGGGCTAAGAGGTCAACCAACAAAATATTCAAATGCCCATGACCGTGGTCAACGGTCCACTCAAGATCAATACTTATACCATTCAATAAGGGAGAAACAATCAAGTTGGTCAACTAACACCACATTTAGCCTTCCCACATTACAACCCTCAAGACCTTCCCGAGACCCAGGCTAAAGACAGCCCGGAATTTTGAGGATTCAAGCTCCATAGGATAACCCTAACCATTAGGGCCAGACATGGAAACCAGATCCCGCATCATCAAACATATCCCGATCAAAGTTCGAGCCATTTTACTCGGCTTCCCCTTTACATAACAAAATTCACAATCACCATATGCAAACCTGAGATCAAAACTCGTCAAAGACCCGAGAGCAAAACTCATCAAATCCCTTACCTAATCATACACAATCCCGAGAGCAAAACTCGTTAAAATCCCCGAGAGCAAAACTCGTTAAAATCCCCGAGAGCAAAACTCGTTAAAATATCAACCCAATTCTTCTCATTCAAACCAGTTACCAACCCCAAGCACGGGAATTCAACCTGCGGTTGACATAGAACCTGCCTAAATAGTTCACACCACCTCTGGGGGCTATCCCGGAGAATGCTCATAGTCACAGGATCAATATCCTAACCATTCTATCCCTTTGATCAAGTCATCATTGGGAATGCACCTAGCCTGCACCATTGTTATGGCTAGTTACACACAAAGTCCTATTAGACTAGGCACCATAATCTTTCAATCACTGAACTACGGCATGGTTTGATTTCACTACACGTGAATACGTGGGCAGCCTTTCAATAGAGGCACAACCACCCACATTGACACACATTCAAAAAGCGCCATCATTCCGGTCACGACACTGTCATGTTCTTAACAGTTAGCTTTGTCGTCCTGGGGGCTTCTCTTAGGCAGAAAACCTCCATCCACTCACAAAATCCAGATAAAATTCAAAAAAATCTAGCCTCCTTTCTGTAGTGTGTCATAGTACTCGGCTCAGTCGAAGACAAGAATCTGTCAGGACTCGAGGCAATACCCACTTTGGAAATGTACCGTAAAATAAAAAATTCAGGAGAGCACTAGACTACAATAGTCTCATTACAGACTACTGCAACCCCGTATAGCATATCTATCCCACTTCGATGTTTGACCATGTTGCCACTCGTCTAGGCTACGGAATAGCGCAACTTAAGAGTCTTGTTAGGTGGCCCACCCCCCTACCGAGTCATTGTCCAAGCCCTCGAGAGTCCAGTCGTGTCTGTCAACTCGCCCGGTCACGCCCGGTCACGCCCAGCGTCGAGTCTGTCGATAGGTCTTTCTCTTCAAATTCTCTTTTTTTAAAATCTGCAAAACTTAGCCATTTGAGAAAACCCTTTTCGACAAGGTCAAATTTCGGTCTATTTAAATTGCAAATTTCTTTTCTATCCATTTTAGTTTTTAAAACCTATTTCCTAGCACGTGAGCTGTTTTCAGGACTTCGATTTTAAAACTAAGCAAAAATCATTTTTTATTCCCCAGCGCGAGTCATATTTGTTTCACCTACATGTTGCATGCAAAATTTTATGTAACTTATACAGGTACAATTCAAGACCACGCAATTCACATAACTCCCCAGCGGCATAGACTTATACGACAAGTCCGATTCCCCACGGAGTTATCATCATCAACTCAGGTACATTTCTAGTCTCCGGCCGGCGGGCCCTTTACGCAGGTCTAATGGACCTTAAACGACCCGACCGGAAGTCTGCCAGGTCTTAATCTTTGATTGGCATGGTAGCTACTCTGACTTTCGCCTTGTCCAAGCCTCAGTCAGAGTGGGGGCTCTGTAGACACCCACATTTTGACCGCCAGGTGTCTATAGCAGTTTCCGACAAACACCCGATGATGATCGGACGCAAACGTGCTTTAAATACTCAGAAACGGGCTCAAAATCATTGGCATTTGGCTTGGGCTTTTTACGGAGTACATATCTCACAAAACCAACCTCAAAATCAGGCCCAGTGGGTCGTTTCGAGTGAAATAAGACTAATTTGGGTCGATTCCGACACCAGGGGTAAAACCGTCTTTTAGCGACCGAGTCAAAACCCGGTCAAAGATTTTCCCGAGACACTTGAGTCAGCCGTGACACCTCACACGGCTGATTCATACTCCAATCCTACGAAAAATCAGCTACATAAAATATTAAACAAATCCGTTTAAGGATGGAATTCGATCTCAAGCAGGAATCCTATCCGAAAACCGATTCAGACACCCGACCGAGTGCAAACACTCGGCCGAGCAGCATATTCCAGCCGTGTTCCCTTTCTTCCTTGACAAGAAAGCGGAATTCTGATGCCTTACAGCTTCCTATATTTCCTATCTCTAGCGGTAGTTCAAACTCTCCTAGCCAAGGTCGGGAACTCCCTATAAATAGCCCCTTGCACACACACTTTTACACATCAATTAGCATCTACAATCTACATTCATTATCAATCATCAATCATCTACAACATCAATTATTCCCATACACACACACATAAAATTTAGCATCGAGAAACCGATATTACAAACCCGAAGGAAACCGGCCCGATACCCGACACCCTTCACACGTCACGCCCAAACCGAGCCACCATAACTCACCGACATCCACTCGACGCTCTTGTGCCTAAGCCACGTCCCGACGAGCCCTGATCCGAGTAAACAGAAGCATGTAGGTTGAGGGTGTAACAAAACCCGATTTCTCTTCTTCTTCTCTCTTCCTCCTCGTCCGTCTTATTTTCTATGGGTCGGTCGTCGTTTATTTTATTTTCTAATATCGATACTATTAAAAACTATTTTCATATAACAACATTCTTAAAAATATGATATCGATTTTCTATGATCGAATATTGTATAAAAAAGAATTATATTAAGATCTCGACGATATTAAAAATCGTTACATCTTTTTTCATTCAAACTTCTTTTTTACAAAACCTTTTTTTATTCATTTCGAATACTCGATAACGATTTCATAATCGAATATCGGGTACGACGAATATCGAAAACATAAAATCGAATACAAATTAATTCATATTTTGTACGCGATTTATCTAAATTAGCAATTTCGAACAAAAAATAAAAACCGGACGGACCCGCACGCGAGTCGCGCCATGCCCAGCCGACTCGCGCACGGGCCTGAAATCCGAGACGTTTTCTTAGCTTTTTCGTTCGTTTTATTTTATTCTTTTACGAAACAATTTTAAAACTTATATCTTTTCTAAAACTATTCGAAATATTTGATATTAATTTCGTAGTTAATTATCAAATATAACGAATATCGAAAATATTGAATCAAGTACGAATTATGTAATATTCATACGCGGTTTAATAAAAACATCGAGTTTTCGAAAACCGTCTTCAAAAACAGACCGACACGCGACCCGCTGGCAGCCCGGGCGAGCCGCGCGGTCGGCTGCCACGGTACACTTTTCTCGTTTTTTTTATTATTTTTCGAACTTCGTTTTTTATACAAAACAGCGTTTTAGCAATTTTTTTTAAGATTTCGATTAATATTTATTTTCTCGATTTCATATATTTATTTGCTATATTATTATTTACAAATCGATACTAACTTGTTTGTTCATCTTTTGTAGCAAATTCATCCTTATTTCATCATTTTTTTTATTATACTAAAACGAATCTCACATGCTAAATTCAACTTTGACGTTAAATTTTTCATGCATTAAACCGACTTAGCAACCCATTCAATTCCTCGCATGTTTAGGAAAACAATGTTTGCATATCATTCATCGTATTACTAACGCGCGTATTAAAAAATCATTCGATATCCTAGTAGAGGCCGCTAATGTGCGGGCGGGGTTGGGTGTTCTTTGTCAACTTCCCAACACGTACCCTCACCTCTTACTCAGAACCGTGGTTTCCGGATGTCCGAATCCATTGGCAACGAGAGTCATTCAATATACGATTAACCGCTCAAGTCGGCATCTATATCGATATGCAAAGGGACGAGCCCAATAAACTCTGACATCGGAAATGGGCCGTATTTTGTATACGGCCCACTACGACATAGAGTGGGCTCGAACGGTTCCGAATAACCATAAAATTCGGTGGCGACTCCAACTTCGAATAAATTTCCATTTGACCATCTCATGGAGATTCATTTGCCTCCCCAAACCCGTGCGTGGCCGCGTCGTGGTGGACCTATGTCATGTCCACACACGCGTTGACCTAAGTCATAAAAATATTATTGAAACTAGAAAACGATGTAGGACTCACGTTTTGACTTAATGAAGGACCACTCTACCGAGTCATTGTAGGACTCGACCGAGTGGACCTCTGAAAATGCTTCTGTCCCGTATTTTAGACCTTACTCGATCGAGTTATTGACCAACTCGACCGAGTACATTGCCACTCGACCGAGTCACTGTGAGACTCGACAGAGTGGTGGTCGAAAATACATTCTGTTTCGGTTTATGGGGTGCCACTCGACCGAGTGGGCTAGGCACTCGGTCGAGTGCCCCCTGTACGAACCAGTGTTCGTTTTGCAACTCGTTATTGATTTTGAAATTGCTCTTTGATTTTGATAATTTGAGGAATTGGGCTTAAATATTGCATAATTTATGTCCAATTCATATCTATGATTCTCGTCGTACCCGATATCCGTTTATTGAAGCGGTATCGAACACTAGAGTGAAATTTGAAGAAAAAAGCTATAATTCGTTTTAAGTTAACTAGCATGATATAATTTTCTCCGCGTTTATTAATGTCATGATTAATTCAATTGAATTAGAGGACATTCATATTAGCATCAACGAAAATCGCGCAAGTTAATTTATTTGACTAGATCGTCAGATTCAACATCCAATTACGAAATTGGTATCGAATCTAAAAGATCGATACTTGAATTAAATAAACACGATTTGATTCCCTCCGCATCCTGTCATCATAATTAATTCTTACGAATTGTTTGATGTCGGATCCGCATCAACGGGTTTCGACCCTTATTAAAAAAAAGACACTTGTTTTGAAAATAGGTTTTGATTGAATGATAGCGAGAACGAAAATAAAAACTATTATTTAGGTTGACTTGTCTCAATAATCAAGTGATCGGGGTGATGGGATAAGCGAGCGGCAACGCTGAGTGCAGTACTCTTGTATATTCGGGTTTCCTTATCCCACCATCACTCACACTCGACACAAATTCACAAGTATTTTAGTATGTTAATACTAACGATAATAACGATATTATGTCGCGAACAAAATAAAAAAAACGACGACAGTGACGACGAATGACGCGAGGAGGACGAGAAAGGAGAAGAAAAGGGGTTTTTGCACCCTCAACCTACATGTTTCTTATGCTCGGACGGAACTCGTAGTTGTGGCTTGCACGGGAGTATCGAGTATGTAGGCTAAGTTTTGGTGGTTAGGGCTTTGAATTCCTAAAGCTAGGTTAAGGGTTTGCTAGTGTAGTATTAGGGTTTGATTAGGATAGAATTAGGGTTTCGAAAAAGATGTGTTGAAGTGTGTGCATGGGGGTGCATATATAGGCATTGCCCATGTACCCCGTCTAGGGTTACTCGACCGAGTAGCCCCTTGACTCGATCGAGTGGCCCAAGCGCCAGCAGCCGGGCTTGAATAAGGGCCCACTCGATCGAGTGGAGCTGACACTCGACCGAGTGGGTCAGCTGGATCGAGTGGTCCGGGCTTTGGACCTTGAATTAGATATTTTGTGGGTTTTGCTTTTGAGTTGGACTTTTTGATGTTTGTGTGGCTGTTTTCTGTGTGTCTCGGAAATGACTTTGACTGGGGTTGACCCAATCGCTAAAAGTCGGTTTTATTTCCAGTGTCGGTTTTGACCCAAATTAGTCTTGTTTGACTGGAAACGACCCACTAGGCCTGAATTTGAGGTCAGTATTGTGAGATTTGTACTCCGTAAGTGCATTAACCAGCAACTAATGGTTTTGAGCCCGTATCCGAGCGCGTAGAAACACGTTAGCGTCCGATCATCATCGAGTGTTTTTTGGAAACTACCATAGACACTTGGCAGTCAAAATGCTGGTGTCTACAGAGCCCCCACTCTGACTGAGGCTGGGACAAGGCGAAAGTCAGAGTAGCTACCAAGCCAATTAAGACCTGGTAGACTTTCGATCGGGTCGTTTATAGTCCATTAGACTTGCTTGAAGGGCTCGCCAGCCATAAGATAAAAGTCATACCTGAGCTGATGATAATACCTCCGTGGGGAATCGGACTTGTCGCATTAGTCCTGGGTGTGCCTATATGTGGGCCCATCCCGTGCTATTCCAGGGAAAATGCCGCCTTGGGATTTCCGTTGGGGAGATACAGTGGGTTGCATGTCCCTGCTTGAGTCGTACCTGTATAAGTCACATAAAATTTGCATGCAACACGTAGGTAGTAAAATGACTCGCGCTGGGGAAAATGATTTGTTGAAGTTTTTGAAATTTTTAATTTTGAAATCGAAATCCTGAAAGCAGCTCAAGTGCTAGGTTTTCAAAACGGAAGGGGGTAGAAAAAAATGTGCAGTTTTAATAGACCGAAATTTGACCTTGTCGAAAAGGATTTTTTTCGAATGGCTAAATTTTTGCAAATTTCAAAGTAGAATTTGAAGAGAGAGGCCTACCGACAGACTTGACTATGGACGTGACCGGACGAGTTGACTGACATGACTGGACTCTCGAGGGGTTGGACCACCTAACAAGACTCTTGAGTTGCGCTAATTCGTAGCCTAGGCGAGTGGCAACATGGTCGAAGTCGAAATGGGAACGATCGGTTATAGGGGAATTGCACTAGTCTGTAATGAGACTGTTTTAGTCTGGTGCCCTTCTTGATTTCTGATTTTAGGGTACAGTCCAAAATGGATATTGCTTCGAGTCCTAACAGATTCTCGTCTTCGACTAAGCCGAGTACTAGGACACACTGTAGAAAAGAGGCTAGATTTTGAAAGTATTTGGATTATGTGAGTGGACGGATGTCTTCTGTCTAAGAGAAGCCCCAGGATGACAAAGCTAGCTGCTGAGAACATGACAGTGTCGTGACCGGAATGATAGTGCTTTTTGAATGTGTGCCAATGTGGGTGGTTGTGCCTCTGTTGAAAGGCTGCCTACGTATTCACGTGTGGTGAAATCAAACCAAGCCGTAGTTCAGTGGATTGGAAGATATATTATGATGGTGCCTAGTCTAATAGGACTTTGTGTGTAACTAGCCATATTGACAGTGTAGGCTAGGTGCATTCTGAATGATGTCTTGATCAAAGGGCTAGAGTGGTTAGGATCTTGATCCTGTGACTGTGAGCGTTCTTCGGGGTAGCCCCCAGTGGTGGTGTGAACTATTTGGGCATGTTCTATGCCGACTGCAAGTTGAATTCCCGCGTTTGGGGTTGGTAACTAGCTTAGATGTTTTTGGAAATGTGGTGCTAGGAAGTAAGTGGCTTTGATGATTCGAAATCTGGAGCTCGATTTTGTGGAGCTAAGGCTTCGAGGGTAAGGTATTGCAATGTGGTAGGAAAGGGGGAAGGTGAGTAAAAATGACTCGAACTTCGATTGGGCAGGTTTGATAATGCGGGATCTAGTTTCCATGTCTGGTCCTAATGGTTAGGGGTATCCTATGGAGCTTGAACCCTCAAAATTCCGGGCTGCCTCTAGCCTAGGTCTCAGGAAGGTCTTGAGGGTTGTAATGTAGGATGGCTGAGTGTGGTATTAGCTGACCAGCTTGATTGTCACTCCCCTATTGGATGGTATGAGTATTGATAATTTTGAATTTGACCGTTTTCACTACGGTCATGGGTTCTTGAATATCTTTTGGTTGACCTCTTAGCCCCGGTCATGGGTTTTTTGAATGTTGGTTGACCTCTTAGCCTCGGTCATGGGTTTTTTGAATTTTGGCTGACCCCTCATCCCCGGTCATGGGTTTTTTGAATTTTGGTTGACCTCTTAGCCCCGGTCATGGGTATTTTTGAATTTTGGTTGACCTCTCAGCCCCGGTCATAGGTTTTTTGAATTTTGGTTGACCTCTCAGCCCCAGTCATGGGTTTTTTGAATTTTTGTTGGTCAGACTAACACCTAAGGTAGGGATTGGTCAGTCTCATTGGAGGGGTGTTTTACTGTGGGGAATGAGCTTGCCTCCCGTATTTAACCTAAACTAGGAGACTACCTAGATTTGTCATAGGATTCGATACCGCTCCTGCTAAGGGTAGTTTTGTGGCTTCCTATGTCAGACATGGAACAGGTAAAGGAAAACACGGGCTCGGTTTCCTGCAGTCATTGTAGATGTGCCTACAATAGTCACGTGGTTGTGGTCACAGTGTATATGGTGTTCATCATGTTCTCGGAAACACATAAGGAAAGTATATAGGAGAAACATGAAAGCTGATTTTATTGAATTTTGGAAAAGAGGACAGAATACAAATGACTCTGACTCTGACTTTGAAATAAATAGTATATCCTAGACTCGGACTCAGACTTGGACTTAAATCAAATCCGGACCCTCGGATGATGTTATCATTAGTCGTCGGCCTCTAAGGACTCGAGTTGATGTCCAGTATAGCCTTCAGTAGAAGCTTCGCCCAGATCTTTATTATGTCGGAGATCGTCTTCAATCCTAATGCCCATTTCGGTAAGCACCGCAAAGGTTGAAATGCCGGCATATCTAAGATGGACGCGGTAGGAAGGTAAGAGGTTGTTGATGAACGCCTCCACTAGTATCTTCTCGTTGGGCTTGTCTACCAACTTCACACTTTCGGCCCTCCATCTTTGAAGATATTTAGTGAACCCTTCTTTGGGCTCTTGGGCCATGACTTCTAGAGTACGCATTGTAGTCTGGATCTCGATATTATCAGCGTAGTTCCGAGCGAACTCCGTTGCCACGTCATCCCAAGTCTTATATTTCTTGGAATCGAGCCTGTAGTACCAGGCCTTGGGATGCTTTTCGAGGGAGGAAGGGAATAAGTGCTTAAACATGGTGGACTTCACCCCTTTGACTGCCATAAAATCTTTGAAAGCCCGGATGTGGTGGACCGGGTCTTCACTACCCTCAAACATTGGAATTCTCGTGAGGTTGAGGTTAGCAGGTAGCTCGTCATTTAGAGGCGAATAAGAGCGAGCATTTTCGGTATAGATCGAGTTGTTTATTGACAAATGAACCTGCTCTTCCAGTTTGCGAACAACGCTGATTAGTTCAGCTATGGGCCCGGTGGGCTCAGATCCAGCAACAGGAGTCCCTTTCTCCACGACACTCAAACGGGTGGCAAGGGTCGTTTGGTCGGTCCTGATGGCCGTCAATTGGGCATCCATCTTAGCCAGTGAGGCTTTCAGTTCGTCCAAGGTTTCATGCATCTTACGCTGGCTTCTAGTTACGGGTGGCCTATCTGTAAGAATACCGCGTAATCAGAAAAGTTGCTTCGGAACTCAAATACGCCAAGGCATAGGAAATAGCGTGGGAGGAGAGACGACTCTGGTTTAACTGATATTATACTATCCTAAGACAAATGTGTAGGGTACGATTCTCGTAGCGACTGTGATTAATCACTCCGTCGGAGAATATATAGCCCCCAAGTGAGACTAAGGACTCTGATGGTGTGGTATCTTAAGTGACTCGAAAGTGGGGTACGTGAGACACGTGTAAGACATGACCCTTAGGGCAACCGTGATTGATCGCCCTGCTAAAGAGTAGCCCCCGAGTGGGATTGAAGATTTTGTTAATACTCGAGTGTTGGACGAGTGACCCTTAGACGTAAGGACCATGAACCTTTTGTTATAGGGCTATGCCATGTAAAAGGTTGACTCGGAAAAGACACCTAGACGGGTGACTTGTGAAAAGTGGGCCTTCCTTAGGATTCGGCTATGTGGGCGGAGTCCTGTTCGAAGGAAGGTTCAGGTGAGATATCTCTCAGACTTTAGACTCGATTGTGTAGACGGGCCCTCCCTTGTAGGAGTATGTCTGATGGGAGAGATTTGTCGTGGAATCCCAACCGTCAATAATATAACCGGCTATTCCTACGGAAGATAGGGCAAGTCGGGTCGAATCTACGGGGACGGTAATGTAAAGCCTAGACTTAGGTCGCCTAAATACGAGACTAAGTCAACGAGCTAAGCTAAACTATAGAATGGTAGAGAGGGAAGAAGACTAGACTATGACTAAGGCTAGGGAGAACGAACTAGGAGAACGGGCTAGGATTAGGTCGGGGTCAAAGGGGTAACGGAATGGTCAAGGGAGAACTAGAGTGAAGGAGGTAGTAGGGTGATCTAGGTTGGTCCGGGCTCTCGCAACTTAGACTCACCTAGAGGTTCCACCTAGAACCCATCTCGCGACACACACGACAAACGGGGTTCTAGCGCGCTATGGTCCTAGGTCGAATCCGGGCTCTCGCTACTTAGACCGGCCTAGGGGTCGTCCTCACCGGGCTCTCGCAACTTAGTGAGGGGACCGAACCCACAACAAACTAACACCCACAAAAGAACGGCAAGAAAAACAAGCATTCGCACATACTTAGTCATTCAAGCAATTCCACAAACATGTGATGTGCATCAAACAAGAGGAAACCCAAGTCTTCCACCAACAACTCCAACAAACCCTTAATCATCCAATCAACACCCTAATCACCTTACTAACCCTAGCAAGAACACTACTCTAACATAATCAAACTAATACTAACAAGAACAAGATGGATTAACACAAACATCAAAACAAACATAAACCAACTAGCAAGTATGAAGAACAAAACAATAATCTAGAACTAAAGATTGAAACTTGAATAACATAAACAAAGATTAAGAGAAGAGAAAAGGATTATACCACACTAGAGGAGAAGAAAGAACAAAACTTGCATTAATGAAGAAAACCCAAAACAAACATCCAAGGTTGTCAAGCTTGGAGAAGATGTTGAAGAATTCCCTTAATACAAGTACTAATCTTTGATTAACAACTAATTACCGACTAATCTACACTAATCTAACCTAAAGTAGTCTAGGGTTTAGTGTCTAATGAAGTGCATATCATAAGATGGTGTCTTAATACAAGAGGGGAGGGGTATATATAGGGTTACAAATGGAAGGAAGAAGAAAGAAAACAAGCGCGGGTTACAGCAGGCCCGTCCCGGCCGAGACGGGTTGGTCCCGGTCGGGACGAGGTCGGTCCCGGTCGGGACGCCACCTTCCCGATCGGGATGGACCCAGGTCAGCAACCTCCTTGTTTGTGCACTTCATCCCGAACAAGATGAGGCCATCCCGAACGGGTTGAGCCTTGTAGGCCTCCAATATGCACTTTTTTGGTCCCTCCTTGTTTCTCATGGGCTTCTCACCGATTCTCGGGACTCGGGATCGGGTCTCGGAGGCTCGGGATTGGGTCCCAAGGTTCGGGGTCGACTCCAAGCATCAAGTGATCGTTCCTTTACTCCGTTGACTCCAAAATGTGTATGTATCGAGTCGGAATCGCTCCAACTCTTCCAAATCGGTCTCGGGAACCTGAAACGAACTAAAGGAAGCATAAGAAGCCCCTAAACCGCTCCCAAGGAGCGATTCGACAAGGAAAATGAGACCAAAACACTACGAAATAGGCACTACAAATGACACTTATCAACTCCCCCACACTTAACCCTTACTCGCCCTCGAGTAAGCACAAACTACTACTAAACTATCCGAGTGGGTATTAGCGCACCCTACGCCCCTTCAACTCACGCGAGTACACTTAGGGGAGAAGTGCACCCCGCAAGGCAAGTTGGGTCTTGCGACAAAACTGTGGATGCAACCGGACACAAAACACACAAACAAACAAACACATAATCGGTTGCACCCAAAAAGAAAACAAATACCGCTTCCCTCAAACAAGCGGTGAAAGAAGCACCGCTTTAGGACTCGAAGCAAGTGACAACGTTCCCAAGCTTGGCATACAAACCAAGGTGAACTAAACCTTAATAGTATGACGATAAAGCAACAAAAACGTTGGTGACTTACCTAGGTCCTCCTAAATTTCTAATAACGTACTACGGGACGATCGGCGGAATGGAAAAGTGAAGAACCACGGTGTTAGTCGACACTGTAGGTAAGTGAGACCCCGCCCCCATTAGCGTGAGCCAAGAGGGTCGTCCCATGTCCAAAACCGCCTAACTAGTCCAAGTAAAAAGGTGGAAATATGCAAAATGAGGGAAGACCGACTAATGCCGCTATCATCCTTCCTCGGGACTCGGTCCTTTGGTAGGCTCTTCACGGCAAAAGTCGGAAAAAGGCTTATTTTTGTGGGGATTTCTTTTTGTGAGACGGGTTTTCTTTTGGCATTTTTTTTCTCTTTGACATATTTGACTTGTTTTGCCATGCCATTCTTTTTCTCCTTTTCTATTTTCTTTTTTTTTTTGGCTTTTGTGTCTTTTCTTTTTCTTCATTCTTTTCTTTCTTTCATTTTTTTTTTCTTTCTTTTTCTTTTCTTTGCCCTTTTGGCAAGATTTGGCATTTTTTTCATTTCATTGTGTAACAAGAAAGATAGAATCAACAATTTGCAATTTATTTTGTGTATGTGTAGGGGGTAGGGAAATGAGTGAGTCGAGGGTCGCGATCCCTCTTCAAACCCACAAAAAGGGGAGAAACTTGGACTAATCAAGCGATCCTAAACACGGTCACCTAGGGGACGAGACTCGGTAACCAAGGCCTTTTCACACCGTGGGTGGTCATAATGGTCAAAAGTGCAAATCCCGCAGTAAATCCCTAGTAAGCTAGGTGGACTCAAGGTAAAGGACCAACGAATTCATTGATTTAGGGTCATTCTACTAGGCTAAAGTCCAAGACTCGATTTACACTACTAGGAAGGGAAAGTAAGCACTCGCACATTAGCCTCTAAACCGGGTTTTCGAAAGCCGTTTACATACACGACACACTTACACACATAAAACAAAGACACGACGAAAATGAAAGAGAAAGAGACAAGAGACAACAAAACGAAACAAAATAAAATAAACACATACACAACACAAACACCACCCCGATCATCCAAACAAGCCACCAAATCAACCACACTTTACAAAGCTCCTCCCGAGCACACAACATCACAATCTCCTCCAAACTCCGCAAGAGGTAAAGAAGAAAAAGGGATAAGATGTTACCGGGAGTCTTGAAAGCTTTCCAAAGTTAACGGCGATTAAAGCAACCTATAAGGAAAAAAGGGAGGCAAAACACGCACACAAAACAAATATACGACACAAAGACACAAAATGAAAACACAAAGGAGAAAATTCTTTTTGATTTTTGTGAAAAATTTTCAAATTTTTAGGGTTTTTGAAGGTTTTTTCGAAAAAAAAAAGGGAAAATAAAACTAACTACGATAGAATATCGCTCCCCCACACTTAAATCGAGAAATGTCCTCATATGCTCAATCGTAGTGTGCGGAGAGACAAAAGAAAAAGAAAAGAAACTACGAAAATAAAGCTAAAAATCAAAAAGAAAAGATGGAGAAAAGGGTAGAAAGCGTCCGGCCGGGGTGTAATCAAATCACCATGGGCCGAGACAAGAAAAGATATGGATGGGGGGAAGAAAACAAAAAGAAGGAAATAAAAGGAAATGGGAGGGGAGGGCTAGGTGTAATCAAGTCACCTAGCCCGGATTCCGCCTAAATCCGACTAAATCCTCAAAAAGAAAGTGAAAAACTTGTAGAAATTTGGATTTTGAAAATGACTCTCGATGTAGTCACATCATCGAGAGTCGGGAGCAACAACTACCGAGGCCTCGAAGGCCACCAAGGTACCATGACTCAAGGGGAAGGGGGCAAACAAGAGAAAAACAAGCAATAAAAGACGGAAAAGAAAGGATAGTTGCCGTACCGACCGGTTAGCAACTCACTTGCTCCATCGTCTCTGATGGTAGGGATTTGTCTTGGAATCCCAACCGTCAATAATATAACCGGCTATTCCTACGGTAGATAGGGCAAGTCGGGTCGAATCCACGGGAACGGTAATGTAAAGTCTAGACCAAGGTCGCCTAAATACGAGACTAAGTCAACGAGCTAAACTAAAGAATGAAAGGAGGGGAGAAGGCTAGACTAAGACTAAGGTGCCGGAGAAAACAACTAAGGAAAACGGGCTAGGATTAGGTCGGGGTCAAAGGGGTAACGGAATGGTTAAGGGAGAACTAGAGTGAAGGAGGTATTAGGGTGATCTAGGTTGGTCCGGGCTCTCGCAACTTAGACTCACCTAGAGGTTCCACCTAAAACCCAACTCGGCGATACACACAACAAACGGGGTTCTAGCGCGCTATGGCCCTAGGTCGAATCCGGGCTCTCGCTACTTAGACCGGCCTAGGGGTCGTCCTCACCGGGCTCTCGCAACTTAGTGAGGGGACCGAACCCACAACAAACTAACACCCACAAAAGAAAGGCAAGAAAAACAAGCATTCGTACATACTTAGTCATTCAAGCAATTCCACAAACATGTGATGTGCACCAAACAAGAGGAAACCCAAATCTTCCACCAACATCTCTAACAAACCCTTAATCACCCAATTAACACCCTAATCACCTTACTAACCCCAGCAAGAACACTACTCTAACATATCTAATCTAGAACTAACAAGAACAAGAAGATCTAACCTAAGAAACCAAACACACATTATGAAACTAACAAGAACAATAGCAAAACAATAACAAAGGTTCAAACTTGAACAATATAAACAAGATTAAGAGGAAAATGAGAGGATTGTACCAAACTAGAGGAAGAAGAAAGAGCAAAACTTGCATTAATGAAGAAAACCCAAAACAAACATCCAAGTTTGTCAAGCTTGAATACAAGACTAATCTATGATTAACAACTAATTACCGACTAATCTACACTATTCTAATCTAATCTAACCTAAAGTAGTCTAGCGTTTTAAGGATCTAACATAACATAACATAAGATAGTGTCTTAATACAAGAGGGGGGGTATATATAGGGTTACAAATGGAAGGGAGAAGAAAAGAAAGCAAGGCGTGCAGCAGCAGGCCCGTCCCGGCCGAGACGGGGTGGTCCCGGTCGGGACGAGGTCGTTCCCGGTCGGGACGCCACCATCCCGATCGGGATGGGCCCTGGTCAGTGGCCTCCTTGTTTGTGCACCTCATCCCGAACGGGATGAGCTTATCCTGAACGGGATGAGCCTAGTAGGCTTTCATTATGATCTTTTTGGTCCCTCCTTGGTTCTCATGGACTTCTCACCGATTCTCGGGACTCGGGATCGGGTCTCGGAGGCTCGGGATTGGGTCCCAAGGTCTCGGGGTCGATTCCAAGGCCACGAGTCATCGTTCTTTTATCTCGTTGGCTCCAAAATGTTTATGTATCGAGTCGGAATCGCTCCAACTCTTCCAAATTGTTCTCGGGAACCTGAAACGAAGTAAAGGAAGCATAAGAAGCCCCTAAACCGCTCCGAAGGAGCGATTCTACAAGGAAAATGGGACCAAAACACTACGAAATAGACACTACAAATGACACTTATCAACTCCCCCACACTTAACCCTTACTCGCCCTCGAGTAAGCACATACTACTACTAAACTATCCGATTGGGTATTAGCGCACCCTACGCCCCTTCAACTCACGCGAGTGCACTTAGAGGACAAGTGCACTCCGCAAGGCAAGTTGGATCTTGCGACAAAACTGTGGATGCAACCGGACACAAAACACATAAACAAACAATCACACAAACAAACACATAATCGGTTGCACCCAAAAGAAAACAAATACCGCTTCCCTCAAAAAAAGCGGTGAAAGAAACACCGGTTTAGGACTCGAGGTAAGTGACAACGTTCCCAAGCTAGCAATACAAACCAAGGTGAACTAAACCCTAATAGTATGACGATAAAGCAACGAAAACGTTGGTAACTTACCTAGGTCCTCCTAACTTTCTAAAAACGTACTACGGGACGATCGGCGGAGTGGAAAGTGAAGAACCACGGTGTTAGTCAACACTGTAGGTAAGTGAGACCCCGCCCCCCTTTAGCGTGAGCCAAGAGGGTCGTCCCGTGTCCAAAACCGCCTAACTAGTCCAAGTAAAAAGGTGGAAAACATGCAAAATGAGGGAAGACCGACTAATGCCGCTATCGTCCTTCCTAGGGACTCGGTTCTTTGGTAGGCTCTTCACGGCAAAAGTCGGAAAAAGGCTTATTTTTGTGATGTAGGGATTCTTATTGTGAGATGGGTTTTCTTTTGGCATTTTTCTTTCTTTTTGACATTTTGCTTTGTTTGTTGCCATGCCATTTCTTTTTTTCTTCTTTTCTATTTTCTTTTGGCTTTTGTGCCTTTTCTTTTTCTTCATTCTTTTCTTTCTTTCATTTTTTTCTTTCTTTTCTTTTCTTTGCCCTTTTGGCAAGATTTGGCATTTTTGGCATTTTCACTGTATAACGAGAAAGAGAGAATCAACAAATTGCATTTTATTGTGTGTGTATGTGAGGAAGGTAGGGTAATGGGTAAGTCGGGGGTCGCGATTTCCCTTCAAACCCACAAAAAGTGGAGAACTTGGACTAATCAAACAATCCTAGACACGGTCACCTAAGGGACGAGACTCGGTAACCAAGGCCTTTTCACACCGTGGGTGGTCATAATGGTCAAAAGTGCAAATCCCGTAGTAAATTCCTAGTAAGCTAGGTGGACTCAAGGTAAAGGACCAACGAAATAATTGATTTAGGGTCAATCTACTAGATTAAAGTCCAAGACTCGATTTATACTACTAGGAGGGGAAAGTAGGCACTCACACACTAGCCTCTAAACCGGGTTTTCGAAAAAATGTTTACACACAAGACACACAACACAAACAAAATAAAGACACGACGAAAACGAACGAAAGAAAAAGAAGCAAAAGCAACAAAACAAGAACAAAACAAAACGAACACATACAAAACACGCACCACCCCGAACTTCCAAATGAGCAACTAATCATCCACAAACTTTACAAAGCTCCACCCGAGCACATCACAACACATATCTCCTTAAAACTCCATAAGAAACAAAGAGGAAAAAGGGTTGAAAAGATGTTACCGGGTGTCTTGAAAGCTCTCCAAAGCTAGCGGTGATTAAGCGACCTATAAGGAAAAAGGGAGGAAAAACACGCACACAAAACAAATATACGACACAATGACCCAAAAGAAAACACACAAAAGAAAAATCTTTTTGATTTTTTGTGAAAATTTTTCAAATTTTTAGGGATTTTTAAGATTTTTTCGAAAAACTAAGAAAATAAAGCTAACTATACTAGAATATCGCTCCCCCACACTTAAATCGAGCCATGTCCTCATGCTCGATCGTAGGGTGCGGAGAGACAAAAGAAAAAGAAAAGAAACTACGAAATTAAAGCTAAAAATCAAAGAATAAAGATGAAGAAAAGGGAGAAGGTGTCCGGCCGGGGTGTAGTCAAGTCACCATGGGTCGAGACAAGAAAAGATATGGATGGGGGAAGAAAATAAAAGAAGGAAATAAAAGGAAATAGGAGGGGAGGGCTAGGTGTAATCAAGTCACCTAGCCCGGATTCCGCCTAAATCCGACTAAATCCTCAAAAAGAAAGTGAAAATCTTGCAAAAATTTGGATTTTGAAATGACTCTCGATGTAGTCACATCATCGAGAGTCGGGAGCAACCACTATCAAGGCCTCGAAGGCCACCATGACATCAAGACACATAAGTGTACAAGGGAAGGGGATGAACAAAGGAAAACAAGCAACAACAAAAACGGAAAAGAAAGGATAGTTGCCGTACCATAGGTTAGCAACTCACTCTCTCCATCGTCTCATAGATCAATAAAGGCGCTTGCTTGTCTTCATCATTGCTTTTCCGCTTCATTCTCGATAAAACGCATGGTAGAGGTAGTAATGGTGTGAGGGGGGTAGGATTTGATGTGGATCCGGTGAAAGGTGAGGTGTACGGTTCATATGATAGGAGTAAGGGGGAGTAGGGAGGTTGGGAGGGGGTAAAATGGATGGGTGGAGTCAAAGGGGACCATCCCGGTCGGGATGGATGGTCCCGATCGGGTTGATAAACCCTTCCCGATCGGGAAGCTCTCGTACCGGTCGGGAACGCACTCCAGTGAGTCCGATTTTCTGCACCTTCATCCCGATCGGGATTGGTCCTTCCCGGTCGGGATTCCTCATCCTTCCCGGTCGGGAAGCCCTCTTCCCGGTCGGGATGAGTCTTCTTTGCTTCCCCAAGCCCAAAAGCTTATCATAAGCTTCAAAAACCAACTTCCTCGCTCGCAACCAAACTCCATCATCAACCACTTCTTTCTAGGAGTCACCTACCACAATATACTCAAAGTACACAACAAATTCACTCCCTCACATCGCTCATCAAAAATCCAATATTACAAGAATATCACAAAACTACCAAAATCAAGAGATAAAACACAAATACAAGCACAAGCACTCTAAGGAAGAGGAGAGGGGAATATACAACATGACGGTTCTTTTAGGAACTCCGTCAAACCTAGGATGGTGGGCTCCATTCTTCAACCATAGCCCTCAAGTGCATGGAGGAGCAAGTCGAACGCGCTACCGACATCGTAGTGAAGGCCCAAGAAGCGCTCGAGCTTAACCGACCTCCACGGCCTCCAAGGAGGAGGCAAGAAGTAGGATTCCCAAGACCCGACATCATCTTCAAAGTAGTCTCTGGGGTCTCTCAATCCTACGAGCTTCACCGACCTCTTCCTCCCTAAGCATTGCCTCCAATCACAAGCAAGCTTCATCTCCAAGAGACAAGGCGCAAAAAGCGGTTTTGGCCTCACTTCTTCGTTGCACACCCCCACACTTGCTTCAAGTTGTGGTTCCCCATATTCATTACTCGGCCCCACATCATCATGGAGGAGAGGATCGAAACTTCTACCGGCGGTTTCAATCTCTTCCAAACCATCTCTCGGTGTACTAGCAAGGGGCTCTTGATGCTTGTCCAAATTATCGCACAAGGGCAACTCGAGGCTAACAATCTCACCCAACATCCTCACAAATTCAACCAACCCATCCAACTCACTATCCTCCTCCAATTCCTCACCAAGAATGCCTTCACCAAGGGTCACATCCTCATTCGTCTCTTTTTGGGTAGATGATTGAGGTTCTTCAAAGCAAATATCTCTATCAAAGGGAACTACATCGGCGGCTTCGTAATTAGGTTGCTCCTCTCTCTCAAGTGGGCATCCTCCATCTAAATATGATGCTCGGGATAAAGACATTACGGTTTGAACTGATAATGCATTTAAATGAGCATTCCTCGCCTCGTTTCCCCTTCGAATTTGGGCCATTAATTCGTCTTGTTCTTTTTTTAATTGAATGGCCGTTTCTTGGATGCTCCTTTGCATTTGAAGCATAGAATGAAACACCTCCGTGTCGGGCAATTGGTGATCATTGGGGTCTTTTAAAGCTCCTTCATAATCTTGATGATGCCCAAAGGTTGGGGCATCATATTGTTGGTAGCAAGGTTGGGGTGATTGGTAGTATTGTGGGTCATGGGGTTCATATTGTGGTTGGGGTGGAGGGTAATATGGTGGGTTTTGGGGATATTGGCTTCCATAAGGTGAATCTTGATTGAACATGGTGGGTTCACAGTCATAGCTTGAGTAATAGCCACCATGATCGTAGGAGTGATAATCGTCCACTTGTTGGTAGCCGTTTTCATACACTTGAAGATCATACCCGTCTTGATTACCCCAAGAAGCTTGATTATGGTAGGGGGGACGTCATGTCATAGCTTTGGTTCATGGTAGAAGAGTGGTAGCTCATATCGGCTCCCGAGTGTGTGGAGTTTAGATCAAACCCCATGCTTGCTCGAAAATCGTAGTCCATACCCGGTTGGAAACCACTCATTCTAGCAACCGTCCGTTTAAGCGGCTCTGATTTGCAAGAAGAAGATAATCACCACCTCTAAGCACAAACTGTAGACTAAGAACAAACGTGAGAAGTCTAGTGCTTTTTGGGCACTAGACAAGAGAGAAATAAACCACACACACACAAGAAGCAAAGTAACAAAAAGAAAAAAGAAAACAGAAACACAAAGACAAAGACAAAGACAAAGTCAAGCAAATAGGAAAACAAAGTCCAAACTAGCACCGTCCCCGGCAACGGCGCCAAATTGATGGTAGGGAGTCGTCATGGAATCCCAACCGTCAATAATATGACCGGCTATTCCTACGGTAGATAGGGCAAGTCAGGTCGAATCCACGGGGACGGTGATGTAAAGCCTAGACTTAGGTCGCCTAAATACGAGACTAAGTCAACGAGCTAAGCTAAACTATAGAATGGTAGAGAGGGAAGAAGACTAGACTATGACTAAGGCTAGGGAGAACGAACTAGGAGAACGGGCTAGGATTAGGTCGGGGTCAAAGGGGTAACGGAATGGTCAAGGGAGAACTAGAGTGAAGGAGGTAGTAGGCTGATCTAGGTTGGTCCGGGCTCTCGCAACTTAGACTCACCTAGAGGTTTCACCTAGAACCCATCTCGGCGACACACACGACAAACGGGGTTCTAGCGCGCTATGGTCCTAGGTCGAATTCGGGCTCTCGCTACTTAGACCGGCCTAGGGGTCGTCCTCACCGGGCTCTCGCAACTTAGTGAGGGGACCGAACCCACAACAAACTAACACGCACAAAAGAAAGGCAAGAAAAACAAGCATTCGCACATACTTAGTCATTCAAGCAATTCCACAAACATGTGATGTGCATCAAACAAGAGGAAACCCAAATCTTCCACCAACAACTCCAACAAACCCTTAATCACCCAATCAACACCCTAATCACCTTACTAACCCTAGCAAGAACACTACTCTAACATAATCAAACTAATACTAACAAGAACAAGATGGATTAACACAAACATCAAAACAAAAATAAACAAACTAGCAAGTATGAAGAACAAAACAATAATCTAGAACTAAAGATTGAAACTTGAATAACATAAACAAAGATTAAGAGAAGAGAAAAGAATTATACCACACTAGAGGAGAAGAAAGAACAAAACTTGCATTAATGAAGAAAACCCAAAACAAACATCCAAGGTTGTCAAGCTTGGAGAAGATCTTGAAGAATTCCCTTAATACAAGTACTAATCTATGATTAACAACTAATTACCGACTAATCTACACTAATCTAATCTAATCTAACCTAAAGTAGTCTAGGGTTTAGTGTCTAATGAAGTGCATATCATAAGATGGTGTCTTAATACAAGAGGGGGGGGGGTATATACAGGGTTACAAATGGAAGGAAGAAGAAAGAAAACAAGCGCGGGTTACAGCACCCGTCCCGGCCGAGACGGGTTGGTCCCGGTCGGGACGAGGTCGGTCCCGGTCGGGACGCAACCTTCCCGATCGGGATGGACCCAGGTCAGCAACCTCCTTGTTTGTGCACTTCATCCCGAATGGGATGAGGCCATCCCGAACGGGATGAGCCTTGTAGGCCTCCAATATGCACTTTTTTGGTCCCTCCTCGCTTCTCATGGGCTTCTCACCGATTCTCGGGACTCGGGATCGGGTCTCGGAGGCTCGGGATTGGGTTCCAAGGTCTCGGGGTCGACTCCAAGGCATCGAGTGATCGTTCCTTTACTCCGTTGGCTCCAAAATGTGTATGTATCGAGTCGGAATCGCTCCAACTCTTCCAAATCGGTCTCGGGAACCTGAAACGAACTAAAGGAAGCATAAGAAGCCCCTAAACCGCTCCCAAGGAGCGATTCTACAAGGACAATGAGACCAAAACACTACGAAATAGGCACTACAAATGACACTTATCAATGTCCTATGTAGGTGGGCCCTGCCTTAGTCTAATAAGGCGGACTGGGATAGGGAAGAAACTCGTGATGTAAGATCGACAGAGTTTCGACGCTAAAGACTTCGACGACTTATGACATGAACTGACACTCTAAATACGGAAGTCCTAAGAAGATGAAGGTTTTGAAAATGGATTGTTTTTTGAAAGTCCGAGGAAACTCGGGGAAGGGCCCGATTTTTCGAAAAAAAACGGAAAGTGTATCGGGCCGCAAATTTGAAAATTCGAAAGTGTTTTCGAGTTTTCAAATGGGCAGAATACCGGCTAGAAATAGGATGTTTTGATTAAAATATAAGTCCTAAATTCAGTATATGTCCCGGGTTTTGAAATTGGATAGTTTGAAAAAGATGCAATCTTTGAAAAAAGACGGTTTTTGAAAACGACTCGGAAACCAAGTAGCACATAGTCACGCAAGCATTATAACGACGCTATGTATGCTTTACACTAAGTCTCGGTCGGTCTATAGAGGGTCTATACCAGTGTACATAGTCTAGACGTTGATCGGGACGAACTTCCTAAGTCGAGTTGATCTTAGAACATGCCGCGAAACCCACTCGAATCGACTATGGACACCTTTGACATATCCATATTGGAGTACATCACGGTATAGTGGGACGTCGGTCACGAGTACCGGCCCGGGAAAATATGGGTTATGCATGAACCGTAGAACTAAAACGCGTATTGTACTAGTCAAACGATTTCTATTCGAGTCTCACCCTGAGGATGCCGATGGTAAGTCACGCATCAGTTAATCCCCAGCGGAGTCGCCAAATTGTATACATGATGTAGGTCCACCCGGACGCGGCCACGAGCGAGTTTGGGGAGGCGAATGAATCTCCATATGAGAATGGATCGAATTGAAATTTAAATCGAAGTGGAGTCGCCACCGAACTTGGTGGGAGTTCGGGCCCATTCGAACCCTTTCTATGTCGTAGTGGGCCGTATACAAAATACGACCCATTTCTGATGTCAGAGTTTATTGGGCTCGCCCCTTTGCATTGCGATACCGATACCGTCACTACCGGTTATCGTGTATTGAATGAATCTCGTGCGCCAACGGTTTCGGGCATCCGGAAACAAAGGTTCTGAGTAAGGGGTGAGGGTACGTGTTGGGAAGCCCACAAAGGACACCCAACCCCGCCCGCACATTAGTGGCCTCTACTAAGATATCGAATGTTTTTTTGAATAAGCGTGTTAGTTGAACGATGAGATGTTATGCAAACATTGTTTTCCCTAAGCATGTGAATGAAATTGAACGGGTTTCTATGTCGATTTAATGCAACTAAAATTAACGTCAAAGTTGTATTTTAGCATGCGGGTTCATTTTAGTACATTAAAACAAACGATAAATCAACAAGAAAAGTGACAAACGGTTAGTAACGGTATAACGAATAATAACGGTTTGCAAATTATTGAATGATGTTGAATAATGTAAGCGTGATGCATGGTTTTTGAAAAGGTAGTAACACACGGGATTAATTTGGCACGCGTTGACTTAAGTCAAAAAAATATTATCGAAACTAGAAAACGATGTAGGACTCACGGTTTTAACGTAATAAAGGACCACTCGACCGAGTCATTGTTGGACTCGACCGAGTGGACCTCTGAAAATGCTTATATCCCGTATTTTAGACCCTACTCGATCGAGTTATTGACCAACTCGACCGAGTACATTGCCACTCGACCGATTCACTGTGAGACTCGACCGATTGGAGGTTGAAAAAACATTCTGTTTCGGTTTTTGGGGTGCCACTCGACCGAGTGGGCTAGGCACTCGGTCGAGTGCCCCCTGTACGAACAAGTGTTTGTTTTGCAACTCATTATTGATTTTGAAATTGCTCTTTGATTTTGATGATTTGAGGAATTGGGCTTAAATATTGCATAATTTATGTCCAATTCATATCTATGATTCTCGTCGTACCCGATATCCGTTTATAGAAGCGGTGTCGAACACTAGAGTGAAATTTGAAGAAAAAAGCTATAAGTCGTTTTAAGTTAACTAGCATGATATAATTTTCTCCGCGTTTATTAATGTCATGATTATTTCAATTGAATTAGAGGACATTTATATTAGCATCAACGAAAATCGCGCTAGTTAATTTATTAGACTAGATCGTTAGATTCAACATCCAATTACGAAATTAGTATCGAATATAAAAGATCGACACTTGAATTAAATAAACTCGATTTGATTCCCTCCGCATCCCGTCATCATAATTAATTCTTACGAATTGTTTGATGTCGGATCCGCATCAACGGGTTTCGACCCTTATTAAAAAAAAAGGCACTTGTTTTGAAAATAGGTTTTGATTGAATGATAGCGAGAACGAAAATAAAAACTATTATTTAGGTTGACTTGTTTCAATAATCAAGTGATCGGGGTGATGGGATAAGCGACCGGCAACGCTGAGTGCAGTACTCTTGTATATTCGGGTTTCCTTATCCCACCATCACTCACACTCGACACAAATTGACAAGTATTTTAGTATGTTAATACTAACGATATTAACGATATTATGACGCGAACAAAATAAAAAAACGACGACAGTGACGACGAATGACGCGAGGAGGACGAGAAAGGAGAAGAAAAGGGCTTTTTGCACCCTCAACCTACATGTTTCTTATGCTCGGACGGAACTCGTAGTTGTGGCTTGCACGGGAGTATCGAGTATGTAGGCTAAGTTGTGGTGGTTAGGGCTTTGAATTCCTAATGCTAGGTTTAGGGTTTGCTAGTGTAGTATTAGGGTTTGATTAGGGTAGAATTAGGGTTTTGAAAAAGATGTGTTGAAGTGTTTGCATGGGGGTGTATATATAGGCATTGCCCATGTACCCCGTGTAACACCCGCTTTTTTCCTAGCGCTTTTATCCTTTCCGCTATTACTTCATCATAACTCTATCACGTTTCGGCCTTCTGTTTCATTATTTTTCCAAGCTTTATTTTTTATTTTCGAGTCAAATAATATTTATTTTTATATTAAAATATTTTAATTATTTTAAACTATTTATTTGATTTTTATCGTAAACTATTTATTTATTCGCGAGAAATTCTATTTCTCTATGATTAACATTTTAAGCTCGGATTTAAGTTATTTCTTTTCCTAAAAATGTCTAAACACATTTATATGATATTTTCAACTAAGATTTATTTTTATTTACGAAAATTTAGCCTTTAACGATTTTATTACGAAGTTTCATAAATAATTATTTTTCAACGCGAGGTTTACTCGAAATGCTTTGAAATGCTTTTAATAATTTTACGATCCTTATTTTTATCAATCTACAACTAATTTGGACTCATATTTTTATTTTGTGGACCGTGACTCCCATGTCACACACTACATTACATTTTTACTACATTTTATATTATAACATGGATTAAGCTTTAAGATATTTCTTTCTTCTCATTTATTTTGGGTGAATTAAGAACAAACTTTTCATACTCCATACACACTTCATTTGGCTGGTTTTATCAAGTTAGTGTAGCCTTGTTTTCATCAATTTTAAAGTCTCATTTATGCATAAAGCTTTCATACTCTTTTATTCATTCATTCACCAATTTATTCAAGGCAAATACTCTTCATTTCCTCTCTTTTGGACATGGTTTTCAGCAGTAATTCCAGCCAATATTTGTCTCAAAATCGAGTCTTGATCGTCTCATTATCATCTCCAAATTAATCGTCTTTCCGATCCCTTCGTTAAGGTAATAAACGATGTTGTTTTCGATCGTTATTTACCTTGATTTTCTTAGTTTTCTCATGGTATTTTTCCACCATGTTTTTCATGTGTTGAAGGATTTTTGAATGATTCCGAAGCCGACGAATTTATAATCGATTCAGACTTGGAGTAGAGGTAACGTCGATGTTACTCGGTATTGCATGATTTTATTTGTGTAGTTGCATGTATATTATTATAATTTTATTTTTGACAATATATGTATGTCACCAAATCTGGAAAAATTTTAAAAGTTGAAAATTTGCATGTTTCGATATTTTTATCGCTTTTACGAGATTAACGATTAAATCGTCTTATTAATTTGTAAAATCGTAATATTCGGCCTAAACATGTAATATATGTTTATATTCTGTAAAAATGATGTTTTTGATGATTTTTAATAATTTAGTATTTTTCTGATATTTTAGTCAGCGATTATTGAATTATTACCGTTTACGGACAAAAATGATTAAAAGTCGATTTTTAGTTCTAGTACCTAAACATTTTATTTTAATCTGATTTTTGGCGTGGTGAAACTTTCTGGTGAAATAGAATTTTCTGAAGTTTTTCATAATTTTTAGGAATTGTTAAGTGGATGAATTAATTAATCACTTTAAATCATCGTTTATCGTTAAAACCGTGTTTGTTGTTTAAATTCTCGAATTCTGGCCTTTGGTTTGAATCTGGAAAAAAAGTGATTCTGATGATTTCATATTAATATATATTTTTATGATTTTTAGTGCCTTAATAAAATGTTAGGAACGATAAGTTTATTAATGAAATCGTTAATTGTGAAAACGGGTTAAAATGACGATTTTGTTGGAATTTCTTAAATCTGGAATTTTGAAAAAAATATGAAAAATTTGTATTCTGGAAAATCATGATTTTTAATTTTAATAATAATTTTTGGATATTAATACTTAAATCGTTTTGTAATTACTATTTTTATTAATCGTTATTGTCGAGATTAGACGATTAACGGGAAAACGCTTTAAAAACCGAGTTTTATGATTCTGGAAAATTTTATTTTCTGGACAGAATGTCCATAATTATGTTTTAACTATTTTACGTAATTTTTTTACTATTTATTAAAGTCTTTAATTAATAATTATTGATTTTCGGACAAGTTGTGCTTTATCGTTAAAATTCTTCGTCTTACATAAAAGAATTATTTTTCCAGCAATTTTGAAAGTATTTAAATCTGAAACTTTAAGAGTTAAATCATCCCTTAACATACCCTAAATATATTCAATGGTTTAATTAAATAAAAGACGTTAAAAGATTTTATTTGACGTTTGCCGTAAAATCCTATTTATAATCGTATTGTCGAAACTAATAATAGTTAGGGAATTTTAGTTTTATAAATTTTGAAAACACCCTAATTAGTAGTATTAAAATGTTTAAGACATTTTTAATGACTTTATAACACTTGTACGATATTTTAACGTTTTCATAAACCCAAATGTTCTCACTTTAATAATTAATACCGTTAAGGCCGAAAGTATTAGTTTTATAAATCTACCTCATTTACTAAAAATTTTGCATTAGTATGAACTAATATTTTTGCTATTTTTATATAATGCTATTTTTAGTAAGGTTTCTAAAAATAGAAGTTTCCTAAAATAGAAAGTTTCCTCTTTTTGGAAGTGATTTCTTTTCCCTTTGTTCTCTTATTGTTTATATTGAATACATCCTTTAAATATCGATAATGGCTTGTTTTGGAATTATGGAATAAGGATAAGTGTGGAATTAGAGTAATATAGTCTGGGATGTACGTTTTTGCCATCAGCTATAAAGCCGGTGTGCCTATTTGGGGCACATTTGGTCGTTGAACTGGGCGTAGTTTCGCCCAGGAGAGTGTATGTTTTGACCTTAAGCTAGATATCGCATCGTGTTAGTCGCCGTCAGCTGAACTAGACATTTTGTTGTCTAGGAGGGGTATGCACTACTTAAACCAGGACCTCGCTGCACGCAGTCCTGTTATAGTTGAGTTGCCTAGTTAGAGACTGGATTCTGTTATGAGGTAAGTCTACAGTTCACGAAGCTATTTTCTGGTATTGTCCTAGTGAAAGTCTAGATTCTACACTAATCTTATCCATAATGCCATTTTGAATATTTTTATTATTATCGATATAATTTGGTTGCAGGTTGGCAAATGTTTTATGTTTTCTACGGAAAACTCGTTTTTATTATATTGTTTTGATACGTGAAGTTTTTCACCGAAAACTTATTTTCATTATAATGTTTTACTGTTTTCCATTTTCTTACTATTTTTCTATAATAGTAATTACAGTTTTTAAAATCCTGTTATACGGCTGGGAGAACGTTGGCGTTGCTCCCCACTGATTGTGGCTGTTATGTTTTAACATGGCAGGTATACGTGTTCCGGGTGTGGGCTAGCGAGCAGTGTGGATCCTGCTTGTTTATTTTGATAATTATGTCTTAAGGATTGTTCAAACCCCTTTTGTGGATTGTTTTAAATTTTGGCCATTTTATTTAAGGCCTATTGTTTGACTTCACCATTTTAATTTTACTAAGACGTAGTTACAGTGTGTTTTAATCCCGACTCTACAGTGTTTCCGCCACTGTATCGCGTTAGATTTGTTGTTATGTTTTAACATGGCAGGTATACGTGTTTCGGGTGTGGGCTAGTGAGCAGTGTGGATCCTGCTTGTTTATTTTGATAATTATGTCTTATGGATTGTTCAAACCCCTTTTGTGGATTGTTTTAAATTTTGGCCATTTTATTTAAGGCGTATTGTTTGACTTTACCATTTTAATTTTACTAAGACGTAGTTACAGTGTGTTTTAATCCTGACTCTACAGTGTTTCCGCCACTGTATCGCGTTAGATTTTCTAGGGGATTACAGTTGGTATCAGAGCATCACTGCTCCCAACGCTTACACCTGAAATTAGGGAAAATACTAGTAAATTATTTAAACAGTAAATAAAAATATTATTAGAGATGGGTAGAAACAAATAAGGACTTAACTATTAAGATTATCTGTTCCTGAACTTAATGGTTAGCATTGAATATTTGTTTTATATGTCCAAGAAGAAGACGATGAGTGGACAAGATGTTGACTTGATGCTGCTCCAGATCGGGACAAGATTGACTTATCACTCTCAACGCCTGTTGACTCGAGTGCACAACTTGGTGCTTCAAGAAAGATGCCAATGGTGACTTTTAGCTCCGGTTCAGTTTACTTAAGCTATAGGCTAGATGATCAAGAGTAGATTCCTGTTCCATGATGTCGCAGTAGATCGAGATGGAGCGACCCAAGACTTGCGTGCTCGTTCCTCTACAAGAAGATGAAGTAAGCCATTTGGATCCGGCGTGAACTCTGGAGGCCCGAAGATTCTCCTCTGGTTCAAGAACTTAGTGATATAGTAACATCTACTCTTTTCTTCCTTCCTCTACTTCTTCTACTTCTTCTCTTTTATATTCTCTTCTTCATCCGCTTGGTGAATCCTTGTTATATTCTTCTACTCTACCATCTTTCTCTTGAGATTCTTTGGCTAAACCGATTTCCGTCTCAGTGAACCCCGTGGAAGGATACAGATGTTTGAGGTTTAGTAAACCCTTGTTACCTATGGCTTGAGGATTGTGAGTTATACCCTGTTATCTATCTTAGTAAGCTTTTGAGGATCGGTTTGAATGATAAATTGTCAATTGATGGAATTAGATTGGTACATTAGACACTGAACTTTGGGTTATAGGTTACTTGATTATTTGGAGGACTTAGAGTTGAATATATTTTGGGGTAGTAAGAGTATATCGTATTTGATGGATACCTAGTACCTAATTTAACCTAGAACCGAACCAAGTGTAGCTAATAATAGTATTTTGGGGTTCCTACCTAATGCTTATTTGATGGATGCGTCGTGAATATTCGGGATCATAGAGTGTTGTTTAAAGTGTTAGCCTGAGTGTTGTGGTGACATCAAAGGTTTTCATTAATACCGTTAGAAATTTTGGTTAACATAGATTACCCGTGTTTCTTAAGGATTAGATCGTTGATCGTTGTTTAAGGTTGTAACCTATGAACTTGGGAGTTGAGTGATCTAAATTGAGTAAATTGTTGTTAACCTTGAAAAGGAGAAACATATTGCCATTAGAGGTTGGATTTATCGTGTTGTTTTGAGGAATACTTTGATGTCAATCATCTTAATGGATTTATAGTTCGGAACCTTAGACCAACGAGATTGTGGCTTCGTTGAGTTATTAAATATTTTGTGGTTGCACCATTACGATTAGAAATTTGATGGACTTCTCAGAAACATTAATCGAATGACGTGTTTGAAGATGTGAGTGTTTGCGCCATTACCTATAGGTTTGAGCGTGTTTGAGGATTTATTGTACTTCCCCAACTTCTGTACTTGTGGTATTATAAATATGTTGGTGATCATTTTTGAGGATTTCGTGTCCGTACATTGTTAATTGGTGGGTTTTATTTAGTCTTCCTTACTCGAGAAATTTGAAGTATATCTCGAGTTCAGACCTTATGAGCTTTAAATTTATGGACCTTAATGATTACGAGTTTGGGTATGTTTTGATAACCGTTGAAATCTTAATTAAAGGATTAGTCTAAATCATTTGTGGTTTCTTACTATACTAATTGAAAGATTATATATGTACGTAAGACTTAATTTTGGAGGCTATCGTAGTTGATAATCTTGGAGGTTGTAGATTGAGTAGGACCACCTTGTATCGATATTAGACTTAGCCTTAGTTGATGGGGCATTTAGGAACCCGTGTTTATGAGAGTCGTGCCAAGATTCTCGAGATGGTTAATTTCTTCTATAATCCTTGAGAGCTCTTTCTGACTCTCAACTCCGTCTTCCTTTCTGCTTCTCTTGAATTCGGTTACCGCATCTGCTGCTGATCCCTTCGACTTTATCGAGTTTGAAAACTTTTGATTTGATTTGTTGTTTATCCTTGTTCTATTTACCCGTTAACTATTTTTCGAACTCCCTATTTTATAAAAAGTTTGACTACTTTAAAAAAAATGGATTATCGTAAAATTTTAACATTTTGAGTTATAATTTCTAATTGTAAAATTGAACGTTTTGTAAAAAGTTTGACTAACTTAAACTTTTCGGATATCGTGAAATTTAAAAATTTTTAATTATAATTTAAGAACTTTATACTTCACTTTTGTTTTATCTTTGGTTGATATTTATATTTAGACCTGTTTCGAAATGCCTTAATAATTTATTTTAAATTATTTCGATTTTTGATTTTCAATCGATTGGAATTTTATTATGAAGACTTTCATATTTCCAAATACTTTAATTTCTATAGGATTATTATGTAAAACGTTTTAAAATTGTCGAAATTATTTTGTATGATCAAGTTTGATAACATTTTTGAAAACTTTCATAATCACTTAGATAACATTTTCGAGATTTTAACATTTTGAAATTAGTTTTCGTTTTATTTTTGGAGGCCTTTTGATTATGTTATTGAAATGTTTGACGACTGGTTCGATTTTTACTAACTACAAGATTTGACTTCTCAAGACTAAATTTTATTTCATCATAAAAAGAAATATTATCGAATTTCTTAAGCAAAAACTGTTTTACTTTTGTTTTGAAAATGTTTGGTTACCCAATTTTCTTCGAGTTCGTTTACAAATGTTATTCAACAATATTATTTTATCACATAACTTTACTTTATGATTTCATTAATTTAGAAGATTTTAAATTCCGGGTAGCTTAGCCCAATTCCTCTTGGAATAAATAATTGCATTCGATTTTGTATCACTTTGAAAGTTGTAAAATTTTCTTTTAAAATAAAATTTTTAAACAAATTTGTATCCCCATCTTTCCGAGTGGGGTAATCTTGTTTCTTTTCTGCTTATTCTCAGTTTCGAGGACGAAACTTTCTTTTAGTGGGGAGGATTGTAACACCCGCTATTTTCCTAGCGCTTTTATCCTTTCCGCTATTACTTCATCATAACTCTATCACGTTTCGGCCTTCTGTTTCATCATTTTTCAAAGCTTTATTTTTTATTTTCGAGTCAAATAATATTTATTTTTATATTAAAATATTTTAATTATTTTAAACTATTTATTTGATTTTTATCGTAAACTATTTATTTATTCGCGAGAAATTCTATTTCTCTATGATTACATTTTAAGCTCGGATTTAAGTTATTTCTTTTCCTAAAAATGTCTAAACACATTTATATGATATTTTCAACTAAGATTTATTTTTATTTACGAAAATTTAGCCTTTAACGATTTTATTACGAAGTTTCGTAAATAATTATTTTTCAACGCGAGGTTTACTCGAATTGCTTTGAAATGCTTTTAATAATTTTACGATCCTTATTTTTATCAATCTACAACTAATTTGGACTCATATTTTTATTTTGTGGACCGTGACTCCCATGTCACACACTACATTACATTTTTACTACATTTTATATTATAACATGGATTAAGCTTTAAGATATTTCTTTCTTCTCATTTATTTTGGGTGAATTAAGAACAAACTTTTCATACTCCATACACACTTAATTTGGCTGGTTTTATCAAGTTAGTGTAGCCTTGTTTTCATCAATTTTAAAGTCTCATTTATGCATAAAGCTTTCATACTCTTTTATTCATTCATTCACCAATTTATTCAAGGCAAATACTCTTCATTTCCTCTCTTTTGGACATGGTTTTCAGCAGTAATTCCAGCCAATATTTGTCTCAAAATTGAGTCTTGATCGTCTCATTATCATCTCCAAATTAATCGTCTTTCCGATCCCTTCGTTAAGGTAATAAACGATGTTGTTTTCGATCGTTATTTACCTTGATTTTATTAGTTTTCTCATGGTATATTTCCACCATGCTTTTCATGTGTTGAAGGATTTTTGAATGATTCCGAAGCCGACGAATTTATAATCGATTCAGACTTGGAGTAGAGGTAACGTCGATGTTACTCGGTATTGCATGATTTTACTTGTGTAATTGCATGTATATTATTATAATTTTATTTTTGACAATATATGTATGTCACCAAATCTGGAAAAATTTTAAAAGTTGAAAATTTGCATGTTTCGATATTTTTATCGCTTTTACGAGATTAACGATTAAATCGTCTTATTAATTTGTAAAATCGTAATATTCGGCCTAAACATGTAATATATGTTTATATTCTGTAAAAATGATGTTTTTGATGATTTTTAATAATTTAGTATTTTTCTGATATTTTAGTCATCGATTATTGAATTATTACCGCTTACGGACAAAAACGATTAAAAGCTGATTTTTAGTTCTAGTACCTAAACATTTTATTTTAATCTGATTTTTGGCGTGGTGAAACTTTCTGGTGAAATAGAAATTTTTGAAATTTTTCATAATTTTTAGGAATTGTTAAGTGGATGAAATAATTAATCACTTTAAATCATCGTTTATCGTTAAAACCGTGTTTGATGTTTAAATTCTCGAATTCTGGCCTTTGGTTTGAATCTGGAAAAAAAGTGATTCTGATGATTTCATATTAATATATATTTTTATGATTTTTAGTGCCTTAATAAAATGTTAGGAACGATAAGTTTATTAATGAAATCGTTAATTGTGAAAACGGGTTTAATGACGATTTTGTTGGAATTTCTTAAATCTGGAATTTTGAAAAAAATCTGAAAAATTTGTATTCTGGAAAATCATGATTTTTAAGTTTAATAATAATTTTTGGATATTAATACTTAAATCGTTTTGTAATTACTATTTTTATTAATCGTTATTGTCGAGATTAGACGATTAACGGGAAAACGCTTTAAAAACCGAGTTTTATGATTCTGGAAAATTTTATTTTCTGGACAGAATGTCCATAATTATGTTTTAACTATTTTACGTAATTTTTGTACTATTTATTAAAGTCTTTAATTAATAATTATTCATTTTCGGACAAGTTGTGCTTTATCGTTAAAATTCTTCGTCTTACATAAAAGAATTATTTTTCCAGCAATTTTGAAAGTATTTAAATCTGAAACTTTAAGATTTAAATCATCCCTTAACATACTCTAAATATATTCAATGGTTTAATTAAATAAAAGACGTTAAAAGATTTTATTTGACGTTTGCCGTAAAATCCTATTTATAATCGTATTGTCGAAACTAATAATAATTAGGGAATTTTAGTTTTATAAATTTTGAAAACACCCTAATTAGTAGTATTAAAATGTTTAAGACATTTTTAATGACTTTATAACACTTGTACGATATTTTAATGTTTTCATAAACCCAAATGTTCTCACTTTAATAATTAATACCGTTAAGGCCGAAAGTATTAGTTTTATAAATCTACCTCATTTACTAAAAATGTTGCATTAGTATGAACTAATATTTTTGCTATTTTTATATAATGCTATTTTTAGTAAGGTTTCTAAAGAAGTTTCCTAAAATAGAAAGTTTCCTCTTTTGGGAAGTGATTTCTTTTCCCTTTGTCCTCTTATTGTTTATATTGAATACATCCTTTAAATATCGATAATGGCTTGTTTTGGAATTATGGAATAAGGATAAGTGTGGGTTTAGAGTAATATAGTCTGGGATGTACGTTTTTGCCATCAGCTATAAAGTCGGTGTGCCTATTTGGGGCACATTTGGTCATTGAACTGGGCGTAGTTTCGCTCAGGAGAGTGTATGTTTTGACCTTAAGCTAGATATCGCATCCTGTTAGTCGCCGTCAGCTGAACTATACATTTTGTTGTCTAGGAGGGGTATGCACTACTTAAACCAGGACCTCGCTGCACGCAGTCCTGTTATAGTTGAGTTGCCTAGTTAGAGACTGGATTCTGTTATGAGTTAAGTCTACAGTTCTCGAAGCTAGTTTCTGGTATTGTCCTAGTGAAAGTCTAGATTCTACACTAATCTTATCCATAATGCCATTTTGAATATTTTTATTATTATCGATATAATTTGGTTGCAGGTTGGCAAATGTTTTATGTTTTCTTCGAATAACTCGTTTTATTTATATTGTTTTGATACGTGACGTTTTTCACTGAAAACTTATTTTCATTATAATGTTTTACTGTTTTCCATTTTCTTACTATTTTTCTATAATAGTAATTACAGTTTTAAAATCCTGTTATACGGCTGGGAGAACGTTGGCGTTGCTCCCCACTGATTGTGGCTGTTATGTTTTAACATGGCAGGTATACGTGTTCCGGGTGTGGGCTAGCGAGCAGTGTGGATCCTGCTTGTTTATTTTGATAATTATGTCTTATGGATTATTCAAACCCCTTTTGTGGATTGTTTTAAATTTTGGCCATTTTATTTAAGGCCTATTGTTTGACTTTACCATTTTAATTTTACTAAGACGTAGTTACAGTGTGTTTTAATCCCGACTCTACAGTGTTTCCGCCACTGTATCGCGTTAGATTTTCTAGGGGATTACACCCCATCTAGGGTTACTCGACCGAGTAGCCCCTTGACTCGGTCGAGTGGCCCAAGCGCCTGCAGCCGGGCTTGAATAAGGGCCCACTCGATCGAGTGGAGCTGACACTCGACCGAGTGGATAAGCTGGATTGAGTGGTCCGGGCTTTGGACCTTGAATTGGATATTTTGTGGGGTTTGCTTTTGAGTTGGACTTTTTGATGTTTGTGTGGCAGTTTTCTGTGTGTCTCGGAAATGACTTTGACCGGGGTTGACCCAATCGCTAAAAGTCGGTTTTATTTCCGGTGTCGGTTTTGACCCAAATTAGTCTTGTTTGACTGGAAACGACCCACTGGGCCTGAATTTGAGATCAGTATTGTGAGATTTGTACTCCGTAAGTGCATTAGCCAGCAACTAATGGTTTTGAGCCCGTATCCGAGCGCGTAGAAACACGTTAGCGTCCGATCATCATCGGGTGGTTTTAGAAACTACAACTGACACCTGGCAGTCAAAATGCGGGTGTCTACACCTATTCTTTGGGACGGATCTTTGTCCCCGGACTTTCTTCGAGATAGTTTCTGACAATTTCTGGACTATTCTTCGGGATGGATCTTTATCCCTTTGACTTTCTTTGAAATAGTTTCTTACTATTTCTGGCCAATTCTTTGGGATGGATCTTTGTCCCTGAACTTTCTTCGAGATTGTTTTTTACTATCTCTGCACTATTATTCGGGACGGATCTTTGTCCCTGAACTTTCTTCGAGATAGGTTCTGACAATTTCTTGTCTATTCTTCGGGACGGATCTTTGTCCTTGGACTTTCTTCGAGATAGTTTCTAACTATCTTTGGCCTATTCTTTGGGACGGATCTTTGTCCCTGAACTTTCTTCGAGATAGTTTCTGACTATCTCTAGCGTATTCTTTGGAAAGGTTATTTATCCCTGTACTTTCTTCGAGATAGATTTTGACTATCTTTAGACTATTATTCAGGACGGATCTTTGTCCCTGGACTTTCTTCGAGATAGGTTCTAACAATTTCTTGTCTATTCTTCGGGACGGATCTTTGTCCTTGGACTTTCTTCGAGATAGTTTCTAACTATCTCTGGCCTATTCTTTGAGACGGATCTTTGTCCCTGAACTTTCGTCGAGATAGTTTCTGACTATCTCTAGCCTATTCTTTGGAAAGGATATTTGTCCCTGTACTTTCTTCGAGATAGTTTTTGACTATCTCGAGACTATTATTCGGGACGGATCTTTGTCCCTGGACTTTCTTCGAGATAGTTTCTGACTATCTTCGGTCTATTCTTTAGGATGCATCTTTGTCCCTGGACTTTCTTCGAGATATTTTCTAACTTATCTCTGTCCTATTCTTTGGGACAGGTCTTTGTCCCTGAATCTTCTTCGAGATAGTTCTGGACTACTCTTCGAGACGGATCTTTGTCCCTCGGACTTTTTTTCGACATAGTTTCTTACTATCTTTGGCCAATTCTTTGGGACGGGTCCTTGTCCCTGAACTTTCTTCGAGATAGTTTTTGACTATCTCTAGACTATTCTTTGGGATTGATCTTTGTCCCCGGACTTTCTTTGAGAAAGTTTCTGACTATCTCCCGCCTATTCTCTAGGATGGATCTTTGTCCCTCGACTTTCTTCGAGATAGTTTCTGACTATCTCTGGACTATTCTTTGCGACAGATCTTTGTCCCTAGACATTCTTCGAGATAGTTTCTGACAATTTCTTGTCTATTCTTCGGGACGGATCTTTGTCCCTCGGACTTTCTTCGAGATAGTTTCTTACTATCTCTGGCCAATTCTTTTGGACGGAACTTTGTCCCTGCACTTTCTTCAAGATATTTTCTGACTATCTCTTGGCTAGTCTTTGGGATGGATCTTTTTCCCTGAACTTTCTTCGAGATAGTTTCTGACAATCTCTAGCCTATTCTTTGGAAAGGATATTTGTCCTGGTACTTTCTTCGAGATAGTTTTTGACTATCTCTAGACTATTATTCGGGACGGATCTTTGTCCCTAGACTTTCTTCGAGATAGTTTCTGACTATCTCTTGACTATTCTTTGGGATGGATCTTTGTCCCTGAACTTTCTTCGAGATAGTTTCTGACTATCTCTAGCGTATTCTTTGGAAAGGTTATTTGTCCTAGTACTTTCTTCGAGACAGTTTTTTTACTATCTTTAGACTATTATCCGGGACGGATCTTTGTCCCTGGACTTACTTCGAGATAGTTTCTGACTATCTCCGGCCTATTCTATAATCCCCTAGAAATTCTAACGCAATACAGTGGCGGAAACACTGTAGAGTCGGGATTAAAACACACTGTAACTATGTCTTAGTAAATTAAATTGGTATAGTCAAACGTATGCCATACATAAAAATGGCTAAAATTTAAAACAATACATAAAAAGGTTAAACAATCCGTAAGACATAATTATTAAAAAGATCAAGCAGGATCCAAGACTGCTCGTTAGCCCACACCCACCGGAAACAAACACGTATACCTGCCATGTTAAAACATAACAGCCACAATCAGTGGGGAGCAACGTCAACGTTCTCCCAGCCGTATAACAGGATTTCAAGACTGTACTTACTACTATAGAAAAATAATAAAAATGGAAAACAGTAAAACATCATATTAAAGTAAGTTTTCGGCACATAACCAACATATTAAAATGGGTTAGCGAAGAAACATAAAAATATTTGCCAACCTGCAAACCAATTTATATCGATAATAAATAAAATAATCAAAATGGCGTTATGGATAGGATTAATGTAGAATCTAGACTTTCACTAGGACAATACTAAAATCTAGTTTCGAGAACTTAGTCAAAACAAATCAGACTTTGATCTCTAACTAGGCAACTCAACTATAACAGGACTGCGTGCAGCGAGGTCCTGGCTTAAGTAGTGCACACCCCTCCTGGATACAAACCATATCCAGTTCAACCCGACACAACTTACACGATGCGATATCTAAGTTTAAGATAAACATACACCCTCCTGAACACAAACCATGCTCAGTTCAACAACCAATGTGTCTCAACATAGACACACCAGCTTTATAGTTGATGGCAAGACGTACAGCCCAGACTATATTACTCTAAACCCACACTTTTCCTTATTCCATAACTCCAAAACAAGCCATTATCGATAATTAAAAGATGTATTCAATAATATAAACCATAAGAGAACAAAAGGAAAAAGAACCACTTTCCAAAAGAGGAAACTTTCTATTTTAGGAAACTTCTATTTTTAGAAACTTACTAAAGTAGCATCATATGAAAATAGCAAAATATTAGTAAACGATATAGATTTATAAAACTAGTACTTTCGGCCTTAACGATATTAATTCTTAAAACGAGAACTTTTGCGTTAGTGAAATTATTGAAACGTCATACAAGTGTATATAAAATGATTTAGAAATGTCTTAAAAATTTTAAATACTACTAATTAGGGTGTTTCCAAAATCTACAAAACTAAAATTCCCTAATTATTATTAGTTTCGACAATACGATTATAAATAGGATTTTACGGCAAATGTCAAATAAAATCTTTTAACGTCTTTTATTTAATTAAACCATTGAATATATTTAGAATATGTTAAGGGATGATTTAACTCTTAAATTTTCGGATGTAAATACTTTCAAAATTACTGGAAAAATAATTCTTTTCGGTAAGACGAAGAATTTTAACGATAAAGCACAATTTGTCCGAAAATCAATAACTATTAATTAAAGACTTTAACAAATAGTACCAAAAATTACGTAAAATAGTTCAAACATAATTATGGACATTCTGTCCAAAAATGAAATTTTCCAGAATCCTAAAACTCCGTTTTTAAAGCGTTTTCTCGTTAATCGTCTAATCTCGACAATAACGATTAATAAAAATAGTAATTACCAAACGATTTAAATATTAATATCCAAAAATTATTCTTAAACTTAAAAATCATGATTTTCCAGAATATAAATTTTTCAGATTTTTCCAAAATTCCAGATTCAACAAATACCAACAAAACCGTCATTTAAACCAGTTTTCACAATTAACGATTTCATTAATAAACTTATCGTTCCTAACATTTTATTAAGGCACTAAAAATCATAAGAATATATGAAATCATCAGAATCAAAAAATTTTCCAGATTTAAACCAAAGACCAGAATTCGAGAATTTAAACAACAAACACGATTTTAACGATAAACGATGATTTAAAGTGATTAATTAATTCATCCACTTAACAATTCCGAAAAATTATGAAAAAATTCAGAAAATTCTATTTCATCAGAAAGTTTCACCACGTCAAAAATCAGATTACAATAAAATGTTTATGTACTAGAACTAAAAATCGGTTTTTAATCGTTTTTGTCCGTAAACGGTAATAATCCAATAATCGATATTTAAAATATCAGAAAAATCTTAAATTATTATAAATCATCAAAAATATCAATTTTACAGAATATAAACATATATTACATGTTTAGGCCGAATATTATGATTTTACAAATTAATATAACAATTTAATCGTTAATCTCGAAAAAGCGATAAAAATACCGAAACATGCAAATTTTCAACTTTTGAAAATTTTCCAGATTATATGACATACATATATTGTCAAAAATGAAATATAAAAGTATACATGCAATTACACAATTAAAAACACGAAATACCGAGTAACATCGATGTTACCTCTAATCCAAGTCTGAATCGATAATATACTCGTCAACCTCGGGATCGTCCACAAATCCTACAATATGTAAAAATCATTGCAGAAAAATACCATGAGAAAACTAACAAAAATCAAGGTAAATAATGATCGAAAACGACGTCGATTATTACCTTAACGAAGGAATCGGAAAGAGGATTAATATTACGATAAAAACGATTCGATTGAGACTCGAAATGGAGCAAAAATCAGGCTGGAATAGGGGAGGGAGTACTCGTCCAAGAATGAAAAAAAAGGATGATGAATATGTTGTAGTAATTTTTTTGTTAATGCTCAAAATGAATGCAGATTAGATTAAAGGAGAAGGAGGTTACTACACTTAAAGAGCATAAAGAGCATAAATGATAGTAAAATAGTTGAAGAATCCTAAGTGCATCTAGAAAAATATGGCTAGCCAAAGGGATAAGAAGAGGAGTAGGAAGAGCTTGAGTAGTAAAGCCTCAATTCAATGAAAAGAAAAGAATCCTATGTTTACGGTTTAATGTGATAAAATGAAACGTATTAATAAAACATAGTTAAATTGTGACAAGAAGCTTTGTCGGTCCAAAATATAAGGAAAAGGTCTCAAATGACTTATAAGTTGATAAAAAGTATAATCGTAAAATAGTTAAAGGCATTTCAAGGTAATTCCAGTAAACCTCGCGTAAGAAAATAATTATTCGCGAAGCTTCGTAATAAAATTATTAACGACTAAATACTTGTAAATAAATAAAAATATTTACTAGTTGAAAATTTTATATAAACGTATTCAAACATTTTTAGGAAAAGGAATAACTTAAATCCGAGTTTAAAAACGTCAATTCGAATAGAAATAAAATTCCTCGCGGAAAATTAATTAGTTTACGATGAAAATTGAATAAATAGGTTTAAAAGAATTAAAATCCTTTAAAATAAAAATAAATATCATTGGACTCGAAAATAAAAATAAAGCTTGGAAAAATAATGAAACATAAGGCCGAAATAGAGTTATGACGAAGTCATAGCGGAAAGGATAAAAGCGCTGGGAAAAATAGCGGGTGTTACAATCCTCCCCACTAAAAGAAAGTTTCATCCTCGAAACTGAGAATAAGCAGAAAGGAATCTAGATTACCTCAGTCGAAAAGATGAGAATACTTATTTTGCATTAAAAAAAATTGGTTTAAAAGAAAATTTTAAAACTTTCAAAGTGATACAAAATCAATGGCAAATATTTATTCCAAGAGGAATTGAGCTAAGCTACCCGAAGTTTAAAACCTTCTAAATTAATGAAACCGTAAAGTAAGGTTATTTGATAAAATAACATTGTTGAATAACATTTGTAAAAGAACTCGGAGGAGAATACCGAAAACACGTTCAAAACAAAACGTTTTGATTAAGAAACTCGACAATATTTTGTTTTAAGACAAAACAAAAATTATTTTTGAGAAAGCAAATTTTGTAGTTAGTAAAATTAAATCAGTCGTTAGACGTTTTTCAATGACAGGTTCAAAAGTCCACCAACAACAAAACGAAAACTGATTTCAAAATGTTAAAATTTTGAAAATGTTATCAAAGTAATTATGAAAGTTTTCAAATATGTTATCAAACCTGAACATAAAATAATTTCGACAATGTTAAAACGTTTTGCATACTAATCCTATAGTAATTTAAGTATTTGAAAACTTGAAAGTCTTCATAAAACTCCGATCGCTTGAAAATAAAAAATTGAAACAATTTTGAAATAATTTTAAATAAATTATTAAGGCATTTTGAAATAGAAGTAAATATAAATATCAACCAAAGATAAAATAAAAGTGAAGTATAATTTTTTTTTTTAAAATTATAATTCAAAAATGTTAAATTTCACGATATCCGAAAAGTTTAAGTTAGTCAACTTTATACAAAACGGGTAATTTCATAATTAGGAATTATAACTCAAAATGTTAAAATTTAACGATAATCCATAATTTTTTTTTGGCCTGGTCAATTTTTTTTATAAAATAGGGAGTTCAAAAAAATGATTAACGGGTAAATAGAACAAAGATAAATAAATTAAAAATAAGAGCTTTCAAAATCGACAAAGGTTGAAGGGATTAGCAGCAGATGGGGGGTAACATAATTCAAGAGAAGCAGAAAGGAAGGCGGAGTTCAGAGTAAAAAAGAGCTCGCAAGGATTATAGAAGCAATTAACCATCTCGAGATTCCTAGCACGACTCTTACAAACATGGGTTCCTAATTGGCCCATCAACTAACGCTAAGACCAATATCGGTACAGGGTGGTCCTACTTAATCTACAACCTCCAAATTTATCGACTGCCATAGCCTCCAAAATTAAGTCTTACATACTTATATATTCCTTCAATTAGTATGAAAAAGAATCCACAAATGATTTAGACTAATCCATTAATTAATATTCCAACGGTCATCAAAACATACCCAAACTCGTAATCACTAAGGCTCATAAATTCAAAGCTCATAAGGTCTGAACTCGAGGTATACTTCAAATTTCTCGATTAAGGAACACTAAATAAAAATCCATCAATTAACAATGTTCGGACACGAAAACCTCCAAAGTGATCATCAACACATTCTTAACATCATCAATAGACAAAGGTTAGGAAAGTACACCAAACCTTAAACACACTCAGCCTGACATGTAACGCCAGATACTCACATTTTCAAATACGTCATTCAGCTAAGGTTTCTAAGAATTCCATCAAATTTCATATCGTAACTGTGAAACCACTAAAATATTTATTAACTCAACGAAGCCACAATCTCGGTGGTCTAAAGGTTCTGAACTATAAATCCATCAAGATGATTGATATTAAGTATTCCTCAAAACAACGCGATAAAGCCAACCTTTAATTGAGCAATATGTTTTCTTCTTCAAGGCTACTAATGATCTGCTCAAACTTAGGTCATTCAACTCTAAGGTTTGTAGGTTACAACCTTACATCAACGTTTTGCGATCTAATCCATAAGAAACAAGGTTTAATCTATGTCAACCAAAATTTACTAAACATTAATGAGGACCTGAAATGGTACCAAAACACTTAGGCTAACATCTTAATCAATGATTTATGATCCCAAAATTCCACGATTAGTCCATTAAGTCAACATTAGGTAGGAAACCCAAGTAATATTGTTATTTACACTTAACTAGGTTCCAAGTTGGGTATTTGGTATCCATCAGACAGAATAAACTTTATTCTTACTACTCCAAAATATATTCAACTCTAAGTACTCCAAAATAATCAAAGTAATCTATAACCCAAGGTTTAGTGTCTAAAGTAACAACCTAATTCCATTAATCAACTAATACCATTCAACTCAATCCTCAAAAATTTCATACTTGCTTAGAAGATAGGGTAGACTCACAATCCTCAAATCAAGTAACAAGCTAAGGGTTTACTAAATCTCAAACATCTATACTTCCAAAATATTCACAAGACAGAATTTGGTCTAACCAAGGAATCTCAAGAGGGAGATGGTAAAGTAGGAGAATAGAACAAGGATTCACCAAGCGAATAATGATGAGAATATATAAGAGAAGAATTGGAAAAGGCAGAAGCAGGAAGAAAAGAATCAATGATTCAAGATGATGAAGACCTATAACGAGAAGGGAAAGTTCGGACCTCTAAGGTTCACGAGGGGACCAAAAGGATTACTTCATCTTCTTGCAAAGAAACGAGCACGCAAGTCTTGGGTCGCTCGATCTGGATCGACTGCAACATCGTGGAACATGAATCTACTCTTGATCATCTAACCTGTAGCTTGAGCAAACTAAATCCGAGCTGAGAAGTCACCTTCGACATTTTTCTTGGAGCACCAAATTGTCCACTCGAGTCAGCAGGCGTTGAGAGTTCTAAGCAGGTCTTGTCCCGATCTGGAGCAGCATCGTGACAGCATCTTGTTCATTCGTCTTCCTCCAGACAAAAGCAACAAATATTCAATGCTAATCATTGAGTTACAAGAACATATAAACCTAACAGTTAAGTCCTTATTTTGTTTCTACCCATCTCTAATAATATTTTATTTACTATTTAAATAATTTACTGGTATTTTTCCTAATTTCAGGTGTAAGCGTTGGGAGCAGTGATGCTCTGATACCAACTATAATCCCCTAGAAATTCTAACGCAATACAGTGGCAGAAACACTGTAGAGTCGGGATTAAAACACACTGTAACTATGTCTTAGTAAATTAAATTGGTATAGTCAAACGTATGCCATACATAAAAATGGCTAAAATTTAAAACAATCCATAAAAAGGTTAAACAATCCGTAAGACATAATTATTAAAAAGATCAAGCAGGATCCAAGACTGCTCGTTAGCCCACACCCACCGGAAACAAACACGTATACCTGCCATGTTAAAACATAACAGCCACAATCAGTGGGGAGCAACGTCAACGTTCTCCCAGCCGTATAACAGGATTTTAAGATTGTGCTTACTACTATAGAAAAATAATAAAAATGGAAAACAGTAAAACATCATATTAAAGTAAGTTTTCGGCACATAACCAAAATATTAAAATGGGTTAGCGAAGAAACATAAAAATATTTGCCAACCTGCAAACCAATTTATATCGATAATAAATAAAATAATCAAAATGGCGTTATGGATAGGATTAATGTAGAATCTAGACTTTCACTAGGACAATACTAAAATCTAGTTTCGAGAACTTAGTCAAAACAAATCAGACTTTGATCTCTAACTAGGCAACTCAACTATAACAGGACTGCGTGCAGCGAGGTTTTGGCTTAAGTAGTGCACACCCCTACTGGATACAAACCATATCCAGTTCAACCCGACGCGATTTACACGATGCGATATCTAAGTTTAAGGTAAACATACACCCACCTGAACACAAACCATGCTCAGTTCAACGATCAATGTGTCTCAACATAGACACACCAGCTTTATAGTTGATGGCAAGACGTACAGCCCAGACTATATTACTCTAAACCGACACTTTTCCTTATTCCATAACTCCAAAACAAGCCATTATCGATAATTAAAAGATGTATTCAATAATATAAACCATAAGAGAACAAAAGGAAAAAGAACCACTTTCCAAAAGAGGAAACTTTCTATTTTAGGAAACTTCTATTTTTAGAAACTTACTAAAAGTAGCATCATATGAAAATAGCTAAATATTAGTAAAGGATATAGATTTATAAAACTAGTACTTTCGGTCTTAACGATATTAATTCTTAAAACGAGAACTTTTGCGTTAGTGAAATTATTGAAACGTCATACAAGTGTTTATAAAATGATTTAGAAATGTCTTAAACATTTTAAATACTACTAATTAGGGTGTTTCCAAAGTCTACAAAACTAAAATTCCCTAAGTATTATTAGTTTCGACAATACGATTATAAATAGGATTTTACGGCAAATGTCAAATAAAATCTTTTAACGTCTATTATTTAATTAAACCATTGAATATATTTAGAATATGTTAAGGGATGATTTAACTCTTAAATTTTCAGATGTAAATACTTTCAAAATTGCTGGAAAAATAATTCTTTTAGGTAAGACGAAGAATTTTAACGATAAAGCACAATTTGTCCGAAAATCAATAATTATTAATTAAAGACTTTAATAAATAGTACCAAAAATTACGTAAAATAGTTAAAACATAATTATGGACATTCTGTTCAAAAATGAAATTTTCCAGAATCCTAAAACTCGGTTTTTAAAGCGTTTTCTCGTTAATCGTCTAATCTCGACAATAACGATTAATAAAAATAGTAATTACCAAACGATTTAAATATTAATATCCAAAAATTATTATTAAACTTAAAAATCATGATTTTCCAGAATATTAAATTTTCATATTTTTCCAAAATTCCAGATTCAACAAATTCCAACAAAACCGTCATTTAAATCCGTTTTCACAATTAATGATTTCATTAATAAACTTATCGTTCCTAACATTTTATTAAGGCACTAAAAATCATAAAATTATATGAAATCATCAGAATCACAAATTTTTCCAGATTTAAACCAAAGACCAGAATTCGAGAATTTAAACAACAAACACGATTTTAACGATAAACGATGATTTAAAGTGATTAATTAATTCATCCACTTAAGAATTCCGAAAAATTATGAAAAAATTCAGAAAATTCTATTTCATCAGAAATTTTCACCACGTCAAAAATCAGAGAACAATAAAATGTTTAGGTACTAGAACTAAAAATCGATTTTTAATCGTTTTTGTCCGTAAACGGTAATAATCCAATAATCGATATTTAAAATATCAGATAAATCTTAAATTATTATAAATCATCAAAAATATCAATTTTAAAGAATATAAACATATATTACATGTTTAGTCCGAATATTATGATTTTACAAATTAATATAACAATTTAATCGTTAATCTCGAAAAAGCGATAAAAATACCGTAACATGCAAATTTTCAACTTTTAAAAATTTTCCAGATTTGGTGACATACATATATTGTCAAAATAAAAAGTAAAAATATATACATACAAATACACAATTAAAATCATGAAATACCGAGTAACATCGACGTTACCTCTACTCCAAGTCTGAATTGATTATATACTCGTCGGCCTCGGGATCGTCCACAAATCCTTCCAAACACGAAAATCATGGCAGAAAAATATCATGAGAAAACTAACAAAAATCAAGGTAAATAATGATCGAAAACGACGTCGATTATTACCTTAACGAAGGAATCGGAAAGAGGATTAATATGACGATAAAAACGATTCGATTGAGACTCGAAATGGAGCAAAAATCAGGCTGGAATAGGGGAGGGAGTACTCGGCCAAGAATGAAAAAAAAGGATGATGAATATGTTGTAGTAATTTTTTTGTTAATGCACAAAATGAATGTAGAGTAGATTAAAGGAGAAGGAAGTTACTACACTTAAAGAGCATAAATGATAGTAAAATAGTTGAAGAATCCTAAGTGCATCTAGACAAATATGGCTAGCCAAAGGGATAAGAAGAGGAGTAGGAAGAGCTTGAGTAGTAAAGCCTCAATTCAATGAAAAGAAAAGAATCCTATGTTTACGTTTTAATGTGATAAAATGAAACGTATTAATAAAACATAGTTAAATTGTGACAAGAAGCTTTGTCGGTCCAAAATATAAGGAAAAGGTCTCAAATGACTTATAAGTTGATAAAAAGTATAATCGTAAAATAGTTAAAGGCATTTCAAGGTAATTCCAGTAAACCTCGCGTAAGAAAATAATTATTCGCGAAGCTTCGTAATAAAATTATTAACGACTAAATACTTGTAAATAAATAAAAATATTTACTAGTTGAAAATTTTATATAAACGTTGATGGTAGGGATTCGTCACGTCCCTAACCGTCAATAAACTACCGATTACACCTAGTGGGTAGCTAGGGCAAGTCGGGATCGTATCCACGAGGACGGTATATCAAGGTTTAGACTAGGTCGGCCTACAACGAGACTAGATCACCAAACAAACACAAAGAGGCAATAAATGGAAAACTATGGTGGAGGAGAAGTATGACTAAGCTAATGATCAAACTAACAAATAAACTAGAGTAAACTATAACTAACTAAGGAGTTGAATCAAATATGGAAGAAAGTGGGGTAGGTCGGGTTCACAGGAGTAGAAGGGTAATTGGGGTGATCAAGGGTATAGGTGTCTCCTAATTGCTAGAGTCGGTCCGGGCTCTCGCAACTTAAACCGATGTCAAGGTGGGTCCGGGCTCTCGCAACTTAGACCCTAGTCCGCGCTCTCGCGACTAAACCATTCTCAACATTTCCACATAATAGACAAACAATGAGAAGATGAGCACAAGTATGGGAAGCATGGCCACTACAACTCATACAAGCATATCAACAAACACATAGAGTGCCCACAATGTGACTAACAACAAAGATTCACCCTTTTCCCTTAATCAACCCTAATCATCCATAATCTACCCCTAATCCCCCTACTAACCCCACAAAGAAGACTACTCACTCATAATAAAGAACAAACTAACAATCATAAAAGAAATCAATATCACTAAACAAACATCCATAATGAATAACAAGAATAATAACAATAACAATATGAAAAGATTCAAACAAGATTAAATAAACTAAGAACAAGAGTAGAGATGATTATACCAACACTAGATGAAGAAAAGATGCAATCTTGTATAAATAAGAACCCAAATAGAATCCCAAGGTTGTCAATCTTGGAACAATCTTCAAGAACTTCTTAATACAAGAACTAATTACAATGATTAACTAAAGATTAAAGAGAGAATTAAACTAATGAGAGTAGCACTAATCTAGGGTTTTGAAAGTTAATGGAGGCTTAAACTAGTCTAGGGTAAGATAAGATGTCTTAATATTAAAAGAAGGGAGTATATATATGGGTACAAGAATGAAGGAGAAGAAAAGAAGAAGCCCGTGCTGCCAGCTCTTCGTCCCGACCGGGACGGATCATCCCGACCGGGACGGCTCTGTCATCCCGATCGGGACGGGTTGGTCCCGACCGGGATGGGCTCACAGTGGCACCCTTCAACGTGCACCCCATCCCGAACGGGATGAGGCCATCCCGAACGGGATGGGTCTTGTAGGCCTCCCTTAAGAGCTCTTTGGTCCTTTCTTGCCTCTCATGGGTTTCTCGTCGATTCTCGGGACTCGGGATCGTGTCTCGGAGGCTCGGGTTTGGGTCCCGAGGTCTCGGAGTCAATTCCAAGGCATCGAGTCATCGTTCCTTTACTCCGTTGGCTCCAAAATGTGTATGTATAGAGTCGGAATCGCTCCAACTCTTCCAATTCGATCTCGGGAACCTGAAACGAACTAAAGGAAGCATAAGAAACCCATAAATCGCTCCCAAGGAGCGATTCCACAAGGAAAATGGGACCAAAACATAGTAAAATAGACACTACAAACTACACTTATCAACTCTCCCACACTTAACCCTTACTCGCCCTCGAGTAAGCACAAACTAACTACTAAACTAGCCGAGTGGGTATTAGCGCACCCTACGCCCCTTCAACTCACGCGAGTGCACTTACAGGAAAAGTGCACTCCGCAAGGCAAGTCGGGTCTTGCGACAAAACTGTGGATGCAGCCGGACACAAAACACATAGACAAACAAACACACAAACAAACAAATAAACGGTTGCACCCAAAAGAAAAGAAAATACCGCTTCCCTCTAAAAGCGGTGAAAGAAGCACCGGTTTAGGACTCGAGGCAAGTGACAACGTTCCCAAGCTAGACATATAAACCAAGGTGAACTAAACCCTAATAGTATGACGATAAAGCAACAAAAACGTTGGTAACTTACCTATGTCCTCCTAACTTTCTAAAAACGTACTACGGGACGATCGGCGGAGTGGAAAAGTGAAGAACCACGGTGTTAGTCGACACTGTAGGTAAGTGAGACCCCGCCCCCTTTAGCGTGAGCCAAGAGGGTCGTCCCGTGTCCAAGACTGCCTAACTAGTCCAAGTAAAAAGGTGGAAAACATGCAAAATGAGGGAAGACCGACTAATGCCGCTATCATCCTTCCTAGGGACTCGGTCCTTTGGTAGGCTCTTCACGGCAAAAGTCGGAAAAAGGCTTATTTTTGTGAGGATCTCTTTTTGTGAGACGGGTTTTCTTTTGGCATTTTCTTTCTTCTTTTGCATTTTCGCTTTGTTTTGCCATGCCATTCTTTTTCTTCTTTTCTATTTTCTTTTTGGCTTTTGTGCCTTTTCTTTTTCTTCATTCTTTTCTTTCTTTTTTTTTCTTTCTTTTTTTTTTCTTTGCCCTTTTTTGGCTTGATTTGGCATTTTGGCATTTCTTTGTATGACAAGAAAGGGAGAATTCAACAAATTGCAACTTATTGTGTGGATATGTGTAGGAGGTAGGCAAATGGGTGAGTCGGGGAGCGTCCTTCCCTTCAAACCCACAAAAAGGGGAAAACTTGGACTAATCAAACGATCCTAAACACGGTCACCTAGGGGACGAGACTCGGTAACCAAGGCCTTTTCACACCGTGGGTGGTCATAATGGTCAAAAGTGCAAATCCCGCAGTAAATCCCTAGTAAGCTAGGTGGACTCAAGGTAAAGGAGTAACGAAATCATTGATTTAGGGTCATTCTACTAGAGTAAAGCCCATGACTCGATTTATACTACTAGGAAGGGAAAGTAAGCACTCGCACAGTAGCCTCTAAACCGGGTTTTCGAAAACCTTTTACGCACAAGACACACAACACAACACAAAACAAAGACACGACGAAAACAAATGAAGGAAAAAGAAACAAAAGCAACAAAACAAGAACAACACAAAACGAACACATACATAACACAAATACCACCCCTAGCATCCAAATGAGCTACCAACCAACATCAAACTTTACAAAGCTCCTCCCGAGCACACCACATCACAATCTCCTCCAAATTCCGCAAGAGACAAAGAAGGAAAAAGGGATAGAAGATGTTACCGGACATCTTGAAAGCTTTCCAAAGCCATCGGTGGTTTATGCAACCTATAAGGAAACGGGAGGCAAACACACACAACAAAACAAATACACGACACAAAGACACAAAAGGAAAACACACAAAAGAAAATCTTTTTGATTTTTTTGCGAAAATTTTCAAATTTTTAGGGTTTTTAAGATTTTTTCGGAAAAACTAAGAAAATAAAACTAACTACGATAGAATATCGCTCCCCCACACTTAAATCGTGCAATGTCCTCATATGCTCAATCGTAGTGTGCGGAGAGACAAAAGAAAAAGAAAAGAAACTACGAAAATAAAGCTAAAAAATCAAAAATAAAGTGAAGAAAAGGTAGAAGGTGTCCGGCCGGGGTGTAATCAAGTCACCAAGGGCCGAGACGAGAAAAAGATATGGATGGGGGAAGAAATAAAAGAAGGAAATAAAAGGAAATGGGAGGGGAGGGCAAGGTGTAATCAAGTCACCTAGCCCGGATTCCGCCTAGATCCGACTAAATCCTCAAAAAAAAAGTGAAAAACTTGTAAAAATTTGGATTTTGAAAATGACTCTCGATGTAATCACATCATCGAGAGTCGGGAGCAACATATACCAAGGCCTCGAAGGCCACCATGACATTAAGACACATAAGTGTACAAGGGAAGGGAATAAACAAAGGAAAACAAGCAACAACAAAAACGGAAAAGAAAGGATAGTTGCCGTACCATAGGTTAGCAACTCACTCTCTCCATCGTCTCATAGATCAATAAAGGCGCTTGCTTGTCTTCATCATTTCTTTTCCGCTTCATTCTCGGTAAAATGCATGGTAGAGGTAGTAATGGTGTGAGGGGGGTGGGATTTGATGTGGATCCGGTGAAAGGTGAGGTGTACGGTTCATATGATAGGAGTAAGGGGGAGTAGGGAGGTTGGGAGGGGGTAAAATGGATGGGTGGAGTCAAAGGGGACCATCCCGGTCGGGATGGATGGTCCCGATCGGGTTGATAAACCCTTCCCGATCGGGAAGCTCTCGTCCCGGTCGGGAATGCACTCCAGTGAGTCCGATTTTCAGCACCTTCATCCCGATCGGGATGGCTCCTTCCCGGTTGGGATTCCTCATCCTTCCCGGTCGGGAAGGCCTCTTCCCGGTCGGGATGAGTCTTCTTTGCTTCCCCAAGCCCAAAAGCTTATCAAAGCTTCAAAAACCGACTTCCTCGCTCGCAAACTCCATCATCACCACTCCTTTCTAGGAGTCACCATCACTTCACCTATCACAATAAACTCAAAGTGCACATCAAATACACTCCCTCACATCGCTCATCAAAATACCAAATCAATTACAAGAATCCCACAAAAACAAAGGACTCCTAGAAACAAAAATCACAAATAGAAGCACAAGAATTCTAAAGAAGAGAGGAGGGGAATATACAACATGACGGTTCTTTTAGGAACTCCGTCAAACCTAGGATGGTGGACTCCATTCTTCAACCATAGCCCTCAAGGGCATGGAGGAGCAAGTCGAACGCTCTACCGACGTCATAGTGAAGGCCCAAGAAGCGCTCGAGCTTAACCGACCTCCACGGCCTCCAAGGAGGAGGCAAGAAGTAGGATTCCCAAGACCCGACATCATCTTCAAAGTAGTCTCCGGGGTCTCTCCATCCTATGAGCTTCACCGACCTCTTCCTCCCTAAGCATTGCCTCCAATCACAAGCAAGCTTCGTTTCCACGAAACGAGGCACAAAAAGCGGTTTTGGCCTCATCTCCTCAATGCACACCCCCACACTTGCCTCAAGTTGTGGTTCCCCATCTTCATCACTCGGCCCCACATCATCATGGTGGAGAGAATCGAAACTTCTACCGGCGGTTTCAATCTCTTCCAAACCATCTCTCGGTGTACTAGCAAGGGGCTCATGATGTTTGTCAACATTATCGCACATGGGCAACTTGGGCTCATCAATTTCACCCAACAACTTCACAAACTCTACCAACTCATCCAACCCACTATCCTCCTCCAATTCCTCACCAAGAATGCCTTCACCAAGGGTCATATCCTCATTCGTCTCTTTTTGGGTAGACGATTGAGGTTCTTCAAATCAAATCTCTCTATCAAAGGGAACTACATCGGCGGCTTCGTAATTAGGTTGCTCCTCTCTCTCAAGTGGGCACCCTCCATCTAAATACGATGCTTGGGATAAAGACATTACGGTTTGAACCGATAATGCATCTAAATGAGCATTCCTCGCCTCGTTTGCCCTTCGAAGTTGGACCCATAATTCATTTTGTTGTTTATGAATTTGAGCGGCCATTTCTTGGTTGCTCTTTTGCAATTGAAGAAGCGAATGAAACTCCAAGTTAGGCATTTGGTGGTCATCGGGGTCTTGTAAAGTTCCTTGAAAATCTTGATGATGCCCAAGGGGTGGGGCATCATATTGTTGGTAGCAAGGTTGGGGTGATTGGTAGTATTGTGGGTCATGGGGTTCATATTGTGGTTGGGGTGTAGGGTAATATGGTGGGTCTTGGGGGCATTGGCTTCCATATGGTGAATCTTTATTGAACATGGTGGGCTCACAATCATAACTCGAGTAATAGTCACCATGATCGTAGGAGTGATAGTCGTCTACTTGTTGGTAGCCATACTCATACTCTTAAGGATCATACCCATCTTGATTACCCCAAGAAGCTTGATCATGGTAGGGGGACGTCATGTCATAGCTTTGGTTCATGGAAGAAGAGTGGTAGCTCATATCGGCTCCTGAGTGTGTGGAGTTTAGATCAAACCCCATGCTCGCTCGAAAATCGTAGTCCGTACCCGGTTGGAAACCACTCATTCTAGCAACCGTCCGTTTAAGCAGCTCTGAGATGCAAGAAGAAGATAATCACCACCTCTAAGCACAAAATGTAGACTAAGAACAAACGTGAGAAGTCTAGTGCTTTTTGGGCACTAGACAAGAGAGAAATAAACCACACACACACAAGAAGCAAAGTAACCAAAAGAAAAAAGAAAACACAAACACAAAGACAAAGTCAAGTAACTAGGAAAACAAAGTCCAAACTAGCACCGTCCCCGGCAACGGCGCCAAATTGATGGGAAGGATTTGTCGGGTCGAATCCACGGGGACGGTAAGAGGCGTCTAGACTAGGTCGGCCCAAATACTAGACTAAGTCAACGGCCTAAGCTAGAGAATGATAAGAGAGGGGAGAAAGCTAGACTAAGACTAAGTCTAAGGGAGAAACAAACAAGGAAACGGGCTAGGATTAGGTCGGGGTCAAAGGGGTAACGGAATGGTCAAGGGAGAACTAGAGTGAAGGAGGTAGTAGGGTGATCTAGGTTAGTCCGGGCTCTCGCAACTTAGACTCACCTAGAGGTTCCACCTAGAACCCATCTCGGCGACACACAACACAAACGGGGTTCTAGCGCGCTATGGTCCTAGATCGGATCCGGGCTCTCGCAACTTAGACCGGCCTAGGGGTCGTCCTCACCGGGCTCTCGCAACTTAGTGAGGGGACCGAACCCACAACAAACTAACACCCACGAAAGAAAGGCAAGAAAAACAAGCATTCGTACATACTTAGTCATTCAAGCAATTCCACAAACATGTGATGTGCATCAAACAAGTGGAAACCCAAATCTTCCACCAACAACTCCAACAAACCCTTAATCACCCAATTAACACCCTAATCACCCTACTAACCCTAGCAAGAACACTACTCTAACATATCTAAAGGAAATACTAACAAAAACAAGGTAAACAAACTCAAACAACCAAACATACACAAACAAACTAGTGAAAACAATAAACAAGAACTAAAGATGTAAACTTGGATGAGTGAACAAGATTAAGAATAGAAAGGAAGAAGAGATTACCATACTAGAGGAAGAAGAAAGAACAAAACTTGCATTAATGAAGAAAACCCAAAACAAACATCCAAGGTTGTCAATCTTGAATGGATCTTGAAGAATTCCCTTAATACAAGTACTAAACTAAGATTAACAACTAATTACCGTCTAATCTACACTAATCTAATCTAATATAACCTAAAGTAGTCTAGGGTTTAAGGTCTAAAAGAGTGCATCCTCTTTACATAACAAGGGAAGGGTATATATAGGGTTACAAATTAAAGGGAGAAGAAAAGAAACAAAGCGAAGTAGCAGTGGCCCGTCCCGGCCGAGACGGGGTGGTCCCGGTGGGAACGAGGTCGGTCCCGGTCGGGACGCCACCATCCTGATCGGGATGGGCCCTGGTCAGTGGCCTCCTTGTTTATGCACCTCATCCCGAACGGGATGAGCTTATCTCGAACGGGATGAGCCTTGTAGGCCTCCATTATGATCTTTTTGGTCCCTCCTTGGTTCTCATGGACTTCTCACCGATTCTCGGGACTCGGGATCGGGTCTCGGAGGCTCGGGATTGGGTCCCAAGGTCTCGAGGTCGATTCCAAGGTCTCAAGTCATCGTTCCTTTATCTCGTTGGCTCCAAAATGTGTATGTATCGAGTCGGAATCGCTCCAACTCTTCCAAATCGGTCTCGGGAACCTGAAACGAACTAAAGGAAGCATAAGAAAACCCTAAACCGCTCCCAAGGAGCGATTCTACAAGGAAAATGGGACCAAAACACTAAGAAATAGGCACTACAAATGACACTTATCAGTTTCTAACTATCTCTGGCATGTTCTTTGGGACAGATCTTTGTCCCTGAACTTTTTTCGAGATAGTTTCTGACTATCTCTGCACTATTCTCCGGGACAGATCTTTGTCCCTGGACTTTCTTCGAGATAGTTTCTGACTATCTTTGGCCTATTCTTTGGGATGGGTCTTTGTCCCTGGACCTTCTTCGAGATAGTTTCTGACTACCTCTTCACTATTCTTTGAGACGTATCTTTGTCCCCGGACTTTCTTCGAGATAGTTTCTGACTATCTCTGCATTATTCTTCGGGACAGATCTTTGTCGCTTGACTTTCTTCGTAATAGTTTCTGACTATCTTTGGCCTATTCTTTGGGACGAATCTTTTTCCCTGGACTTTCTTCGAGATAGTTTTTGACTACCTATGTACAATTCTTTGGGACAGATCTTTGTCCCTGGATTTTTTTCGATATAGTTTCTGACAATCTCTGACCTATTCTTTGGGACGGCTCGTTGTCCCTGGACATTCTTTGAGATAGTTTCTGACTATCTTTTGCCTATTCTTTGGGATGGATCTTTGTTCTTGGACTTTTTTGGAGATAGTTCCTTACAACCTTTTGACTATTCTTTGAGACGAATCTTTGTCCCTAGAATTTCTTCGGGATAGTTCCTGACTACCTTTGGACTATTCTTTAGGACGGATCTTTGTCCCCGGACTTTCTTCAACATAGTTTCTGACTATCTCTGCACTATTCTTCGGACGGATCTTTGTTCTTTGACATTCTTCGAGATAGTTTCTGACTATCTCTGGACTATTCTTCGGGACGGACCTTTGTCCATGGACTTTCTTCGAGATAGTTTCTTACTATCTCTAGACTAGTCTTTGGGACGGAATTTCTCCATGGACTTTTTTCGAGAGAGTTTCTGACTATCCCTGGACTAGTCTTCGGGACATATCTTTGTCCCTGGACTTTCTTCGAGATAGTTTCTTACAATCTCTGGCCTATTCTTTGGAACGGATATTTGTCCTTCGGACTTTCTTCGAGATAGTTTCTTACTATCTCTAGACTATTATTCGGGAAGGATCTTTGTCCCTAAACTTTCTTCGAGATAGTTTCTGACTATCTCCGGCCTACTCTTCGGGATGGATCTTCGTCCCTCGGACTTTCTTTGAGATAGTTACTTACTATCTCTGGCCAATTCTTTCGGACGGATCTTTGTCCCTGGACTTTCTTCGAGATAGTTTTTGACTATCTCTTGGCTATTCGTTAGGATGGATCTTTGTCCCTGAACTTTCTTCGAGATAGTTTTTGACTATCTCTGGCCTATTCTTTGGAACGGATATTTGTCCCTGTACTTTCTTCGAGATAGTTTTTGACTATCTCTAGACTATTATTCGGGATGGATCTTTGTCCCTGGACTTTCTTCGAGAAAATTTCTGACTATCTCCGGCCTATTCTTTAGGAAGGATCTTTGTCCCTGAACTTTTGTTCGAGACAGTTTCTAACTATCTCTGGCCTATTCTTTGGGACAGATCTTTGTCCCTGAACTTTTTTCGATATAGTTTCTGACTCTCTCTGCACTATTCTCCGGGATAGATCTTTGTCCCTGGACTTTCTTCGAGATAGTTTCTGACTATCTTTGGCCTATTCTTTGGGATGGATCTTTGTCCCTGGACCTTCTTCGAGATAGTTTCTGACTACCTCTTCACTATTCTTTGAGACGTATCTTTGTCCCCGGACTTTCTTCGAGATAGTTTCTGACTATCTCTGCATTATTCTTCGGGACGGATCTTTGTCGCTTGACTTTCTTCGTAATAGTTTCTGACTATCTTTGGCCTATTCTTTGGGACGAATCTTTTTCCCTGGACTTTTTTCGAGATAGTTTTTGACTACCTATGTACAATTCTTTGGGACGGATCTTTGTCCCTGGATTTTTTTCGATATAGTTTCTGACAATCTCTGACCTATTCTTTGGGACGGCTCGTTGTCCCTGGACATTCTTTGAGATAGTTTCTGACTATCTTTTGCCTATTCTTTGGGATGGATCTTTGTTCTTGGACTTTTTTTGAGATAGTTCCTTACTACCTTTTGACTATTCTTTGAGACGAATATTTGTCCCTAGAATTTCTACGAGATAGTTCCTGACTACCTTTGGACTATTCTTAAGGACGGATCTTCGTCCCCGGACTTTCTTCAACATAGTTTCTGACTATCTCTGCACTATTCTTCGGACGGATCTTTGTTCTTTGACATTCTTCGAGATAGTTTCTGACTATCTCTGGACTATTCTTCGGGACGGACCTTTGTCCATGGACTTTATTCGAGATAGTTTCTGACTATCTCTAGACTTGTCTTTGGGACGGAATTTGTCCATGGACTTTTTTCGAGAGTGTTTCTGACTATCCCTGGACTAGTCTTCGGGACATATCTTTGTCCCTGGACTTTCTTCGAGATAGTTTCTTACAATCTCTGGCCTATTCTTTGGAACGGATATTTGTCCTTCGGACTTTCTTCGAGATAGTTTCTTACTATCTCTAGACTATAATTCGGGACGGATCTTTGTCCCTAAACTTTCTTCGAGATAGTTTCTGACTATCTCCGGCCTACTCTTCGGGACGGATCTTTGTCCCTCGGACTTTCTTCGAGATAGTTACTTACTATCTTTGGCCAATTCTTTCGGACGGATCTTTGTCCCTGGACTTTCTTCGAGATAGTTTTTGACTATCTCTTGGCTATTCGTTAGGATGGATCTTTGTCCCTGAACTTTCTTCGAGATAGTTTTTTACTATCTCTGGCCTATTCTTTGGAACGGATATTTGTCCCTGTACTTTCTTCGAGATAGTTTTTGACTATCTCTAGACTATTATTCGGGATGGATCTTTGTCCCTGGACTTTCTTCGAGAAAATTGCTGACTATCTCCGGCCTATTCTTTAGGAAGGATCTTTGTCCCTGAACTTTTGTTCGAGACAGTTTCTAACTATCTCTGGCCTATTCTTTGGGACAGATCTTTGTCCCTGAACTTTTTTCGATATAGTTTCTGACTCTCTCTGCACTATTCTCCGGGATAGATCTTTGTCCCTGGACTTTCTTCGAGATAGTTTCTTACAATCTCTGGCCTATTCTTTGGAACGGATATTTGTCCTTCGGACTTTCTTCGAGATAGTTTCTTACTATCTCTAGACTATAATTCGGGACGGATCTTTGTCCCTAAACTTTCTTCGAGATAGTTTCTGACTATCTCCGGCCTACTCTTCGGGACGTTTCTTTGTCACTCGGACATTCTTCGAGATAGTTAATTACTATCTCTGGCCAATTCTTTCGGACGGATCTTTGTCCCTGGACTTTCTTCGAGATAGTTTTTGACTACCTCTTGGCTATTCGTTAGGATGGATCTTTGTCCCTGAACTTTCTTCGAGATAGTTTTTGACTATCTCTGGCCTATTCTTTGGAACGGATATTTGTCCCTGTACTTTCTTCGAGATAGTTTTTGACTATCTCTAGACTATTATTCGGGATGGATCTTTGTCCCTGGACTTTCTTCGAGAAAATTTCTGACTATCTCCGGCCTATTCTTTAGGAAGGATCTTTGTCCCTGAACGTTTGTTCGAGACAGTTTCTAACTATCTCTGGCCTATTCTTTGGGACAGATCTTTGTCCCTGAACTTTTTTCGATATAGTTTCTGACTCTTTCTGCACTATTCTCCGGGATAGATCTTTGTCCCTGGACTTTCTTCGAGATAGTTTCTGACTATCTTTGGCCTATTCTTTGGGATGGATCTTTGTCCCTGGACCTTCTTCGAGATAGTTTCTGACTACCTCTTCACTATTCTTTGAGACGTATCTTTGTCCCCGGACTTTCTTCGAGATAGTTTCTGACTATCTCTGCATTATTCTTCGGGACGGATCTTTGTCGCTTGACTTTCTTCGTAATAGTTTCTGACTATCTTTGGCCTATTCTTTGGGACGAATCTTTTTCCCTGGACTTTATTCGAGATAGTTTTTGACTACCTATGTACAATTCTTTGGGACGGATCTTTGTCCCTGGATTTTTTTCGATATAGTTTCTGACAATCTCTGACCTATTCTTTGGGACGGCTCGTTGTCCCAGGACATTCTTTGAGATAGTTTCTGACTATCTTTTGCCTATTCTTTGGGATGGATCTTTGTTCTTGGACTTTTTTGGAGATAGTTCCTTACTACGTTTTGACTATTCTTTGAGACGAATCTTTGTCCCTAGAATTTCTTCGAGATAGTTCCTGACTACCTTTGGACTATTCTTTAGGACGGATCTTCGTCCCCGGACTTTCTTCAACATAGTTTCTGACTATCTCTGCACTATTCTTCGGACGGATCTTTGTTCTTTGACATTCTTCGAGATAGTTTCTGACTATCTCTGGACTATTCTTCGGGACGGACCTTTTTCCATGGACTTTCTTCGAGATAGTTTCTGACTATCTCTAGACTAGTCTTTGGGACGGAATTTGTCCATGGACTTTTTTCGAGAGAGTTTCTGACTATCCCTGGACTAGTCTTCGGGACATATCTTTGTCCCTGGACTTTCTTCGAGATAGTTTCTTACAATCTCTGGCCTATTCTTTGGAACGGATATTTGTCCTTCGGACTTTCTTCGAGATAGTTTCTTACTATCTCTAGACTATAATTCGGGACGGATCTTTGTCCCTAATCTTTCTTCGAGATAGTTTCTGACTATCTCCGGCCTACTCTTCGGGACGGATCTTTGTCCCTCGGACTTTCTTCGAGATAGTTACTTACTATCTTTGGCCAATTCTTTCGGACGGATCTTTGTCCCTGGACTTTCTTCGAGATAGTTTTTGACTATCTCTTGGCTATTCGTTAAGATGGATCTTTGTCCCTGAACTTTCTTCGAGATAGTTTTTGACTATCTCTGGCCTATTCTTTGGAACGGATATTTGTCCCTGTACTTTCTTCGAGATAGTTTTTGACTACCTATGGACTATTCTTTGGGACGGATCTTTGTCCCTGGATTTTCTTCGAGATAGTTTCTGACAATCTCTGGCCTATTCTTTGGGATGGCTCGTTGTCCCTGTACTTTCTTCGAGATAATTTCTGACTATCTTTTGCCTATTCTTTGGGATGGATCTTTGTTCTTGGACTTTCTTCGAGATAGTTACTTACTATCTTTGGCCAATTCTTTCGGACGGATCTTTGTCCCTGGACTTTCTTCGAGATAGTTTTTGACTATCTCTTGGCTATTCGTTAGGATGGATCTTTGTCCCTGAACTTTCTTCGAGATAGTTTTTGACTATCTCTGGCCTATTCTTTGGAACGGATATTTGTCCCTGTACTTTCTTCGAGATAGTTTCTGACTATCTCTAGACTATTATTCGGGATGGATCTTTGTCCCTGGACTTTCTTCGAGAAAATTTCTGACTATCTCCGGCCTATTCTTTAGGAAGGATCTTTGTCCCTGAACTTTTGTTCGAGACAGTTTCTAACTATCTCTGGCCTATTCTTTGGGACAGATCTTTGTCCCTGAACTTTTTTCGATATAGTTTCTGACTCTCTCTGCACTATTCTCCGGGATAGATCTTTGTCCCTGGACTTTCTTCGAGATAGTTTCTGACTATCTTTGGCCTATTCTTTGGGATGGATTTTGTCCCTGGACCTTCTTCGAGATAGTTTCTGACTACCTCTTCACTATTCTTTGAGACGTATCTTTGTCCCCTGACTTTCTTCGAGTTAGTTTCTGACTATCTCTGCATTATTCTTCGGGACGGATCTTTGTCGCTTGACTTTCTTCGTAATAGTTTCTGACTATCTTTGGCCTATTCTTTGGGACGAATCTTTTTCCCTGGACTTTCTTCGAGATAGTTTTTGACTACCTATGTACAATTCTTTGGGACGGATCTTTGTCCCTGGATTTTTTTCGATATAGTTTCTGACAATCTCTGACCTATTCTTTGGGATGGCTCGTTGTCCCTGGACATTCTTTGAGATAGTTTCTGACTATCTTTTGCCTATTCTTTGGGATGGATCTTTGTTCTTGGACTTTTTTGGAGATAGTTCCTTACTACCTTTTGACTATTCTTTGAGACGAATCTTTGTGCCTAGAATTTCTTCGAGATAGTTCCTGACTACCTTTGGACTATTCTTTAGGACGGATCTTCGTCCCCGGACTTTCTTCAACATAGTTTCTGACTATCTCTGCACTATTCTTCTGACGGATCTTTGTTCTTTGACATTCTTCGAGATAGTTTCTGACTATCTCTGGACTATTCTTCGGGACGGACCTTTGTCCATGGAATTTCTTCGAGATAGTTTCTGACTATCTCTAGACTAGTCTTTGGGACGGAATTTGTCCATGGACTTTTTTGGAGAGAGTTTCTGACTATCCCTGGACTAGTTTTCGGGACATATCTTTGTCCCTGGACTTTCTTCGAGATAGTTTCTTACAATTTCTGGCCTATTCATTGGAACGGATATTTGTCCCTCGGACTTTCTTCGAGATAGTTTCTTACTATCTCTAGACTATTATTCGGGACGGATCTTTGTCCCTAAACTTTCTTCGAGATAGTTTCTGACTATCTCCGGCCTACACTTCGGGACGTTTCTTTGTCCCTCGGACTTTCTTCGAGATAGTTACTTACTATCTCTGGCCAATTCTTTCGGACGGATCTTTGTCCCTAGACTTTCTTCGAGTTAGTTTTTGACGATCTCTTGGCTATTCGTTAGGATGGATCTTTGTCCCTGAACTTTCTTCGAGATAGTTTTTGACTATCTCTGGCCTATTCTTTGGAACGGATATTTGTCCCTGTACTTTCTTCGAGATAGTTTTTGACTATCTCTAGACTATTATTCGGGATGGATCTTTGTCCCTGGACTTTCTTCGAGAAAATTTCTGACTATCTCCGGCCTATTCTTTAGGAAGGATCTTTGTCCCTGGACTTTTGTTCGAGACAGTTTCTAACTATCTCTGGCCTATTCTTTGGGACAGATCTTTGTCCCTGAACTTTTTTCGAGATAGTTTCTGACTATCTCTGCACTATTCTCCGGGATAGATCTTTGTCCCTGGACTTTCTTCGAGATAGTTTCTGACTATCTTTGGCCTATTCTTTGGGATGGATCTTTGTCCCTGGACCTTCTTCGAGATAGTTTCTGACTAGCTCTTCACTATTCTTTGGGACGTATCTTTGTCCCTGGACTTTCTTCGAGATAGTTTCTGACTATCTCTGCATTATTCTTCGGGACGGATCTTTGTCGCTTGACTTTCTTCGTAATAGTTTATGACTATCTTTGGCCTATTCTTTGGGACGGATCTTTTTCCCTGGACTTTCTTCGAGGTAGTTTTTGACTACCTATGTACAATTCTTTGGGACGGATCTTTGTCCCTGGATTTTTTTCGATATAGTATCTGACAATCTCTGACCTATTCTTTGGGACGGCTCGTTGTCCCTTGACATTCTTCGAGATAGTTTCTGACTATCTTTTGCCTATTCTTTGGAATGGATCTTTGTTCTTGGACTTTTTTCGAGATAGTTCCTTACTACCTTTTGACTATTCTTTGAGACGAATCTTTGTCCCTAGAATTTCTTGGAGATAGTTCCTGACTACCTTTGGACTATTCTTTAGGACGGATCTTTGTCCCCGGACTTTCTTCAACATAGTTTCTGACTATCTCTGCACTATTCTTCAGACGGATCTTTGTTCTATGACATTCTTCGAGATAGTTTCTGACTATCTCTGGACTATTCTTCGGGACGGACCTTTGTCCATAGACTTTTTTCGAGAGAGTTTCTGACTATCCCTGGACTAGTCTTCGGGACATATCTTTGTCCCTGGACTTTCTTCGAGATAGTTTCTTACAATTTCTGGCCTATTCTTTGGAAGGGATATTTGTCCCTCGGACTTTCTTCGAGATACTTTCTTACTATCTCTAGCCTATTATTCGGGACGGATCTTTGTCCCTAAACTTTCTTCGAGATAGTTTCTGACTATCTCCGGCCTACACTTCGGGACGTTTCTTTGTCCCTCGGACTTTCTTCGAGATAGTTACTTACTATCTCTGGCCAATTCTTTCGGACGGATCTTCGTCCCTAGACTTTCTTCGAGTTAGTTTTTGACGATCTCTTGGCTATTCGTTAGGATGGATCTTTGTCCCTGAACTTTCTTCGAGATAGTTTTTGACTATCTCTGGCCTATTCTTTGGAACGGATATTTGTCCCTGTACTTTCTTCGAGATAGTTTTTGACTATCTCTAGACTATTATTCGGGATGGATCTTTGTCCCTGGACTTTCTTCGAGAAAATTTCTGACTATCTCCGGCCTATTCTTTAGGAAGGATCTTTGTCCCTGGACTTTTGTTCGAGACAGTTTCTAACTATCTCTGGCCTATTCTTTGGGACAGATCTTTGCCCTGAACTTTTTTCGAGATAGTTTCTGACTATCTCTGCACTATTCTCCGGGATAGATCTTTGTCCCTGGACTTTCTTCGAGATAGTTTCTGACTATCTTTGGCCTATTCTTTGGGATGGATCTTTGTCCCTTGACCTTCTTCGAGATAGTTTCTGACTAGCTCTTCACTATTCTTTGGGACGTATCTTTGTCCCTGGACTCTCTTCGAGATAGTTTCTGACTATCTCTGCATTATTCTTCGGGACGGATCTTTGTCGCTTGACTTTCTTCGTAATAGTTTCTGACTATCTTTGGCCTATTCTTTGGGACGGATCTTTGTCCCTGGACTTTCTTCGAGATAGTTTTTTACTACCTATGTACAATTCTTTGGGACGAATCTTTGTCCCTGGATTTTTTTCGATATAGTTTCTGACAATCTCTAACCTATTTTTTGGGACGGCTCGTTGTCCCTTGACATTCTTCGAGATAGTCTGACTATCTTTTGCCTATTACTTGGGATGGATCTTTGTTCTTGGACTTTTTTCGAGATAGTTCCTTACTACCTTTTGACTATTCTTTGAGACGGATCTTTGTCCCTAGAATTTCTTCGTGATAGTTCCTGACTACCTTTGGACTATTCTTTAGGACGGATCTTTGTCCCCGGACTTTCTTCAACATTGTTTCTGACTATCTCTGCACTATTCTTCGGAAGGATTTTTTTTCTATGACATTCTTCGAGATAGTTTCTGACTATCTCTGGACTATTCTTCGAGACGGACCTTTGTCCATGGACTTTCTTCGAGATAGTTTCTGACTATCTCTAGACTAGTCTTTGGGACGGAATTTATCCATGGACTTTTTTCGAGAGAGTTTCTGACTATCCCTGGACTAGTCTTCGGGACATATCTTTGTCCCTGGACTTTCTTCGAGATAGTTTCTTACAATCTCTGGCCTATTCTTTGGAACGGATATTTGTCCCTCGGACTTTCTTCGAGATAGTTTCTTACTATCTCTAGACTATTATTCGGGACGGATCTTTGTCCCTAAACTTTCTTCGAGATAGTTTCTGACTATCTCCGGCCTACTCTTCGGGACGTTTCTTTGTCCCTTGGACTTTCTTCGAGATAGTTAATTACTATCTCTGGCCAATTCTTTCGGACGGATCTTTGTCCCTGGACTTTCTTCGAGATAGTTTTTGACTACCTCTTGGCTATTCGTTAGGATGGATCTTTGTCCCTGAACTTTCTTCGAGATAGTTTTTGACTATCTCTGGCCTATTCTTTGGAACGGATATTTGTCCCTGTACTTTCTTCGAGATAGTTTTTGACTATCTCTAGACTATTATTCGGGATGGATCTTTGTCCCTGGACTTTCTTCGAGAAAATTTCTGACTATCTCCGGCCTATTCTTTAGGAAGGATCTTTGTCCCTGGACTTTTGTCCGAGACAGTTTCTAACTATCTCTGGCCTATTCTTTGGGACAGATCTTTATCCCTGAACTTTTTTTGAGATAGTTTCTGACTATCTCTGCACTATTCTCCGGGATAGATCTTTGTCCCTGAACTTTCTTCGAGATAGTTTCTGACTATCTTTGGCCTATTCTTTGGGATGGATCTTTGTCCCTGGACCTTCTTCGAGATAGTTTCTGACTAGCTCTTCACTATTCTTTGGGACGTATCTTTGTCCCTGGACTCTCTTCGAGATAGTTTCTGACTATCTCTGCATTATTCTTCGGGACGGATCTTTGTCGCTTGATTTTCTTCGTAATAGTTTCTGACTATCTTTGGCCTATTCTTTGGGACGGATCTTTTTCCCTGGACTTTCTTCGAGATAGTTTTTTACTACTTATGTACAATTCTTTGGGACGAATCTTTGTCCCTAGATTTTTTTCGATATAGTTTCTGACAATCTCTGACCTATTCTTTGGGACGGCTCGTTGTCCCTTGACATTCTTCGAGATAGTTTCTGACTATCTTTTGCCTATTACTTGGGATGGATCTTTGTTCTTGGACTTTTTTCGAGATAGTTCCTTACTACCTTTTGACTATTCTTTGAGACGGATCTTTGTCCCTAGAATTTCTTCGTGATAGTTCCTGACTACCTTTGGACTATTCTTTAGGACGGATCTTTGTCGCCGGACTTTCTTCAACATTGTTTCTGACTATCTCTGCACTATTCTTCGGAAGGATCTTTTTTCTATGACATTCTTCGAGATAGTTTCTGACTATCTCTGGACTATTCTTCGGGACGGACCTTTGTCCATGGACTTTCTTCAAGATAGTTTCTGACTATCTCTAGACTAGTCTTTGGGACGGAATTTGTCCATGGACTTTTTTCGAGAGAGTTTCTGACTATCCCTGGACTAGTCTTCGGGACATATCTTTGTCCCTGGACTTTCTTCGAGATAGTTTCTTACAATCTCTGGCCTATTCTTTGGAACGGATATTTGTCCCTTGGACTTTCTTCGAGATAGTTTCTTACTATCTCTAGACTATTATTCGGGACGGATCTTTGTCCCTAAACTTTCTTCGAGATAGTTTCTGACTATCTCCGGCCTACTCTTCGGGACGTTTCTTTGTCACTCGGACATTCTTCGAGATAGTTAATTACTATCTCTGGCCAATTCTTTCGGACGGATCTTTGTCCCTGGACTTTCTTCGAGATAGTTTTTGACTACCTCTTGGCTATTCGTTAGGATGGATCTTTGTCCCTGAACTTTCTTCGAGATAGTTTTTGACTATCTCTGGCCTATTCTTTGGAACGGATATTTGTCCCTGTACTTTCTTCGAGATAGTTTTTGACTATCTCTAGACTATTATTCGGGATGGATCTTTGTCCCTGGACTTTCTTCGAGAAAATTTCTGACTATCTCCGGCCTATTCTTTAGGAAGGATCTTTGTCCCTGGACTTTTGTTCGAGACAGTTTCTAACTATCTCTGGCCTATTCTTTGGGACAGATCTTTGTCCCTGAACTTTTTTCGAGATAGTTTCTGACTATCTCTGCACTATTCTCCGGGATAGATCTTTGTCCCTGGACTTTCTTCGAGATAGTTTCTGACTATCTTTGGCCTATTCTTTGGGATGGATCTTTGTCCCTGGACCTTCTTCGAGATAGTTTCTGACTAGCTCTTCACTATTCTTTGGGACGTATCTTTGTCCCTGGAATCTCTTCGAGATAGTTTCTGACTATCTCTGCATTATTCTTCGGGAAGGATCTTTGTCGCTTGACTTTCTTCGTAATAGTTTCTGACTATCTTTGGCCTATTCTTTGGGACGGATCTTTTTCCCTGGACTTTCTTCGAGATAGTTTTCTACTACCGATGTACAATTCTTTGGGACGAATCTTTGTCCCTGGATTTTTTTCGATATAGTTTCTGACAATCTCTGACCTATTTTTTGGGACGGCTCGTTGTCCCTTGACATTCTTAGAGATAGTTTCTGACTATCTTTTGCCTATTACTTGGGATGGATCTTTGTTCTTGGACTTTTTTCGAGATAGTTCCTTACTACCTTTTGACTATTCTTTGAGACGGATCTTTGTCCCTAGAATTTCTTCGTGATAGTTCCTGACTACCTTTGGACTATTCTTTAGGACGGATCTTTGTCCCCGGACTTTCTTCAACATTGTTTCTGACTATCTCTGCACTATTCTTCGGAAGGATCTTTTTTCTATGACATTCTTCGAGATAGTTTCTGACTATCTCTAGACTATTCTTCGGGACGGACCTTTGTCCATGGACTTTCTTCGAGATAGTTTCTGACTATCTCTAGACTAGTCTTTGGGACGGAATTTGTCCATGGACTTTTTTCGAGAGAGTTTCTGACTATCCCTGGACTAGTCTTCGGGACATATCTTTGTCCCTGGACTTTCTTCGAGATAGTTTCTTACAATTTCTGGCCTATTCTTTGGAACGGATATTTGTCCCTCGGACTTTCTTCGAGATAGTTACTTACTATCTCTAGACTATTATTCGGGACGGATCTTTGTCCCTAAACTTTCTTCGAGATAGTTTCTAACTATCTCCGGCCTATTCTTCGGGACGGATCTTTGTCACTGGAGTTTCATCGAGATAGTTTCTTACTATCTCTGGCCTATTCTTTAGGACAGATCTTTGTCCCTGAACTTTTTTCGAGATAGTATATGACTATCTCTGCACTATTCTTCGACACAGATCTTTGTCCCCGAACTTACTTCGAGATTGTTTCTGACAATTTCTGGACTACTCTTCGGGACGGATCTTTGTTCCTCGGACTTTCTTCGCGATAGTTTCTTACTATCTTTGGCCAATTCTTTCGGACGGATCTTTGTCCCTGAACTCTCTTCGAGATAGTTTTTTACTATCTCTGGCCTATTCTTTGGAACGATATTTGTCCCTGTACTTTCTTCGAGATAGTTTTTGACTATCTCAAGACTATTATTCGGGATGGATCTTTGTCCCTGGACTTTCATCGAGAAAGTTTCTGACTATCTCCGGCCTATTCTTTAGGAAGGATCTTTGTCCATGGACTTTTGTTCGAGATAGTTTCTAACAATCTCTGGCCTATTCTTTGGGACAGATCTTTGTCCCTGAACTTTTTTCGAGATAGTTTCTGACTATCTCTGCACTATTCTCCGGGAAAGATCTTTATCCCTGGACTTTCTTCGAGATAGTTACTGACTATCTTTGGCCTATTCTTTGGGATGGATCTTTGTCCCTGGACCTTCTTCAAGATAGTTTCTGACTGCCTCTTCACTATTCTTTGGGACGTATCTTTGTCCCTGGACTTTCTTCGAGATAGTTTCTGACTATCTCTGCATTATTCTTCGGGACAGATCTTTGTAGCTTGACTTTCTTCATAATAGTTTCTGACTATCTTTGGCCTATTCTTTGGGACGGATCTTTGTCCCTGGACTTTCTTCGAGATAGTTTTTGACTACCTGTGGACTATTCTTTGGGATGGATCTTTGTCTCTGGATTTTTTTCGATATAGTTTCTGACAATCTCTGACCTATTCTTTGGGACGGCTCGTTGTCCCTGGACATTCTTCGAGATAGTTTCTGACTATCTTTTGCCTATTCTTTGGGATGGATCTTTGTTCTTGGACTTTTTTCGAGATAGTTCCTGACTACCTTTGGACTATTCTTTGAGACGGATCTTTGTTCCTAGACTTTCTTCGAGATAGTTCCTGACTACCTTTGGACTATTCTTTAGGATAGATCTTTGTCCCCGGACTTTCTTCAACATAGTTTCTGATTATCTCTGCACTATTCTTCGGACGGATCTTTGTTCTATGACATTCTTCGAGATAGTTTCTGACTATCTCCGGACAAATTTTCGGGACGGTCCTTTGTCCATGGACTTTCTTCTAGATAGTTTGTGACTATCTCTGGACTATTCTTTAGGACGGAATTTGTCCATGGACTTTGTCCGTGAGAGTTTCTGACTATCTCTGGACTAGTCTTCGGGACATATCTTTGTCCCTGGACTTTCTTCGAGATAGTTTCTTACAGTCTCTGGCCTATTCTTTGTAACGGATATTTGTCCCTCGGACTTTCTTTGAGATAGTTTCTTACTATCTCTAGACTATTATTCGGGACGGATCTTTGTCCCTAAACTTTCTTCGAGATAGTTTCTAACTATCTCCGGCCTATTCTTCGGGACGGATCTTTCTCCCTGGACTTTCATCGAGATAGTTTCTTACTATCTCTGGCCTATTCTTTAGGACCGATCTTAGTCCCTGAACCTTTTTCAAGATAGTATATGACTATCTCTGCACTATTCTTCGAGACAGATCTTTGTCCCCGGACTTACTTCGAGATTGTTTCTGACAATTTCTGGACTACTCTTCGGGACGGATCTTTGTCCCTCGGACTTTCTTCGAGATAGTTTCTTACTATCTTTGGCCAATTCTTTCGGACGGATCTTTGTCCCTGAACTTTCTTCGAGATAGTTTTTGACTATCTCTGGCCTATTCTTTGGAACGGATATTTGTCCCTGTACTTTCTTCGAGATAGTTTTTGACTATCTCACGACTATTATTCGGGATGGATCTTTGTCCCTGGACTTTCTTCGAGAAAGTTTCTGACTATCTCCGGCCTATTCATTAGGAAGGATCTTTGTCCATGGACTTTTGTTCGAGATAGTTTCTAACTATCTCTGGCCTATTCTTTGGGACAGATCTTTGTCCCTGAACTTTTTTCGAGATAGTTTCTGACTATCTCTGCACTATTCTCCGGGAAAGATCTTTATCCCTGGACTTTCTTCGAGATAGTTACTGACTATCTTTGGCCTATTCTTTGGGATGGATCTTTGTCCCTGGACCTTCTTCAAGATAGTTTCTGACTGCCTCTTCACTATTCTTTGGGACGTATCTTTATCCCTGGACTTTCTTCGAGATAGTTTCTGACTATCTCTGCATTATTCTTCGGGACGGATCTTTGTCGCTTGACTTTCTTCATAATAGTTTCTTACTATCTTTGGCCTATTCTTTGGGACGGATCTTTGTCCCTGGACTTTCTTCGAGATAGTTTTTGACTACCTGTGGACTATTCTTTGGGATGGATCTTTGTCTCTGGATTTTTTTCGATATAGTTTCTGACAATCTCTGACCTATTCTTTGGGACGGCTCGTTGTCCCTGGACATTCTTCGAGATAGTTTCTGACTATCTTTTGCCTATTCTTTGGGATGGATCTTTGTTCTTGGACTTTTTTCGAGATAGCTCCTGACTACCTTTGGACTATTCTTTGAGAAGGATCTTTGTTCCTAGACTTTCTTCGAGATAGTTCCTGACTACCTTTGGACTATTCTTTAGGACAGATCTTTGTCCCCGGACTTTCTTCAAAATAGTTTCTGATTATCTCTGCACTATTCTTCGGACGGATCTGTGTTCTATGACATTCTTCGAGATAGTTTCTGACTATCTCTGGACAATTTTCGGGACGGGGCTTTGTCCATGGACTTTCTTCGAGATAGTTTCTGACTATCTCTGGACTATTCTTTAGGACGGTATTTGTCAATGGACTTTGTTCGTGAGAGTTTCTGACTATCTCTGGACTAGTCTTCGGGACATATCTTTGTCCCTGGACTTTCTTCGAGATAGTTTCTTACAGTCTCTAGCCTATTCTTTGAAACGGATATTTGTCCCTCGGACTTTCTTCGAGATAGTTTATTACTATCTCTAGACTATTATTCGGGACAGATCTTTGTCCCTAAACTTTCTTTGAGGTAGTTTCTAACTATCTCCGGCCTATTCTTCGGGACGGATCTTTGTCCCTGGACTTTCATCGAGATAGTTTCTTACTATCTCTGGCCTATTCTTTTGGACAGATCTTTGTCCCTGAACTTTTTTCGAGATAGTATATGACTATCTCTGCACTATTCTTCGAGACAGATCTTTGTCCCTGGACTTACTTCGAGATTGATTCTGACAATTTCTGGACTACTCTTCGGGACGGATCTTTGTCCCTCGGACTTTCTTCGAGATAGTTTCTTACTATCTTTGGCCAATTCTTTCGGACGGATCTTTGTCCCTGAACTTTCTTCGAGATAGTTTTTGACTATCTCTGGCCTATTCTTTGGAACGGATATTTGTCCCTGTACTTTCTTCGAGATAGTTTTTTACTATCTCTAGACTATTATTCGGGATGGATCTTCGTCCCTGGACTTTCTACGAGAAAGTTTATGACTATCTCCGGCCTATTCTTTAGGAAGGATCTTTGTCCATGGACTTTTGTTCGAGATAGTTTCTAACTATCACTAGCCTATTCTTTGGGACAGATCTTTGTCCCTGAACTTTTTTCGAGATAGTTTCTGACTATCTCTGCACTAATCTCCGGGACAGATCTTTGTCCCTGGACTTTCTTCGAGATAGTTACTGACTATCTTTGGCCTATTCTTTGGGATGGATCTTTGTCCCTGGACCTTCTTCAAGATAGTTTCTGACTACCTCTTCACTTTTCTTTGGGACGTATCTTTGTCCCTGGACTTTCTTCGAGATAGTTTCTGACTATCTCTGCATTATTCTTCGGGACAGATCTTTGTCGCTTGACTTTCTTCATAATAGTGTCTGACTATCTTTGGCCTATTCTTTGGGACGGATCTTTGTCCCTGGACTTTCTTCGAGATAGTTTTTGACTACCTGTGGACTATTCTTTGGGATGGATCTTTGTCTCTGGATTTTTTTCGATATAGTTTATGACAATCTCTGACCTATTCTTTGGGACGGCTCGTTGTCCCTGGACATTCATCGAGATAGTTTCTGACTAACTTTTGCCTATTCTTTGGGATGGATCTTTGTTCTTGGACTTTTTTCGAGATAGTTCCTGACTACCTTTGGACTAATCTTTGAGACGGATCTTTGTTCCTAGACTTTCTTCGAGATAGTTCCTTACTACCTTTGGACTATTCTTTAGGACAGATCTTTGTCCCCGGACTTTCTTCAACATAGTTTCTGATTATCTCTGCACTATTCTTCGGACGGATCTTTGTTCTATGACATTCTTCGAGATAGTTTCTGACTATCTCTGGACAAGTTTTCGGGACGGCCCTTTGTCCATGGACTTTCTTCGAGATAGTTTCTGACTATCTCTGGACTATTCTTTAGGACGGTATTTGTCCATGGACATTGTTCGTGAGAGTTTCTGACTATCTCTAGACTAGTCTTCGGGACATATCTTTGTCCCTGGACTTTCTTCGAGATAGTTTCTTACAGTCTCTGGCCTATCCTTTGGAACGGATATTTGTCCCTCGGACTTTCTTCGAGATAGTTTCTTACTATCTCTAGACTATTATTCGGGACGGATCTTTGTCCCTAAACTTTCTTCGAGATAGTTTCTGACTATCTCCGGCCTATTCTTCGGGACGGATCTTTGTCCCTGGACTTCATCGAGATAGTTTCTTACTATATCTGGCCTATTCTTTAAAACAGATCTTTGTCCCTGAATTTTTTTCGAGATAGTATCCGACTATCTCTGCACTAATCTTCGGGACAGATCTTTGTCCCTAGACTTACTTCGAGATTGTTTCTGACAATTTCTGGACTACTCTTCGGGACGGATCTTTGTCCCTCCGACTTTCTTCGAGATAGTTTCTTACTATCTCTGGCCAATTCTTTCGGACGGATCTTTGTCCCTGAACTTTCTTCGAGATAGTTTTTGACTATCTCTGGCCTATTCTTTGGAACAGATATTTGTTCCTGTACTTTCTTCGAGATAGTTTTTGACTATCTCTAGACTATTATTCAGGATGGATCTTTGTCCCTGGACTTTCTTCGAGAAAGTTTCAAACTATCTCCGACCTATTCTTTAGGAAGGATCTTTGTCCATGGACTTTTGTTCGAGATAGTTTTTAACTATCTCTGGCCTATTCTTTGGGACGGATCTTTGTCCCTGAACTTTTTTCGAGATAGTTTCTGACTAACTCTGCACTATTCTCCGGGACAGATCTTTGTCCCCGAACTTTCTTCGAGATAGTTACTGACTATCTTTGGCCTATTCTTTCGGATGGATCTTTGTCCCTGGACCTTCTTCAAGATAGTTTCTGACTGCCTCTTCACTATTCTTTGGGACGTATCTTTGTCCCTGGACTTTCTTCGAGATAGTTTCTGACTATCTCTGCATTATTCTTCGGGACGGATCATTGTCGCTTGACTTTCTTCATAATAGTTTCTGACTATCTTTGGCCTATTCTTTGGGACGGATCTTTGTCCCTGGACTTTCTTCGAGATAGTTTTTGACTACCTGTGGACTATTCTTTGGGATGGATCTTTGTCTCTGGATTTTTTTCGATATAGTTTCTGACAATCTCTGACCTATTCTTTGGGACGGCTCGTTGTCCCTGGACATTCTTCGAGATAGTTTCTGACTAACTTTTGCCTATTCTTTGGGATGGATCTTTGTTCTTGGACTTTTTTCGAGATAGTTCCTGACTACCTTTGGACTAATCTTTGAGACGGATCTTTGTTCCTAGACTTTCTTCGAGATAGTTCCTGACTACCTTAGGACTATTCTTTAGGACAGATCTTTGTCCCCGGACTTTCTTCAACATAGTTTCTGATTATCTCTGCACTATTCTTCGGACGGATCTTTGTTCTATGACATTCTTCGAGATAGTGTCTGACTATCTCTGGACAATTTTTCGGGACGGATGATAAGTGTCATTTGTAGTGCTTATTCTGTAGTGTTTTGGTCCCGTTTTCCTTGTAGAATCGCTCCTTGGGAGCGGTTTAGGGGCTTCTTATGCTTCCTTTAGTTCGTTTCAGGTTCCCGAGACCGAATTTGAAGAGTTGGAGCGATTCCGACTCGATACATACACATTTTGGAGCCAACGGAGTAGAGGAACGATGACTCGATGCCTTGGAATCGATCCCGAGACCTCGGGATCCAATCCCGAGCCTCCGAGACCCGATCCCGAGTCCCGAGAATCGACGAGAAGCCCATGAGAGGCAATGAGGGACCAAAGAGCTCTTAAGGGAGGCCTACAAAGACCCATCCCGTTCGGGATGAAGGAGGAACGAAGTGCAGCTACTGGGGGCTGTTCCGGATCGGGAACATAAAATCCCGATCGGGAATTCCCATAATCCCAATCGGGAATTTCTTTCCCGACCGGGAAAAGCTCCAGCTCGCCCGCCTTCAATTCTTTTCTTCTCCTTTTCATTTGTACCCTATATATACTCTTCCCTTGTTATGTTAAGCTTATGCACTCATATATCCTTAAAACCCTAGACTACTTTAGGTTAGATTAGATTAGTGTAGATTAGTCGGTAATTAGTAGTTAATCGTAGATTAGTGCTTGTATTAAGGATCTCTTGAAGAATCCATCCAAGCTTGACAACCTTGGTGGATGAATTTGGGTTATCTTCTATGCAAGTGTTCTCCTTTTCCATTTCTCTTGTTAGTTTGGTAAAATCTTCTCATCCTCTTACTCTTAATCTTGTTTTATTCATCCAAGTTTTAATCTTTGATTGTTGTTTATTGTTTTCACTAGTTTATAGATGTTTGTTTTGTTTCTTATGTTGATTCTCCTTGTTAGTGTTAGTTGTAGTTGGATTATGTTAGAGTAGTGTTCTTGCTAGGGTTAGTAAGGTGATTAGGGTGTTGATTGGGTGATTAAGGGTTTGGTTGGAGATGTGGGTGGAAGATTTGGGTTTCCTCTTGTTTGATGCACATCACATGTTTGTGGAATTGCTTGAATGACTAAGTATGTACGAATGCTTGTTTTCTTGCCTTTCTTTCGTGGGTGTTAGTTTGTTTGTGGGTTCGGTCCCCTCACTAAGTTGCGAGAGCCCGGTGAGGACGACCTCTAGGCCGGTCTAAGTTGCGAGAGCCCGGATCCGACCTAGGACCATAGCGCGCTAGAACCCCGAGTTTGTTGAGTATCGCCGAGTTGGGTTTTAGGTGAAACCTCTAGGTGAATCTAAGTTGCGAGAGCCCGGACCAACCTAGATTACCCTACTACCTCCTTCGCTCTAATCCTCCCTTGACCATTCCATTACCCCTTTGACCCCGACCTAATCCTAGCTCGTTTCCTTAGTTATTCTCCTTAGTCGTAGTCTAGTCTCCTCCCTTCTCTATCATTCCTTAGCTTAGTCCGTTGACTTAGTCCAGTATTTGGGCCGACCTAGTCTAGACGCCTCTTACCGTCCCCGTGGATTCGACCCGACTTACCCTATCTACCCTAATTAGGTTAGCCGGTTATATTATTGTTGGCTAGGGACGTGACGAATCTCTAACTATCAATTTGGCGCCGTTGCCGGGGACGGTGCTAGTTTGGACTTTGTTTTCCTATTTGCTTGACTTTGTCTTTGTGTTTGTGTTTTCTTTTTTCTTTTGGTTACTTTGCTTCTTGTGTGTGTGGTTTATTTCTCTCTTGTCTAGTGCCCAAAAAGCAATAGACTTTTCAAGTTTGTTCTTAGTCTACAGTTTGTGCTTAGAGGTGGTGATTATCTTCTTCTTGCAACTTAGAGCCGCTTAAACGGACGGTTGCTAGGATGAGTGGTTTCCAAACGGGTATGGACTACGATTTTCGGGCAAGCATGGGGTTTGATATAAACTCCACACACATGGAAGCGGATATGAGCTACCACTCTTCTTCCATGAACCAAGGGTATGACATGACGTCCCCCTACCACTATCAAGCTTCTTGGGGTAATCAAGATGGGTATGATCCTCAAGAGTATGAAAATGGCTACCAACAAGTGAACTATTACAAATCCTACAATCATGGTAACTATTACTCGAGTTATGATTGTGAGCCCACCATGTACACTCAAGATTCACCTTGTGGAAGCCAATACCACCAAGACCCACAATATTACCCTCCACCCCAACCACAATATGAACCCTATGACCCACAATACTACCAATCACCCCAACCTTGCTACCAACAATATGATGCCCCACCCCTTGGGCATCATCAAGATTTTCATGGAGCTTTACAAGACTCCAATGACCCCCAATCGCTAAACTTGGAGTTGCATCAATCGATTCTTCAAATGCAAAAAGACCGACAAGAAATGGCCATCCAAACGAAAAAGAATTATGAACTCTTGGCCAAGCTCCAAAGGGAATTTGAAGAACTTCAATCGTCTACCCAAAAAGAGACGAATGAGGATGTGACCCTTGGTGAAGGCATTCTTGGTGAGGAATTGGAGGAGGATAGTGAGTGGGATGGTTTGGTGGAGTTTGTAGAGTTGTTGGGTGAGATTGTTAGCCTCGAGTTGCCCTTGTGCGATAATTTGGATATGCATCAAGAGCCCCTTGCTAGTACACCGAGAGATGGTTCGGAAGAGATTGAAACCGCCGGTAGAAGTTTCGATTCTCTCCTCCATGACGATGTGGGGCCGAGTGATGAAGATGGGGAACCACAACTTGAGGCAAGTGTGGGGGTGTGCAACGAGGAAGTGAGGCCAAAACCGCTTTTTGTGCCTTGTTTCTTGGAGGTGAAGCTTGCTTGTGATTGGAGGCAATGCTTAAGGAAGAAGAGTTCGGTGAAGCTCGTAGGATGGAGAGACCCCGGAGACAACTTTGAAGATGATGTCGGGTCTTGGGAATCCTACTTCTTGCCTCCTCCCTGGAGGCCGTGGAGGTCGGTTAAGCTCGAACGCTTCTTGGGCCTTCACTACGATGTCGGTAGCGCGTTCGACTTGCTCCTCCATTCCCTTGAGGGCTACGGTTGAAGAATGGAGTCCACCATCCTAGGTTTGACGGAGTTCCTAAAAGAACCGTCATGTTGTATATTCCCCTCCTCTCTTCTTTAGAGTACTTGTGCTTGTAATTGTGTTTTATCTCTTGATTTTGGTAGTTTTGTGATATTCTTGTAATTGATTTGGTATTTTGATGAGCGATGTGAGGGAGTGAATTTGATGTTTTGTTTGAGTTTATTGTGATAGGTGAAGTGAAGGTGACCCCTAGAAAGGAGTGGTCGATGATGGAGTTTGGTTTGCGAGCGAGGAAGTTGGTTTTTGAAGCTTTGATGAGCTTTTGGGCTTGGGGAAGCAAAGAAGACTCATCCCGACCGGGAAGAGGGCTTCCCGATCGAGAAGGATGAAGAATCTCGATCGGGAAGGAGCCATCCCGACCGGGATGAGGGTGCTGAAATTCGGACTTACTGGAGTGTGTTCCCGACCGGGAAGAGAGCTTCCCGATCGGGAAAGGTTCACCAACCCGATCGGGACCACCCATCCCGACTGGGATGGTCCCTTTGTCTCCACCCATCCATTATGCCCCCTCCCAACCTCCCTACTCCTCCTTACTCCTATCATATGACCCGTACACCTCACTTTACACACCGAGATCCACATCAAATCCCACCCCCTACCATTACTACCCCAACCATGCGATTTTATCAAGCTTGAAGGAGAATGACAAAGACGACAAGCAACGCGCCCACGTTGATCTATGAGACGATGGAGGGAGTGAGTTACTCGACGATTGGTTTTGGTAACTATCCTCACTTTTCCGTCTTTTATTGTCTGTTTTTCTCTTGTTTATCCCCTTCCCTTATCTTTTGTGTCATGGTGGCCTTCGAGGCCTTGCTAGTGGTTGCTCCCGACTCTCAATGACGTGACTACATCGAGAGTCATTTCAAAATCCAAAATTTTTACAAGATGTTCACTTTCTTTTTGAGGATTTAGTCGGATTTAGGCGGAATCCGGGCTAGGTGACTTGATTACACCTAGCCCTCCCCTCCCATTTCCTTTTATTTCCTTCTTTTTATTTTCTTCCTCCATCCATATCTCTTTCTTGTCTCGGCCTATGGTAACTTGACTACACCCCGGCCGGACGCCTTCTACCTTTTTCTTCACATTATTTTTGATTTTTAGCTTTATTTTCATAGTTTCTTTTCTTTTTCTTTTGTCTCTCCGCACCCTATGATCGAGCATGAGGACATGGCTCGATTTAAGGGTGGGGGAGCGATATTCTATCATACTTAGCTTTATTTTCTTAGTTTTTTTCAAAAAAATCTTAAAAATCCCTAAAAATTTGAAAATTTTCACAAAAATCAAAAAGATTTTTCTTTTGTGTGTTTTCCTTTTGTGTCATTGTGTCGTCTATTTGTTTTGTTGCGCGTGTTTGCCTCCCCTTTTCCTTATAGGTCGCTTATTCACCGCTAGCTTTGGAGAGCTTTCAAGACACCCGGTAACATCTTTTCACCCTTTTTCCTCTTTGTTTCCTTTGGAGTTTGGAGGAGTTGTGTGTTGTGGTGTGCTCGGGTGGAGCTTTGTAAAGTTTGTGGACGATCTGGTGGCTTGTTTGGATATTCGGGGTGGTGTTTGTGTTGTGTATGTGTTGTTTTGTTTTGTTTCTGTTTCTTACTTTTGTTTCTTTTTCGTTCGTTTGTTTTCGTCGTGTCTTCATTTTTGTGTGTCTTGTGTGTCTTGTGTGTAAATGTTTTCGAAAACCCGGTTTAGAGGCTAGAGTGTGAGTGTCTATTTTTCCCTTCCAAGTAGTATAAATCGAGTCTTGGGCTTTAGTCTAGTAGAATGACCTTAAATCAATGAATTCGTTGGTCCTTTACCTTGAGTCCACCTAGCTTACTAGGAATTTACTACGGGATTTGCACTTTTGACCATTATGACCACCCACGGTGTGAAAAGGCCTTGGTTACCGAGTCTCGTCCCTTAGGTGACCGTGTTTAGGATCGTTTGGTTAGTCCAAGTTTTCCACTTTTTGTGGGTTTGAAAGGGAATGCGCAACCCCGACTTACCCATTCACCTACCTCCTACACATTCCACACAAATAAAATGCAATTTGTTGATTTCTCTCTTTCTCAATTGTCAATGAAATGCCAAAAATGCGAAATCTTGCCAAAAGGGCAAAGAAAAGAAAAAGAAAGAAAAAAAATGAAAGAAAGAAAAGAATAAAGGAAAAGATAAGGCACAAAAGCCAAAAAGAAAATAGAAAAGAAGAAAAAGAATGGCATGGCAAAACAAATCAAAAATGTCAAAAAGAAAGAAAATGCCAAAAGAAAATCCGTCTCACAAAAAATAACCCCTACCTCTCAAAATAAGCCTTTTTCCGACTTTTGCCGTGAAGAGCCTACCAAAGGACCGAGTCCCGAGGAAAGATGATAGCGGCATTAGTCGGTCTTCCCTCATTTTGCATGTTTTCCACGTTTTTACTTGGACTAGTTAGGCGGTTTTGGACACGGGATGACCCTCTTCGCTCACGCTAAAGGGGGCGGGGTCGCACTTACCTACAGTGTCGACTAACACCGTGGTTCTTCACTTTTCCACTCCGCCGATCGTCCCGTAGTACGTTTTTAGAAAGTTAGGAGGACCTAGGTAAGTTACCAACGTTTTTGTTGCTTTATCGTCATACTATTAGGGTTTAGTGCAACTTGGTTTGTATGTCTAGCTTGGGAACGTTGTCGCTTACCTCGAGTCCTAAACCGGTGTTTCATTCACCGCTTTTAGAGGGAAGCGGTATTTCTTTTGTTTTGGGTGCAACCGATTATGTGTTTGTTTGTGTGTTTTGTGTCCGGTTGCATCCACAGTTTTGTCGGAAGACCCAACTTGCCTTGCGGAGTGCACTTGTCCTCTAAGTGCACACGCTTGAGTTGAAGGGGCGTAGGGTGCGCTAATACCCATTCGGCTAGTATAGTAGTTAGTATGTGCTTACTCGAGGGCGAGTAAGGGTTAAGTGTGGGGGAGTTGATAAGTGTCATTTGTAGTGCTTATTCTGTAGTGTTTTGGTCCCGTTTTCCTTGTAGAATCGCTCCTTGGGAGCGGTTTAGGGGCTTCTTATGCTTCCTTTAGTTCTTTTCAGGTTCCCGAGACCGAATTTGAAGAGTTGGAGCGATTCCGACTCGATACATACACATTTTGGAGCCAACGGAGTAGAGGAACGATGACTCGATTCCTTGGAATCGATCCCGAGACCTCGGGATCCAATCCCGAGCCTCCGAGACCCGATCCCGAGTCCCGAGAATCGACGAGAAGCCCATGAGAGGCAAGGAGGGACCAAAGAGCTCTTAAGGGAGGCCTACAAAGACCCATCCTGTTCGGGATGAAGGAGGAACGAAGTGCAGCTACTGGGGGCTGTTCCGGATCGGGAACATAAAATCCCGATCGGGAATTCCCATAATCCCGATCGGGAATTTCTTTCCCGACCGGGAAAAGCTCCAGCTCGCCCGCCTTCAATTCTTTTCTTCTCCTTTTCATTTGTAACCCTATATATACTCTTCCCTTGTTATGTTAAGCTTATGCACTCATATATCCTTAAAACCCTAGACTACTTTAGGTTAGATTAGATTAGTGTAGATTAGTCGGTAATTAGTAGTTAATCGTAGATTAGTGCTTGTATTAAGGATCTCTTGAAGAATCCATCCAAGCTTGACAACCTTGGTGGATGAATTTGGGTTATCTTCTATGCAAGTGTTCTCCTTTTCCATTTCTCTTGTTAGTTTGGTAAAATCTTCTCATCCTCTTACTCTTAATATTGTTTTATTCATCCAAGTTTTAATCTTTGATTGTTGTTTATTGTTTTCACTAGTTTATAGATGTTTGTTTTGTTTCTTATGTTGATTCTCCTTGTTAGTGTTAGTTGTAGTTGGATTATGTTAGAGTAGTGTTCTTGCTAGGGTTAGTAAGGTGATTAGGGTGTTGATTGGGTGATTAAGGGTTTGGTTGGAGATGTGGGTGGAAGATTTGGGTTTCCTCTTGTTTGATGCACATCACATGTTTGTGGAATTGCTTGAATGACTAAGTATGTACGAATGCTTGTTTTCTTGCCTTTCTTTCGTGGGTGTTAGTTTGTTTGTGGGTTCGGTCCCCTCACTAAGTTGCGAGAGCGTGGTGAGGACGACCTCTAGGCCGGTCTAAGTTGCGAGAGCCCGGATCCGACCTAGGACCATAGCGCGCTAGAACCCCGAGTGTGTTGAGTATCGCCGAGTTGTGTTTTAGGTGAAACCTCTAGGTGAGTCTAAGTTGCGAGAGCCCGGACCAACCTAGATTACCCTACTACCTCCTTCGCTCTAATCCTCCCTTGACCATTCCATTACCCCTTTGACCCCGACCTAATCCTAGCTTGTTTCCTTAGTTATTCTCCTTAGTCGTAGTCTAGTCTCCTCCCTTCTCTATCATTCCTTAGCTTAGTCCGTTGACTTAGTCCAGTATTTGGGCCGACCTAGTCTAGACGCCTCTTACCGTCCCCGTGGATTCGACCCGACTTACCCTATCTACCCTAGTTAGGTTAGCCGGTTATATTATTGTTGGCTAGGGACGTGACGAATCCCTAACCATCAACGGACCTTTGTCCATGGACTTTCTTCGAGATAGTTTCTGACTATCTCTAGACTATTCTTTAGGACGGAATTTGTCCATGGACTTTGTTCGTGAGAGTTTCTGACTATCTCTGGACTAGTCTTCGAGACATATCTTTGTCCCTGGACTTTCTTCGAGATAGTTTCTTACAGTCTCTAGCCTATTCTTTGGAACGGATATTTGTCCCTCGGACTTTCTTCGAGATAGTTTCTTACTATCTCTAGACTATTATTCGGGACGGATCTTTGTCCCTAAACTTTCTTCGAGATAGTTTCTGACTATCTCCGGCCTATTCTTCGGGACGGATCTTTGTCCCTGGACTTTCATCGAGATAGTTTCTTACTATCTCTGGCCTATTCTTTAGGACAGATCTTTGTCCCTGAACTTTTTTCGAGATAGTATCTGACTATCTCTGCACTAATCTTCGGCACAGATCTTTGTCCCTCGACTTACTTCGAGATTGTTTCTGACAATTTCTGGACTACTCTTCGGGACGGATCTTTGTCCCTCGGACATTCTTCGAGATAGTTTCTTACTATCTCTGGCCAATTCTTTCGGACGGATCTTTGTCCCTGAACTTTCTTCGAGATAGTTTTTGACTATCTCTGGCCTATTCTTTGGAACGGATATTTGTCCTTGTACTTTCTTCGAGATAGTTTTTGACTATCTCTAGACTATTATTCGGGATGGATCTTTGTCCCTGGACTTTCTTCGAGAAAGTTTCTGACTATCTCCGGCCTATTCTTTAGGAAGGATCTTTGTCCATGGACTTTTGTTCGAGATAGTTTTTAACTATCTCTGGCCTATTCTTTGGGACAGATCTTTGTCCCTGAACTTTTTTCGAGATAGTTTCTGACTATCTCTGCACTATTCTCCGGGACAGATCTTTGTCCCCGAACTTTCTTCGAGATAGTTACTGACTATCTTTGGCCTATTCTTTCGGATGGATCTTTGTCCCTGGACCTTCTTCAAGATAGTTTCTGACTGCCTCTTCACTATTCTTTGGGACGTATCTTTGTCCCTGGACTTTCTTCGAGACAGTTTCTGACTATCTCTGCATTATTCTTCGGGACGGATCTTTGTCGCTTGACTTTCTTCATAATAGTTTCTGACTATCTTTGGCCTATTCTTTGGGACGGATCTTTGTCCCTGGACTTTCTTCGAGATAGTTTTTGACTACCTGTGGACTATTCTTTGGGATGGATCTTTGTCTCTGGATGTTTTTCGATATAGTTTCTGAAAATCTCTGACCTATTCTTTGGGACGGCTCGTTGTCCCTGGACATTCTTCGAGATAGTTTCTGACTAACTTTTGCCTATTCTTTGGGATGGATCTTTGTTCTTGGACTTTTTTCGAGATAGTTCCTGACTACCTTTGGACTATTCTTTGAGACGGATCTTTGTTCCTAGACTTTCTTCGAGATAGTTCCTGACTACCTTTGGACTATTCTTTAAGACAAATCTTTGTCCCCGGACTTTCTTCAACATTGTTTCTGATTATCTTTGCACTATTCTTCGGACGGATCTTTGTTCTATGACATTCTTCGAGATAGTTTCTGACTATCTCTGGACAATTTTTCAGGACGGACCTTTGTCCATGGACTTTCTTCGAGATAGTTTCTGACTATCTCTAGACTATTCTTTAGGACGGAATTCGTCCATGGACTTTGTTCGTGAGAGTTTCTGACTATCTCTGGACTAGTCTTCGAGACATATCTTTGTCCCTGGACTTTCTTCGAGATAGTTTCTTACAGTCTCTCGCCTATTCTTTGGAACGGATATTTGTCCCTCGGACTTTCTTCGAGATAGTTTCTTACTATCTCTAGACTATTATTCGGGACAGATCTTTGTCCCTAAAATTTCTTCGAGATAGTTTCTGACTATCTACGGCCTATTCTTCGGGACGAATCTTTATCCATGGACTTTCATCGAGATAGTTTCTTACTATCTCTGGCCTATTCTTTAGGACAGATCTTTGTCGCTGAACTTTTTTCGAGATAGTATATGACAATCTCTGCACTATTCTTCGAGACAGATCTTTGTCCCTGGACTTACTTCGAGATTGTTTATGACAATTTCCGGACTACTCTTCGGGACGGATCTTTGTCCCACGGACTTTCTTCGAGATAGTTTCTTACTATCTTTGGCCAATTCTTTCGGACGGATCTTTGTCCCTGAACTTTCTTCGAGATAGTTTTTGACTATCTCTGGCCTATTCTTTGGAACGGATATTTGTCCCTGTACTTTCTTCGAGATAGTTTGTGACTATCTCTAGACTATCATTCGGGATGGATCTTTGTCCCTGGACTTTCTACGAGAAAGTTTCTGACTATCTCCGGCCTATTCTTTAGGAAGGATCTTTGTCCATGGACTTTTGTTCGAGATAGTTTCTAACTATCACTAGCCTATTCTTTGGGACAGATATTTGTCCCTGAGCTTTTTTCGAGATAGTTTCTGACTATCTCTGCACTATTCTCCGGGACAGATCTTTGTCCCTGGACTTTCTTCGAGATAGTTAATGACTATCTTTGGCCAATTCTTTGGGATGGATCTTTGTCCCTGGACCTTCTTCAAGATAGTTTCTTACTGCCTCTTCACTATTCTTTCGGACGTATCTTTGTCCCTGGACTTTCTTCGAGATAGTTTCTGACTATCTCTGCATTATTATTCGGGACGGATCTTTGTCACTTGACTTTCTTCATAATAGCTTCTGACTATCTTTGGCCTATTCTTTGGGACGGATCTTTGTCCCTGGACTTTCTTCGAGATAGTTTTTGACTACCTGTGGACTATTCTTTGGGACGGATCTTTGTCCCTGGATTTTTTTCGATATAGTTTCTGACAATCTCTGACCTATTCTTTGGGATGGCTCGTTGTCCCTGGACATTCTTCGAGATAGTTCCTGACTATCTTTTGCCTATTCTTTGGGATGGATCTTTGTTCTTGGAATTTTTTCGAGATAGTTCCTGACTACCTTTGGACTATTCTTTGAGACGGATCTTTGTTCCTAGACTTTCTTCGAGATAGTTCCTGACTACCTTTGGACTATTCTTTAGGACAGATCTTTGACCCCGGACTTTCTTCAACATAGTTTCTGACTATCTCTGCACTATTCTTCGGACGGATCTTTGTTCTATGACATTCTTCGAGATAGTTTCTGACTATCTCTGGACTATTCTTCGGGACGGACCTTTGTCCATGGACTTTCTTCGAGATAGTTTCTGACTTTCTCTGGACTAGTCTTCGAGATATATCTTTGTCCCTGGATTTTCTTCAAGATAGTTTCTTACAGTCTCTGGCCTATTCTTTGGAACGGATATTTGTCCCTCGGACTTTCTTCGAGATAGTTTCTTACTATCTCTAGACTATTATTCGGGACAGATCTTTGTCCCTAAACTTTCTTCGAGATAGTTTCTTACTATCTCCGGCCTATTCTTCGGTACGGATCTTTGTCCCTGGACTTTCATCGAGATAGTTTCTTACTATCTCTGGCCTATTCATTAGGACAGATCTTTGTCCCTGAACTTTTTTCGAGATAATATCTGACTATCTCTGCACTATTCTTCGGGACAGATCTTTGTCCCTGGACTTACTTCGAGATTGTTTCTGACAATTTCTGGACAACTCTTCGGGACGGATCTTTGTCCCTCGGACTTTCTTCGAGATAGTTTCTTACAATCTCTGGCCAATTCTTTCGGACGGATCTTTGTCCCTGAACATTCTTCGAGATAGTTTTTGACTATCTCTGGCCTATTCTTTGGAACGGATATTTGTCCCTGTACTTTCTTCGAGATAGTTTTTGACTATCTCTAGACTATTATTCGTGATGGATCTTTGTCCCTGGACTTTCTTCGAGAAATTTTCTGACTATCTCCGGCCTATTCTTTAGGAAGGATCTTTGTCCATGGAATTTTGTTCGAGATAGTTTCTAACTATCTCTGGCCTATTCTTTGGGACAGATCTTTGTCCCTGAACTTTTTTCGAGATAGTTTCTGACTATCTCTGCACTATTCTCCGGGACAGATCTTTGTCCCTGGACTTTCTTCGAGATAGTTACTGACTATCTTTGGCCTATTCTTTGGGATGGATCTTTGTCCCTGGACCTTCTTCAAGATAGTTTCGGACTGCCTCTTCACTATTCTTTGGGACGTATCTTTGTCCCTGGACTTTCTTCGAGATAGTTTCTGACTATCTCTGCATTATTCTTCGGGACGGATCTTTGTCGCTTGACTTTCTTCATAATAGTTTCTGACTATATTTGGCCTATTCTTTGGGACGGATCTTTGTCCCTGGACTTTCTTCGAGATAGTTTTTGACTACCTGTGGACTATTCTTTGGGACGGATCTTTGTCCCTGGATTTTTTTCGATATAGTTTCTGACAATCTCTGACCTATTTTTTGGGACGGCTCGTTGTCCCTGGACATTCTTCGAGATAGTTCGTGACTATCTTTTGCCTATTCTTTGGGATGGATCTTTGTTCTTGGAATTTTTTCGAGATAGTTCCTGACTACCTTTGGACTATTCTTTGAGACGGATCTTTGTTCCTAGACTTTCTTCGAGATAGATCCTGACTACCTTTGGACTATTCTTTAGGACAGATCTTTGACCCCGGACTTTCATCAACATAGTTTCTGATTATCTCTGCACTGTTCTTCGGACGGATCTTTGTTCTATGACATTCTTCGAGATAGTTTCTGACTATCTCTGGACAATTTTTCGGGACGGGCCTTTGTCCATGGACTTTCTTCGAGATAGTTTCTGACTATCTCCGGACTATTCTTTAGGACGGAATTTGTCCATGGACTTTGTTCGTGAGAGTTTCTGACTATCTCTGGACTAGTCTTCGAGACATATCTTTGTCCCTGGACTTTCTTTGAGATAGTTTCTTACAGTCTCTGGCCTATTCTTTGGAACGGATATTTGTTCCTCGGACTTTCTTCGAGATAGTTTCTTACTATCTCTAGACTATTATTCGGGACGGATCTTTGTCCCTAAACTTTCTTCGAGATAGTTTCTGACTATCTCCGGCCTATTCTTTGGGACGGATCTTTGTCCCTGGACTTTCTTCGAGATAGTTTTTGACTACCTGTGGACTATACTTTGGGACGGATCTTTGTCCCTGGATTTTTTTCGATATAGTTTCTGACAATCTTTGACCTATTCTTTGGGACGGCTCGTTGTCCCTGGACATTCTTCGAGATAGTTCCTGACCATCTTTTGCCTATTCTTTGGGATGGATCTTTGTTCTTGGAATTTTTTCGAGATAGTTGCTGACTACCTTTGGACTATTCTTTGAGACGGATCTTTGTCCCTAGAGTTTCTTCGAGATAGTTCCTGACTACCTTTGGACTATTCTTTAGGACAGATCTTTGTCCCCGGATTTTCTTCAACATAGTTTCTGATTATCTCTGCACTATTCTTCGGACGAATCTTTGTTCTATGACATTCTTCGAGATAGTTTCTAACTATCTCAGGCCTATTCTTTAGTACAGATCTTTGTCCGTCGGAATTTAGTATCTAACTATCTCTGCACTATTCTTCGGGACAGATCTTTGTCCCTGGACTTACTTCGAGATTTTTTCTGACAATTTCTGGACTACTCTTCGGGACGGATCTTTGTCCCTCGGACTTTCATCGAGATTGTTTCTAACTATCTCTGGCCTATTCTTTGGGACAGATCTTTGTCCCTGAACTTTTTTCTAGATAGTTTCTGACAATCTCTGTACTATTCTCCAGGACAGATCTTTGTCCCTGGACTTTCTTCGAGATAGTTTCTGACTATCTTTGGCCTATTCTTTGGGATGGATCTTTGTCCCTGGACCTTCTTTGAGAGAGTTTCTGACTACCTCTTCACTATTCTTTGGGACGTATCTTTGTCCCTGGACTTTCTTCGAGATAGTTTCTGACTATCTCTGCATTATTCTTCGAGACGGATCTTTGTCGCTTGACTTTCTTCGTAATAGTTTCTGACTATCTTTGGCCTATTCTTTGGGACGGATCTTTTTCCCTGGACTTTCTTCGAGATAGTTTTTGACTACCTATGTACTATTCTTTGGGACGGATCTTTGTCCTTGGATTTTTTTCGATATAGTTTCTGACAATCTCTGACCTATTCTTTGGGACTGCTCGTTGTCCCTGGACTTTTTTCGAGATAGTTCCTTACTACCTTTTGACTATTCTTTGAGACGGATCTTTGTCCCTAGAATTTCTTCGAGATAGTTCCTGACTACCTTTGGACTATTCTTTAGGACGGATCTTTGTCCCCGGACTTTCTTCAACATAGTTTCTGACTATCTCTGCACTATTCTTCGGACGGATCTTTGTTCTATGACATTCTTCGAGATAGTTTCTGACTATCTCTGGACTATTCTTCGGGAAGAACCTTTGTTCATGGACTTTCTTCGAGATAGTTTCTGACTATCTCTGGACTAGTCTTCGGGACATATCTTAGTCCCTGGATTTTCTTCGAGATAGTTTCTTACAGTCTCTGGCCTATTCTTTGGAACGGATATTTATCCCTCGGACTTTCTTCGAGATAGTTTCTTACTATCTCTAGACTATTATTCGGGACGGATCTTTGTCCCTAAACTTTCTTCAAGATAGTTTCTGACTATCTCCGACCTATTCTTCGGGATGGATCTTTGTCCCTGGACTTTCATCGAGATAGTTTCTTACTATCTCTGGCCTATTCTTTAGGACAGATCTTTGTCCCTGAACTTTTTTCGAGATAGTATCTGACTATCTCTGCACTAATCTTCGGGACAGATCTTTGTCCCTGGACTTACTTCGAGATTGTTTCTGACAATTTCTGGACTACTCTTCGGGACGGATCTTTGTCCCTCGGACTTTCTTCGAGATAGTTTCTTACTATCTCTGGCCAATTCTTTCGGACGGATCTTTGTCCCTGAACTTTCTTCGCGATAGTTTTTGACTATCTCTGGCCTATTCTTTGGAACGGATATTTGTCCCTGTACTTTCTTCGAGATAGTTTTTAACCTATCTCTCGACTATTATTCGGGATGGATCATTGTCCCTGGACTTTCTTCGAGAATGTTTCTGACTATCTCCGGCCTATTCTTTAGGAAGGATCTTTGTCCATGGAATTTTGTTTGAGATAGTTTCTAACTATCTCTGGCCTATTCTTTGGGACAGATCTTTGTCCCTGAACTTTTTTCGAGATAGTTTCTGACTATCTCTGCACTATTCTCCGGGACAGATCTTTGTCCATGGACTTTCTTCGAGATAGTTACTGACTATCTTTGGCCTATTCTTTGGGATGGATCTTTGTCCCTGGACCTTCTTCAAGATAGTTTCTGACTGCCTCTTCACTATTCTTTGGGACGTATCTTTGTCCCTGGACTTTCTTCGAGATAGTTTCTGACTATCTCTGCATTATTCTTCGGGACGGATCTTTGGCGCTTGACTTTCTTCATAAAAGTGTCTGACTATCTTTGGCCTATTCTTTGGGATGGATCTTTGTCCCTGGACTTTCTTCGAGATAGTTTTTGACTACCTGTGGACTACTCTTTGGGATGGATCTTTGTCCCTGGATTTTTTTCGATATAGTTTCTGACAATCTCTGACCTATTCTTTGGGACGGCTCGTTGTCCCTGGACATTCTTCGAGATAGTTTCTATCTATCTTTTGCCTATTCTTTGGGATGGATCTTTGTTCTTAGACTTTTTTCGAGATAGTCCTGACTACCTTTGGACTATTCTTTGAGACGGATCTTTGTTCCTAGACTTTCTTCGAGATAGTTACTGACTGTCTTTGCCCTATTCTTTGGGATGGATCTTTGTCCCTGGACCTTCTTCAAGATAGTTTCTGACTGCCTCTTCATTATTCTTTGGGACGTATCATTGTCCCTGGACTTTCTTCGAGATAGTTTCTGACTATATCTGCATTATTCTTCGGGACGGATCTTTGTCGCTTGACTTTCTTCATAATAGTTTCTGACAATCTCTGACCTATTCTTTGGGACGGCTCACTGTCCCTGGACGTTCTTCGAGATAGTTCCTGACTATCTTTTGCCTATTCTTTGGGATGGATCTTTGTTCTTGGAATTTTTTCGAGATAGTTCCTGACTACCTTTGGACTATTCTTTGAGACGGATCTTTCTCCCTAGACTTACTTCGAGATAGTTCCTGACTACCTTTGGACTATTCTTTAGGACAGATCTTTGTCCCCGGACTTTCTTCAACATAGTTTCTGATTATCTCTGCACTATTCTTCGGACGGATCTTTGTTCTATGACATTCTTCGAGATAGTTTCTGACTATCTCTGGACAATTTTTCGGGACGGACCTTTGTCCATGGACTTTCTTCGAGATAGTTTCTGACTATCTCTAGACTATTCTTTGGGACGGAATTTGTCCATGGACTTTGTTCGTGAGAGTTTCTGACTATTTCTGGACTAGTCTTCGGGACATATCTTTGTCCCTGGACTTTCTTCGAGATAGTTTCTTACAATCTCTGGCCTATTCTTTGGAACGGATATTTGTCCCTCGGAATTTCTTCGATATAGTTTCTTACTATCTCTAGACTATTATTCGGGACGGATCTTTGTCCCTAAACTTTCTTCGAGATAGTTTCTGACTATCTCCGGCCTATTCCTCGGGACGGATCTTTGTCCCTGGACTTTCTTCGAGATAGTTTCTTACTATCTCTGGCCTATTCTTTGGGATGGATCTTTGTCCCTGTACTTTCTTCGAGATAGTTTCTGACTATCTCTGGCCTATTCTTCGGGACAGATTTTTGTCCCTGAACATACTTAGAGATTGTTTCTGACAATTTATGGACTACTCTTCGGGACGGTTATTTGTCCCTCGGACATTGTTCGAGATAGTTACTTACTATCTCCGGCCAATTCTTTCGGACGGATCTTTGTCCCTGGACTTTCTTCGAGATAGTTTTTGACTATCTCTTGGCTATTCGTTAGGATGGATCTTTGTCCCTGTACTTTCTTCGAGATAGTTTTTTACTATCTCAAGACTATTATTCGGGATGGATCTTTGTCCCTGGACTTTCTTCGAGAAAATTTCTGACTATCTCCGGCCTATTCTTTAGGAAGGATCTTTGTCCCTGGACTTTTGTTCGAGACAGTTTCTAACTATCTCTGGCCTATTCTTTGGGACAGACCTTTGTCCCTGAACTTCTTTCTAGATAGTTTCTGACAATCTCTGCACTATTCTCCGGGACAGATCTTTGTCCCTGGACTTTCTTCGAGATAGTTTCTGACTATCTTTGGCCTATTCTTTGGGATGGATCTTTGTCCCTGGACCTTCTTTGAGATAGTTTCTGACTACCTCTTCACTATTCTTTGGGACGTATCTTTGTCCCTGGACTTTCTTCGAGATAGTTTCTGACTATCTCTGCATTATTCTTCGGGACGGATCTTTGTCGCTTGACTTTCTTCATAATAGTTTCTGACTATCTTTGGCCTATTCTTTGGGACGGATCTTTTTCCCTGGACTTTCTTCGAGATAGTTTTTGACTACCTATGTACTATTCTTTGGGACGGATCTTTGTCCTTGGATTTTTTTCGATATAGTTTCTGACAATCTCTGACATCTTCTTTGGGACGGCTCGTTGTCCCTGGACTTTTTTCGAGATAGTTCCTTACTACCTTTTGACTATTCTTTGAGACGGATCTTTGTCCCTAGAATTTCTTCGAGATAGTTCCTGACTACCTTTGGACTATTCTTTAGGACGGATCTTTGTCCCCGGACTTTCTTCAACATAGTTTCTGACTATCTCTGCACTATTCTTCGGACGGATCTTTGTTCTATGACATTCTTCGAGATAGTTTCTGACTATCTCTGGACTATTCTTCGGGACGGACCTTTGTCCATGGACTTTCTTCGAGATAGTTTCTGACTTTCTCTGGACTAGTCTTCGAGATATATCTTTGTCCCTTGATTTTCTTCAAGATAGTTTCTTACAGTCTCTGGCCTATTCTTTGGAACGGATATTTGTCCCTCAGACTTTCTTCGAGATAGTTTCTTACTATCTCTAGACTATTATTCGGGACAGATCTTTGTCCCTAAACTTTCTTCGAGATAGTTTCTTACTATCTCCGGCCTATTCTTCGGGACGGATCTTTGTCCCTGGACTTTCATCGAGATAGTTTCTTACTATCTCTGGCCTATTCTTTAGGACAGATCTTTGTCCCTGAACTTTTTTCGAGATAATATCTGACTATCTCTGCACTATTCTTCGGGACAGATCTTTGTCCCTGGACTTACTTCGAGATTGTTTCTGACAATTTCTGGACTACTCTTCGGGACGGATCTTTGTCCCTCGGACTTTCTTCGAGATAGTTTCTTACTATCTCTGGCCAATTCTTTCGGACGGATCTTTGTCCCTGAACTTTCTTCGAGATAGTTTTTGACTATCTCTGGCCTATTCTTTGGAACGGATATTTGTTCCTGTACTTTCTTCGAGATAGTTTTTGACTATCTCTAGACTATTATTCGTGATGGATCTTTGTCCCTGGACTTTCTTCGAGAAAGTTTCTGACTATCTCCGGCCTATTCTTTAGGAAGGATCTTTGTCCATGGAATTTTGTTGGAGATAGTTTCTAACTATCTCTGACCTATTCTTTGGGACAGATCTTTGTCCCTAAACTTTTTTCGAGATAGTTTCTGACTATCTCTGCACTATTCTCCGGGACAGATCTTTGTCCCTGGACTTTCTTCGAGATAGTTACTGACTATCTTTGGCCTATTCTTTGGGATGGATCTTTGTCCCTCGACCTTCTTCAAGATAGTTTCTGACTGCCTCTTCACTATTCTTTGGGACGTATCTTTGTCCCTGGACTTTCTTCGAGATAGTTTCTGACTATCTCTGCATTATTCTTCGGGACGGATCTTTGTCGCTTGACTTTCTTCATAATAGTTTCTGACAATCTCTGACCTATTCTTTGGGACGGCTCACTGTCCCTGGACGTTCTTCGAGATAGTTCCTGACTATCTTTTGCCTATTCTTTGGGATGGATCTTTGTTCTTGGAATTTTTTCGAGATAGTTCCTGACTACCTTTGGACTATTCTTTGAGACGGATCTTTGTCCCTAGACTTACTTCGAGATAGTTCCTGACTACCTTTGGACTATTCTTTAGGACAGATCTTTGTCCCCGGACTTTCTGCAACATAGTTTCTGATTATCTCTGCACTATTCTTCGGACGGATCTTTGTTCTATGACATTCTTCGAGATAGTTTCTGACTATCTCTGGACAATTTTTCGGGACGGACCTTTGTCCATGGACTTTCTTCGAGATAGTTTCTGACTATCTCTAGACTATTCTTTGGGACGGAATTTGTCCATGGACTTTGTTCGTGAGAGTTTCTGACTATCTCTGGACTAGTCTTCGGGACATATCTTTGTCCCTGGACTTTCTTCGAGATAGTTTCTTACAATCTCTGGCCTATTCTTTGGAACGGATATTTGTCCCTCGGAATTTCTTCGATATAGTTTCTTACTATCTCTAGACTATTATTCGGGACGGATCTTTGTCCCTAAACTTTCTTCGAGATAGTTTCTGACTATCTCCGGCCTATTCCTCGGGACGGATCTTTGTCCCTGGACTTTCTTCGAGATAGTTTCTTACTATCTCTGGCCTATTCTTCCGGACAGATCTTTGTCCCTGAACATACTTCGAGATTGTTTCTGACAATTTCTGGACTACTCTTCGGGACAGATCTTTGTCCCTCGGACTTTCTTACTATCTCTGGCCAATTCTTTCGGACGGATCTTTGTCCCTAGACATTCTTCGAGATAGTTCCTGACTAGCTTTGGACTATTCTTTAGGACGGATCTTTGTCCCCGGACTTTCTTCAAAATAGTTTCTGACTATCTCTGCACTATTCTTCGGACGGATCTTTGTTCTATGACATTCTTCGAGATAGTTTCTGACTATCTCTGGACTATTCTTCGGGACGGACCTTTGTCCATGGACTTTCTTCGAGATAGTTTCTGACAATCACTAGACTATTCTTTGGGACGGAATTTTTCCATGGACTTTGTTCGAGAGAGTTTCTGACTATCTCTGGACTTGTCTTCGGGACATATCTTTGTCCCTGGACTTTCTTCGAGATAGTTTCTGACTATCTCTGGCCTATTCTTTGGAACGGATATTTGTCCCTGTACTTTCTTCGAGATAGTTTTTGTATAGCTCTAGACTATTATTCGGGACAGATCTTTGTCCCTGGACTTTTTTCGAGAAAGTTTCTGACTTTCTTTGGCCTATTCTTCGGAACGGATCTTTGCCCCTGGACATACTTCGAGATTGTTTCTGACAATTTCTGGACTACTCTTCAGGACAGATCTTTTCCCTCGGACTTTCTTACTATCTCTGGCCAATTCTTTCGGACGGATCTTTGTCTCTAGACTTTATTCGAGATAGTTCCTGACTACCTTTGGACTATTCCTTAGGACGGGTCTTTGTCCCCGGACTTTCTTCAACATAGTTTCTGACTATCTCTGCACTATTCTTCGGACGGATCTTTGTTCTATGACATTCTTCAAGATAGTTTCTGACTATCTCTGGACTATTCTTCGGGACGGACCTTTGTCCATGGACTTTCTTCGAGATAGTTTCTGACTATCTCTGGACTATTCTTCGGGACGGACCTTTGTCCATGGACTTTCTTCGAGATAGTTTTTGACTATCTCTAGACTATTCTTTGGGACGGAATTTTTCCATGGACTTTGTTCGAGAGAGTTTCTGACTATCTTTGGACTAGTCTTCGGGACATATATTTGTCCCTGGACTTTCTTCGAGATAGTTTCTTACAATCTCTGGCCTATTCTTAGGAACGGATATTTGTCCCTCGGACTTTCTTCGAGATAGTTTCTTACTATCTCTTGACTATTATTCGGGACGGATCTTTGTCCCTAAACTTTCTTCGAGATAGTTTCCGACTATCTCTGGCCTATTCTTCGGGACAAATCTTTGTCCCTGAACATACTTCGAGATTGTTTCTGACAATTTCTGGACTACTCTTCGGGACGGATCTTTGTCCCCCGGACTTTCTTACTATCTCTGGCCAATTCTTTCGGATGGATCTTTGTCCCTGGACTTTCTTCGACATCGTTTTTGACTATCTCTTGGCTATTCCTTGGGATGGATCTTTGTCCCTGAACTTTCTTCGAGATAGTTTCTGACTTTCTCTGGCCTATTCTTCGGAACGGATCTTTGTCCCTGGACATACTTCGAGATTGTTTCTGACAATTTCTGGACTACTCTTCGGGACGGATCTTTGTCCCCCGGAATTTCTTACTATCTTTGGCCAATTCTTTCGGATGGATCTTTGTCCCTCGGACTTTCTTCGAGATAGTTTTTGACTATCTCTGGCCTATTCTTTGGAACGGATATTTGTCCCTGTACTTTCTTCGAGATAGTTTTTGACTATCTCTAGACTATTATTCGTGATGGATCATTGTCCCTGAACTTTCTTCGAGAAAGTTTCTGACTATCTCCGGCCTATTCTTTAGGCAGGATCTTTGTCCATGGAATTTTGTTCGAGATAGTTTCTAACTATCTCTGGCCTAATCTTTGGGACAGATCTTTGTCCCTGAACTTTTTTCGAGATAGTTTCTGACTATCTCTGCACTATTCTCCGGGACAGATCTTTGTCCCTGGACTTTCTTCGAGATAGTTACTGACTATCTTTGGCCTATTCTTTGGGATGGATCTTTGTCCCTCGATCTTCTTCAAGATAGTTTCTGACTGCCTCTTCACTATTCTTTGGGACGTATCTTTGTCCCTGGACTTTCTTCGAGATAGTTTCTGACTATCTCTGCATTATTCTTCGGGACAGATCTTTGTCGCTTGACTTTCTTCATAATAGTTTCTGACAATCTCTGACCTATTCTTTGGGACGGCTCGCTGTCCCTGGACATTCTTTGAGATAGTTCCTGACTATCTTTTGCCTATTCTTTGGGATGGATCTTTGTTCTTGGATTTTTTCGAGATAGTTCCTGACTACCTTTGGACTATTCTTTGAGACGGATCTTTGTCCCTAGACTTTCTTCGAGATAGTTCCTGACTACCTTTGGACTATTCTTTAGGACAGATCTTTGTCCTCGGACTTTCTTCAACATAGTTTCTGATTATCTCTGCACTATTCTTCGGACGGATCTTTGTTCTATGACATTCTTCGAGATAGTTTCTGACTATCTCTGGACAATTTTTCGGGACGGACCTTTGTCCATGGACTTTCTTCGAGATAGTTTTTGACTATCTCTAGACTATTCTTTGGGACGGAATTTTTCCATGGATTTTGTTCGAGAGAGTTTCTGACTATCTCTGGACTAGTCTTCGGGACATATCTTTGTCCCTGGACTTTCTTCGAGATAGTTTCTTACAATCTCTGGCCTATTCTTTGGAACGGATATTTGTCCCTCGAACTTTCTTCGAGACAGTTTCTTACTATCTCTAGACTATTATTCGGGACAGATCTTTGTCCCTAAACTTTCTTCGAGATAGTTTCCGACTAACTCTGGCCTATTCTTCCGGACAGATCTTTGTCCCTGAACATACTTCGAGATTGTTTCTGACAATTTCTGGACTACTCTTCGGGACAGATCTTTGTCCCTCGGACTTTCTTACTATCTCTGGCCAATTCTTTCGGACGGATCTTTGTCCCTAGACATTCTTTGAGATAGTTTCTGACTAGCTTTGGACTATTCTTTAGGACGGATCTTTGTCCCCGGACTTTCTTCAAAATAGTTTCTGACTATCTCTGCACTATTCTTCGGACGGATCTTTGTTCTATGACATTCTTCGAGATAGTTTCTGACTATCTCTGGACTATTCTTCGGGACGGACCTTTGTCCATGGACTTTCTTCGAGATAGTTTCTGACAATCACTAGACTATTCTTTGGGACGGAATTTTTCCATGGACTTTGTTCGAGAGAGTTTCTGACTATCTCTGGACTTGTCTTCGGGACATATCTTTGTCCCTGGACTTTCTTCGAGATAGTTTCTGACTATCTCTGGCCTATTCTTTGGAACGGATATTTGTCCCTGTACTTTCTTCGAGATAGTTTTTGTATAGCTCTAGACTATTATTCGGGACAGATCTTTGTCCCTGGACTTTTTTCGAGAAAGTTTCTGACTTTCTTTGGCCTATTCTTCGGAACGGATCTTTGCCCCTGGACATACTTCGAGATTGTTTCTGACAATTTCTGGACTACTCTTCAGGACAGATCTTTTCCCTCGGACTTTCTTACTATCTCTGGCCAATTCTTTCGGACGGATCTTTGTCTCTAGACTTTATTCGAGATAGTTCCTGACTACCTTTGGACTATTCCTTAGGACGGGTCTTTGTCCCCGGACTTTCTTCAACATAGTTTCTGACTATCTCTGCACTATTCTTCGGACGGATCTTTGTTCTATGACATTCTTCAAGATAGTTTCTGACTATCTCTGGACTATTCTTCGGGACGGACCTTTGTCCATGGACTTTCTTCGAGATAGTTTCTGACTATCTCTGGACTATTCTTCGGGACGGACCTTTGTCCATGGACTTTCTTCGAGATAGTTTTTGACTATCTCTAGACTATTCTTTGGGACGGAATTTTTCCATGGACTTTGTTCGAGAGAGTTTCTGACTATCTTTGGACTAGTCTTCGGGACATATATTTGTCCCTGGACTTTCTTCGAGATAGTTTCTTACAATCTCTGGCCTATTCTTAGGAACGGATATTTGTCCCTCGGACTTTCTTCGAGATAGTTTCTTACTATCTCTAGACTATTATTTGGGACGGATCTTTGTCCCTAAACTTTCTTCGAGATAGTTTCCGACTATCTCTGGCCTATTCTTCGGGACAAATCTTTGTCCCTGAACATACTTCGAGATTGTTTCTGACAATTTCTGGACTACTCTTCGGGACGGATCTTTGTCCCCCGGACTTTCTTACTATCTCTGGCCAATTCTTTCGGATGGATCTTTGTCCCTGGACTTTCTTCGACATAGTTTTTGAGTATCTCTTGGCTATTCCTTGGGATGGATCTTTGTCCCTGAACTTTCATCGAGATAGTTTCTGACTTTCTCTGGCCTATTCTTCGGAACGGATCTTTGTCCCTGGACATACTTCGAGATTGTTTCTGACAATTTCTGGACTACTCTTTGGGACGGATCTTTGTGCCCCGGACTTTCTTACTATCTTTGGCCAATTCTTTCGGATGGATCTTTGTCCCTCGGACTTTCTTCGAGATAGTTTTTGACTATCTCTGGCCTATTCTTTGGAACGGATATTTGTCCCTGTACTTTCTTCGAGATAGTTTTTGACTATCTCTAGACTATTATTCGTGATGGATCATTGTCCCTGGACTTTCTTCGAGATAGTTTCTGACTATCTCCGGCCTATTCTTTAGGAAGGATCTTTGTCCATGGAATTTTGTTCGAGATAGTTTCTAACTATCTCTAGCCTATTCTTTGGGACAGATCTTTGTCCCTGAACTTTTTTCGAGATAGTTTCTGACTATCTCTGCACTATTCTCCGGGACAGATCTTTGTCCCTGGACTTTCTTCGAGATAGTTACTGACTATCTTTGGCCTATTCTTTGGGATGGATCTTGGTCCCTCGACCTTCTTCAAGATAGTTTCTGACTGCCTCTTCACTATTCTTTGGGACGTATCTTTGTCCCTGGACTTTCTTCGAGATAGTTTCTGACTATCTCTGTATTATTCTTCGGGACGGTCCTTGTCGCTTGACTTTCTTCATAATAGTTTCTGACAATCTCTGACCTATTCTTTGGGACGGCTCGCTGTCCCTGGACATTCTTTGAGATAGTTCGTGACTATCTTTTGCCTATTCTTTGGGATGGATCTTTGTTCTTGGAATTTTTTCGAGATAGTTCCTGACTACCTTTGGACTATTCTTTGAGACAGATCTTTGTCCCTAGACATTCTTCGAGACAGTTCCTGACTACCTTTGGACTATTCTTTAGGACAGATCTTTGTCCCCGGACTTTCTTCAACATAGTTTCTGATTATCTCTGCACTATTCTTCAGACGGATCTTTGTTCTATGACATTCTTCGAGATAGTTTCTGACTATCTCTGGACAATTTTTCGGGACGGACCTTTGTCCATGGACTTTCTTCGAGATAGTTTTTGACTATCTCTAGACTATTCTTTGGGACGGAATTTTTCCATGGATTTTGTTCGAGAGAGTTTCTGACTATCTCTGGACTAGTCTTCGGGACATATCTTTGTCCCTGGACTTTCTTCGAGATAGTTTCTTACAATCTCTGGCCTATTCTTTGGAACGGATATTTGTCCCTCGAACTTTCTTCGAGATAGTTTCTTACTATCTCTAGACTATTATTCGGGACAGATCTTTGTCCCTAAACTTTCTTCGAGATAGTTTCCGACTAACTCTGGCCTATTCTTCCGGACAGATCTTTGTCCCTGAACATACTTCGAGATTGTTTCTGACAATTTCTGGACTACTCTTCGGGACAGATCTTTGTCCGTCAGACTTTCTTACTATCTCTGGCCAATTCTTTCGGACGGATCTTTGTCCCTGAACTTTCTTCGAGATAGTTTCTGACTTTCTCTGGCCTATTCTTCGGAACGGATCTTTGTCCCTGGACATACTTCGAGATAGTTTCTGACTATCTCTGGACAATTTTTCGGGACGGACCTTTGTCCATGGACTTTCTTCGAGATAGTTTCTGACAATCACTAGACTATTCTTTGGGACGGAATTTTTCCATGGACTTTGTTCGAGAGAGTTTCTGACTATCTCTGGACTTGTCTTCGGGACATATCTTTGTCCCTGCACTTTCTTCGAGATAGTTTCTGACTATCTCTGGCCTATTCTTTGGAACGGATATTTGTCCCTGTACTTTCTTCGAGATAGTTTTTGTATAGCTCTAGACTATTATTCGGGACAGATCTTTGTCCCTGGACTTTTTTCGAGAAAGTTTCTGACTTTCTTTGGCCTATTCTTCGGAACGGATCTTTGCCCCTGGACATACTTCGAGATTGTTTCTGACAATTTCTGGACTACTCTTCGGGACAGATCTTTTCCCTCGGACTTTCTTACTATCTCTGGCCAATTCTTTCGGACGGATCTTTGTCCCTAGACTTTATTCGAGATAGTTCCTGACTACCTTTGGACTATTCTTTAGGATGGGTCTTTGTCCCTGGACTTTCTTCAACATAGTTTCTGACTATCTCTGCACTATTCTTCGGACGGATCTTTGTTCTATGACATTCTTCAAGATAGTTTCTGACTATCTCTGGACTATTCTTCGGGACGGACCTTTGTCCATGGACTTTCTTCGAGATAGTTTCTGACTATCTCTGGACTATTCTTCGGGACGGACCTTTGTCCATGGACTTTCTTCGAGATAGTTTTTGATTATCTCTAGACTATTCTTTGGGATGGAAATTTTCCATGGACTTTGTTCGAGAGAGTTTCTGACTATCTTTGGACTAGTCTTCGGGACATATCTTTGTCCCTGGACTTTCTTCGAGATAGTTTCTTACAATCTCTGGCCTATTCTTAGGAACGGATATTTGTCCCTCGGACTTTCTTCGAGATAGTTTGTTACTATCTCTAGACTATTATTCGGGACGGATCTTTGTCCCTAAACTTTCTTCGAGATAGTTTCCGACTATCTCTGGCCTATTCTTCGGGACAGATCTTTGTCCCTGAACATACTTCGAGATTGTTTCTGACAATTTCTGGACTACTCTTCGGGACTGATCTTTGTCCCCCGGACTTTCTTACTATCTCTGGCCAATTCTTTCGGATGGATCTTTGTCCCTGGACTTTCTTCGACATAGTTTTTGACTATCTCTTGGCTATTCCTTGGGATGGATCATTGTCCCTGGATCTTTGTCCCTGGACATACTTCGAGATTGTTTCTGACAATTTCTGGACTACTCTTCGGGACAGATCTTTGTCCCTTGGACTTTCTTACTATCTCTGGCCAATTCTTTCGGACGGATCTTTGTCCCTAGACATTCTTCGAGATAGTTCCTGACTACCTTTGGACTATTCTTTAGGACGGATCTTTGTCCCCGGACTTTCTTCAAAATAGTTTCTGACTATCTCTGCACTATTCTTCGGACGGATCTTTGTTCTATGACATTCTTCGAGATAGTTTCTGACTATCTCTGGACTATTCTTTGGGACGGACCTTTGTCCATGGACTTTCTTCGAGATAGTTTCTGACAATCACTAAACTATTCTTTGGGACGGAATTTTTCCATGGACTTTGTTCGAGAGAGTTTCTGACTATCTCTGGACTAGTCTTCGGGACATATCTTTGTCCCTGGACTTTCTTCGAGATAGTTTCTGGCTATCTCTGGCCTATTCTTTGGAACGGATATTTGTCCCTCGGACTTTCTTCGAGATAGTTTCTTACTATCTCTAGACTATTATTCGGGACGGATCTTTGTCCCTAAACTTTCTTCGAGATAGTTTCCGACTATCTCTGGCCTATTCTTCAGGACAGATCTTTGTCCCTGAACATACTTCGAGATTGTTTCTGACAATTTCTGGACTACTCTTCGGGACAGATCTTTGTCCCCCGGACTTTCTTACTATCTCTGACCAATTCTTTCGGATGGATCTTTGTCCCTGGACTTTCTTCGAGATAGTTTTTGACTATCTCTTGGCTATTCCTTGGGATGGATCTTTGTCCCTGAACTTTCTTCGAGATAGTTTCTGACTTTCTCTGGCCTATTCTTCGGAACGGATCTTTGTCCCTGGACATACTTCGAGATTGTTTCTGACAATTTCTGGACTACTCTTCGGGACAGATCTTTGTCCCTCGGACTTTCTTACTATCTCTGGCCAATTCTTTCGGACGGATCTTTGTCCCTAGACATTCTTCGAGATAGTTCCTGACTACCTTTGGACTATTCTTTAGGACGGATCTTTGTCCCCGGACTTTCTTCAAAATAGTTTCTGACTATCTCTGCACTATTCTTCGGACGGATCTTTGTTCTATGACATTCTTCGAGATAGTTTCTGACTATCTCTGGACTATTCTTTGGGACGGACCTTTGTCCATGGACTTTCTTCGAGATAGTTTCTGACAATCACTAAACTATTCTTTGGGACGAAATTTTTCCATGGACTTTGTTCGAGAGAGTTTCTGACTATCTCTGGACTAGTCTTCGGGACATATCTTTGTCCCTGGACTTTCTTCGAGATAGTTTCTGACTATCTCTGGCCTATTCTTTGGAACGGATATTTGTCCCTCGGACTTTCTTTGAGATAGTTTCTTACTATCTCTAGACTATTATTCGGGACGGATCTTTGTCCCTAAACTTTCTTCGAGATAGTTTCCGACTATCTCTGGCCTATTCTTCAGGACAGATCTTTGTCCCTGAACATACTTCGAGATTGTTTCTGACAATTTCTAGACTACTCTTCGGGACAGATCTTTGTCCCCCGGACTTTCTTACTATCTCTGACCAATTCTTTCGGATGGATCTTTGTCCCTGGACTTTCTTCGAGATAGTTTTTGACTATCTCTTGGCTATTCCTTGGGATGGATCTTTGTCCCTGAACTTTCTTCGAGATAGTTTCTGACTTTCTTTGGCCTATTCTTCGGAACGGATCTTTGTCCCTGGACATACTTCGAGATTGTTTCTGACAATTTCTGGACTACTCTTCGGGACAGATCTTTGTCCCTCGGACTTTCTTACTATCTCTGGCCAATTCTTTCGGACGGATCTTTGTCCCTAGACATTCTTCGAGATAGTTCCTGACTACCTTTGGACTATTCTTTAGGACGGATCTTTGTCCCCGGACTTTCTTCAAAATAGTTTCTGACTATCTCTGCACTATTCTTTGGACGGATCTTTGTTCTATGACATTCTTCGAGATAGTTTCTGACTATCTCTGGACTATTCTTCGGGACGGACCTTTGTCCAAGAACTTTCTTCGAGATAGTTTCTGACAATCACTAGACTATTCTTTGGGACAGAATTTTTCCATGGACTTTGTTCGAGAGAGTTTCTGACTATCTCTGGACTAGTCTTCGGGACATATCTTTGTCCCTGGACTTTCTTCGAGATAGTTTCTGACTATCTCTGGCCTATTCTTTGGAACGGATATTTGTCCCTGTTCTTTCTTCGAGATAGTTTTTGAATAGCTCTAGACTATTATTCGGGACAGATCTTTGTCGCTGGACTTTTTTCGAGAAAGTTTCTGACTTTCTCTGGCCTATTCTTCGGAACGGATCTTTGCCCCTGGACATACTTCGAGATTGTTTCTGACAATTTCTGGACTACTCTTCGGGACAGATCTTTTCCCTCGGACGTTCTTACTATCTCTGGCCAATTCTTTCGAACGGATCATTGTCCCTAGACTTTCTTCGAGATAGTTCCTGACTACCTTTGGACTATTCTTTAGGACGGATCTTTGTCCCCGGACTTTCTTCAAAATAGTTTCTGACTATCTCTGCACTATTCTTCGGACGGATCTTTGTTCTATGACATTCTTCGAGATAGTTTCTGACTATCTCTGGACTATTCTTTGGGACGGACCTTTGTCCATGGACTTTCTTCGAGATAGTTTCTGACAATCACTAAACTATTCTTTGGTACGGAATTTTTCCATGGACTTTGTTCGAGAGAGTTTCTGACTATCTCTGGACTAGTCTTCGGGACATATCTTTGTCCCTGGACTTTCTTCGAGATAGTTTCTGACTATCTCTGGCCTATTCTTTGGAACGGATATTTGTCCCTCGGACTTTCTTCGAGATAGTTTCTTACTATCTCTAGACTATTATTCGGGACGGATCTTTGTCCCTAAACTTTCTTCGAGATAGTTTCCGACTATCTCTGGCCTATTCTTCAGGACAGATCTTTGTCCCTGAACATACTTCGAGATTGTTTCTGACAATTTCTGGACTACTCTTCGGGACAGATCTTTGTCCCCCGGACTTTCTTACTATCTCTGACCAATTCTTTCGGATGGATCTTTGTCCCTGGACTTTCTTCGAGATAGTTTTTGACTATCTCTTGGCTATTCCTTGGGATGGATCTTTGTCCCTGAACTTTCTTCGAGATAGTTTCTGACTTTCTCTGGCCTATTCTTCGGAACGGATCTTTGTCCCTGGACATACTTCGAGATTGTTTCTGACAATTTCTGGACTACTCTTCGGGACAGATCTTTGTCCCTCGGACTTTCTTACTATCTCTGGCCAATTCTTTCGGACGGATCTTTGTCCCTAGACATTCTTCGAGATAGTTCCTGACTACCTTTGGACTATTCTTTAGGACGGATCTTTGTCCCCGGACTTTCTTCAAAATAGTTTTTGACTATCTCTGCACTATTCTTCGGACGGATCTTTGTTCTATGACATTCTTCGAGATAGTTTCTGACTATCTCTGGACTATTCTTTGGGACGGACCTTTGTCCATGGACTTTCTTCGAGATAGTTTCTGACAATCACTAAACTATTCTTTGGGACGGAATTTTTCCATGGACTTTGTTCGAGAGAGTTTCTGACTATCTCTGGACTAGTCTTCGGGACATATCTTTGTCCCTGGACTTTCTTCGAGATAGTTTCTGACTATCTCTGGCCTATTCTTTGGAACGGATATTTGTCCCTCGGACTTTCTTCGAGATAGTTTCTTACTATCTCTAGACTATTATTCGGGACGGATCTTTGTCCCTAAACTTTCTTCGAGATAGTTTCCGACTATCTCTGGCCTATTCTTCAGGACAGATCTTTGTCCCTGAACATACTTCGAGATTGTTTCTGACAATTTCTGGACTACTCTTCGGGACAGATCTTTGTCCCCCGGACTTTCTTACTATCTCTGACCAATTCTTTCGGATGGATCTTTGTCCCTGGACTTTCTTCGAGATAGTTTTTGACTATCTCTTGGCTATTCCTTGGGATGGATCTTTGTCCCTGAACTTTCTTCGAGATAGTTTCTGACTTTCTCTGGCCTATTCTTCGGAACGGATCTTTGTCCCTGGACATACTTCGAGATTGTTTCTGACAATTTCTGGACTACTCTTCGGGACAGATCTTTGTCCCTCGGACTTTCTTACAATCTCTGGCCAATTCTTTCGGACGGATCTTTGTCCCTAGACATTCTTCGAGATAGTTCCTGACTACCTTTGGACTATTCTTTAGGACGGATCTTTGTCCCCGGACTTTCTTCAAAATAGTTTCTGACTATCTCTGCACTATTCTTCGGACGAATCTTTGTTCTATGACATTCTTCGAGATAGTTTCTGACTATCTCTGGACTATTCTTTGGGACGGACCTTTGTCCATGGACTTTCTTCGAGATAGTTTCTGACAATCACTAAACTATTCTTTGGGACGGAATTTTTCCATGGACTTTGTTCGAGAGAGTTTCTGACTATCTCTGGACTAGTCTTCGGGACATATCTTTGTCCCTGGACTTTCTTCGAGATAGTTTCTGACTATCTCTGGCCTATTCTTTGGAACGGATATTTGTCCCTCGGACTTTCTTTGAGATAGTTTCTTACTATCTCTAGACTATTATTCGGGACGGATCTTTGTCCCTAAACTTTCTTCGAGATAGTTTCCGACTATCTCTGGCCTATTCTTCAGGATAGATCTTTGTCCCTGAACATACTTCGAGATTGTTTCTGACAATTTCTGGACTACTCTTCGGGACAGATCTTTGTCCCCCGGACTTTCTTACTATCTCTGACCAATTCTTTCGGATGGATCTTTGTCCCTGGACTTTCTTCGAGATAGTTTTTGACTATCTCTTGGCTATTCCTTGGGATGGATCTTTGTCCCTGAACTTTCTTCGAGATAGTTTCTGACTTTCTTTGGCCTATTCTTCGGAACGGATCTTTGTCCCTGGACATACTTCGAGATTGTTTCTGACAATTTCTGGACTACTCTTCGGGACAGATCTTTGTCCCTCGGACTTTCTTACTATCTCTGGCCAATTCTTTCGGACGGATCTTTGTCCCTAGACATTCTTCGAGATAGTTCCTGACTACCTTTGGACTATTCTTTAGGACGGATCTTTGTCCCCGGACTTTCTTCAAAATAGTTTCTGACTATCTCTGCTCTATTCTTCGGACGGATCTTTGTTCTATGACATTCTTCGAGATAGTTTCTGACTATCTCTGGACTATTCTTCGGGACGGACCTTTGTCCAAGAACTTTCTTCGAGATAGTTTCTGACAATCACTAGACTATTCTTTGGGACAGAATTTTTCCATGGACTTTGTTCGAGAGAGTTTCTGACTATCTCTGGACTAGTCTTCGGGACATATCTTTGTACCTGGACTTTCTTCGAGATAGTTTCTGACTATCTCTGGCCTATTCTTTGGAACGGATATTTGTCCCTGTTCTTTCTTCGAGATAGTTTTTGAATAGCTCTAGACTATTATTCGGGACAGATCTTTGTCCCTGGACTTTTTTCGAGAAAGTTTCTGACTTTCTCTGGCCTATTCTTCGGAACGGATCTTTGCCCCTGGACATACTTCGAGATTGTTTCTGACAATTTCTGGACTACTCTTCGGGACAGATCTTTTCCCTCGGACGTTCTTACTATCTCTGGCCAATTCTTTCGAACGGATCATTGTCCCTAGACTTTCTTCGAGATAGTTCCTGACTACCTTTGGACTATTCTATAGGACGGGTCTTTGTCCCCGGACTTTCTTCAACATAGTTTCTGACTATCTCTGCTCTATTCTTCGGACGGATCTTTGTTCAATGACATTCTTCGAGATAGTTTCTGACTATCTCTGGACTATTCTTCGGGACGGACCTTTGTCCAAGAACTTTCTTCGAGATAGTTTCTGACAATCACTAGACTATTCTTTGGGACAGAATTTTTCCATGGACTTTGTTCGAGAGAGTTTCTGACTATCTCTGGACTAGTCTTCGGGACATATCTTTGTCCCTGGACTTTCTTCGAGATAGTTTCTGACTATCTCTGGCCTATTCTTTGGAACGGATATTTGTCCCTGTACTTTCTTCGAGATAGTTTTTGAATAGCTCTAGACTATTATTCGGGACAGATCTTTGTCCCTGGACTTTTTTCGAGAAAGTTTCTGACTTTCTCTGGCCTATTCTTCGGAACGGATCTTTGCCCCTGGACATACTTCGAGATTGTTTCTGACAATTTCTGGACTACTCTTCGGGACAGATCTTTGTCCCTCGGACTTTCTTACTATCTCTGGCCAATTCTTTCGGACGGATCTTTGTCCCTAGACATTCTTCGAGATAGTTCCTGACTACCTTTGGACTATTCTTTAGGACGGATCTTTGTCCCCGGACTTTCTTCAAAATAGTTTCTGACTATCTCTGCACTATTCTTCGGACGGATCTTTGTTCTATGACATTCTTCGAGATAGTTTCTGACTATATCTGGACTATTCTTCGGGACGGACCTTTGTCCATGGACTTTCTTCGAGATAGTTTCTGACAATCACTAGACTATTCTTTGGGACGGAATTTTTCCATGGACTTTGTTCGAGAGAGTTTCTGACTATCTCTGGACTTGTCTTCGGGACATATCTTTGTCCCTGGACTTTCTTCGAGATAGTTTCTGACTATCTCTGGCCTATTCTTTGGAACGGATATTTGTCCCTGTACTTTCTTCGAGATAGTTTTTGTATAGCTCTAGACTATTATTCGGGACAGATCTTTGTCCCTGGACTTTTTTCGAGAAAGTTTCTGACTTTCTTTGGCCTATTCTTCGGAACGGATCTTTGCCCCTGGACATACTTCGAGATTGTTTCTGACAATTTCTGGACTACTCTTCAGGACAGATCTTTTCCCTCGGACTTTCTTACTATCTCTGGCCAATTCTTTCGGACGGATCTTTGTCTCTAGACTTTATTCGAGATAGTTCCTGACTACCTTTGGACTATTCCTTAGGACGGGTCTTTGTCCCCGGACTTTCTTCAACATAGTTTCTGACTATCTCTGCACTATTCTTCGGACGGATCTTTGTTCTATGACATTCTTCAAGATAGTTTCTGACTATCTCTGGACTATTCTTCGGGACGGACCTTTGTCCATGGACTTTCTTCGAGATAGTTTCTGACTATCTCTGGACTATTCTTCGGGACGGACCTTTGTCCATGGACTTTCTTCGAGATAGTTTTTGACTATCTCTAGACTATTCTTTGGGACGGAATTTTTCCATGGACTTTGTTCGAGAGAGTTTCTGACTATCTCTGGACTTGTCTTCGGGACATATCTTTGTCCCTGGACTTTCTTCGAGATAGTTTCTGACTATCTCTGGCCTATTCTTTGGAACGGATATTTGTCCCTGTACTTTCTTCGAGATAGTTTTTGAATAGCTCTAGACTATTATTCGGGACAGATCTTTGTCCCTGGACTTTTTTCGAGAAAGTTTCTGACTTTCTCTGGCCTATTCTTCGGAACGGATCTTTGCCCCTGGACATACTTCGAGATTTTTTCTGACAATTTCTGGACTACTCTTCGGGACAGATCTTTGTCCCTCGGACTTTCTTACTATCTCTGGCCAATTCTTTCGGACGGATCTTTGTCCCTAGACATTCTTCGAGATAGTTCCTGACTACCTTTGGACTATTCTTTAGGACGGATCTTTGTCCCCGGACTTTCTTCAAAATAGTTTCTGACTATCTCTGCACTATTCTTCGGACGGATCTTTGTTCTATGACATTCTTCGAGATAGTTTCTGACTATCTCTGGACTATTCTTCGGGACGGACCTTTGTCCATGGACTTTCTTCGAGATAGTTTCTGACAATCACTAGACTATTCTTTGGGACGGAATTTTTCCATGGACTTTTTTCGAGAAAGTTTCTGACTTTCTCTGGCCTATTCTTCGGAACGGATCTTTGCCCCTGGACATACTTCGAGATTGTTTCTGACAATTTCTGGACTACTCTTCGGGACAGATCTTTTCCCTCGGACGTTCTTACTATCTCTGGCCAATTCTTTCGAACGGATCATTGTCCCTAGACTTTCTTCGAGATAGTTCCTGACTACCTTTGGACTATTCTATAGGACGGGTCTTTGTCCCCGGACTTTCTTCAACATAGTTTCTGACTATCTCTGCTCTATTCTTCGGACGGATCTTTGTTCTATGACATTCTTCTAGATAGTTTCTGACTATCTCTGGACTATTCTTCAGGACGGACCTTTGTCCATGGACTTTCTTCGAGATAGTTTTTTACTATCTCTAGACTATTCTTTGGGACGAAATTTTTCCATGGACTTTGTTCGAGAGAGTTTCTGACTATCTCTGGACTAGTCTTCGGGACATATCTTTGTCCCTGGACTTTCTTCGAGATAGTTTCCTACAATCTCTGGCCTATTCTTTGGAACGGATATTTGTCCCTCGGACTTTCTTCCAGATAGTTTCTTACTATCTCTAGACTATTATTCGGGACGGATATTTGTCCCTAAACTTTCTTCGAGATAGTTTCCGACTATCTCTGGCCTATTCTTCAGGACAGATCTTTGTCCCTGAACATACTTCGAGATTGTTTCTGACAATTTCTGGACTACTCTTCGGGACGGATCTTTGTCCCCCGGACTTTCTTACTATCTCTGACCAATTCTTTCGGATGGATCTTTGTCCCTGGACTTTCTTCGAGATAGTTTTTGACTATCTCTTGGCTATTCCTTGGGATGGATCTTTGTCCCTAAACTTTCTTCGAGATAGTTTCTGACTTTCTCTGGCCTATTCTTCGGAACGGATCTTTGTTCCTGGACATACTTCGAGATTGTTTCTGACAATTTCTGGACTACTCTTCGGGACAGATCTTTGTCCCTCGGACTTTCTTACTATCTCTGGCCAATTCTTTCGGACGGATCTTTGTCCCTAGACATTCTTCGAGATAGTTCCTGACTACCTTTGGACTATTCTTTAGGACGGATCTTTGTCCCCGGACTTTCTTCAAAATAGTTTCTGACTATCTCTGCACTATTCTTCGGACGGATCTTTGTTCTATGACATTCTTCGAGATAGTTTCTGACTATCTCTGGACTATTCTTCGGGACGGACCTTTGTCCATGGACTTTCTTCGAGATAGTTTCTGACAATCACTAGACTATTCTTTGGGACGGAATTTTTCCATGGACTTTGTTCGAGAGAGTTTCTGACTATCTTTGGACTAGTCTTCAGGACATATCTTTGTCCCTGGACTTTCTTCGAGATACTTTCTGACTATCTCTGGCCTATTCTTTTGAACGGATATTTGTCCCTGTACTTTCTTCGAGATAGTTTTTGAATAGCTCTAGACTATTATTCGGGACGGATCTTTGTCCCTGGACTTTTTTCGAGAAAGTTTCTGACTTTCTCTGGCCTATTCTTCGGAACGGATCTTTGCCCCTGGACATACTTCGAGATTGTTTCTGACAATTTCTGGACTACTCTTCGGGACAGATCTTTTCCCTCGGACGTTCTTACTATCTCTGGCCAATTCTTTCGAACGGATCATTGTCCCTAGACTTTCTTCGAGATAGTTCCTGACTACCTTTGGACTATTCTATAGGACGGGTCTTTGTCCCCGGACTTTCTTCAACATAGTTTCTGACTATCTCTGCTCTATTCTTCGGACGAATCTTTGTTCTATGACATTCTTCTAGATAGTTTCTGACTATCTCTGGACTATTCTTCGGGACGGACCTTTGTCCATGGACTTTCTTCGAGATAGTTTTTTACTATCTCTAGACTATTCTTTGGGACGAAATTTTTCCATGGACTTTGTTCGAGAGAGTTTCTGACTATCTCTGGACTAGTCTTCGGGACATATCTTTGTCCCTGGACTTTCTTCGAGATAGTTTCTTACAATCTCTGGCCTATTCTTTGGAACGGATATTTGTCCCTCGGACTTTCTTCCAGATAGTTTCTTACTATCTCTAGACTATTATTCGGGACGGATCTTTGTCCCTAAACTTTCTTCGAGATAGTTTCCGACTATCTCTGGCCTATTCTTCAGGACAGATCTTTGTCCCTGAACATACTTCGAGATTGTTTCTGACAATTTCTGGACTACTCTTCGGGACGGATCTTTGTCCCCCGGACTTTCTTACTATCTCTGACCAATTCTTTCGGATGGATCTTTGTCCCTGGACTTTCTTCGAGATAGTTTATGACTATCTCTTGGCTATTCCTTGGGATGGATCTTTGTCCCTAAACTTTCTTCGAGATAGTTTCTGACTTTCTCTGGCCAATTCTTCGGAACGGATCTTTGTCCATGTACTTTCTTCGAGATAGTTTTTGAATATCTCTAGACTATTATTCGGGACGGATCTTTGTCCCTGGACTTTCTTCGAGATAGTTTTTGACTATCTCTTGGCTATTCCTTGGGATGGATTTTTGTCCCTGAACTTTCTTCGAGATAGTTTCTGACTATCTCCGGCCTATTCTTCGGGACGGATCTTTGTCCCTGGACTTTCTTCAAGATAGTTTCTTACTATCTCTGGCCTATTCTTTGGGATGGATCTTTGTCCCTGGACTTTCTTCGAGATAGTTTCTGACTATCTCTGGCCTATTCTTAGGGACAGATCTTTGTCCCTGGACATACTTAGAGATTGTTTCTGACAATTTCTGGACTACTCTTCGGGACGGATCTTTGTCCCTCGGACTACTCTTTCGGACGGATCTTTGTCCCTGGACTTTCTTCGAGATAGTTTCTGACTATCTCTTGGCTATTCCTTGGGATGGATCTTTGTCCCTGAACTTTCTTCGAGATAGTTTCTGACTATCTCTGCCTATTCTTTGGAACGGATATTTGTCCCTGTACTTTCTTCGAGATAGTTTTTGAATATCTCTAGACTATTATTTGGACGGATCTTTGTCTCTGGACTTTTTTCGAGAGAGTTTCTGACTTTCTCTGGCCTATTCTTCGGAACAGATCTTTGTCCCTCGGACTTTTGTTCGAGATAGTTTCTAACTATCTCTGACCTATTCTTTAGGACGGATCTTTGTCCCAGAACTTTTTTCGAGATAGTATCTAACTATCTCTGCACTATTCTTCGGGACAGATCTTTGTCCCTGGACTTACTTCGATATTGTTTCTGACAATTTCTGGACTATTCTTCGGGACGGACCTTTGTCCATGGACTTTCTTCGAGATAGTTTCTGACTATCTCTAGACTATTCTTTGGGACGGAATTTTTCCATGGACTTTGTTCGAGAGAGTTTCTGACTATCTCTGGACTAGTCTTCGGGACATATCTTTGTCCCTGGACTTTCTTCGAGATTGTTTCTTACAATCTCTGGCCTATTCTTTGGAACGGATATTTATCCCTCAGACTTTCTTCGAGATAGTTTCTTACTATCTCTAGACTATTATTCGGGACGGAACTTTGTCCTTAAACTTTCTTCGAGATAGTTTCTGACTATCTCTGGCCTATTCTTCGGGACGGATCTTTGTCCCTGGACATACTTCGAGATTGTTTCTGACAATTTTTGGACTACTCTTCGGGACGGATCTTTGTCCCTCGGACTTTCTTACTATCCCTGGCCAATTCTTTCGGACGGATCTTTGTCCCTGGACTTTCTTCGAGATAGTTTTTTACTATCTCTTGGCTATTCTTTGGGATGGATCTTTGTTCCTGAACTTTCTTCGAGATAGTTTCTGACTATCTCCGACCTATTCTTCGGGACGGATCTTTGTCCTTGGACTTTTTTCAAGATAGTTTCTTATTATCTCTGGCCTATTCTTTGGGATGGATCTTTGTCCCTGGACTTTCTTCGAGATAGTTTCTGACTATCTCTGGCCTATTCTCAGGGACAGATCTTTGTCCCTTGACATACTTAGAGATTGCTTCTGACAATTTCTGGACTACTCTTCGGGACGGATCTTTGTTCCTCGGACTACTCTTTCGGACGGATCTTTATTCCTGGACTTTCTTCGAGATAGTTTTTGACTATCTCTTGGCTATTCCTTGGGATGGATATTTGTCCCTCAACTTTCTTCAAGATAGTTTCTTACTATCTTTGGCCTATTCTTTGGGATGGATCTTTGTCCCTGGACTTTCTTCGAGATAGTTTCTGACTATCTCTGGCCTATTCTTAGGGACAGATCTTTGTCCCTGGACATACTTAGAGATTGTTTCTGACAATTTCTGGACTACTCTTCGGGACGGAATTTGTCCCTCGGACTACTCTTTCGGACGGATCTTTGTCCCTGGACTTTCTTCGAGATAGTTTTTTACTATCTCTTGGCTATTCCTTGGGATGGATCTTTGTCCCTGAACTTTCTTCGAGATAGTTTCTGACTATCTCTGCCTATTCTTTGGAACGGATATTTGTCCCTGTACTTTCTTCGAGATAGTTTTTGAATATCTCTAGACTATTATTTGGACGGATCTTTGTCCCTGAACTTTTTTCGAGAGAGTTTCTGACTTTCTCTGGCCTATTCTTCGGAACAGATCTTTGTCCCTCGGACTTTTGTTGGAGATAGTTTCTAACTATCTCTGACCTATTCTTTAAGAAGGATCTTTGTCCCTGAACTTTTTTCGAGATAGTATCTGACTATCTCTGCACTATTCTTCGGGACAGATCTTTGTCCCTGGACTTACTTCGAGATTGTTTCTGACAATTTCTGGACTACTCTTCGGGACGGATCTTTGTCCCTCGGAGTTTCTTCGAGATAGTTTCTTACTATCTCTGGCCAATTCTTTCGGACAGATCTTTGTCCCTGGACTTTCTTCGAGATAGTTTTTGACTATCTCTTGGCTAATCGTTAGGACGGATCTTTGTCCCTGAACTTTCTTCGAGATAGTTTATGACTATCTCTGGCCTATTCTTTGGAACGGATATTTGTCCCTGTACTTTCTTCGAGATAGTTTTTGACTACCTATGGACTATTCTTTGGGATGGATCTTTGTCCCTGGACTTTCTTCGAGAAAGTTTCTTACTATCTCCGGCCTATTCTTTAGGAAGGATCTTTGTCCCTGGACTTTTGTTTGAGATAGTTTCTAACTATCACTGACCTATTCATTGGGACAAATCTTTGTCCCTGAACTTTTTTCGTGATAGTTTCTGACTATCTCTGCACTATTCTCCGGGACAGATCTTTGTCCCTAGACTTTCTTCGAGATAGTTTCTGACTATCTTTGGCCTATTCTTTGGGATGGATCTTTGTCCCTGGACCTTCTTCGAGATAGTTTCTGACTACCTCTTCACTATTCTTTGGGACGTATCTTTGTCCCTGGACTTTCTTCGAGATTGTTTCTGACTATCTCTGCATTATTCTTCGGGATGGATCTTTGTCGTTTGACTTTCTTCGTAATAGTTTCTGACTATCTTTGGCCTATTCTTTGGGACGGATCTTTGTCCCTGGACTTTCTTCGAGATAGTTTTTGACTACCTATGAACTATTCTTTGGGACGGATCTTTTTCCCTTGATTTTTTTCGATATAGTTTCTGACAATCTCTGACCTATTCTTTGGATCGGCTCGTTGTCCCTGGACATTCTTCGAGATAGTTTCTGACTATCTTTTGCCTATTCTTTGGGATGGATCTTTGTTCTTGGACTTTTTTCGAGATAGTTCCTGACTACCTTTGGACTATTCTTTGAGAAAGATCTTTTTCTTTAGACTACCTTTGTAATCCCCTAGAAATTCTAACGAATACAGTGGCGGAAACACTGTAGAAGTGGGATTATAACACACTGTAACTATGTCTTGATACAATTTAAATGGTAAAGTCAAACAAATGCCATAAATAAAAATGGCTAAAATTTAAAACAATCCACAAAACGGGTTAAACAATCCTTAAGACATAATTATTAAAATGATCAAGCAGGATCCAAGACTGCTCGTTAGCCCACACCCACCGGAAAAACAAGTACACCTGCCATGTTAAAACATAACAGCCACAATCAGTGGGGAGCAACGCCAACGTTCTCCCAGCTGTATAACATGATTCTAAAACTGTAATTACTATTATAGAAAAAACAGTAAAAATGGAAAACAGTAAAACAGCATATTAAAAATAAGCTTTCAGTGAAAAACTTCACGTAACGAAACAATATAAATAAAATGAGTTTTCCGAAGAAAACATAAAACATTTGCCAACCTGCAAATGAAAATATATCGATAATAATAAAAATATTCAAAATGGCGTTATGGATAAGATTAGTGTAGAATCTAGACTTTCACTAGGACAATACCAGAAACTAGCTTCGAGAACTGTAGACTTACCTCATAACAGAATCCAGTCTCTAACTAGGCAACTCAACTATAACAGGACTGCGTGCAGCGAGGTCCTGGTTTAAGTAGTGCATACCCCTCCTAGACAACAAATATGTCTAGTTCAACTGACGGCGACTAATACGATGCGATATCTAGCTTAAGGTCAAAACATACACTCTTCTGGGCGAAACTACGCCCAGTTCAACGACCAAATGTGCCCCAAATAGGCACACCGACTTTATAACTGATGGCAAAAACGTACATCCCAGACTATATTACTCTAAACCCACACTTATCCTTATTCCATAATTCCAAAACAAGCCATTATCGATATTTAAAGGATGTATTCAATATAAACAATAAGAGAACAAAGGGAAAAGAAATCACTTCCCAAAAGAGGAAACTTTCTATTTTAGGAAACTTCTATTTTTTAGAAACCTTACTAAAAATAGCATTATATAAAAATAGCAAAAATATTAGTTCATACTAATACAACATTTTTAGTAAACGATATAGATTTATAAAACTAATACTTTCGGCCTTAACGATATTAATTGTTAAAGTGAGAACATTTGGGTTTATGAAATTATTAAAATATCGTACAAGTGTTATAAAATCATTAAAAATGTCTTAAACATTTTACTAATTAGGGTGTTTTCAAATGTTACAAAGCTAAAATTCCCTAATTATTATTATTTTCGACAATACGGTTATAAATAGAATTTTACGGCAAATGTCGATTCAAATCTTTTAACGTCTTTTATTTAATTAAATCAATGAATACATTCAGAGTATGTTAAGGGATGATTTAATTCTTAAAGTATCAGATTTAATACTTTCAAAATTGCTGGAAAAATAATTCTTTTATGTAAGACGAAGAATTTTAACGATAAAGCACAACTTGTCCGAAAATCAATAATTATTAATTAAAGACTTTAATAAATAGTACAAAAATTACGTAAAATAGTTAAAACATAATTATGGACATTCGGTCCAGAAAATAAAATTTTCCAGAATCATAAAACTCGGTTTTTAAAGCGTTTTCCCGTTAATCGTCTAATCTCGACAATAACGATTAATAAAAATAGTAATTACAAAACGATTTAAGTATTAATATCCAAAAATTATTATCAAACTTAAAAATCATGATTTTCCAGAATACAAATTTTTCAGATATTTTCCAAAATTCCAGATTTAACAAATTCCAACAAAATCGTCATTTAAACCCGTTTTCACAATTAACGATTTCATTAATAAACTTATCGTTCCTAACATTTTATTAAGGCACTAAAAATCATAAAAATATATATTAATATGAAATCATCAGAATCACATTTTTTCCAGATTCAAACCAAAGGCCAGAATTCGAGAATTTAAACAACAAACACGGTTTTAACGATAAACGATGATTTAAAGTGATTAATTAATTCATCCACTTAACAATTCCGAAAAATTATGAAAGAATTCAGAAAATTCTATTTCACCAGAAAGTTTCACCACGCCAAAAATCAGATTAAAATAAAATGTTTAGGTACTAGAACTAAAAATCGGCTTTTAATCGTTTTTGTCCGTAAACGGTAATAATTCAATAATCGATATTTAAAATATCAGAAAAATCCTAAATTATTATAAATCATCATAAATATCAATTTTACAGAATATAAACATATATTACATGTTTAGGCCGAATATTATGATTTTACAAATTAATAAGACGATTTAATCGTTAATCTCGTAAAAGCGATAAAAATATCGAAACATGCAAATTTTCAACTTTTAAAATTTTTCCAGATTATATGACATACATATATTGTCAAAAATAAAATTATAATAATATATACATGCAATTACACAAATAAAATCATGCAATACCGAGTAACATCGATGTTACCTCTAATCCAAATCCGAGTCGATTATAAATTCGTCGACTTCGGGATCATTCAAAAATCCTTCAACACATGAAAAGCATGGTGGAAAAATACCATGATAAAACTAAGAAAATCAAGGTAAATAACGATCGAAAACAACATCGTTTATTACCTTAACGAAGGGATCGGAAAGAGGATTATTTTGACGATAAAAATGATGCGATCGAGGCTCGAATTAAGCAAAAGTCAGCCTAGGAGAGGAGACGAGTGTCACGGCCAGAAATGAAGAAGGAAAAAGATGTTGTAATATTTTTTTATGAAAAATCAATGTAAAAGAAATGGATGGTTTTTGCTTAAATGGAGATAATAATAAGGGTGATGAAAACTAGGTACAAACCTCAAAAATTTCAGCCAAGAGTGAATGAGATGGTAGCATGAAAAGTTTGTAATTTAAGCATCTAAATCAATTAAAGAGAAAAATATCTTTTTACTTAAAGTTAAAACATAAAGTGTTATGTAAATAAAAGTTGTAATCAAAGGTGTGACTACATGGCGTCACGGTCCAAAAGGGTCTCTTTTTAGTTGTAGGTTGATAAAAATAAGGATCGTAAAATTTTTAAAAGCATTTCAAAGCAATTCGAGTAAACCTCGCGTTAGAAAATAATTATTTACGAAACTTCGTATTAAAATCATAAATGGCTTAATTTTTGTAAATAAAAATATTTACTAGTTGAAAATATTATATAAATGCATTCAAACATTTTTAGGAAAAAGAATAATTTAAATCCAAGTTTCAAAACGTCAATTCGAAGAGAAATAGAATTCCTCGCGGAAAATTAGTTAGTTTGCGAAGAAAACCAAATAAATGGATTTAAAAAGAATTAAAATCTTTAAAATTAAAAATAAAAATTATTAAACTCAAAAATGAAAATGGAGTTTAGTAAAATGATGAAATACGAGGCCGAAAAGTGACAAAGTTAAGATGGAGTCCTAACGGAAAGAATAAATATGCTAGGAAAAATAGCGGGTGTTATAATCCTCCCCACTAAAAGAATGTTTCGTCCTCGAAACTAAGAATAAGCAGAAAGGAAATCGAGGTTTACCATACTCGAAGAGATGAGGATATAAATTTCGCATAAAAAAAATATTTTGTTCTAAAAGAAGAATTTTACAACATTTAAAGTAATATGAAATCAAATGCAATTATTTATCCCATGAGAAATTGGGCTAAGCTACCTGGAATTTGAAATCTTTTAATTAGTGAAATCGTAAAGTAAAGTTATTTGATAAAATAATGACGCTAAATAGCATTTGTAACGAGCTCGAAGAAAATTGGGTAACCAAACATTTTCAAAACAAAAGTAAAACAATTTTTGCTTAAGAAATTCGATAATATTTCTTTTTATGATGAGACGAAATTTAGTTTGGAGAAATCAAAATTTGTAGTTAGTAAAAATCAAACCAGTCGTCAAACATTTTCAATAACAGATTCAAAAGTCAACCAACAATAAAGTGAAACTAATTTCAAAACGTTCAAATTTCGAAAATGTTATCAAAGTAATTATGAAAGTTTTCAAAAATGTTATCAACTTGAACATTCAAAATAATTTCGACAATGTTAAAACGCTTTACAAAATAATCCTATAGAAGTTGAAGTATTTGGAAATATGAAAGTCTTCATAAAATTCCAATCGTTTGAAAATCAAAAATTGAAATATTTTCAAAATAAATTATTATGGCATTTTTGATACAGGACTGAGTATAAATATCGACCAAAGATAAAACAAAAGTGAAGTATAAAGTTCTTAAATTATAATTCAAAAATGTTAAATTTCACGATATCCGAAAAGTTTAAATTAGTCAAATTTTTACAAAACGGGGAGTTTCATAAATAGAAATCATAACTCAAAATGTTAAAATTTCACGATAACCCAAAATGTTAAATTGCTCAATGTTTTTACAAAATGGGGAGTTTTAAAATTTGAAATTATGTTTCAAAATGTTAAAATTTCATGAAAATCAAAATTTTTAAATTAGTTAAACTTTTCATAAGTTTGGGGAAATGATGAACGGATAAATAGAGTCAAGTTCAACGACAAACCGAAACAAAAGTTTCAAACCCGAAAAAGAAGTTGAAGGGATTAGCAGTAGATGCGGTAACAAAATTCAATAGAAGTAGAAAGGAAGACGGAGTTGAGAGTCAGAAAGAGCTCTCAAGGATTATAGAAGAAATTAACCATCTCGAGATTCCTAGCACGACTCTCAAAAACACGGGTTCCTAATTCCCATCAAATAACGCTAAGTCCAATATCAGTACAGGGTGGTCCTACTCAATCTACAACCTCCAAAATTAAGTCTTACATACTTATATAATCTTTCAATTAGTATAGTAAGAATCCACAAATGATTTAGACTAATCCTTTAATTAAGATTCCAACGGTTCTTAAAACATACCCAAACTCGTAATCACTAAGGTTCATAAATTTAAAGCTTATAAGGTCTGAACTCGAGGTATACTTCAAATTTCTCAAGTAAGGAAGACTAAATAAAATCCACCAATTAACAATGTTCGGACACGAAATCCTCAAAAATGATCACCAACATATTTATAATACCACTAGTATAGAAGTTGGGGAAGTACAATAAATCCTCAAACACGCTCAAACCTATAGGTAATGGCGCAAACACTCACGTCTTCAAACACGTCATTCGATTAATGTTTCTGAGAAGTCCATCAAATTTCTAATCGTAATGGTGCAACCACAAAATATTTAATAACTCAACGAAGCCACAATCTCGTTGGTCTAAGGTTCCGAACTATAAATCCATTAAGATGATTGACATCAAAGTATTCCTCAAAACAACACGATAAATCCAACCTCTAATGGCAATATGTTTCTCCTTTTCATGGTTAACAACAATTTACTCAATTTAGATCACTCAACTCCCAAGTTCATAGGTTACAACCTTAAACAACGATCAACCATCTTATCCTTAAGAAACACGGGTAATCTATGTTAACCAAAATTTCTAACGGTATCAATGAAAACATTTAATGTCACCACAACACTCAGGCTAACACTATAAACAACACTCTATGATCCCTAATATTCACGACGCATCCATCAAATAAGCATTAGGTATGAATCCCAAAATACTATTATTAGCTACACTTGGTTCGGTTCTAGGTTAAATTAGGTACTAGGTATCCATCAAATACGATATACTCTTACTACCCCAAAATATATTCAACTCTAAGTCCTCCAAATAATCAAGTAACCTATAACCCAAAGTTCAGTGTCTAAAGTACCAACCTGATCCATCAACTGACAATTTATCATTCAAATCGATCCTCAAAAGCTTACTAAGATAGATAACAGGGTATAATTCACAATCCTCAAGCCATAGGTAACAAGGGTTTACTAAACCTCAAACATCTGTATCCTTCCACGGGGTTCACTGAGACGGAAATCGGTCTAGCCACAGAATCTCAAGAGAAAGATGGTAGAGTAGAAGAATATAACAAGGATTCACCAAGCGGATGAAGAAGAGAATATAAAAGAGAAGAATTAGAAGAAGTAGAGGAAGGAAGAAAAGAGTAGATGGTACTATATCACTAAGTTCTTGAACAAGAGGAGAATCTTCGGGCCTCCAGAGTTCACGCCGGATCCTAATGGCTTACTTCATCTTCTTGTAGAGGAACGAGCACGCAAGTCTTGGGTCGCTCCATCTCGATCTACTGCGACATCATGGAACAGGAATCTACTCTTGATCATCTGGCCTGTAGCTTAAGTAAACTGAACCGGAGCTAAAAGTCACCATCGGCATCTTTCTTGGAGCACCAAGTTGTCCACTCGAGTCAGCAGGCGTTGAGAGTTCCAAGCAGGTCTTATCCCGATCTGGAGCAGCATCCTATCAATATCTTGTTCATTCGTCTTCTTCCCACAAAAGCAACAATTATTCAATGCTAATCATTGAGTTCAGGAACAGATAATCTTAACAGTTAAGTCCTTATTTGTTTCTACCCATCTCTAATAATATTTTTATTTACTGTTTAAATAATTTACTAGTATTTTCCCTAATTTCAGGTGTAAGCGTTGGGAGCAGTGATGCTCTGATACCAACTGTAATCCCCTAGAAATTCTAACGAATACAGTGGCGGAAACACTATAGAAGTGGGATTATAACACACTGTAACTATGTCTTGATACAATTTAAATGGTAAAGTTAAACAAATGCCATAAATAAAAATGGCTAAAATTTAAAACAATCCACAAAACGGGTTAAACAATCCTTAAGACATAATTATTAAAATGATCAAGCAGGATCCAAGACTGCTCGTTAGCCCACACCCACCGGAAAAACAAGTACACCTGCCATGTTAAAACATAACAGCCACAATCAGTGGGGAGCAACGCCAACGTTCTCCCAGCCGTATAACAGGATTCTAAAACTGTAATTACTATTATAGAAAAAATAGTAAAAATGGAAAACAGTAAAACAGCATATTAAAAATAAGCTTTCAGTGAAAAACTTCACGTAACGAAACAATATAAATAAAATGAGTTTTCCGAAGAAAACATAAAACATTTGCCATCCTGCAAATGAAAATATATCGATAATAATAAAAATATTCAAAATGGCGTTGTTCCGGTTAAGGAATCAATTAACCCGACTTCGGATTCGGGTCGTATGTTCAATATGTGGATAATTGCTCGCCTGATTTCCTTTAGTCTCTCCCTTCTCCCACTCCGGTGATCAGACCTCCCCGGCGGATTGAGCCTGCTCCCTGCACAGTGAACGCACAGGGCCTCGGAGGTTGTCCGAGGGAACCCTCTCCGATGCCTAAGTCAGTCTGTGAAAAGCCTTGATGAACCTAGTTCGTGAGGAGCTAGGTGACGTTTTTGTAGAGTGAGTCTAGAGAGAGAAAATCCGACCCCCTCTATGTGGGAAATGGGTGGGTATTTATACCTTCCCACATGAGAGAGAGGGGGGAAAAGAGAAGAGAAGGAGAATGCGTGGACGAGGGGACAACACGTGGCTTCCCCTCGTCCACCCACTTTCCATTACCTGAGGCGAAATGACGGATGGGTCCTTGGACTCCCCTGCCCACGCCGGGGGTTAGGGCGCCCTGGAAGAAAGCATGAGGGGAACCTGGAGGCCCTGCTTGGCTGGCAGAAGGCCCTGCTTGGAAGGCGCAGGCCCTTAGGGACTCCCCGGAATTCTTCGCAGGGAGGGTTGACGGATGAGACCGGATTCACCCTGGGGATCACCCGTGGTACTCGGTCGACTCCCATCAATTGGCCCACGCCGGTCAGAGGGAGGCGGGGCCTTCCTCTTGGCAGGCGTCTCTTGAGGTGGGGTGCAGTCGACTCTTGAACTCGGGCATTTAATGCACTGCTTGTTCCCGAGGTTGGAATGTTCTTTTAGTGATGATTGCTTTCTATTCCCAGCGGATTTTCGGGCAGTGTGCGGGTGTGCTGATTGGCCGCGCCCCCTATCAAAGTGGTTGCGGCGCCATTTAATGCTCTGGCTACCTTCCGTATAAATTGCGGTTTCCTTGCTGTTTTCACAACCCATCCTCAACCTTCTCTTCTTCCTTCAGAGAAAATGTCGTGGATTACCAGAGTGCTTTTCTGCCGTGGAGCTCGCGTAGTGGGCCGCCACTTTGCGGGGCGTTGGAAGCTTAGGTATTCCCGGGCGTCTTTTCTAATTTTGCGTCGTAGCCGGCGATCCCGCGTCCGATATCCCCGAAAGTTCAGGAGGGCTCTTATCAAAGCGGGCGAACGTCCACAGAGGGCTCCTCTAGCTGCTCCAAGGTTCAGGCGCTGCCCCCAGGGTGGGGGTTGCTTCGACAGGGGGTGCCATGAATGCTTTCCATGGCTGCACCCCGAGCAATTCGACCCTGATTGCTCGAGTCTGTCCTCTTCTGAGTCGGGCCCTTCTTCTCCCTTGAGGAAGGTTGGCTGCGGCTCCTGTGACGATACCGAGACAGTCCCTTATGGTAGGGACTGGGATGTCAGCAGCCGGGAGTCCGGCGACAGTGACGGCCAGGTCTACTCCTCTGGTCGTGGGGATGATGACGACTCGGCAGATCCCTTCAAAGATTCCGACGATTGGGACTGGGGATCCGACTTTGGAGGGCGTGACAGCCCTGGAGACTACTCCCCGGGCTCTGACGATGACTAGGCCTGCCTGAGGGGTGCAGGCATAATGAGCCGGAAATAGGGGCTCCTTTTGTATTCCTGACTTGCATGCTATGTAACTTGCCCATTTTTTCGGGTTTTCTTTAATTTTAATGAAAAGATCAGGCGACTCGGTTCACATGTGGCATTTTTATTATTTGCTATTATTTACTTTGTCTTTATCATTATTATCTGGGGGGAGAGTGACGTCATCGAGGGAATGAATGTTCCTGGCGTCTTTTTGCCTTCTCGAGGCCTTCTTGGGATGAGGAGACTAGCTGTTAGAGCTGTGACACGTGGGGGATGACTTGCGGGGTGAGTTTTGCAGGAAAAAGGCGACCCTTCGACTGCCCAGACCTATATAAGCCCATTCCTTCCCCCTAACTCTCTTTTTAGCGTTTTTCAAAATTCGTGCCTCCACTTCTTCACTCTCTTTGCCGCTGCGAACTTCTTTCAAGATTTCGAAGGGTGTCTAACTCCGGACCTCTCTCGGCGACGATCACCTTTCTAGGTTAGAATCTTGATTCCAACTCTTAGTTTTTCTTCTTTTTCCTCATATTCTTTCGAGAAACAGAATGTCTCGTGCCCGCGCTCTTACCTTTAGTCCGTCGTCTGGGGGGACGGAGGACAGAAGAGGGGGGAGACCTGACTTCGCCTCTTCCTCTGGGGTTAGGCCCGGCGAGGAAAACCGCCTCGAGGAAGATGGGGGTGCAAACTCACCCGAACCCGCGTCCTTTGACGTTGTCGATTCCGACGATGGTGCGTTGGAGATTGACCCTTCCACCGTCGCCGGCCTTGCTCCCAGGGAAAAGGGAAGAAAATATTTCTTGGACAAACACAAATATCTGGTTCCTTTGAGAACCTACCCTGAGACCAAAAACCGAGACCTAATCTTGGAGAGTAATGCTGCCGGGGAAATTGAAAAGTTCTATAATTTCGGGGAGGGGTACACCGTTATAGTCCCAGGGGAAAAAGATACGGTGTGTTGCCCTCCTGACGGCTGCGTGGCTGTCTACCGCAAAATTTTGGAATTTGGCCTACGATTCCCTCTTCACCTTTTCTTGGAGGAGGCTTTCCAAAGGATGAATGTGGCCATTGCCCAATTGACCGCCTCAGCAATCAGGACCCTGGTGGCTTACACCTGGACCTGCCTCTTCCATGGGGAGGGGCCTTCCATTGATGCCTTTCGTGCCATGGCTTGGCTGCAAATGGTATCCTCATCAAGGGGGGAAGACTCCCCTGGGTACTGGTCCATCCTGAAGTCGAAAAAACACGCTCTGGTCTGGCCGGCCTTAAACAGCCTGAAAGACTGGAAAGATAATTTCTTGTACGTACATAGTGCTTCAGGGTGGCGGATCCCTAGGCATTTTAGGAACCACGTACATACCCGCCTGGAGACCCGTGAGGAATATCACCCGGGTGTTGGGGGAAAAGACTTGAAGGTGAAGCTGAGCCAGGCAGATGAAGAACTGATTAAGAAATTTAAGGTTACTGAGGGGGCTCCTCCCAACGTGCCTGCTTTCTGGCTTCCTCATGCAGACCTCATCACTACGGATGAATATCTGCTCCCGCTGGGTCTGATTCCCGGCCTTGAAGGTAGTTCAGGGGCTTGAATTGGCCTGGTGATTTTTTCTGAGATTTTCATCCATTTTCTTAGCTGGCCCTTTTTACCTGTCTTGCAGGTGAGGCTTCTCGCCTTTGGAGCAGAAAGCAGGTGAGGAGGCTTGGTCTGACCGAGGAGTTCTTTGTCACTCGGAAAGTCCCCCTTCTTCCTTCCAACTTCAAGAAAGGAGAGAAGAACTTGATGAGGTTTGTGAAGGAGCTCGCTTCTGGTCGACGGCTCCCCTTCCCTCCTCGGCTGAAACCGGCAGCTCCCTCTCCCAATGCTCAGGGCGGGGAGGCTGAAGTTACTTCTGTGGCGACCCCCTCCCATGCTGGCCGCCAGGATGATTCCCCTGCCAGGGCACATGCTTCCCCGGGGTCTCACCCTGCGGAGTCTGAACAAACTGGAGAGAGTGTTCCCCTGATTCGTAGGAGAAAGAGGAGTAGGGAAACTCCGGGGGCTGTGCCTATGGTTGACTTAGAGGCCGACGTGGAGACTCCGGAGGCGAAGCGCCCTGCTCACGACGTCCCGGGCACTTCTTTTCTGGAGGGAAATGCCGAGCTCCACTATGCTGCGGGCGACAGTGTTGACGTATCAGGCTTGCTTGCGGACTCTAGTACTGTTTTGGCAGATCGCCTCATTAAGTCGGTAACCAGCACTTCTCACCAGGTGATCCAGTATATACAGCGTACTTCCAGGGTGTTGCAGGCTTCTGCCGAGCTGGCGGCCCTCAGTCGCCTAAGTGACGAGGAGCTGACTATCACCCCTGGGGCCCCTCCCCCTGATCGCCTGGCCGTGGTTGAAAGGGACGTGACCCTGATTGGGGGCTTGAAGGACCAGCTGTCCAAACAAGAGAGCGAGCTGGAGGAAGTGAAAAGGCAGGCCAACCACTGGAGGCTTCAGGGGGAGCAGGCTGTGAGGGAGGCATCCAAGCTCGAGGTGGAATTGAGGGAGAGCCGCCTGGCAGTGGAGCATGCTAAAAAGTCCCTGGCTGAGATGGAGCATCTCAAGAAGAAAGCAGCTGATCTGGAGGAAGAACTGTCCAAAACCAGCTCAGACTTCAAACTGGCTCAGGCTGGGTGGCAAGATGAGAAAAGTGCCATCCTGAAGGAAGCTGAAGCTGCCTCGGACTTGAGTTTTGAAAATGGGGCTACTTCCTCCTTGGAGCTCGTTATGGAGGTAATCAGGGAGATGTTTCCCGTCTTTGACGAGGACGCATTTCGGAACCTTTATGCTGCTAAGAATGAAGCTTTGGCAGCTGGAACCCCCAAGGAGCCTGCCGGTCCTGACCATGGTGCGCCTGATGCCTAGGCTTTTACTTTTGTTGATAATTTTTGTACTGAGCCTTAGAATGGCCAGTTTTGTCTGTAATACTTTTGTCATTTCCGGATCTTTATTTCGGGCTTTTGTCAAAACCGTTCTACTTTTCCCTGGATCAATCCTTGAGTGTTCGCCTTTTCTTTTACTTTCTTTGTTTTCCAGAGTTTGGCTGAGATTTTATACAAGGTTGGGGGGCTTGCCCCCAGTCCTTGTTCGTTTGGCCTGTCCCTGGCTCTTGGTCAGAGTCCAGGGGGCCTGCCCCCTGCCTGCCCAGAGGCTGGCAGGGTGGCATTATGCGTTTTTTATACAAGGTTGGGGGGCTTGCCCCCAGTCCTTGTTCGTTTGGCCTGTTCCTGGCTCTTGGTCAGAGTCCAGGGGGCCTGCCCCCTGCCTGCCCAGAGGCTGGCAGGGTGGCATTATGCGTTTTTTTATACAAGGTTGGGGGGCTTGCCCCCAGTCCTTGTTCGTTTGGCCTGTTCCTGGCTCTTGGTCAGAGTCCAGGGGGCCTGCACCCTGCCTGCAGGGAGGCGTTTGAATTTTTGTTGGGGGGGCTGTTTCCCTTGGTTCTGGCAACAGGGGGCCTCCCCCTATTGCCCCCTGCTCGTTTGTGTGTGAAAACGCGAGTTTGAACGGGCAACGAGTATAGACTTTGAGGATCTTTTCATTTCTTCGTAAAAATCTATCACAAGGGTGGTCGGAGCCGTCGACATTCTTTGACCGTTCTCCGCCAATTTTAAAGAAACGAAGACTACTTTAAGATTCTGCTTTAGACATAATATTTCTTCAAGGTGTCTGCATTCCAGTGAACACTCAACACCTGGCCCTCTAGATTGGCGATCTTATACGTGCCTGGCCCTAAGATTTGAGTTACCTGGTATGGACCCTCCCAATTAGCGCTAAGTTTGCCGTGCTCTCTTGATCTTCCCACAGCCTGTGTCTTTCTGAGGACTAGATCACCCACCTGGAAATTTCGCTGATGCACTCTTCTGTTGTACGCCTTCCTCATTCGTTGCTGGTAGGCGACGATATTGGCGCTGGCTTCCTCCCTTACCTCACCGACCAGGTCTAAAGCTTCTGCCATTGCTACCTCATTCTCAGCATGGTCGTATTGTAAGGAGCGCAGGGAGGGGATTCTGGCCTCAATTGGTAATAAAGCCTCTGCGCCATATACCAGGCCGAACGGGGTCTGGCCCGTAGACTCCTTACGGGTGTTCCGGATGGACCAGAGTATGCTGGGGAGTTCGTCGGCCCATCTGCCCTTGAGGTCATCCACCATTTTCTTTAGGCCATTCAAAATTTGTTTGTTGGCTGCTTCTGCCTGCCCGTTGGTTTGAGGGTGGCAGACGGCAGAATAAGCCACCGCAACGCCATGACCTTCCAGCCATAATCTCAGGGGGTCATTATCGAATTGTCTTCCATGGTCAAACACTAATGTTTTTGGCAAGCCAAACCGGGTGATAATGTTCCGCCAAATCACTTTCCTGACCGCAGGCTCGGTGATGTTAGGCACTGCCTCAGCTTCCACCCATTTGGTAAAGTAATCAATGGCTACGATCAAAAATTTTCTGCCCCCGGTGGCTGCCGCGAAGGGGCCCAATATGTCCATCCCCCACTGAGCGAAGGGGATGGGGGACAGGATCGGCCTGAGTTCCTGAGCCGGGGCATGGATAGATGGGGCGAAAAGATGACATTTTCTGCACTTCTGGGTTAAGCCCTTCGCGTCGGCCAGTAGGGTCGGCCAGTAGTATCCGGCCCTCAAGGCCTTGTGTTCTAGCGTTTTCCCTCCTATGTGATGGCCACATATCCCGGAGTGGATGTCGTCCAGCACTTCCGCCGCCTGATCTGCCCCCAGGCACCTGAGCAGGGGGGACGAGAAAGATTTTTTGTACAGGTCTTCGCCTATCATGACGAACCATGCTGCCCTTACTAGCGTTTTTCTTTTTTGTGCAGGGTCGGTCGGTAGGACTCCGTGTCTTTTGAACAGGATGATGGGGGTCCTCCAGTCTTCAGGCCCCGCTTCCTCTACCGCACCAACGGTTGAACAGGGGGCGGTAGATTTCTCCTGGACGACGTCCACCCATACTGACCTTCTTATATCCTGCAGGCTGGAGCTGGCTAGTTTTGACAGGGCATCCGCTCTGTGATTCTGAGATCGTGGGATCTGTCTGATTTCGTATGACTTTAACCCTGATAGTTCCCTTTTTACCACCTCCAGGTACGCGGCCATGGTTTGGTCCCTAGCTTCGTACTCTCCATTAATTTGGTTGGCGATGAGCTGGGAGTCTGTGGCCAGAACGACCCGCTCTGCGCCTGCAGCCTTGGCCAGGTTGATGCCTGCAAGTACTGCTTCATACTCGGCTTCATTATTCGAGGCGGGGAAGACAAATCTGAGAGCATGCTCAAAATCGGTCCCTTCCGGACTGGTCAACACTACCCCCGCCCCTGATCCGTTGGTCGTTGAGGATCCATCGGTGTATACGACCCATTCGCCAGAGGTTGGGCTATCGTCTTCGGAGTGGGAGCATTCTGCCAGAAAGTCGGCCAATGCTTGGGCCTTGATGGCCGTTCTTGACTGGTATGTTATCCCCAGTCCACTTAACTCGATGGCCCACTTCAGCAATCTGCCCGATTTTTCAAATTTTTCTAACACCTTTTCCAGGGGCTGGTCTGTTAGCACCACGACAGGGTGTGCATCGAAGTATGGCCTCAATTTCCTGGCCGCTATAACAACCGCGTAGGCCGCCTTCTCGATCATGGGGTAGTTCTTCTCTGCTGTCCCCAGGGCGTGGCTTACGAAGTATATGGGCTGTTGAGCGCCTGCTTCTTCCCTTAGGATGACTGCGCTGACTGTAGCGTTGGTTACAGCGATGTACAGGAAAAGCTTCTCCCCTGCCACCGGTCTTGCCAGGGTGGGGAATTTCTTTAAGTGTTCCTTTAATTGTCCGAACGCTTCTTTCTGCTCGTCTTCCCATTTGAACTGTTTATTGCCTTTCAGCACCTTGAAAAACGGGGTTGACTTGTCTGCTGACCTGGCAATGAATCGTGCCAGGGCGGCCATGCGACCTGTTAGACGTTGGATGTCCCTGATGGTCTTTGGCTCGGGGAGGTCTAGAACAGCCTGAACTTTCTCGGGATTGGCGTCTATTCCTCGGGAACTTACCAAGAAACCCAAGAATTTTCCAGAGCGCACCCCAAACGTGCACTTCTTCGGATTGAGCTTCATCTTGTAGGCGCGCAGGGAGGAAAAGGTCTCCCGCAGGTCTTCCAGGTGTTCCTTGTCTCCCTTACTCTTTACAATGGCGTCGTCGACATAGGCTTCTAAGTTTCTGCCTTTCTGATTTTCGAACACCTTGTCGACCAGGCGCTGGTACGTGGCCCCTGCGTTTTTCAATCCGAATGGCATCATCTTGTACATGTAGGTGCCTGAACTGGTGATAAATGCGCACTTGACTCTGTCCGGCTGCCACAAGTACACCTGGTGATATCCTGAGAAGGCATCCAGGAAGCTTAGAATTGTATACCCGCTGGTGGCGTCCACCAGTTGATCGATTCTGGGGAGTGGGTAGCAGTCTTTTGGGCTGGCCTTGTTGAGGTTCGTAAAATCCACGCACATCCTCCACGCGCCTGACGATTTCTTGACCATGACCACATTCGCCAGCCACTCAGGGTAGTCACAGACTTCTACAAAGTCTGCCTTCAAAAGTTTTTCGATTTCTTCCTTGATTGCCGAATCTTTTTCTGCGGACATGTTCCGCTTTTTCTGCTTTACAGGGCGGGCGTCCGCGTTTACGTTCAGCCTGTGAACGATACACGCCGGATCGACCCCTGGCATTTCATCCGCCGAGTAGGCGAATACATCCTTGTTCTCTTTCAGTAGCTCGACCAGCTCAGCCTGGTAGGACTCTTCCAGGTCAGCCCCTACAAGGACTTGTCTCCCCGGCTCCAGGTCCACCAGCATGCTTTCTCCCCCGGGTTCCAGGTGGTTTGACGTCTGGTTACCGGCTGGGATCTCGCCCTCTCTGCTGGGGGAGCTGTCGGCTTTTCTTTTCCCTTTTCTTTCGCTCTCATGAACCTGCAGGGCCACGGAGTAGCACTGTCTGGCCGACTCTTGGTCCCCGCGTATTTTGCCTTCTAGGCCGAAGTCAGTGACGTAGGCTATGGTGAGAGCCCGGATTGATATGGCTGCTTCAATTTCGTCCAGGGTGACTCTGCCGATCAGGGCGTTGTAGGCGGACTTTGCGTCTACCACAACAAACGACGCCCTGATATTCCTGGCAGTAGCTCCTTCCCCGAACGTTACCGGCAGGTCTATGATTCCGACGGGCAAGACGCCTGCTCCGCTGAACCCATATAATGACCCCGGGGCAGGTCGTAGGTGCCGTTTCTCCAGGCCCATTTTGTCGAAGGCGTCTTTGTACAACAGATTTGTGTAGGCGCCCGTGTCTACCATGCATCTCCGGACAATGTGGTTGCTAATTACCAAGGATAGTACCAAGGGATCACTGTGGGGGTATATCACCTGCCCTGCATCCTCGGGGGTAATGCTCAGCGTTACTCCCTTTGGGCTTCCTGCTCTTTCAGCGTAGCAGATTTGGTTTCTTAGCTCACGAATCCGCCTTTTCTGCCCCCTCCGACTGATTGGACCTTCTGCATCTCCTGATATCACGTGGATTACCAGGCGATTCTGCACCGAGCCCTCGGGTTTTTCAGGTGTCTCCTTCTGGGACTTGTTCCTGGCTGCATAGTTGGCCAACCAACCGTTCCTGATCAACTTTTCGATCTCGTCTTTCAGATGACGACATTCCTCGGTGGTGTGGCCTACGCAGTCGTGAAAAGTGCAGAATTTCTTGGGGTCCCCTCTTGGACTGCGCGGCTTGCTCGGGCGATTCCACTTCGCGGTTTCTTTTTCCAGCTCGAAGATTTCTGCCCTGGACTTATTAAGGGCGGTGTAACTGTCGAATCTGGGCTGATAAGCAGTGCGCTCCTTTTTGGGGGTATCCCCTTCCTCGGATCTATGTCTTCCGGAGTCGCTTCTTCCGCGTCCACCCTGCGGTCCCCCTTGCTGCCTCGCGGGGCCTGCAGGGGTCTCCGGCAGGATGTGGAATTCCTCCTGCAACATAAATCCCTCTGCGATTTTTCTGGCCTTGGCCAGGGTCTCCGGTTGTGCCCTGATCATCTGGTTCTTCATTTCGCCGGGTAGTAGGGAATTGGTTAGTGCATATGCCGCTGTTGGGTCGTCAATTTCCTTCACCTGTTGGAAAGATAAATCGAACCTTTTCAGATATTCCCTGACAGTTTCACCCTTCTTCTGCCTGAGGGTCATCAGGTCGAAGCGGGTGAGACGTCGTCGTTTGTTTCCGGCATACTGGTCTAAGAACATCTCCGCCAGCTCGATGAAGAAGGAGATTGATCCTTGCGGGAGATCCCTGATCCAACTTTGGGCTAGGCCTACCAGGGTGGTGGGGAAGATCTTACACCAGACTGCGTCGTCGGCGTCGTACATGCCCATGTGGCTTTCGTACGCAGCCAGGTGATCTTCCGGGTCTGTAGTTCCGTCGAACTTTACAGTTGGCATTTTAATCTTCGGGATCTGGTATGCCTGGACTTCAGGGTGAAGCGGGGTCTTAGTTGGCCTACCCACCATTTTTGATCTGCCCGCATCTGAGTAGCGACCGTAGTCATCCCAATTATCAGGGGTCGGTCGCCTGCCCTCAGGGGAGCGGTGCCTTGGTGGGGGCCTCGGCCTGCTAATCGCCTCGTCGTCTTGAGAGGGGGAGCGATACCGCGGGCGCTTCTTCTGGGCGGACCCGAGGTTATCGCCCTGACGGTACCTGGGCCTCATGGGTTGGCCGTTGTTGAGCCTGGATTGCAGGCCTTGAGACAGCCCAGGGGGTGGCTGCAATCCCTCAGCTGGCGTCAACCTGGAGAACACATCCTGCTTTTCTCCCAGGCGCTTGGATACTGGCTCTTTGTGCCCCATGCGCTCCCTCAGGCCTTGGGATAGGCCTCTTCTTTCATGAGCAGCGGTGGATTCTGTAGTATGGATGGAGAATGCGCCCTCCGGACCGGCCACTTCTTGCCGTGCAGGCGGCTCCTGACGAGCTTCTGAAATTCGCCTTTGCACTTGTGCATAAGCATGAGCTGTCCTTCTGGCTTTTTTCTGAGCGTTTCTGACGGCGGTTCGCTTTGTGCCCCCGGTTCCTTCTCCACTTTCAAAGTGGAGCAACCTAGGGGTCGTCGCGACCCTACCTATCAGGTCATCAGGGGTAAATTCCTGGTCCAGCATGGCTGAGAAGAAAGCTGCAGTCTGTACCATCTGGGCAGGGGTGAGGTTTAAGACGGGTCTCGATTGACTCCCCTGCCCAGCCATGGTAGCTGCTCCTTGGCCCGCTGCCCCCTGCAGGCTGGCCCGCCCCACACCTGGAATTGTGGCGGCAGGCGTCATTTCGGGGGGCATGCCATACTGGGGGGCTTTGGGTGGGTTTGCCACCGAACTGGTATCGAAAATCTCAGGCATATTCGATTGTGGATGGTGAATTTGTGTTTTTGGAATGGTTGGTTTTGTGGGTAATCTCGTGAGCACAACCTAGATGTTCCCCACAAACGGCGCCAATTTGTTCCGGTTAAGGAATCAATTAACCCGACTTCGGATTCGGGTCGTATGTTCAATATGTGGATAATTGCTCGCCTGATTTCCTTTAGTCTCTCCCTTCTCCCACTCCGGTGATCAGACCTCCCCGGCGGATTGAGCCTGCTCCCTGCACAGTGAACGCACAGGGCCTCGGAGGTTGTCCGAGGGAACCCTCTCCGATGCCTAAGTCAGTCTGTGAAAAGCCTTGATGAACCTAGTTCGTGAGGAGCTAGGTGACGTTTTTGTAGAGTGAGTCTAGAGAGAGAAAATCCGACCCTCTCTATGTGGGAAATGGGTGGGTATTTATACCTTCCCACATGAGAGAGAGGGGGAAAAGAGAAGAGAAGGAGAATGCGTGGACGAGGGGACAACACGTGGCTTCCCCTCGTCCACCCACTTTCCATTACCTGAGGCGAAATGACGGATGGGTCCTTGGACTCCCCTGCCCACGCCGGGGGTTAGGGCGCCCTGGAAGAAAGCATGAGGGGAACCTGGAGGCCCTGCTTGGCTGGCAGAAGGCCCTGCTTGGAAGGCGCAGGCCCTTAGGGACTCCCCGGAATTCTTCGCAGGGAGGGTTGACGGATGAGACCGGATTCACCCTGGGGATGACCCGTGGTACTCGGTCGACTCCCATCAGGCGTTATGGATAAGATTAGTGTAGAATCTAGACTTTCACTAGGACAATACCAGAAACTAGCTTCGAGAACAGTAGACTTAACTCATAACAAAATCCAGTCTCTAACTAGGCAACTCAACTATAACAGGACTGCGTGCAGCGAGGTCCTGGTTTAAGTAGTGCATACCCCTCCTAGACAACAAATATGTCTAGTTCAGCTGACGGCGACTAACACGATGCGATATCTAGCTTAAGGTCAAAACATACACTCTTCTGGGCGAAACTACGCCCAGTTCAACGACCAAATGTGCCCCAAATAGGCACACCGGCTTTATAGCTGATGGCAAAAACGTGCATCCCAGACTATATTACTCTAAACCCACACTTATCCTTATTCCATAATTCCAAAACAAGCCATTATCGATATTTAAAGGATGTATTCAATATAAACAATAAGAGAACAAAGGGAAAAGAAATCACTTCCCAAAAGAGGAAACTTTCTATTTTAGGAAACTTCTATTTTTTAGAAACCTTACTAAAAATAGCATTATATAAAAATAGCAAAAATATTAGTTCATACTAATACAACATTTTTAGTAAACGATATAGATTTATAAAACTAATACTTTCGGCCTTAACGATATTAATTGTTAAAGTGAGAACATTTGGGTTTATGAAATTATTAAAATATCGTACAAGTGTTATAAAATCATTAAAAATGTCTTAAACATTTTACTAATTAGGGTGTTTTCAAAAGTTACAAAGCTAAAATTCCCTAATTATTATTATTTTCGACAATACGGTTATAAATAGAATTTTACGGCAAATGTCAATTCAAATCTTTTAACGTCTTTTATTTAATTAAATCAATGAATACATTCAGAGTATGTTAAGGGATGATTTAATTCTTAAAGTATCAGATTTAATACTTTCAAAATTGCTGGAAAAATAATTCTTTTATGTAAGACGAAGAATTTTAACGATAAAGCACAACTTGTCCGAAAATCAATAATTATTAATTAGAGACTTTAATAAATAGTAAAAAAATTACGTAAAATAGTTAAAACATAATTATGGACATTTGGTCCAGAAAATAAATTTTTCCAGAATCATAAAACTCGGTTTTTAAAGCATTTTCCCGTTAATCGTCTAATCTCGACAATAACGATTAATAAAAATAGTAATTACAAAACGATTTAAGTATTAATATCCAAAAAATATTATCAAACTTAAAAATCATGATTTTACAGAATACAAATTTTTCAGATTTTTTCCAAAATTCCAGATGATGGGAGTCGACCGAGTACCACGGGTCATCCCCAGGGTGAATCCGGTCTCATCCGTCAACCCTCCCTGCGAAGGATTACGGGGAGTCCCTAAGGGCCTGCGCCTTCCGAGCAGGGCCTTCTGCCAGCCAAGCAGGGCCTCCAGGTTCTCCTCATGTTTTCTTCCAGGGCGCCCTAACCCCCGGCGCGGGCAGGGGAGTCCAAGGACCCATCCGTCATTTCGCCTCAGGTAATGGAAAGTGGGTGGACGAGGGGAAGCCACGTGTTGTCCTCTCGTCCACGCATTCTCCTTCTCTTCTCTTCCCCCCCCCCCTCTCTCTCTTGTGGGAAGGTATAAATACCCACCCATTTCCCACATAGAGAGGGTCGGATTTTCTCTCTCTAGACTCACTCTACAAAAACGTCACCTAGCTCCTCACGAACTAGGTTCATCAAGGCTTTTCACAGACTGACTTAGGCATCGGAGAGGGTTCCCTCGGACAACCTCCGAGGCCCTGTGCGTTCACTGTGCAGGGAGCAGGCTCAATCCGCCGGGGAGGTCTGATCACCGGAGTGGGAGAAGGGAGAGACTAAAGGAAATCAGGCGAGCAATTATCCACATATTGAACATACGACCCGAATCCGAAGTCGGGTTAATTGATTCCTTAACCGGAACAAATTGGCGCCGTCTGTGGGGAACATCTAGGTTGTGCTCACGAGATTACCCACAAAACCAACCATTCCAAAAACACAAATTCACCATCCACAATCGAATATGCCTGAGATTTTCGATACCAGTTCGGTGGCAAACCCACCCAAAGCCCCCCAGTATGGCATGCCCCCCGAACTGACACCTGCCGCCACAATTCCAGGTGTGGGGCGGGCCAGCCTGCAGGGGGCAGCGGGCCAAGGAACAGCTACCATGGCTGGGCAGGGGAGTCAATCGAGACCCGTCTTAAACCTCACCCCTGCCCAGATGGTACAGACTGCAGCTTTCTTCTCAGCCATGCTGGACCAGGAATTTACCCCTGATGACCTGATAGGTAGGGTCGCGACGACCCCTAGGTTGCTCCACTTTGAAAGTGGAGAAGGAACCGGGGGCACAAAGCGAACCGCCGTCAGAAACGCTCAGAAAAAAGCCAGAAGGACAGCTCATGCTTATGCACAAGTGCAAAGGCGAATTTCAGAAGCTCGTCAGGAGCCGCCTGCATGGCAAGAAGTGGCCGGTCCGGAGGGCGCATTCTCCATCCATACTACAGAATCCACCGCTGCTCATGAAAGAAGAGGCCTATCCCAAGGCCTGAGGGAGCGCATGGGGCACAAAGAGCCAGTATCCAAGCGCCTGGGAGAAAAGCAGGATGTGTTCTCCAGGTTGACGCCAGCTGAGGGATTGCAGCCACCCCCTGGGCTGTCTCAAGGCCTGCAATCCAGGCTCAACAACGGCCAACCCATGAGGCCCAGGTACCGTCAGGGCGATAACCTCGGGTCCGCCCAGAAGAAGCGCCCGCGGTATCGCTCCCCCTCTCAAGACGACGAGGCGATTAGCAGGCCGAGGCCCCCACCAAGGCACCGCTCCCCTGAGGGCAGGCGACCGACCCCTGATAATTGGGATGACTACGGTCGCTACTCAGATGCGGGCAGGTCAAAAATGGTGGGTAGGCCAACTAAGACCCCGCTTCACCCTGAAGTCCAGGCATACCCGATCCCGAAGATTAAAATGCCAACTGTAAAGTTCGACGGAACTACAGACCCGGAAGATCACCTGGCTGCGTACGAAAGCCACATGGGCATGTACGACGCCGACGACGCAGTCTGGTGTAAGATCTTCCCCACCACCCTGGTAGGCCTAGCCCAAAGTTGGTTCAGGGATCTCCCGCAAGGATCAATCTCCTTCTTCATCGAGCTGGCGGAGATGTTCTTAGACCAGTATGCCGGAAACAAACGACGACGTCTCACCCGCTTCGACCTGATGACCCTCAGGCAGAAGAAGGGTGAAACTGTCAGGGAATATCTGAAAAGGTTCGATTTATCATTCCAACAGGTGAAGGAAATTGACGACCCAACAGCGGCATATGCACTAACCAATTCCCTACTACCCGGCGAAATGAAGAACCAGATGATCAGGGCCCAACCGGAGACCCTGGCCAAGGCCAGAAAAATCGCAGAGGGATTTATGTTGCAGGAGGAATTCCACATCCTGCCGGAGACCCCTGCAGGCCCCGCGAGGCAGCAAGGGGGACCGCAGGGTGGACGCGGAAGAAGCGACTCCGGAAGACATAGATCCGAGGAAGGGGATACCCCCAAAAAGGAGCGCACTGCTTATCAGCCCAGATTCGACAGTTACACCGCCCTTAATAAGTCCAGGGCAGAAATCTTCGAGCTGGAAAAAGAAACCGCGAAGTGGAATCGCCCGAGCAAGCCGCGCAGTCCAAGAGGGGACCCCAAGAAATTCTGCACTTTTCACGACTGCGTAGGCCACACCACCGAGGAATGTCGTCATCTGAAAGACGAGATCGAAAAGTTGATCAGGAACGGTTGGTTGGCCAACTATGCAGCCAGGAACAAGTCCCAGAAGGAGACACCTGAAAAACCCGAGGGCTCCGTGCAGAATCGCCTGGTAATCCACGTGATATCAGGAGATGCAGAAGGTCCAATCAGTCGGAGGGGGCAGAAAAGGCGGATTCGTGAGCTAAGAAACCAAATCTGCTACGCTGAAAGAGCAGGAAGCCCAAAGGGAGTAACGCTGAGCATTACCCCCGAGGATGCAGGGCAGGTGATATACCCCCACAGTGATCCCTTGGTACTATCCTTGGTAATTAGCAACCACATTGTCCGGAGATGCATGGTAGACACGGGCGCCTACACAAATCTGCTGTACAAAGACGCCTTCGACAAAATGGGCCTGGAGAAACGGCACCTACGACCTGCCCCGGGGTCATTATATGGGTTCAGCGGAGCAGGCGTCTTGCCCGTCGGAATCATAGACCTGCCGGTAACGTTCGGGGAAGGAGCTACTGCCAGGAATATCAGGGCGTCGTTTGTTGTGGTAGACGCAAAGTCCGCCTACAACGCCCTGATCGGCAGAGTCACCCTGGACGAAATTGAAGCAGCCATATCAATCCGGGCTCTCACCATAGCCTACGTCACTGACTTCGGCCTAGAAGGCAAAATACGCGGGGACCAAGAGTCGGCCAGACAGTGCTACTCCGTGGCCCTGCAGGTTCATGAGAGCGAAAGAAAAGGGAAAAGAAAAGCCGACAGCTCCCCCAGCAGAGAGGGCGAGATCCCAGCCGGTAACCAGACGTCAAACCACCTGGAACCTGGGGGAGAAAGCATGCTGGTGGACCTGGAGCCGGGGAGACAAGTCCTTGTAGGGGCTGACCTGGAAGAGTCCTACCAGGCTGAGCTGGTCGAGCTACTGAAAGAGAACAAGGATGTATTCGCCTACTCGGCGGATGAAATGCCAGGGGTCGATCCGGCGTGTATCGTTCACAAGCTGAACGTAAACGCGGACGCCCGCCCTGTAAAGCAGAAAAAGCGGAACATGTCCGCAGAAAAAGATTCGGCAATCAAGGACGAAATCGAAAAACTTTTGAAGGCAGACTTTGTAGAAGTCTGTGACTACCCTGAGTGGCTGGCGAATGTGGTCATGGTCAAGAAATCGTCAGGCGCGTGGAGGATGTGCGTGGATTTTACGAACCTCAACAAGGCCTGCCCAAAAGACTGCTACCCACTCCCCAGAATCGATCAACTGGTGGACGCCACCAGCGGGTATACAATGCTAAGCTTCCTGGATGCCTTCTCAGGATATCACCAGGTGTACTTGTGGCAGCCGGACAGAGTCAAGTGCGCATTTATCACCAGTTCAGGCACCTACATGTACAAGATGATGCCATTCGGATTGAAAAACGCAGGGGCCACGTACCAGCGCCTGGTCGACAAGGTGTTCGAAAATCAGAAAGGCAGAAACTTAGAAGCCTATGTTGACGACGCCATTGTAAAGAGTAAGGGAGACAAGGAACACCTGGAAGACCTGCGGGAGACCTTTTCCTCCCTGCGCGCCTACAAGATGAAGCTCAATCCGAAGAAGTGCACGTTTGGGGTGCGCTCTGGAAAATTCTTGGGTTTCTTGGTAAGTTCCCGAGGGATAGACGCCAATCCCGAGAAAGTTCAGGCTGTTCTAGACCTCCCCGAGCCAAAGACCATCAGGGACATCCAACGTCTAACAGGTCGCATGGCCGCCCTGGCACGATTCATTGCCAGGTCAGCAGACAAGTCAACCCCGTTTTTCAAGGTGCTGAAAGGCAATAAACAGTTCAAATGGGAAGACGAGCAGAAAGAAGCGTTCGGACAATTAAAGGAACACTTAAAGAAACTCCCCACCCTGGCAAGACCGGTGGCAGGGGAGAAGCTTTTCCTGTACATCGCTGTAACCAACGCTACAGTCAGCGCAGTCATCCTAAGGGAAGAAGCAGGCGCTCAACAGCCCATATACTTCGTAAGCCACGCCCTGGGGACAGCAGAGAAGAACTACCCCATGATCGAGAAGGCGGCCTACGCGGTTGTTATAGCGGCCAGGAAATTGAGGCCATACTTCGATGCACACCCTGTCGTGGTGCTAACAGACCAGCCCCTGGAAAAGGTGTTAGAAAAATTTGAAAAATCGGGCAGATTGCTGAAGTGGGCCATCGAGTTAAGTGGACTGGGGATAACATACCAGTTAAGAACGGCCATCAAGGCCCAAGCATTGGCCGACTTTCTGGCAGAATGCTCCCACTCCGAAGACGATAGCCCAACCTCTGGCGAATGGGTCGTATACACCGATGGATCCTCAACGACCAACGGATCAGGGGCGGGGGTAGTGTTGACCAGTCCGGAAGGGACCGATTTTGAGCATGCTCTCAGATTTGTCTTCCCCGCCTCGAATAATGAAGCCGAGTATGAAGCAGTACTTGCAGGCATCAACCTGGCCAAGGCTGCAGGCGCAGAGCGGGTCGTTCTGGCCACAGACTCCCAGCTCATCGCCAACCAAATTAATGGAGAGTACGAAGCTAGGGACCAAACCATGGCCGCGTACCTGGAGGTGGTAAAAAGGGAACTATCAGGGTTAAAGTCATACGAAATCAGACAGATCCCACGATCTCAGAATCACAGAGCGGATGCCCTGTCAAAACTAGCCAGCTCCAGCCTGCAGGATATAAGAAGGTCAGTATGGGTGGACGTCGTCCAGGAGAAATCTACCGCCCCCTGTTCAACCGTTGGTGCGGTAGAGGAAGCGGGGCCTGAAGACTGGAGGACCCCCATCATCCTGTTCAAAAGACACGGAGTCCTACCGACCGACCCTGCACAAAAAAGAAAAACGCTAGTAAGGGCAGCATGGTTCGTCATGATAGGCGAAGACCTGTACAAAAAATCTTTCTCGTCCCCCCTGCTCAGGTGCCTGGGGGCAGATCAGGCGGCGGAAGTGCTGGACGACATCCACTCCGGGATATGTGGCCATCACATAGGAGGGAAAACGCTAGAACACAAGGCCTTGAGGGCCGGATACTACTGGCCGACCCTACTGGCCGACGCGAAGGGCTTAACCCAGAAGTGCAGAAAATGTCATCTTTTCGCCCCATCTATCCATGCCCCGGCTCAGGAACTCAGGCCGATCCTGTCCCCCATCCCCTTCGCTCAGTGGGGGATGGACATATTGGGCCCCTTCGCGGCAGCCACCGGGGGCAGAAAATTTTTGATCGTAGCCATTGATTACTTTACCAAATGGGTGGAAGCTGAGGCAGTGCCTAACATCACCGAGCCTGCGGTCAGGAAAGTGATTTGGCGGAACATTATCACCCGGTTTGGCTTGCCAAAAACATTAGTGTTCGACCATGGAAGACAATTCGATAATGACCCCCTGAGATTATGGCTGGAAGGTCACGGCGTTGCGGTGGCTTATTCTGCCGTCTGCCACCCTCAAACCAACGGGCAGGCAGAAGCAGCCAACAAACAAATTTTGAATGGCCTAAAGAAAATGGTGGATGACCTCAAGGGCAGATGGGCCGACGAACTCCCCAGCATACTCTGGTCCATCCGGACCACCCGTAAGGAGTCTACGGGCCAGACCCCGTTCGGCCTGGTATATGGCGCAGAGGCTTTATTACCAATTGAGGCCAGAATCCCCTCCCTGCGCTCCTTACAATACGACCATGCTGAGAATGAGGTAGCAATGGCAGAAGCTTTAGACCTGGTCGGTGAGGTAAGGGAGGAAGCCAGCGCCAATATCGTCGCCTACCAGCAACGAATGAGGAAGGCGTACAACAAAAGAGTGCATCAGCGAAATTTCCAGGTGGGTGATCTAGTCCTCAGAAAGACACAGGCTGTGGGAAGATCAAGAGAGCACGGCAAACTTAGCGCTAATTGGGAGGGCCCATACCAGGTAACTCAAATCTTAGGGCCAGGCACGTATAAGATCGCCAATCTAGAGGGCCAGGAGTTGAGTGCTCACTGGAATGCAGACACCTTGAAGAAATATTATGTCTAAAGCAGAATCTTAAAGTAGTCTTCGTTTCTTTAAAATTGGCGGAGAACGGTCAAAGAATGTCGACGGCTCCGACCACCCTTGTGATAGATTTTTACGAAGAAATGAAAAGATCCTCAAAGTCTATACTCGTTGCCCGTTCAAACTCGCGTTTTCACACACAAACGAGCAGGGGGCAATAGGGGGAGGCCCCCCTGTTGCCAGAACCAAGGGAAACAGCCCCCCCAACAAAAACTCAAACGCCTCCCTGCAGGCAGGGTGCAGGCCCCCTGGACTCTGACCAAGAGCCAGGAACAGGCCAAACGAACAAGGACTGGGGGCAAGCCCCCCAACCTTGTATAAAAAACGCATAATGCCACCCCGCCAGCCTCTGGGCAGGCAGGGGGCAGGCCCCCTGGACTCTGACCAAGAGCCAGGAACAGGCCAAACGAACAAGGACTGGGGGCAAGCCCCCCAACCTTGTATAAAAAACGCATAATGCCACCCCGCCAGCCTCTGGGCAGGCAGGGGGCAGGCCCCCTGGACTCTGACCAAGAGCCAGGAACAGGCCAAACGAACAAGGACTGGGGGCAAGCCCCCCAACCTTGTATAAAAAACGCATAATGCCGCCCTGCCAGCCTCTGGGCAGGCAGGGGGCAGGCCCCCTGGACTCTGACCAAGAGCCAGGGACAGGCCAAACGAACAAGGACTGGGGGCAAGCCCCCCAACCTTGTATAAAATCTCAGCCAAACTCTGGAAAACAAAGAAAGTAAAAGAAAAGGCGAACACTCAAGGGTTGATCCAGGGAAAAGTAGAACGGTTTTGACAAAAGCCCAAAATAAAGATCCGGAAATGTCAAAAGTATTACAGACAAAACTGGCCATTCTAAGGCTCAGCACAAAAATTATCAACAAAAGTAAAATCCTAGGCATCAGGCGCACCATGGTCAGGACCGGCAGGCTCCTTGGGGGTTCCAGCTGCCAAAGCTTCATTCTTAGCAGCATAAAGGTTCCGAAATGCGTCCTCGTCAAAGACGGGAAACATCTCCCTGATTACCTCCATAACGAGCTCCAAGGAGGAAGTAGCCCCATTTTCAAAACTCAAGTCCGAGGCAGCTTCAGCTTCCTTCAGGATGGCACTTTTCTAATCTTGCCACCCAGCCTGAGCCAGTTTGAAGTCTGAGCTGGTTTTGGACAGTTCTTCCTCCAGATCAGCTGCTTTCTTCTTGAGATGCTCCATCTCAGCCAGGGACTTTTTAGCATGCTCCACTGCCAGGCGGCTCTCCCTCAATTCCACCTCGAGCTTGGATGCCTCCCTCACAGCCTGCTCCCCCTGAAGCCTCCAGTGGTTGGCCTGCCTTTTCACTTCCTCCAGCTCGCTCTCTTGTTTGGACAGCTGGTCCTTCAAGCCCCCAATCAGGGTCACGTCCCTTTCAACCACGGCCAGGCGATCAGGGGGAGGGGCCCCAGGGGTGATAGTCAGCTCCTCGTCACTTAGGCGACTGAGGGCCGCCAGCTCGGCAGAAGCCTGCAACACCCTGGAAGTACGCTGTATATACTGGATCACCTGGTGAGAAGTGCTGGTTACCGACTTAATGAGGCAATCTGCCAAAACAGTACTAGAGTCCGCAAGCAAGCCTGATACGTCAACACTGTCGCCCGCAGCATAGTGGAGCTCGGCATTTCCCTCCAGAAGAGAAGTGCCCGGGACGTCGTGAGCAGGGCGCTTCGCCTCCGGAGTCTCCACGTCGGCCTCTAAGTCAACCATGGGCACAGCCCCCGGAGTTTCCCTACTCCTCTTTCTCCTACGAATCAGGGGAACGCTCTCTCCAGTTTGTTCAGACTCCGCAGGGTGAGACCCCGGGGAAGCATGTGCCCTGGCAGGGGAATCATCTTGGTGGCCAGCATGGGAGGGGGTCGCCACAGAAGTAACTTCAGCCTCCCCGCCCTGAGCACTGGGAGAGGGAGCTGCCGGTTTCAGCCGAGGAGGGAAGGGGAGCCGTCGACCAGAAGCGAGCTCCTTCACAAACCTCATCAAGTTCTTCTCTCCTTTCTTGAAGTTGGAAGGAAGAAGGGGGACTTTCCGAGTGACAAAGAACTCCTCGGTCAGACCAAGCCTCCTCACCTGCTTTCTGCTCCAAAGGCGAGAAGCCTCACCTGCAAGACAGGTAAAAAGGGCCAGCTAAGAAAATGGATGAAAATCTCAGAAAAAATCACCAGGCCAATTCAAGCCCCTGAACTACCTTCAAGGCCGGGAATCAGACCCAGCGGGAGCAGATATTCATCCGTAGTGATGAGGTCTGCATGAGGAAGCCAGAAAGCAGGCACGTTGGGAGGAGCCCCCTCAGTAACCTTAAATTTCTTTCTTCATCTGCCTGGCTCAGCTTCACCTTCAAGTCTTTTCCCCCAACACCCGGGTGATATTCCTCACGGGTCTCCAGGCGGGTATGTACGTGGTTCCTAAAATGCCTAGGGATCCGCCACCCTGAAGCACTATATACGTACAAGAAATTATCTTTCCAGTCTTTCAGGCTGTTTAAGGCCGGCCAGACCAGAGCGTGTTTTTTCGACTTCAGGATGGACCAGTACCCAGGGGAGTCTTCCCCCCTTGATGAGGATACCATTTGCAGCCAAGCCATGGCACGAAAGGCATCAATGGAAGGCCCCTCCCCATGGAAGAGGCAGGTCCAGGTGTAAGCCACCAGGGTCCTGATTGCTGAGGCGGTCAATTGGGCAATGGCCACATTCATCCTTTGGAAAGCCTCCTCCAAGAAAGGGTGAAGAGAGAATCGTAGGCCAAATTCCAAACTTTTGTGGTAGACAGCCACGCAGCCGTCAGGAGGGCAACACACCGTATCTTTTTCCCCTGGGACTATAACGGTGTACCCCTCCCCGAAATTATAGAACTTTTCAATTTCCCCGGCAGCATTACTCTCCAAGATTAGGTCTCGGTTTTTGGTCTCAGGGTAGGTTCTCAAAGGAACCAGATATTTGTGTTTGTCCAAGAAATATTTTCTTCCCTTTTCCTTGGGAGCAAGGCCGGCGACGGTGGAAGGGTCAATCTCCAACGCACCATCGTCGGAATCGACAACGTCAAAGGACGCGGGTTCGGGTGAGTTTGCACCCCCATCTTCCTCGAGGCGGTTTTCCTCGCCGGGCCTAACCCCAGAGGAAGAGGCGAAGTCAGGTCTCCCCCCTCTTCTGTCCTCCGTCCCCCCAGACGACGGACTAAAGGTAAGAGCGCGGGCACGAGACATTCTGTTTCTCGAAAGAATATGAGGAAAAAGAAGAAAAACTAAGAGTTGGAATCAAGATTCTAACCTAGAAAGGTGATCGTCGCCGAGAGAGGTCCGGAGTTAGACACCCTTCGAAATCTTGAAAGAAGTTCGCAGCGGCAAAGAGAGTGAAGAAGTGGAGGCACGAATTTTGAAAAACGCTAAAAAGAGAGTTAGGGGGAAGGAATGGGCTTATATAGGTCTGGGCAGTCGAAGGGTCGCCTTTTTCCTGCAAAACTCACCCCGCAAGTCATCCCCCACGTGTCACAGCTCTAACAGCTAGTCTCCTCATCCCAAGAAGGCCTCGAGAAGGCAAAAAGACGCCAGGAACATTCATTCCCTCGATGACGTCACTCTCCCCCCAGATAATAATGATAAAGACAAAGTAAATAATAGCAAATAATAAAAATGCCACATGTGAACCGAGTCGCCTGATCTTTTCATTAAAATTAAAGAAAACCCGAAAAAATGGGCAAGTTACATAGCATGCAAGTCAGGAATACAAAAGGAGCCCCTATTTCCGGCTCATTATGCCTGCACCCCTCAGGCAGGCCTAGTCATCGTCAGAGCCCGGGGAGTAGTCCCCAGGGCTGTCACGCCCTCCAAAGTCGGATCCCCAGTCCCAATCGTCGGAATCTTTGAAGGGATCTGCCGAGTCGTCATCATCCCCACGACCAGAGGAGTAGACCTGGCCGTCGCTGTCGCCGGACTCCCGGCTGCTGACATCCCAGTCCCTACCATAAGGGACTGTCTCGGTATCGTCACAGGAGCCGCAGCCAACCTTCCTCAAGGGAGAAGAAGGGCCCGACTCAGAAGAGGACAGACTCGAGCAATCAGGGTCGAATTGCTCGGGGTGCAGCCATGGAAAGCATTCATGGCACCCCCTGTCGAAGCAACCCCCACCCTGGGGGCAGCGCCTGAACCTTGGAGCAGCTAGAGGAGCCCTCTGTGGACGTTCGCCCGCTTTGATAAGAGCCCTCCTGAACTTTCGGGGATATCGGACGCGGGATCGCCGGCTACGACGCAAAATTAAAAAAGACGCCCGGGAATACCTAAGCTTCCAACGCCCCGCAAAGCGGCGGCCCACTACGCAAGCTCCGCGGCAGAAAAGCACTCTAGTAATCCACGACATTTTCTCTGAAGGAAGAAGAGAAGGTTGAGGATGGGTTGTGAAAACAGCAAGGAAACCGCAATTTATACGGAAGGTAGCCAAAGCATTAAATGGCGCCGCAACCACTTTGATAGGGGACGCGGCCAATCAGCGCACCCGCACACTGCCCGAAAATCCGCTGGGAATAGAAAGCAATCATCACTAAAAGAACATTCCAACCTCGGGAACAAGCAGTGCATTAAATGCCCGAGTTCAAGAGTCGACTGCACCCCACCTCAAGAGACGCCTGCCAAGAGGAAGGCCCCGCCTCCCTCTGAGCGGCGTGGGCCAATTGATGGGAGTCGACCGAGTACCACGGGTCATCCCCAGGGTGAATCCGGTCTCATCCGTCAACCCTCCCTGCGAAGGATTACGGGGAGTCCCTAAGGGCCTGCGCCTTCCGAGCAGGGCCTTCTGCCAGCCAAGCAGGGCCTCCAGGTTCTCCTCATGTTTTCTTCCAGGGCGCCCTAACCCCCGGCGCGGGCAGGGGAGTCCAAGGACCCATCCGTCATTTCGCCTCAGGTAATGGAAAGTGGGTGGACGAGGGGAAGCCACGTGTTGTCCTCTCGTCCACGCATTCTCCTTCTCTTCTCTTCCCCCCCCCCCCCCCCCCCTCTCTCTCTTGTGGGAAGGTATAAATACCCACCCATTTCCCACATAGAGAGGGTCGGATTTTCTCTCTCTAGACTCACTCTACAAAAACGTCACCTAGCTCCTCACGAACTAGGTTCATCAAGGCTTTTCACAGACTGACTTAGGCATCGGAGAGGGTTCCCTCGGACAACCTCCGAGGCCCTGTGCGTTCACTGTGCAGGGAGCAGGCTCAATCCGCCGGGGAGGTCTGATCACCGGAGTGGGAGAAGGGAGAGACTAAATGAAATCAGGCGAGCAATTATCCACATATTGAACATACGACCCGAATCCGAAGTCGGGTTAATTGATTCCTTAACCGGAACACCAGATTTAACAAATTCCAACAAAATCGTCATTTAAACCCGTTTTCACAATTAACGATTTCATTAATAAACTTATCGTTCCTAACATTTTATTACGGCACTAAAAATCATAAAAATATATATTAATATGAAATCATCAGAATCACATTTTTTCCAGATTCAAACCAAAGGCCAGAATTCGAGAATTTAAACAACAAACACGATTTTAACGATGAACGATGATTTAAAGTGATTAATTAATTCATCCACTTAACAATTCCGAAAAATTATGAAAAACTTCAGAAATTTCTATTTTACCAGAAAGTTTCACCACGCCAAAAATCAGATGAAAATAAAATGTTTAGGTACTAGAACTAAAAATCGGCTTTTAATCATTTTTGTCCGTAAACGGTAATAATTCAATAATCGATATTTAAAATATCAGAAAAATACTAAATTATTATAAATCATCAAAAATATCAATTTTACAGAATATAAACATATATTACATGTTTAGGCCGAATATTATGATTTTACAAATTAATAAGACGATTTAATCGTTAATCTCGTAAAAGCGATAAAAATATCGAAACATGCAAATTTTCAACTTTTAAATTTTTTCCAGATTATATGACATACATATATTGTCAAAAATAAAATTATAATAATATATACATGCAATTACACAAATAAAATCATGCAATACCGAGTAACATCGACGTTACCTCTAATCGAAATCCGAGTCGATTATAAATTTGTCTACTTCGGGATCATTCAAAAATCCTTCAACACATGAAAATCATGGTGGTAAAATAACATGAGAAAACTAAGAAAATCAAGGTAAATAACGATCGAAAACAACATCGTTTATTACCTTAACGAAGGGATCGGAAAGAGGATTATTTTGACGATAAAAATGATGCGATCGAGGCTCGAATTAAGCAAAAGTCAGCCTAGGAGAGGAGAGGAGTGTCACAGCCAGAAATGAAGAAGGAAAAAGATGTTGTAATATTTTTTTATGAAAAATCAATGTAAAAGAAATGGATGGTTTTTGCTTAAATGGAGATAATAATAAGGGTGATGAAAACTAGGTACAAACCTCAAAAATTTCAGCCAAGAGTGAATGACATGGTAGCATGAAAAGTTTGTAATTTAAGCATCTAAATCCATTAAAGAGAAAAATATTTTTTTACTTAAAATTAAAACATAAAGTGTTATGTAAATAAAAGTTGTAATCAAAGGTGTGACTACATGGTGTCACGGTCCAAAAGGGTCTCTTTTTAGTTGTAGGTTGATAAAAATAAGGATCGTAAAATTTTTAAAAGCATTTCAAAGCAATTCGAGTAAACCTCGCGTTAGAAAATAATTATTTACGAAACTTCGTATTAAAATCATAAATGGCTTAATTTTTGTAAATAAAAATATTTACTATTTGAAAATATTATATAAATGCATTCAAACATTTTTAGGAAAAAGAATAACTTAAATCCGAGTTTCAAAACGTCAATTCGAAGAGAAATAGAATTCCTCGCGGAAAATTAGTTAGTTTGCGAAGAAAACCAAATAAATGGATTTAAAAAGAATTAAAATCTTTAAAATTAAAAATAAAAATTATTAAACTCAAAAATGAAAATGGAGTTTAGTAAAATGATGAAATACGAGGCCGAAAAGTGACAAAGTTAAGATGGAGTCCTAACGGAAAGAATAAATATGCTAGGAAAAATTGCGGGTGTTACAACCTTTGCACTATTCTTTAGGACAGATCTTTGTCCCCGGACTTTCTTCAACATTGTTTCTGACTATCTCTGCACTATTCTCCGGGACAGAAATTTGTCCCTGGACTTTCTTCGAGATAGTTTTCTGACTATCTTTGGCCTATTCTTTGGGATGGATCTTTGTCCCCGGACCTTCTTCGACATAGTTTCTGACTACCTCTTCACTATTCTTTGGGACGTATCTTTGTCCCTGGACTTTCTTCGAGATTGTTTCTGACTATCTCTGCACGGGACGGATCTTTGTCGCTTGACTTTCTTCGTAATAGTTTCTGACTATCTTTGGCCTATTCTTTGGGACGGATCTTTGTCCCGGGAGTTTCTTCGAGATAGTTTTTGACTTCCTATGAACTATTCTTTGGGACGGATCTTTGTCCCTGGATTTTTTTCGATATAGTTTCTGACAATCTCTGACCTATTCTTTGGATCGGCTCGTTGTCCCTGAACATTCTTCGAGATAGTTTCTGACTATCTTTTGCCTATTCTTTGGGATGGATCTTTATTCTTGGACTTTTTTCGAGATAGTTCCTGACTACCTTTGGACTATTCTTTGAGAAAGATCTTTGTCCCTAGACTTTCTTCGAGATAGTTCCTGACTACCTTTGCACTATTCTTTAGGACGGATCTTTGTCCCCGGACTTTCTTCAACATAGTTTCTGACTATCTCTACACTATTCTTCGGACGGATCTTTGTTCTATGACATTCTTCGAGATAGCTTCTGACTATCTCTGGACTATTCTTCGGGACAGACCTTTTTCCATGGACTTTCTTCGAGATAGTTTTTGACTATCTCTAGACTATTCTTTGGTACGGAATTTGTCCATGGACTTTGTTCGAGAGAGTTTCTGACTATCTCTGGCCTAGTCTTCGAGACATATCTTTGTCCCTGGACTTTCTTCGAGATAGTTTCTTACAATCTCCAGCCTATTCTTCGGGACGGATCTTTGTCCCTAGACTTTCTTTGAGATAGTTTCTGACTATCTCTGGCCTATTCTTTAAGATGGATCTTTGTCCCTGGACTTTCTTCGAGATAGTTTCTGACTATCTCTGACCTATTCTTCGGGACAGATCTTTGTCCCTGGACATACTTCGAGATTGTTTCTGACAATTTCTGGACTACTCTTCGGGACGGATCTTTGTCCCTCGGACTTTCTTACTATCTCTGGCGAATTCTTTCGGACGGATCTTTGTCCCTGGAATTTCTTCGAGATAGTTTTTGACTATCCCTTGGCTATTCCTTGGGATGGATCTTTGTCCCTGAACTTTCTTCGAGATAGTTTCTGACTATCTATGGCCTATTCTTTGGAACGGATATTTGTCCCTGTACTTTATTCGAGATAGTTTTTGAATATCTCTAGACTAATATTAGGGACGGACCTTTGTCCCTGGACTTTTTTCGAGAAAGTTTCTGACTTTCACAGGCCTATTCTTCGGAACGGATCTTTGTCCCTCGGACTTTTGCTCGAGATAGTTTCTAACTATCTCTGGCCTATTCTTTAGGACAAATCTTTGTCCCTGAACTTTTTTCGAGATAGTATCTGACTATCTCTGCACTATTCTTCGGGACAGATCTTTGTCCCTGGACTTACTTCGAGATTATTTCTGACAATTTCTGGACTACTCTTCGGGACGGATCTTTGTCCCTCGGAGTTTCTTCGAGATAGTTTCTTACTATCTCTGGCCAATTCTTTCGGACGGATCTTTGTCCCTGGATTTTCTTCGAGATAGTTTTTGACTATCTCTTGGCTATTCGTTAGGATGGATCTTTGTCCCTGAACTTTCTTCGAGATAGTTTCTGACTATCTCTGGCCTATTCTTTGGAACGAATATTTGTCCCTGTACTTTCTTCGAGATAGTTTTTGACTACCTATGGACTATTCTTTGGGATGGATCTTTGTCCCTGGACTTTCTTCGAGAAAGTTTCTGACTATCTCCGGCCTATTCTTTAGGAAGGATCTTTGTCCCTGGACTTTTGTTTGAGATAGTTTCTAACTATCTCTGGCCTATTCATTGGGACAGATCTTTGTCCCTGAACTTTTTTCGAGATAGTTTCTGACTATCTCTGCACTATTCTCCGGGACAGATCTTTGTCCCTGGACTTTCTTCAAGAAAGTTTCTGACTATCTCCGGCCTATTCTTTAGGAAGGATCTTTGTCCCTGGACTTTTGTTTGAGATAGTTTCTAACTATCTCTGGCCTATTCATTGGGACAGATCTTTGTCCCTGAACTTTTTTCGAGATAGTTTCTGACTATCTCTGCACTATTCTCCGGGACAGATCTTTGTCCCTGGACTTTTTTCGAGATAAATTCTGACTATCTTTGGCCTATTCTTTGGGATGGATCTTTGTCCCTGGACCTTCTTCGAGATAATTTCTGACTACCTCTTCACTATTCTTTGGGATGTATCTTTGTCCCTGGACTTTCTTCGAGATTGTTTCTGACTATCTCTGCATTATTCTTCGGGACGGATCTTCGTTGCTTGACTTTCTTCGTAATAGTTTCTGACTATCTTTGGCCTATTCTTTGGGACGGATCTTTGTCCCTGGACTTTCTTCGAGATAGTTTCTGACTATCTTCGGCCTATTCTTTGGGATGGATCTTTGTCCCTGGACCTTCTTCGAGATAGTTTCTGACTACCTCTTCACTATTCTTTGGGACGTATCTTTGTCCCTTGACTTTCTTCGAGATTGTTTCTGACTATCTCTGCATTATTCTTCGGGATGGATCTTTGTCGCTTGACTTTCTTCGTAATAGTTTCTGACTATCTTTGGCCTATTCTTTGGGATGGATCTTTGTCCCTGGACCTTCTTCGAGATAGTTTTTGACTACCTATCAACTATTCTTTGGGACGGATCTTTATCCCTAGATTTTTTTCGATATAGTTTCTGACAATTTCTGACCTATTCTTTGGATCGGCTCGTTGTCCCTGAACATTCTTCGAGATAGTTTCTGACTATCTTTTGCCTATTCTTTGGGATGGATCTTTGTTCTTGGACTTTTTTCGAGATAGTTCCTGACTACCTTTGGACTATTCTTTGAGACGGATCTTTGTCCCTAGACTTTCTTTGAGATAGTTCTTGACTACCTTTGCACAGTTCTTTAGGACGGATCTTTGTCCCCGGACTTTCTTCAACATAGTTTCTGACTATCTCTGCACTATTCTTCGGACGGATCTTTGTTCTATGACATTCTTCGAGATAGTTTCTGACTATCTCTGGACTATTCTTCGGGACGGACCTTTGTCCATGGACTTTCTTCGAGATAGTTTTTTACTATCTCTAGACTATTCTTTGGGACGGAATTTGTCCATGGACTTTGTTCGAGAGAGTTTCTGACTATCTCTGGCCTATTCTTTGGAACGGATATTTGTCCCTCGGACTTTCTTCGAGATAGTTTCTTACTATCTCTAGACTATTATTCGGGACGGATCTTTGTCCCTAAACTTTCTTCGAGATAGTTTCTGACTATCTCTGGCCTATTCTTCGGGACAGATCTTTGTCCCTGAATATACTTCGAGATAGTTTCTGACAATTTTTGGACTACTCTTCGGGACGGATCTTTGTCCCTCGGACTTTCTTACTATCTCTGGCCAATTCTTTCGGACGGATCTTTGTCCCTGGACTTTCTTCGAGATAGTTTTTGACTATCTCTTGGCTATTCCTTGGGATGGATTTTGTCTTGAACTTTCTTCGAGATAGTTTCTGACTATCTCTGTCTATTCTTTGGAACGGATATTTGTCCCTGTACTTTCTTCGAGATAGTTTTGGAATATCTCTAGACTATTATTTGGACGGATCCTTGTCCCTGGACTTTTTTCGAGAGAGTTTCTGACTTTCTCTGGCCTATTCTTCGGAACAGATCTTTGTCCCTCGGACTTTTGTTCGAGATAGTTTCTAACTATCTCTGGCCTATTCTTTAGGACAGATCTTTGTCCCTGAACTTTTTTCGAGATAGTATCTGACTATCTCTGCACTATTGATAAGTGTAGTTTGTAGTGCCTATTTCGTAGTATTTTGGTCCTATTTTTCTTGTGGAATCGCTCCTTGGGAGCGATTTGTGGGTTACTTATGCTTCCTTTAGCTCGTTTCAGGTTCCCGAGACCATTCATGAAGAATTGGAACGATTCCGACTCGTTTCATACACTTTTGGAGCCAACGAAGAGAAGGAACGATCACTCGATGTCTTGGATTCGACCCCGAGACCTTAGGACCCAATCCCGAGTCTCTTAGACTCGATCCCGAGACCCGAGAGTCGGTGAGAAGCCCATGAGAACCAAGGAGGGACCAAAAAGATCATAATGGAGGCCTACAAGGTCCTTCCCGGGCGGGATAGTGGCCTTCCCGACCGGGAAGGAGTGCACAAAACCAACAGCTCCTATCTTGAGCCCGTCCCGGCCGAGAAGGACTCGTCTCGGGCGGGACCATCTCGTCCCGGGCGAGACCATCTCGTCCCGGGCGGGATGAGTGAGCTGTAGCACGCAACTCATTGTTTTCTTCTCCTTACTCATTGTAACCATATATATACTCTTCCCTTGTGTTGTTAAGCTCATGTTAGACATTAGACACTAAACCCTAGATTATTTTAGCATTAGCATAGATTAGTGTAGATTAGTCTTTAGATTATCGTTAATCTTAGATTACTCCTTGTATTAAGTGAATTCTTCAAGATCTCCACCAAGATTGACAACCTTGGGTGATTGTTTTGGGTTTTCTCTTTTATACAAGTTTTCATTCTTACATTCATCTTGTTAGTAGGTATAATCTTCTTTTCTCTTCTCTTAATCTTGTTCTTTCATTAAAGTTTGAATCTTTGTTGATTGTTTTGTTCATTGTTCATAGTTTTACTAGTTTCATTATGTATGTTTTGTTGTTTGAGTTAGTTTCTCTTGTTCTTGTTAGTTTTAGTATAGATATGTTAGAGTAGACTCTTGCTAGGGTTAGTAGGGTGATTGGATGTGATTGTGGGTGATTAAGGGTTTGTTGGAGATGTTGGTGGAAGTTTTGGGTCTCCTCTTGGTTAGATGCATGGAACATGTTTGATGAAATGCTTGAATGACATGTATATGTATATGCTTGTTTTTCTTGCCTTTTCTCTTGTGGGTGATAGTTTCTCTTGTGGGTTTGGTTCCCTCACTACGTAGCGAGAGCCCGGTGAGGACGACCCCTAGGTTGGTCTACGTAGCGAGAGCCCGGATGCGACCTAGGCCACGATAGTATGCTAGTAACCCCGTTTGTTGTATGTGTCGCTAAGGTGGGTTCTATCAAGAACCTCTAGGTCGGTCTACGTAGCGAGAGCCCGGACTACACCTAGATTACCCGACTACCCCTTTACCTTAGCTCTTCCTTGACCACTCCATCACCCCATGAACCCGACCTAACCCTAGTCTTCCTTCTTTTGTTATCTTTTTGTCTTCCTTTCCCGCGTTTTAGACCTAGTTTAGTCCTTAGCCTCCCCCTTAGAATAGCTTGTCTCGAACATAGTCTTTGACCGTAGCATACCTTAGTCCGACCTCCCGTCCCTGTGGATTCGACCCGACTTACCCTAGCTACCCACTAGGTATAGTTGGTTTTATTTGACGGTTGGGACCCACGACAAATCCTTCCCATCAAATTGGCGCCATTGCCGGGGACGGCGTAGTTTAGACTTTTGTTTGCTTAGTTTTGGACTTTGTTCTTGATTTTTGTGTTTTCTTCTCCTTGTGTATCTCCGTTTTTCTTCTTGTGTGCTATTCTCCCTTCCTAGTGCCTCACAAGCACTAGGCTACTAACGTTTGCTCAAGTGCTTCTAGCTCATCCTAGGTACCAAAGCGACGTTATGGACATGGCTCGTCCAAGCTACCATCAACCATCACGGGACAACTTTGGGGCAAATGGCCAAGTCCCGAAATTTCACCAACCATATCAACCTCATCAACAATCTTATGAACGCCCTCCTTATGGTTACCAAGAAAGTTGTCAAGGATCATTCCAACATCCTAACAACTACCAAACACCCTCACATAACCCACAACATAAAATCCCCGACTTTGAGACTTGTCAAATGTTGGTCCAAATACAAAAGAGTCAACAAGAGGCGATAATGACATTGCAAAAGGGTCAACATGAGATGATGAATTTATTGCAAAAAGGTCAACAAGTGAGGATGACTTACATACAAGGGGTTGAAAGGGAGCTCAAGGCCCAAATAGGAGTGCAAGATGCTCGCATCAATGCATTCATGGCTCATATCACGATGTCGGCCACTCGAGCTCCACACCATGTTGAGGAAGGTTCATTTGGGCAAGAAGGTCGGGTGTCTCCACAAGAAAGTCAACCCAATCTTGAAGCTACAAATGAAGAAGAGAGGGTCGATCAAGAGACCATTGTTGAGTGTTGCTTGGGCGGTGAAGATAGGGAAAGAATAGAGGGAATTGAGGCTTCAAGGCCAACAATGAGGAGGGGAGTGAACATGATTCTCGAGATAACTCTTGGGGAGCCGATGTTTTGGCTATCAAATTGGATTTGTTCGATTTTCTTCGTGATGAACCGGATCTAGACAATCCAAAGCCAAGTGAAGACATACCTCCTCTAGGCCATATTGACAAGGTGAGTGAAAAGGAGCGCAATACTTGGGAGAAAGAAGTAGATGCCTTGGAACTTGCCTTGAACAGGAAATTGGAGGATCCTAAACCCTCTAATGAAGAAAACTTGATGCCTTCTCCTCCTCTACCGCACTCGATGTCTAGTCCCTTGTCTTGTGAGACGGTTGGTGAAGAGGATCCTTATCGGGCGGTGGAAAAGAGTTCCACTCTCGACCCCGTGGAAGAAGCGACACCCCTAGAGTGTGATCTCCCGCATCATATTGCCGAGCATGACTCTAGACCACTATACCTACCGGATGGTCATAAGAGTCGTTGCTATCATGGTTCTGAAGACCCGGAAGATCACGAGAACCCCGAGCATAATGAAGATGATCGCTTCTTCCCTCCGACTTGGAAGCTCATGGAAGTGGCTAGGCTCGGCCATGTGAGCTTAATTGAAGATGTTGCTAGAGCATTTGACTTACTCCTTCGAGCTCTTGATGGCTATGGAGGCGTAGTTGGTGAGAGTAGCTAGTGTAAATATCTTTTCCCTTTTCTTTTGTGCTTGTATTTGTGTTTATGTTTGTTTGGTTATTTTGGTTTTTAGGATTGTTAGTTTTTGTGGAATCCTTGTAATATTGGTATTTTGATGAGCGATGTGAGGGAGGGAATTTGATGTTGAGTTTGAGTTTATTTGATAGGTGTGAAGTGAAGGTGATTCCTAGAAAGGAATGGCTAATGATAGAGCTTGGATCTTGAGTAGGGGAATCGGTTTTTTGAAGCTTTGGTGAAGCTTTTGGGGTTTTGGAGGTCAAGAAGACCCATCCCGGGCGAGAAGGGAGCTTCCCGACCGGGACGAGTGTGTCATCCCGACCGGGAAGGAGCCGTCCCGATCGGGATGAGGGTGCCATATTTCGAGTCTCTTGGAGTGCCATCCCGACCGGGAAGGGGGTTTCCCGACCGGGACAGACGTGTCATCCCGACCGGGATTATCCATCCCGACTGGGATGGTCCCCTACTCCTTTTTGGTGCCTCTTCTTCGACATTTAAGCCCACCCAACAATTGTATACCCCCACCCAACCCCCTACCTATCCTTTCTCTTATCATACCACCCATATATTTCATTTTCATACCCTCACTTCATCTTCTATCCACTTGGCACCGACTTTCACATCAATTTCCACCCCCCTCACACCATTACTACCTTTACCATGCGGTTTTCTCAAGTATGAAGTGGAATGACAATGATGACAACAAGCATAGTGCCTATATTGATCATGAAGACGATGGAGAGAGTGAGTTGCTAACCTATAGGTACGACAACTATCCTTCCTTTTCCGTTTTTGTTGTTGCTTGTTTTCCATTGTTTGTCCCCTTCCCCTTGTACACTTTTGTGTCTTGGTGTCATGGTGGCCTTCGAGGCCTTGGTATTTGTTGCTCCCGACTCTCGATGACGTGACTACATCGAGAGTCATTTCAAAATCCAAAATTTACAAGTTTTTCACCCTTTTTTGTTGGATTTAATCGGTTTTAGGCGGAATCCGGGCTAGGTGACTTGATTACACATAGCCTTCTCTCCCATTTCCTTTTATTTCCTTCTTTTTATTTCTTCCCCCATCCATATCTTTTCTTGTCTCGGCCCATGGTGACTTGACTACACCCCGGCCGGACGCCTTCTACCCTTTTCTTCACTTTATTTTTGATTTTTTATCTTTATTTTCGTAGTTTCTTTTCTTTTCTTTTGTCTCTCCGCACACTACGATCGAGCATGAGGACATTGCTCGGTTTAAGTGTGGGGGAGCGATATTCTAGTGTAGTTAGTTTTATTTTTGTTGTTTTTCGAAAAATCTTAAAAATACCAAAAAATTTGAAAGAATTTCACAAAAATCAAAAAGATTTTCCTTTTGTGTGTTTTCCTTTCATGTCTTTGTGTCGTATGTTTGTTTTGTTGTGTGTGTTTTGCCTCCCTTTTCCTTATAGGTTGCTTAATCACCGATTAGTTTTGGAAGGCTTTCAAGACATCCGGTAACATCTTCTGTCCCTTTTCCCTCTTTATTTCTTGTGGAGTTTGGAGGAAATTGTGATGTTGTGTGCTCGGGTGGAGCTTTGTGCATATTGGTGGTTGATTTGGTGACTTGTATGGAATATCGGGGTGGTGTTTATGTTGTTTATGTGTTTATTTCAATTTGTTTCGTTTTGTTCTCTTTTGTCTCTTTTTCTTTCATTTTCGTCGTGTCTTTGTTTTATGTGTGTATGTGTGTCGTGTGTGTAAACGGTTTTCGAAAACCCGGTTTAGAGGCTAGTGTGCGAGTGTCTACTTTCCCTTCCTAGTAATGTAGATCGAGTCTTGGACTTTAGTCTAGTAGAATGACCCTAAATCAATGATTTCGTTGGTCCTTTACCTTGTGTCCACCTAGCTTACTAGGGATTTATTACGGGATTTGCACTTTTGACCATTATAACCACCCACGGTGTGAAAAGGCCTTGGTTACCGAGTCTCGTCCCTTAGGTGACCGTGTCTAGGATCGTTTGATTAGTCCAAGTTTTTCCCCTTTTTGTGGGTTTGAAGGGAAGGACGCTCCCCGACTCTCCCATTTCCCTACCTCCTACACTTATCCACACAATAAATTGCAATTTGTTGAATTCTCCCTTTCTTGTTACACAAAGAAATGGCGAAAAGCCAAATCAAGCCAAAAATGGCAAAGAAAAGAAAGAAAAATGAAAGGAAGAAAAGAATGAAGAAAAAGAAAAGGCACAAAAGCCAAAAAGAAAATAGAAAAGAAGAAAAAGAAGTGGCATGGCAACAAACAAGGCAAAAATGCAAATGAAAGAAAAATGCCAAAAAGAAAATCGTCTCACAAAAAGAATCCCTACATCTCAAAATAAGCCTTTTACCGACTACTACCGTGAAGAGCCTACCAAAGGACCGAGTCCCTAGGAAGGATGATAGCGGTAATGGTCGGTCTTCCCTCACTTTGCATATATTTACACCTTTTTACTTGGACTAGTTAGGCGGTTTTGGGCATGGGACGACCCTCTTGGCTCATCGCTAAAGGGGGCGGGATCTCACTTACCTACAGTGTTGACTAACACCGTGGTTCATCCCTTTTCCACTCCTCCGATCGTCCCGTAGTACGTTCTTAGAAAGTTAGGATGACCTAGGTAAGTTACCAACGTTTTTGTTGCTTTATCGTCATACTATTAGGGTTTAGTTCACCTTGGTTTGTATTACTAGCTTGGGAACGTTGTCACTTGCCTCGAGTCCTAAAACCGGTGCTTCTTTCACCGCTTGTTTGAGGGAAGCGGTATTTGTTTTCTTTTGGGTGCAACCGATTATGTGTTTGTTTGTGTGCTTGTTTGTCTTTGTGTTTTGTGTCCGGTTTCATCCACGGTTTTGTCGCAAGACCCCACTTGCCTTGCGGAGTGCACTTTTCCTCTATGTGTACTCGCGTGAGTTGAAAGGGCGTAGGGTGCGCTAATACCCACTCGGCTAGTTTAGTAGATAGTATGTGCTTACTCGAGGGAGAGTAAGGGTTAAGTGTGGGGGAGTTGATAAGTGTAGTTTGTAGTGCCTATTTCATAGTGTTTTGGTCCTATTTTCCTTGTGGAATCGCTCCTTGGGAGCGATTTATGGGTTACTTATGCTTCCTTTAGCTCGTTTCAGGTTCCCGAGACCATTCATGAAGAATTGGAACGATTCCGACTCGTTTCATACACTTTTGGAGCCAACGAAGAGAAGGAACGATCACTCGATGCCTTGGATTCGACCCCGAGACCTTAGGACCCAATCCCGAGTCTCTTAGACTCGATCCCGAGACCCGAGAGTCGGTGAGAAGCCCATGAGAACCAAGGAGGGACCAAAAAGATCATAATGGAGGCCTACAAGGTCCTTCCCGGGCGGGATAGTGGCCTTCCCGACCGGGAAGGAGTTCACAAAACCAACAGCTCCTGTCTTGAGCCCGTCCCGGCCGAGAAGGACTCGTCTCGGGCGGGACCATCTCGTCCCGGGCGAGACCATCTCGTCCCGGGCGGGATGACTGAGCTGTAGCACGCAACCCATTGTTTTCTTCTCCTTACTCATTGTAACCCTATATATACTCTTCCTTGTTTTGTTAAGCTCATGTTAGACATTAGACACTAAACCCTAGATTATTTTAGCATAGATTAGTGTAGATTAGTCTTTAGATTATCGTTAATCTTAGATTACTCCTTTTTTTAAGTGAATTCTTCAAGATCTCCACCAAGATTGACAACCTTGGGTGATTGTTTTGGGTTTTCTCTTTTATACAAGTTTTCATTCTTCCATTCATCTTGTTAGTAGGTATAATCTTCTTTTCTCTTCTCTTAATCTTGTTCTTTCATTAAAGTTTGAATCTTTGTTGATTGTTTTGTTCATTGTTCATAGTTTTACTAGTTTCATTATGTATGTTTTGTTGTTTGAGTTAGTTTCTCTTGTTCTTGTTAGTTTTAGTATAGATATGTTAGAGTAGACTCTTGCTAGGGTTAGTAGGGTGATTGGATGTGATTGTGGGTGATTAAGGGTTTGTTGGAGATGTTGGTGGAAGTTTTGGGTCTCCTCTTGGTTAGATGCATGGAACATGTTTGATGAAATGCTTGAATGACATGTATATGTATATGCTTGTTTTTCTTGCCTTTCTCTTGTGGGTGATAGTTTCTCTTGTGGGTTTGGTTCCCTCACTACGTAGCGAGAGCCCGGTGAGGACGACCCCTAGGTTGGTCTACGTAGCGAGAGCCCGGATGCGACCTAGGCCACGATAGTATGCTAGTAACCCCGTTTGTTGTATGTGTCGCTAAGGTGGGTTCTATCAAGAACCTCTAGGTCGGTCTACGTAGAGAGAGCCCGAACTACACCTAGATTACCCGACTACCCCTTTACCTTAGCTCTTCCTTGACCACTCCATCACCCCATGAACCCGACCTAACCCTAGTCTTCCTTCTTTTGTTATCTTTTTGTCTTCCTTTCCCGCGTTTTAGACCTAGTTTAGTCCTTAGCCTCCCCCTTAGAATAGCTTGTCTCGAACATAGTCTTTGACCGTAGCATACCTTAGTCCGACCTCCCGTCCCTGTGGATTCGACCCGACTTACCCTAGCTACCCACTAGGTATAGTTGGTTTTATTTGACGGTTGGGACCCACGACAAATCCTTCCCATCAAATTGGCGCCATTGCCGGGGACGGCGTAGTTTAGACTTTTGTTTGCTTAGTTTTGGACTTTGTTCTTGATTTTTGTGTTTTCTTCTCCTTGTGTATCTCCGTTTTTCTTCTTGTGTGCTATTCTCCCTTCCTAGTGCCTCACAAGCACTAGGCTACAAACGTTTGCTCAAGTGCTTCTAGCTCATCCTAGGTACCAAAGCGACGTTATGGACATGGCTCGTCCAAGCTACCATCAACCATCACGGGACAACTTTGGGGCAAATGGCCAAGTCCCGAAATTTCACCAACCATATCAACCTCATCAACAATCTTATGAACGCCCTCCTTATGGTTACCAAGAAAGTTGTCAAGGATCATTCCAACATCCTAACAACTACCAAACACCCTCACATAACCCACAACCAAAAATCCCCGACTTTGAGACTTGTCAAATGTTGGTCCAAATACAAAAGAGTCAACAAGAGGCGATAATGACATTGCAAAAGGGTCAACATGAGATGATGAATTTATTGCAAAAAGGTCAACAAGTGAGGATGACTTACATACAAGGGGTTGAAAGGGAGCTCAAGGCCCAAATAGGAGTGCAAGATGCTCGCATCAATGCATTCATGGCTCATATCACGATGTCGGCCACTCGAGCTCCACACCATGTTGAGGAAGGTTCATTTGGGCAAGAAGGTCGGGTGTCTCCACAAGAAAGTCAACCCAATCTTGAAGCTACAAATGAAGAAGAGAGGGTCGATCAAGAGACCATTGTTGAGTGTTGCTTGGGCGGTGAAGATAGGGAAAGAATAGAGGGAATTGAGGCTTCAAGGCCAACAATGAGGAGGGGAGTGAACATGATTCTCGAGATAACTCTTGGGGAGCCGATGTTTTGGCTATCAAATTGGATTTGTTCGATTTTCTTCGTGATGAACCGGATCTAGACAATCCAAAGCCAAGTGAAGACATACCTCCTCTAGGCCATATTGACAAGGTGAGTGAAAAGGAGCGCAATACTTGGGAGAAAGAAGTAGATGCCTTGGAACTTGCCTTGAACAGGAAATTGGAGGATCCTAAACCCTCTAATGAAGAAAACTTGATGCCTTCTCCTCCTCTACCGCACTCGATGTCTAGTCCCTTGTCTTGTGAGACGGTTGGTGAAGAGGATCCTTGTCGGGCGGTGGAAAAGAGTTCCACTCTCGACCCCGTGGAAGAAGCGACACCCCTAGAGTGTGATCTCCCGCATCATATTGCCGAGCATGACTCTAGACCACTATACCTACCGGATGGTCATAAGAGTCGTTGCTATCATGGTTCTGAAGACCCGGAAGATCACGAGAACCCCGAGCATAATGAAGATGATCGCTTCTTCCCTCCGACTTGGAAGCTCTTGGAAGTGGCTAGGCTCGGCCATGTGAGCTTAATTGAAGATGTTGCTACAGCATTTGACTTACTCCTTCGAGCTCTTGATGGCTATGGAGGCGTAGTTGGTGAGAGTAGCTAGTGTAAATATCTTTTCCCTTTTCTTTTGTGCTTGTATTTGTGTTTATGTTTGTTTGGTTATTTTGGTTTTTAGGATTGTTAGTTTTTGTGGAATCCTTGTAATATTGGTATTTTGATGAGCGATGTGAGGGAGGGAATTTGATGTTGAGTTTGAGTTTATTTGATAGGTGTGAAGTGAAGGTGATTCCTAGAAAGGAATGGCTAATGATAGAGCTTGGATCTTGAGTAGGGGAATCGGTTTTTTGAAGCTTTGGTGAAGCTTTTGGGGTTTTGGAGGTCAAGAAGACCCATCCCGGGCGAGAAGGGAGCTTCCCGACCGGGACGAGTGTGTCATCCCGACCGGGAAGGAGCCGTCCCGATCGGGATGAGGGTGCCATATTTCGAGTCTCTTGGAGTGCCATCCCGACCGGGAAGGGGGTTTCCCGACCGGGACGGACGTGTCATCCCGACCGGGATTATCCATCCCGACTGGGATGGTCCCCTACTCCTTTTTGGTGCCTCTTCTTCGACATTTAAGCCCACCCAACAATTGTATACCCCCACCCAACCCCCTACCTATCCTTTCTCTTATCATACCACCCATATATTTCATTTTCATACCCTCACTTCATCTTCTATCCACTTGGCACCGACTTTCACATCAATTTCCACCCCCCTCACACCATTACTACCTTTACCATGCGGTTTTCTCAAGTATGAAGTGGAATGACAATGATGACAACAAGCATAGTGCCTATATTGATCATGAAGACGATGGAGAGAGTGAGTTGCTAACCTATAGGTACGACAACTATCCTTCTTTTTCCGTTTTTGTTGTTGCTTGTTTTCCATTGTTTGTCCCCTTCCCCTTGTACACTTTTGTGTCTTGGTGTCATGGTGGCCTTCGAGGCCTTGGTATTTGTTGCTCCCGACTCTCGATGACGTGACTACATCGAGAGTCATTTCAAAATCCAAAATTTACAAGTTTTTCACCCTTTTTTGTTGGATTTAATCGGATTTAGGCGGAATCCGGGCTAGGTGACTTGATTACACATAGCCTTCTCTCCCATTTCCTTTTATTTCCTTCTTTTTATTTCTTCCCCCATCCATATCTTTTCTTGTCTCGGCCCATGGTGACTTGACTACACCCCGGCCGGACGCCTTCTACCCTTTTCTTCACTTTATTTTTGATTTTTTAGCTTTATTTTCGTAGTTTCTTTTCTTTTCTTTTGTCTCTCCGCACACTACGATCGAGCATGAGGACATTGCTCGGTTTAAGTGTGGGGGAGCGATATTCTAGTGTAGTTAGTTTTATTTTTGTTGTTTTTCGAAAAATGTTAAAAATACCTAAAAATTTGAAAGAATTTCACAAAAATCAAAAAGATTTTCCTTTTGTGTGTTTTCCTTTCATGTCTTTGTGTCGTATGTTTGTTTTGTTGTGTGTGTTTTGCCTCCCTTTTCCTTATAGGTTGCTTAATCACCGATTAGTTTTGGAAGGCTTTCAAGACATCCGGTAACATCTTCTGTCCCTTTTCCCTCTTTATTTCTTGTGGAGTTTGGAGGAAATTGTGATGTTGTGTGCTCGGGTGGAGCTTTGTGCATATTGGTGGATGATTTGGTGACTTGTATGGAATATCGGGGTGGTGTTTATGTTGTTTATGTGTTTATTTCAATTTGTTTCGTTTTGTTCTCTTTTGTCTCTTTTTCTTTCATTTTCGTCGTGTCTTTGTTTTATGTGTGTATGTGTGTCGTGTGTGTAAACGGTTTTCGAAAACCCGGTTTAGAGGCTAGTGTGCGAGTGTCTACTTTCCCTTCCTAGTAATGTAGATCGAGTCTTGGACTTTAGTCTAGTAGAATGACCCTAAATCAATGATTTCGTTGGTCCTTTACCTTGTGTCCACCTAGCTTACTAGGGATTTACTACGGGATTTGCACTTTTGACCATTATAACCACCCACGGTGTGAAAAGGCCTTGGTTACCGAGTCTCGTCCCTTAGGTGACCGTGTCTAGGATCGTTTGATTAGTCCAAGTTTTTCCCCTTTTTGTGGGTTTGAAGGGAAGGACGCTCCCCGACTCTCCCATTTACCTACCTCCTACACTTATCCACACAATAAATTGCAATTTGTTGAATTCTCCCTTTCTTGTTACACAAAGAAATGGCGAAAAGCCAAATCAAGCCAAAAATGGCAAAGAAATGAAAGAAAAATGAAAGAAAGAAAAGAATGAAGAAAAAGAAAAGGCACAAAAGCCAAAAAGAAAATAGAAAAGAAGAAAAAGAAGTGGCATGGCAACAAACAAGGCAAAAATGCAAATGAAAGAAAAATGCCAAAAAGAAAATCGTCTCACAAAAAGAATCCCTACATCTCAAAATAAGCCTTTTACCGACTACTACCGTGAAGAGCCTACCAAAGGACCGAGTCCCTAGGAAGGATGATAGCGGTAATGGTCGGTCTTCCCTCACTTTGCATATATTTACACCTTTTTACTTGGACTAGTTAGGCGGTTTTGGGCATGGGACGACCCTCTTTGCTCATCGCTAAAGGGGGCGGGGTCTCACTTACCTACAGTGTTGACTAACACCGTGGTTCATCCCTTTTCCACTCCGCCGATCGTCCCGTAGTACGTTCTTAGAAAGTTAGGATGACCTAGGTAAGTTACCAACGTTTTTGTTGCTTTATCGTCATACTATTAGGGTTTAGTTCACCTTGGTTTGTATTACTAGCTTGGGAACGTTGTCACTTGCCTCGAGTCCTAAAACCGGTGCTTCTTTCACCGCTTGTTTGAGGGAAGCGGTATTTGTTTTCTTTTGGGTGCAACCGATTATGTGTTTGTTTGTGTGCTTGTTTGTCTTTGTGTTTTGTGTCCGATTTCATCCACGGTTTTGTCGCAAGACCCCACTTGCCTTACGGAGTGCACTTTGTCTTGGGATGGATCTTTGTCCCTGAACTTTCTTCGAGATAGTTTCTGACTATCTCTGGCCTATTCTTTGGAACGGATATTTGTCCCTGTACTTTCTTCGAGATAGTTTTTGAATATATCTAGACTAATATTCGGGACGGATCTTTGTCCCTGGACTTTTTTCGAGATAGTTTCTGACTTTCTCAGGCCTATTTTTCGGAACGGATCTTTGTCCCTCGGACTTTTGTTCGAGATAGTTTCTAACTATCTCTGGCCTATTCTTTAGGACAGATCTTTGTCCCTGAACTTTTTTCGAGATAGTATCTGACTATCTCTGCACTATTCTTCGGGACAGATCTTTGTCCCTGTTTTTACTTCGAGATTTTTTCTGACAATTTCTGGACTACTCTTCGGGACGGATCTTTGTCCCTCGGAGTTTCTTCGAGATAGTTTTTTACTATCTCTGGCCAATTCTTTCGGACGGATCTTGTCCCTGGACTTTCTTCGAGATAGTTTTTGACTATCTCTTGGCTATTCGTAAGGATGGATCTTTGTCCCTGGACTTTCTTTGAGATAGTTTCTGACTATCTCTGGCCTATTCTTTGGAACAGATATTTGTCCATGTACTTTCTTCGAGATAGTTTTTGAATATCTCTAGACTATTATTCCGGACGGATCTTTGCCCCTGGACTTTCTTCGAGATAGTTTTTGACTATCTCTTGGCTATTCCTTGGGATGGATCTTTGTTCCTGAACTTTCTTCGAGATAGTTTCTGACTATCTCCGACCTATTCTTCGGGACGGATCTTTGTCCCTGGACTTTCTTCAAGATAGTTTCTTACTATCTCTGGCCTATTCTTAGGGACAGATCTTTGTCCCTGGACATACTTAGAGATTATTTCTGACAATTTCTGGACTACTCTTCGGGATGGATCTTTGTCCCTCGGACTACTCTTTCGGACGAATATTTGTCCCTGGACTTTCTTCGAGATAGTTTTTTACTATCTCTTGGCTATTCCTTGGGATGGATCTTTGTCCCTGAACTTTCTTCGAGATAGTTTCTGACTATCTCTGGCCTATTCTTTGGAACGGATATTTGTCCCTGTACTTTCTTCGAGATAGTTTTTGAATATCTCTAGACTAATATTCGAGACGGATCTTTGTCCCTGGACTTTTTTCGAGATAGTTTCTGACTTTCTCAGGCCTATTCTTCGGAACGGATCTTTGTCCCTCGGACTTTTGTTCGAGATAGTTTCTAACTATCTCTGGCCTATTCTTTAGGACAGATCTTTGTCCCTGAACTTTTTTCGAGATAGTATCTGACTATCTCTGCACTATTCTTCGGGACAGATCTTTGTCCCTTGACTTACTTCGAGATTGTTTCTGACAATTTCTGGACTACTCTTCGGGACGGATCTTTGTCCCTCGGAGTTTCTTCGAGATAGTTTCTTACTATCTCTGGCCAATTCTTTCGGACGGATCTTGTCCCTGGACTTTCTTCGAGATAGTTTTTGACTATCTCTTGGCTATTCGTTAGGATGGATCTTTGTCCCTGAACTTTCTTCGAGATAGTTTCTGACTATCTCTGGCCTATTCTTTGGAACGGATATTTGTCCGTGTACATTCTTCGAGATAGTTTTTGACTACCTATGGACTATTCTTTGGGATGGATCTTTGTCCCCGGACTTTCTTCGAGAAAGTTTCTGACTATCTCCGGCCTATTCTTTAGGAAGGATCTTTGTCCCTGGACTTTCGTTTGAGATAGTTTCTAACTATCTCTGGCCTATTCATTGGGACAGATCTTTGTCCCCGAACTTTTTTCGAGATAGTTTCTGACTATCTCTGCACTATTCTCAGGGACAGATCTTTGTCCCTGGACTTTCTTCGAGATAGTCTCTGACTATCTTTGGCCTATTCTTTGGGATGGATCTTTGCCCCTGGACCTTCTTCGAGATACTTTCTGACTACCTCTTCACTATTCTTCGGGACGGATCTTTGTCGCTTGACTTTCTTCGTAACAGTTTCTGACTATCTTTGGCATATTCTTTGGGACGGATCTTTGTCCCTGGACATTCTTCGAGATAGTTTTTGACTACCTATGAACTATTCTTTGGGACGGATCTTTGTCCCTGGATTTTTTTCGATATAGTTTCTGACAATCTCTGACCTATTCTTTGGATCGGCTCGTTGTCCCTGGACATTCTTCGAGATAGTTTCTGACTATCTTTTGCCTATTCTTTGGGATGGATCTTTGTTCTTGGAATTTTTTCAAGATAGTTCCTGACTACCTTTGGACTATTCTTTGAGAAAGATCATTGTCCCTAGACTCTCTTCGAGATAGTTCCTGACTACCTTTGCACTATTCTTTAGGACGGATCTTTGTCCCCGGACTTTCTTCAACACAGTTTCTGACTATCTCTGCACTATTTTTCGGACGGATCTTTGTTCTATGACATTCTTCGATATAGTTTCTGACTATCTCTGGACTATTCTTCGGGACGGACCTTTGTCCATGGACTTTCTTCGAGATAGTTTTTGACTATCTCTAGACTATTCTTTGGTACGGAATTTGTCCATGGATTTTGTTCGAGAGAGTTTCTGACTATCTCTGGCCTAGTCTTCGAGACATATCTTTGTCCCTGGACTTTCTTCGAGATAGTTTCTTACAATCTCCGTCCTATTCTTCGGGACGGATCTTTGTCCCTGGACTTTCTTCGAGATAGTTTCTGACTATCTCTGGCCTATTCTTTAAGATGGATCTTTGTCCCTTGACTTTCTTCGAGATAGTTTCTGACTATCTTTGGCCTATTCTTCGGGACAGATCTTTGTCCCTGGACATACTTCGAGATTGTTTCCGACAATTTCTGGACTACTCTTCGGGACGGATCTTTGTCCCTCGGACTTTCTTACTATCTCTGGCCAATTCTTTCGGACAGATCTTTGTCCCTGGACTTTCTTCGAGATAGTTTTTGACTATCTCTTGGCTATTCCTTGGGTTGGATCTTTGTCCCTGAACTTTCTTCGAGATAGCTTCTGACTATCTCTGGCCTATTGTTTGGAACGGATATTTGTCCCTGTACTTTCTTCGAGATAGTTTTTGAATATCTCTAGACTAATATTCGGGACGGATCTTTGTCCCTGGACTTTTTTCGAGAAAGTTTCTGACTTTCTCAGGCCTATTCTTCGGAACGGATCTTTGTCTCTCGGACTTTTGTTCGAGATAGTTTCTAACTATCTCTGGCCTATTCTTTAGGACAGATCTTTGTCCCTGAACTTTTTTCGAGATAGTATCTGATTATCTCTGCACTATTCTTCGGGACAGATCTTTGTCCCTGGACTTACTTCGAGATTGTTTCTGACAATTTTTGGACTACTCTTCGGGACGGATCTTTGTCCCTCGGAGTTTCATCGAGATAGTTTCTTACTATCTCTGGCCAATTCTTTCGGACGGATCTTTGTCCCTGGACTTTCTTCGAGATAGTTTTTGACTATCTCTTGGCTATTCGTTAGGATGGATCTTTGTCCCTGAACTTTCTTCGAGATAGTTTCTGACTATCTCTGGCCTATTCTTTGGAACGGATATTTGTCCCTGTACTTTCTTTGAGATAGTTTTTGACTACCTATGGACTATTCTTTGGGATGGATCTTTGTCCCTGGACTTTCTTCGAGAAAGTTTCTGACTATCTCCGGCCTATTCTTTAGGAAGGATCTTTGTCCCTGGACTTTTGTTTGAGATAATTTCAAACTATCTCTGACCTATTCATTGGGACGGATCTTTGTCCCTGAACATTTTTCGAGATAGTTTCTGACTATCTCTGAACTATTCTCCGGGACAGATCTTTGTCCCTGAACTTTCTTCGAGATAGTTTCTGACTATCTCTGGCCTATTCTTTGGAACGGATATTTGTCCCTATACTTTCTTCGAGATAGTTTTTGACTACCTATGGACTATTATTCGGGACGGATCTTTGTCCCTGGACTTTCTTCGAGAAAGTTTCTGACTATCTCCGGCCTATTCTTTAGGAAGGATCTTTGTCCCTGGACTTTTGTTCGAGATAGTTTCTAACTATCTCTAGCCTATTCATTGGGACAGATCTTTGTCCCTGAACTTTTTTTGAGATAGTTTCTGACTATCTCTGCACTATTCTCCGGGACAGATCTTTGTCCCTAGACTTTCTTCGAGATAGTTTTTGACTATCTTTGGCCTATTCTTTGGGATGGATCTTTGTCCCTGGACCTTCTTCGAGATAGTTTCTGACTACCTCTTCACTATTCTTTGGGACGTATCTTTGTCCCTGGACTTTCTTCGAGATTATTTCTGTCTATCTCTGCATTATTCTTCGGGACGGATCTTTGTCGCTTGACTTTTTTGTAATAGTTTCTGACTATCTTTTGCATATTCTTTGGGACGGATCTTTGTCCCTGGACTTTCTTCGAGATAGTTTTTGACTACCTATGAACTATTCTTTGGGACGGATCTTTGTCCCTGGATTTTTTTTGATATAGTTTCTGACAATCTCTGACCTATTCTTTGGATCGGCTCGTTGTCCCTGGACATTTTTCGAGATAGTTCCTGACTACCTTTAGACTATTCTTTGAGACAGATCTTTGTCCCTAGACTTTCTTCGAGATAGTTCTTGACTACCTTTGCACTATTCTTTAGGACAGATCTTTGTCCCCGGACTTTCTTCAACATAGTTTCTGACTATCTCTGCACTATTCTTCGGACGGATCTTTGTTCCATGACATTCTTCGAGATAGTTTCTGACTATCTCTGGACTATTCTTCGGGACGGACCTTTGTCCATGGACTTTCTTCGAGATAGTTTTTTACTATCTCTTGACTATTCTTTGGGACGGAATTTGTCCATGGACTTTGTTCGAGAGAGTTTCTGACAATCTCTGGCCTATTCTTTGGAACGGATATTTGTCCCTCGGACTTTCTTCGAGATAGTTTCTTACTATCTCTACACTATTATTCGGGACGGATCTTTGTCCCTAAACTTTCTTCGAGATAGTTTCTGACTATCTCTGGCCTATTCTTCGGGACAGATCTTTGTCCCTGAACATACTTCGAGATTGTTTCTGACAATTTCTGGACTACTCTTCGGGACGGATCTTTGTCCCTCGGACATTCTTACTATCTCTGGCCAATTCTTTCGGACGGATCTTTGTCCCTGGACTTTCTTCGAGATAGTTTTTGACTATCTCTTGGCTATTCCTTGGGATGGATTTTGTCCCTGAACTTTCTTCGAGATAGTTTCTGACTATCTATGTCTATTCTTTGGAACGGGTATTTGTCCCTGTACTTTCTTCGAGATAGTTTTTGAATATCTCTAGACTATTATTTGGACGGATCTTTGTCCCTGGACTTTATTCGAGAGAGTTTCTGACTTTCTCTGGCCTATTCTTCGGAACAGATCTTTGTCCCTCGGACTTTTGTTCGAGTTAGTTTCTAACTATCTCTGGCCTATTCTTTAGGACAGATCTTTGTCCCTGAACTTTTTTCGAGATAGTATCTGACAATCTCTGCACTATTCTTCGGGACAGTTCTTTGTCCCTGGACTTACTTCGAGATTGTTTCTGACAATTTCTGGACTACTCTTCGGGACGGATCTTTGTCCCTCGGAGTTTCTTCGAAATAGTTTCTTACTATCTCTGGACAATTCTTTCGGACGGATCTTTGTCCCTGGACTTTCTTCGAGATAGTTTTTGACTATCTCTTTGCTATTCGTTAGGATAGATCTTTGTCCCTGAACTTTCTTCGAGATAGTTTCTGACTATCTCTGGCCTATTCTTTGGAACGGATATTTGTCCCTGTACTTTCTTCGAGATAGTTTTTGACTACCTATGGACTATTATTCGGGACGGATCTTTGTCCCTGGACTTTCTTCGAGAAAGTTTCTGACTATCTTTTGCCTATTCTTTAGGAAGGATCTTTGTCCCTGGACTTTTGTTCGAGATAGTTTCTAACTATCTCTGGCCTATTCATTGGGACAGATCTTTGTCCCTGAACTTTTTTTGAGATAGTTTCTGACTATCTCTCCACTATTCTCCGGGACATATCTTTGTCCCTGGACTTTCTTCGAGATAGTTTCTGACTATCTTTGGCCTATTCTTTGGGATGGATCTTTGTCCCTGGACCTTCTTCGAGATAGTTTCTGACTACCTCTTCACTATTCTTTGGGACATATCTTTGTCCCTGGACTTTCTTCGAGATTGTTTCTGACTATCTCTGCATTATTCTTCGGGACGGATCTTTGTCGCTTGACGTTTTCGTAATAGTTTCTGACTATCTTTTGCATATTCTTTGGGACGGATCTTTGTCCCTGGACTTTCTTCGAGATAGTTTTTGACTACCTATGAACTATTCTTTGGGACGGATCTTTGTCCCTGGATTTTTTTCGATATAGTTTCTGATAATCTCTGACCTATTCTTTGGATCGGCTCGTTGTCCCTGGACATTCTTCGAGATAGTTTCTGACTATCTTTTGCCTATTCTTTGGGATGGATCTTTGTTCTTGGACCTTTTTCGAGATAGTTCCTGACTACCTTTGCACTATTCTTTAGGACAGATCTTTGTCCCTGGAATTTCTTCAACATAGTTTATGACTATCTCTGCACTATTCTTCGGACGAATCTTTGTTCTATGACATTCTTCGAGATAGTTTCTGACTATCTCTGGACTATTCTTTGGGACGGACCTTTGTCCATGGACTTTCTTCGAGATAGTTTTTGACTACCTCTAGACTATTCTTTGGTACGGAATTTGTCCATGGACTTTGTTCGAGAGAGTTTCTGACTATCTCTGGCGTTGTCTTCGGGACATATCTTGGTCCCTGGACTTTCGTCGAGATAGTTTCTTATAATCTCCGGCCTATTCTTCGGGACATATCTTGGTCCCTGGACTTTCGTCGAGATAGTTTCTTATAATCTCCGGCCTATTCTTCGGGACGGATCTTTGTCCCTGGACTTTCTTCGAGATAGTTTCTGACTATCTCTGGCCTATTCTTCGGGACAGATCTTTGTCCCTGGACATACTTCGAGATTGTTTCTGACAATTTCTGGACTACTCTTCGGGACGGATCTTTGTCCCTCGGACTTTCTTACTATCTCTGGCCAATTCTTTCGGACGGATCTTTGTCCCTGGACTTTCTTCGAGATAGTTTTTGACTATCTCTTGGCTATTCCTTGGGATGGATCTTTGTCCCTGAACTTTCTTCGAGATAGTTTCTGACTATCTCTGGCCTATTCTTTGGAACGGATATTTGTCCCTGTACTTTCTTCGAGATAGTTTTTGAATATCTCTAGACTAATATTCGGGACGGATCTTTGTCCCTGGACTTATTTCGAGAAAGTTTCCGACATTCTCTGGCCTATTCTTCGGAACGGATCTTTGTCTCTCGGACTTTTGTTCGAGATAGTTTCTAACTATCTCTGGCCTATTCTTTAGGACAGATCTTTGTCCCTGAATTTTTTTCGAGATAGTATCTGACTATCTCTGAACTATTCTTCGGGACAGTTCTTTGTCCCTGGACTTACTTCGAGATTGTTTCTGACAATTTCTGGACTACTCTTCGGGACGGATCTTTGTCCCTCGGAGTTTCTTCGAGATAGTTTCTTACTATCTCTGGCCAATTCTTTCGGACGGATCTTTGTCCCTGGACTTTCTTCGAGATAGTTTTTGACTATCTCTTTGCTATTCGTTAGGATAGATCTTTGTCCCTGAACTTTCTTCTAGATAGTTTCTGACTATCTCTGGCCTATTCTTTGGAACGGATATTTGTCCCTATACTTTCTTCGAGATAGTTTTTGACTACCTATGGACTATTATTCGGGACAGATCTTTGTCCCTGGACTTTCTTCGAGAAAGTTTCTGACTATCTCCGGCCTATTCTTTAGGAAGGATCTTTGTCCCTGGACTTTTGTTCGAGATAGTTTCTAACTATCTCTAGCCTATTCATTGGGACAGATCTTTGTCCCTGAACTTTTTTTGAGATAGTTTCTGACTATCTCTGCACTATTCTCCGGGACAGATCTTTGTCCCTAGACTTTCTTCGAGATAGTTTTTGACTATCTTTGGCCTATTCTTTGGGATGGATCTTTGTCCCTGGACCTTCTTCGAGATAGTTTCTGACTACCTCTTCACTATTCTTTGGGACGTATCTTTGTCCCTGGACTTTCTTCGAGATTATTTCTGTCTATCTCTGCATTATTCTTCGGGACGGATCTTTGTCGCTTGACTTTTTTGTAATAGTTTCTGACTATCTTTTGCATATTCTTTGGGACGGATCTTTGTCCCTGGACTTTCTTCGAGATAGTTTTTGACTACCTATGAACTATTCTTTGGGACGGATCTTTGTCCCTGGATTTTTTTTGATATAGTTTCTGACAATCTCTGACCTATTCTTTGGATCGGCTCGTTGTCCCTGGACATTTTTCGAGATAGTTCCTGACTACCTTTAGACTATTCTTTGAGACAGATCTTTGTCCCTAGACTTTCTTCGAGATAGTTCTTGACTACCTTTGCACTATTCTTTAGGACAGATCTTTGTCCCCGGACTTTCTTCAACATAGTTTCTGACTATCTCTGCACTATTCTTCGGACGGATCTTTGTTCTATGACATTCTTCGAGATTGTTTCTGACTATCTCTGGACTATTCTTCGGGACGGACCTTTGTCCATGGACTTTCTTCGAGATAGTTTTTGACTATGTCTAGACTATTCTTTGGTACGGAATTTGTCCATGGACTTTGTTCGAGAGAGTTTCTGACTATCTCTGGCCTTGTCTTCGGGACATATCTTGGTCCCTGGACTTTCGTCGAGATAGTTTCTTATAATCTCCGTTCTATTCTTCGGGACGGATCTTTGTCCCTGGACTTTCTTCGAGATAGTTTCTGACTATCTCTGGCCTATTCTTTAGGATGGATCTTTGTCCCTGGACTTTCTTCGAGATAGTTTCCGACTATCTCTGGCCTATTCTTCGGGACTTTCTTCGAGATTGTTTCTGACAGTTTCTGGACTACTCTTCGGGACGTATCTTTGTCCCACGGACTTTCTTACTATCTCTGGCCAATTCTTTCGGACGGATCTTTGTCCCTTGACTTTCTTCGAGATAGTTTTTGACTATCTCTTGGCTATTCCTTGGGATGGATCTTTGTCCCTGAACTTTCTTCGAGACAGTTTCTGACTATCTCTGGCCTATTCTTTGGAACGGATATTTGTCCATGTACTTTCTTCGAGATAGTTTTTGAATATCTCTAGACTATTATTCGGGACGGATCTTTGTCCCTGGACTTTTTTCGAGAAAGTTTCCGACTTTCTCTGGCCTATTCTTCGGAACGGATCTTTGTCCCTCGGACTTTTGTTCGAGATAGTTTCTAACTATCTCTGCACTATTCTTCGGGACAGATCTTTGTCCCTGGTCTTACTTCGAGATTGTTTCTGACAATTTCTTGACTACTCTTCTGGACAGATCTTTGTCCCTCGGACTTTCTTCGAGATAGTTTATTACTATCTCTAGCCAATTCTTTCGGACGGATCTTTGTCCCTGGACTTTCTTCGAGATAGTTTTTGACTATCTCTTGGCTATTCGTTAGGATGGATCTTTGTCCCTGAACTTTCTTCGAGATAGTTTCTTACTATCTCTGGCCTATTCTTTAGGACAGATCTTTGTCCCTGAACTTTTGTCGGGATAGTTTCTGACTATCTCTGCACTATTCTTCGGGACAGATCTTTGTCCCTGGACTTACTTCGAGATTGTTTCTGACAATTTCTGGACTACTCTTCGGGACGGATCTTTGTCCCTCGGACTTTCTTCGAGATAGTTTATTACTATCTCTGGCCAATTCTTTCGGACGGATCTTTGTCCCTGGACTTTCTTCGAGATAGTTTTTGACTATCTCTTGGCTATTCGTTAGGATGGATCTTTGTCCCCGAACTTTCTTCGAGATAGTTTCTGACTATCTCTGGCCTATTATTTGGAACGGATATTTGTCCCTGTACTTTCTTCGAGATAGTTTTTGACTACCTATGGACTATTCTTTGAGACAGATCTTTGTCCCAGGATTTTCTTCGAGATAGTTTCTGACAATCTTTGGCCTATTCTTTGGGACGGCTCGTTGTCCCTGTACTTTCTTCGAGATAGTTTCTGACTATCTTTTGCCTATTCTTTGGGATGGATCTTTGTTCTTGGACTTTCTTCGAGATAGTTTCTGACTATCTCTGGCCTATTCTTTAGGACAGATCTTTGTCCCTGAACTTTTTTCGAGATAGTATCTGATTATCCCTACACTATTCTTCGGGACAGATCTTTGTCCCTGGACTTACTTCGAGATTGTTTCTGACAATTTCTGGACTACTCTTCGGGACGGATCTTTGTCCCTCGGAGTGTCTTTGAGATAGTTTCATACTATCTTTGGCCAATTCTTTCGGACGGATCTTTGTCCCTGGACTTTCTTCAAGATAGTTTTTGACTATCTCTTGGCTATTCGTTAGGATGGATCTTTGTCCCTGAACTTCCTTCGAGATAGTTTCTGACTATCTCTGGCCTATTCTTTAGGACAGATCTTTGTCCCTGAACTTTTTTCGAGATAGTATCTGACTATCCCTACACTATTCTTCGGGACAGATCTTTGTCCCTGGACTTACTTCGAGATTGTTTCTGACAATTTCTGGACTACTCTTCGGGACGGTCTTTGTCCCTCGGAGTTTCTTTGAGATAGTTTCTTACTATCTCTGGCCAATTCTTTCGGACGGATCTTTGTCCCTGGACTTTCTTCAAGATAATTTTTGACTATCTCTTGGCTATTCGTTAGGATGAATCTTTGTCCCTGAACTTCCTTCGAGATAGTTTCTGACTATCTCTGGCCTATTCTTTAGGACAGATCTTTGTCCCTGAACTTTTGTCGGGATAGTTTCTGACTATCTCTGCACTATTCTTCGGGACAGATCTTTGTCCCTGGACTTACTTCGAGATTGTTTCTGACAATTTCTGGACTACTCTTCGGGACGGATCTTTGTCCCTCGGACTTTCTTCGAGATAGTTTATTACTATCTCTGGCCAATTCTTTCGGACGGATCTTTGTCCCTGGACTTTCTTCGAGATAGTTTTTGACTATCTCTTGGCTATTCGTTAGGATGGATCTTTGTCCCCGAACTTTCTTCGAGATAGTTTCTGACTATCTCTGGCCTATTATTTGGAACGGATATTTGTCCCTGTACTTTCTTCGAGATAGTTTTTGACTACCTATGGACTATACTTTGAGACAGATCTTTGTCCCAGGATTTTCTTCGAGATAGTTTCTGACAATCTTTGGCCTATTCTTTGGGACGGCTCGTTGTCCCTGTACTTTCTTCGAGATAGTTTCTGACTATCTTTTGCCTATTCTTTGGGATGGATCTTTGTTCTTGGACTTTCTTCGAGATAGTTTCTGACTATCTCTGGCCTATTCTTTAGGACAGATCTTTGTCCCTGAACTTTTTTCGAGATAGTATCTGATTATCCCTACACTATTCTTCGGGACAGATCTTTGTCCCTGGACTTACTTCGAGATTGTTTGTGACAATTTCTGGACTACTCTTCGGGACGGATCTTTGTCCCTCGGAGTTTCTTTGAGATAGTTTCTTACTATCTCTGGCCAATTCTTTCGGACGGATCTTTGTCCCTGGACTTTCTTCAAGATAGTTTTTGACTATCTCTTGGCTATTCGTTAGGATGGATCTTTGTCCCTGAACTTCCTTCGAGATAGTTTCTGACTATCTCTGGCCTATTCTTTAGGACAGATCTTTATCCCTGAACTTTTTTCAAGATAGTATCTGACTATCCCTACACTATTCTTCGGGACAGATCTTTGTCCCTGGACTTACTTCGAGATTGTTTCTGACAATTTCTGGACTACTCTTCGGGACGGATCTTTGTCCCTCGGAGTTTCTTTGAGATAGTTTCTTACTATCTCTGTCAATTCTTTCGGACGGATCTTTGTCCCTGGACTTTCTTCAAGATAGTTTTTGACTATCTCTTGGCTATTCGTTAGGATGGATCTTTGTCCCTGAACTTCCTTCGAGATAGTTTCTGACTATCTCTAGCCTATTCTTTAGGACAGATGTTTGTCCATGAACTTTTTTCGAGATAGTATCTGACTATCCCTACACTATTCTTCGGGACAGATCTTTGTCCCTGGACTTACTTCGAGATTGTTTCTGACAATTTCTGGACTACTCTTCGGGACAGATCTTTGTCCCTCGGAGTTTCTTTGAGATAGTTTCTTACTATCTCTGGCCAATTCTTTCGGACGGATCTTTGTCCCTGGACTTTCTTCAAGATAGTTTTTGACTATCTCTTGGCTATTCGTTAGGATGGATCTTTGTCCCTGAACTTCCTTCGAGATAGTTTCTGACTATCTCTGGCCTATTCTTTAGGACAGATCTTTGTCCCTTAACTTTTGTCGGGATAGTTTCTGACTATCTCTGCACTATTCTTCGGGACAGATCTTTGTCCCTGGACTTACTTCGAGATTGTTTCTGACAATTTCTGGACTACTCTTCGGGACGGATCTTTGTCCCTCGGACTTTCTTCGAGATAGTTTATTACTATCTCTGGCCAATTCTTTCGGACGGATCTTTGTCCCTGGACTTTCTTCGAGATAGTTTTTGACTATCTCTTGGCTATTCGTTAGGATGGATCTTTGTCCCCGAACTTTCTTCGAGATAGTTTCTGACTATCTCTGGCCTATTATTTGGAACGGATATTTGTCCCTGTACTTTCTTCGAGATAGTTTTTGACTACCTATGGACTATTCTTTGAGACAGATCTTTGTCCCAGGATTTTCTTCGAGATAGTTTCTGACAATCTTTGGCCTATTCTTTGGGACGGCTCGTTGTCCCTGTACTTTCTTCGAGATAGTTTCTGACTATCTTTTGCCTATTCTTTGGGATGGATCTTTGTTCTTGGACTTTCTTCGAGATAGTTTCTGACTATCTCTGGCCTATTCTTTAGGACAGATCTTTGTCCCTGAACTTTTTTCGAGATAGTATCTGATTATCCCTACACTATTCTTCGGGACAGATCTTTGTCCCTGGACTTACTTCGAGATTGTTTGTGACAATTTCTGGACTACTCTTCGGGACGGATCTTTGTCCCTCGGAGTTTCTTTGAGATAGTTTCTTACTATCTCTGGCCAATTCTTTCGGACGGATCTTTGTCCCTGGACTTTCTTCAAGATAGTTTTTGACTATCTCTTGGCTATTCGTTAGGATGGATCTTTGTCCCTGAACTTCCTTCGAGATAGTTTCTGACTATCTCTGGCCTATTCTTTAGGACAGATCTTTATCCCTGAACTTTTTTCAAGATAGTATCTGACTATCCCTACACTATTCTTCGGGACAGATCTTTGTCCCTGGACTTACTTCGAGATTGTTTCTGACAATTTCTGGACTACTCTTCGGGACGGATCTTTGTCCCTCGGAGTTTCTTTGAGATAGTTTCTTACTATCTCTGTCAATTCTTTCGGACGGATCTTTGTCCCTGGACTTTCTTCAAGATAGTTTTTGACTATCTCTTGGCTATTCGTTAGGATGGATCTTTGTCCCTGAACTTCCTTCGAGATAGTTTCTGACTATCTCTAGCCTATTCTTTAGGAAAGATCTTTGTCCATGAACTTTTTTCGAGATAGTATCTGACTATCCCTACACTATTCTTCGGGACAGATCTTTGTCCCTGGACTTACTTCGAGATTGTTTCTGACAATTTCTGGACTACTCTTCGGGACAGATCTTTGTCCCTCGGAGTTTCTTTGAGATAGTTTCTTACTATCTCTGGCCAATTCTTTCGGACGGATCTTTGTCCCTGGACTTTCTTCAAGATAGTTTTTGACTATCTCTTGGCTATTCGTTAGGATGGATCTTTGTCCCTGAACTTCCTTCGAGATAGTTTCTGACTATCTCTGGCCTATTCTTTAGGACAGATCTTTGTCCCTTAACTTTTGTCGGGATAGTTTCTGACTATCTCTGCACTATTCTTCGGGACAGATCTTTGTCCCTGGACTTACTTCGAGATTGTTTCTGACAATTTCTGGACTACTCTTCGGGACGGATCTTTGTCCCTCGGACTTTCTTCGAGATAGTTTATTACTATCTCTGGCCAATTCTTTCGGACGGATCTTTGTCCCTGGACTTTCTTCGAGATAGTTTTTGACTATCTCTTGGCTATTCGTTAGGATGGATCTTTGTCCCCGAACTTTCTTCGAGATAGTTTCTGACTATCTCTGGCCTATTATTTGGAACGGATATTTGTCCCTGAACTTTTGTCGGGATAGTTTCTGACTATCTCTGCACTATTCTTCGGGACAGATCTTTGTCCCTGGACTTACTTCGAGATTGTTTCTGACAATTTCTGGACTACTCTTCGGGACGGATCTTTGTCCCTCGGACTTTCTTCGAGATAGTATATTACTATCTCTGGCCAATTCTTTCGGACGGATCTTTGTCCCTGGACTTTCTTCGAGATAGTTTTTGACTATCTCTTGGCTATTCGTTAGGATGGATCTTTGTCCCCGAACTTTCTTCGAGATAGTTTCTGACTATCTCTGGCCTATTATTTGGAACGGATATTTGTCCCTGTACTTTCTTCGAGATAGTTTTTGACTACCTATGAACTATTCTTTGAGACAGATCTTTGTCCCTGGATTTTCTTCGAGATAGTTTCTGACAATCTTTGGCCTATTCTTTGGGACGGCTCGTTGTCCCTGTACTTTCTTCGAGATAGTTTCTGACTATCTTTTGCCTATTCTTTGGGATGGATCTTTGTTCTTGGACTTTCTTCGAGATAGTTTCTGACTATCTCTGGCCCGAAAAACACCCGCATTTTGACTGCCACGTGTCTATGGTAGTCTCCGAAAAACACCCGATGATGATTGGACGTCAACATGACTTGGTATACTCGGACTTGGGCTCGGAATTCATAATACCCGACATGGACTTTTTAGCGGAGTAAAATCTCACAAAACAGATCTCAAATTCAGGCCCAGTGGGTCATTCCGAGTCAAATAAGACTAATTTGGGCCAAAACCAACACCAAAAATATTTCCCGTCTTTTGGCGACCGGGTCAAAACCCGGTCAAAGGCGAAACCGTCTCATAAATCAGCTAAGTTCAGTTGGCGCATAAATTCGAATTCAAAAAAGAGCAACCAAAACAAACAAGACCAAGTCTTCCTTATTTTTCTCACCCAACTGATCCACTCGATCGAGTGGATTGACCCACTCGGTCGAGTGGAATGCCTTGAACCCGGGTTTGGCCCATTTGCGAAGGCACTCGATCGAGTGCACTAGGGCCACTCGATCGAGTGCCCCTAGGTCGAGGGGTGAAGTCTATAAATACCGCTTCACTCCCATGCATTTTCAGAACTAATGATCAGCTTTTCACCACCTTTTGCCCTACATTTTTCAGCTATATTCCAACCCTACATCCCACCTTACAAGCCTTGGAAACCCTAAGTCAAACACATCAAAAAACCGAGTTCTAGTCCCTCGATAAACCGACACAACACACATACACATCCATATACACCATAACTCACATACGTACTCGATACTCCCAAGCATTGTCGCTGTTCACGAGCCTATTTCCGAGATCTATACTAACATGTATGTTGAGGGTGTCCTAAACCCCTTTTCTATCTCTTTTCTATACCGTTTTTTATGTACATTTTTTGCATTATTGTATCGTAGTAACACTAACACTAACACTAGTTTTTTCATATTTTCGCGTTTCTATTTTTTTTTCATCTTTATTTCGTTTCGTCATTTTTTTTATTACTAGCATCATAAATAATACCGCGTATATATAAAACTAGTATCAAATTTCGGTCTAAAATCCGTTTGACTACGATGTTTGCCTAAGATCCATTTAATCCCTTTACGAGCAACGACGGAGGTGGAGCCCTTTCGAGGAGCCCCGCCCCAATGTACTCAAGGGCGTAACGCGATCGCAAACGGTCGTAGTTGAACGAATTTCATTCCATTTCCATAATTGGTTCGAGACCCGTTGACACGAATACCGACATCACATAACCCGAAAGGGTTAGTTTCGATGTCGTGACGTAGAGGGATGCATCTCGTTACTAATTCAAAATTTCCTAATCTAACGTAAAACATTTTCATAAAATCCCGATGACGGTATTATAATCGTTCATATACGATTATAATACCGGAGGTCGCACTAAGAACGAATCATGTAATATTCGTACTTGGTTAGGCCGATTATCGATTTCAAGTCATAAAACCGAGCGAGCCACCTCTCGTACAGGGGGCACTCGATCGAGTGCCATAGGCCACTCGATCGAGTAGCACCCCAAAAAGTGGTCAGTAGCCACGCTAATGACACACTCGACCGAGTCAGTCAATGACTCGATCGAGTGGGTCTCATAACCCGCGATGCCGAGGGCTTGGACACATATTTCGAGCCCCTTTCTTTATCGACTTTAGACCATCATCTGACCTTCCTCATTCTTCAAAACCTACACATCACGACACGTAGAACGACTTTGACCACTTTGACGTGATAAGTCGGGACGAGACTACGGGATGTGAGTTTAGGCTAGTAATACGCCACAGTCTCATATTTCCGTCCTTCGTTTAATACGTAACATAATACGTATTTAAGCGGGGTTAGTCCATCTACATATTTCGCGGTCTAGCTTTCATACGGGTCCGTTCTACCTTTATTTTATGTTATTTCGTTTATGTTGTATTGTGAATTCCGGGTTGTATTTCCGCCCGTGTAACTTGTACGCTTATTATTTCCTTTCGAGCTTCATTTATTTTATTTGCTTTTACGCTTTATAAATGAACCTCGCATGCTAAACCACTTCGACCAATAATATGATGCATTAAATGACGTAGTTAACGCAAAATTCGCATGCTTAGACAAAACGTTGTTTGCATATCATTTAATTATTTTATTACCGCGCGTATCACGAACACGAACGATGTCTTAGTAGAGGCCGCCATGTGCGGGCGGGGTTGGGTGTCCTTAGTGGGCTTCCCAACACGTACCCTCACCCCTTACTCAGAACCTTTGGTTTCCGGATGTCCGAAACCCTTGGCGCACGAGAGTCATTTTATATACGAAAGCCGGTGTAAACGGTATCGATATAACTATGCAAAGGGACGAGCCCCATGAACTCTGAAATCGGAGTGGGCTTACTTTGTGTAAAGCCCATGACGACATAGAGTGGGCTCGTATGGTTCCGAATAACCACAAAATTCGGTGGCGACTCCATTTTGACTTAAATTTCGAACCCGAGAACAATCTTACCACGAGATTCATTCGCCTACCCAAACCCGCGCTTCGCCGCGTCGGGGTGGACCTACGTCATGTCCACAATTTGGCGACTCCGCTGGGGATACCTGATGTACCACATGTCATCGGGGTTCCTAGGGTGAGACTCGAAGAGAAATCGTTCGTACATTAGTGTGCGCGCATTAGTTTAATGATTCATGCATAACCTAAATTTGCCCGGGCCGGTTACTTGTGACCGACGTCCCACTATACCACGGTGCATTCCTACATGGGTGCGCTAAAAACATCGATGGTGGAACTCGTCTCGGTTTTGCGGCATGTCCTAAGACCAACTCGGCTTAGGGAGTCCGTCCATCACATGAGAAAGCCATCGTTGTTGGTATAGACCCTATTTTGACCGACCGAGACTTAGTGTAAAGCATACATAAGCGTCGTTATAATGCTTGTTTGACTATGTGCTACTTGGTTTCCGTGTCATTTTTCAAAAACCGTCATTTCAAAATTGCATCTTTCCAAAAATACTCACCTTTTTGAAAAACCCGAAATACTGTCCATTTCGGGACCCGTCATTCTAAAACACCCAATTTTGAAAAACCCGAAATGCTGCCCATTTCGGGACTCACCTTTTCAAAATATCCGATTTTCAAAACTCGAAATGCTGCCGAAATTTAGGATCAAAGATTTAACTCAAAATATCCTTTTCTATAGTCGGCATGCTGCCCGTTTTAGTTCTCGAATTTTCACCACCACCTTGATTTTCGGAATTTTCCTTTTCAAAATTCTAATCTCGGTTTTCGAAATTCCGTTTTCAGTTTTCAAAACTCTCGGAAATTCGTTCATTTTTGCATTCAAACCTCAACTTTCAACTTTCCAAAATAAACCTTCCTTATTGTAGGACCTACCGTCTATCCGTGTGTCGGGTCTTTGCATAGTACGTAGAGGGTTTATAGCGTCGAAAGCCCGTCGATCTTATATCACGGGTTTCCCCCCTTTTCCCGAGTCCGCCTTATCCGTCAAGGCACGACCAACCCGCGTAGGGCATACCCCTACAAAGGAAAGTCCGTCCATACACTCGAGTCGAAAGTCTGGGGAGTAATCTCACGTGGACCTTCCTTCGAACGGGACTAGGCCCACAAAGCCGAAATCCTAAGGAAGTCATACCACCCACGAGTCATCCGTCTAGATGTCCTTCTCGAGTCTTTTCCACTCAGTCCTTTCTTTTTGGGTCGCTCGGGATGTGTTGTTTCTTTTGATTCCAAAACTGGGTTCGGTTTCTGATTACGTGGTGTTCTTACAGACAGGCCACCATCAACCAGACACACTCGCAGGATGGAAACTGCCTTAGCTGAACTGAAAACCTCCGTTGATGCCATGATCGAGAAGCAGGCCGACATCGATGCCCAACTGAATGAAATGAGGGCTGGGCAAGTTGCTATCGTCACTCGATTGGCTTCGGTGGAGCACAGGACTCCTACTACCGGAACTACCGGACCTTTAGCTGAACTGGTTAGCTCGGTCCGTCGACTGGAAGAACAAGTTCATTTAACTGGGAGTAACAACATTCACCGGGAAAACAGTCGGGAGTATAACCCGCTAAGTGACAAGCTGCCTGCAAACCTGAACCTCACCGGTTTGCCTATGTTCGAAGGGACTGAAGACCCGTTACTACATGTACGGGCCTTCAAGGAGTTCATGGCCATCAAAGGGGTAGACTCCACCATGTTCAAGAACCTCTTTGCTGCGTCTCTTGAAAAGCACCCTCAGGCCTGGTACTACAGGCTAGACCCGAAGAAATACACTACATGGGATGATGTGGCCACCGAGTTCGCTCGGAACTATGCTGACAACACCGAGATCCAAACCACAATGAGATCTCTGAAAGTTATGGCCCAGGAGCCGAAAGAAGGTTTTACCAAATACCTTCAACGATGGAGGGCCGAGAGCGTGAAACTGGTCGATAAGCCCAGTGAGAAAACTTTAGTGGAGGCCTTTGTTAAGAACCTCCTCCCATCCTACCGGGTTCACCTCCGATATGTCGTCATACCCAATTTCACCACCCTTACTGAAATGGGTATGAGGATTGAAGATGATTTGAGACTGGAAGGCCTCACCAAGGCCGCTGCTAAGGGTTACCAAGGGGCTTGTTCCTCCACAACCAAGCCTCAAGCTGCAACCCGCAGCATTTTCGACGCGGTTAATCTACTAGATGCCCCGTCCAAGAGGAACACCCCACCTCGGGTTTTCACCGATATAGGTACGACCTATACTTATGCCTTACAAAGGCTATCCTCAAAAGGCCTAATCCAATCGATAGGCCCAACTCCTGAAGTTCCGGTCGAGCGACGCTCCAAGAACTACAATGCCCAAGCCTATTGCCAGTACCACCGGGGCAACGGGCATGATACCGAAAAGTGCTGGAAGCTGAAGCACTTGATTCAGGACATGATTGAAAGAGGTAAAATCCCGCTACCCGGAGATAAGCCCAGTAACAAGGAGAACCCTTTCAGCTCCCACGCCATCTTTACCGGGGAGGTGATTGACTGTTCTCACCTTATCTCTCCACTTATCCCGCAAGTGAACGGGATCTGGTTCGATGATGAAGATGATGTCTATCTCGCAAAAGGGGAAGCTGTCCCCATCACCGCCGAGGAGATTCGAAAGACTAAATCTCGAGTCTTAACCAGTAACCACCTTGGTCGTCCCTATCAAGCCACTAGCTCTAGGGACACCCCTATCCCGACAACCGTCATTACGGAAGTCGCCCCTGAAGAGCCAACTGCTGAAACGGCTCTTGTGAAACAATTGAAGAAGACCCGAGTTGACCTCACTATATGGCAACTCCTGGTTAGTTCTCAAGAGCATCGAGAAGCACTTACAAAGGCTCTCGATCAAATCAAGGTTGACTCTTTGGTTACCCCTGCTGAAATGGTAGCCACGGTCTTGCCCCACCTAAAAGGCAAGGCTAAGGAAGAAGGACCGGTAATCACTTTCTCCGAAGCCGACCTACCACCATTTGGGGCCACCCATAACCTGGCCCTCTACATCACGGTGGTCTGCCGAGGAAAATACCTTCCCATGACCCTAGTTGATGACGGGTCTGCTGTGAACGTCCTTCCTCTAAGGACCGCAAAAGCCCTCGGCATTACCAAGGCTGATTATGTTCCGACTGCTCAGACCATCCAAGCTTTCGATGGGAGCCCGAAGTCGGTAGCTGGGGCCGTGAAACTAACCATCATCACTGGCCCGATAGAGAAGGAGCTCGAGTTTCAGGTGATCGATGTCACCTCATCGTTCAACTTGCTCCTGGGTAGGCCTTGGATCCACACGGTCAAGGCAGTGTCCTCCACCCTTCACCGAAAGATCAAGATGCCTCTGCTTAACGATGTCATCACTTTAGAGGCAACACCAATGACTGTGGCTAGCTGTAACGCCACGGGACGCACGGACCTCTGGGGGTTCGATTTTGTGGGGATGATCGAGGAAGAGTACCTTTTTAGGCCTTACTTCACTACGAGTATCGACATGATGCTTCAGAACCTAGGATACTTTCCGGGGGCTACTTCTCGACCCGATCTTCCTGCTGGGAAGATCATCGAGGTTCTCAAAGACGAAGAATCTCACTTTGGTCTTGGTTATGACATCACCCCCGACAATGTTGTCCGAGCAGGGATCGAAAAGGCCTGCAACATCCTTAAGGGTATCTACTTGAGCCCTTATAGCCCACGGTTGGCTGACTACTTTGTCACACCGGTGTTTGGGGCTATCCAGGTTGGTCTATACCAACCCAATGCTATGCAGCTCGGGACCCACTTGGCCCGAGACTGCAACTACATTCTGGATGATGTGTTCGCCCTCATCCAGTCCAATGGAGCTGAAGATGCTGAGCCCGCACTAGGGCTACTATTCGGGGAAGACACCATAGCCCCAACTCCAAAGGAAGACCTGGTCAACCTGATCCTCCGCAGCAACAGGTTTGACCCTACCAAGCTGATCTCGGATGTTGGTTCCGAGACGGGAAACAGGGCCTGGAGGAAGACTGTCAAGTGGACTGACAGTCAGGGAAGGATCTACAAGCTGGTCACCGGAGAGGGAGACATGCCTGAGTCTGAGTCCGAGTCTGAGTCAGAGTCTGAGGTCGAGTCTAGGGAAGTCGGTGCTAGAGTCACTCCTGTAACCCCTCTCCCTTTTATTATTCCTGCTGCTGGCACTTCGGGGTCTGTCCCGAGTGCCCTACCTATCCTGCCACTGACCAATGATCAGATGGTTGCTCTCTTTGAGCTGTTTTCCAAATTTTCAATCAATAATAACAACCGTTCTGCTTACGACTTGTCTCTTTCAAATTCTGCTTTTAAAAATGTTTTATGCTATGACATTGAGAAACCAGACGAACAGGTACCCTTACCTCCGCATCTGATCGAACAACTAGAGCAAAGGGAGTCCCGAAACCCGGTGATCGAAGAAACCGAGTCCATAAATGTGGGAACAACCTTAGAGCCTCAGACACTTAAGATAGGGTTATCCTTAGATCCCGAGGAGAAACAACAGTTCGTAAGCCTCCTCCAAGAGTTCAAGGATGTCTTCGCATGGTCCTACAAGGACATGCCGGGGATAGACCGGGAAATAGCTGAGCACCACATACCGATCAAAGACGGGTGCAAACCGGTCAAACAGAAGCTTCGTCGAATGAGGCCCGAGTGGTCTCTCAAGGTAAAAGAAGAAGTCGACAAACAATTCAAAGCCGGCTTCATACAAGTGTCCGAGTATTCGGACTGGGTGGCAAACATCGTGCCGGTTCCTAAAAAGGACGGTAAGGTGCGGGTATGTGTAGATTTTCGGGATCTTAACAAAGCGAGCCCGAAAGATGATTTTCCGTTACCACACATCGACATACTGGTGGATAACACGGCCGATCATGCCCTTCTATCATTCATGGACGGGTATGCCGGGTATAATCAAATCAAGATGGCGGAAGAAGACATGAGTAAGACTACCTTCACCACACCTTGGGGTACTTACTGCTATACCGTCATGCCTTTCGGTCTCATTAATGTCGGGGCCACATATCAAAGGACTGCTACCACTTTATTACACGACATGATGCATAAAGAGATAGAAGTTTACGTTGACGACATGATGGTCAAATCCAAAGAACGGGACGGTCACATCACCGCCCTAAGAAAATTCTTCACCCGATTGCGCAAATACAACATGAGGTTAAACCCTCAAAAGTGCAGTTTCGGGGTAACATCAGGCAAATTACTGGGTCATATCGTTAGCCAACGAGGTATCGAAGTCGACCCATCTAAAATCAAAGCCATTACCGAGATGCAACCTCCTAAAACCGAAAAAGAAATAAGAGGATTCCTCGGAAAAGTCCAATACATCAGTCGGTTCATTTCCAAACTAACCATGGTGTGTGAATCAATTTTCAAGAAACTGAAAGTAGGAGAACGGGTCCTATGGGATGACAAGTGCCAAACTGCTTTCGACAAGATCAAGGAAATTCTGTCTGCTCCGCCAGTCTTAATGCCACCTCAACCCGGTTTGCCTCTGTCGTTATACCTAACGACGACCGAGACAGCCATGGGGGCTATGCTGGCTCAGACAGTTGACTCCGAAGAAAGAGCCATTTACTATATCAGCAAGAAGTTTTTAGAGTATGAGTGCAAATATACCATGCTCGAAAAGACGTGTTTGGCTCTAGTCTGGGCCACCAAGAAACTCCGACATTATATGCTCAGTTACGAGGTCCATGTGCTGTCCAAGATGGATCCCATCAAATACATCTTCGAAAAACCCGTTCTCAACGGCCGAATCTCTAGATGGACTCTAATGTTGGCAGAGTTCGACTTAAAGTTTGTACCGTTAAAGGCTATTAAAGGTCGAGTAGTAGCTGAATTTCTCGCCGATAGCCCGATAATCGAGGAAGGATACACCGACACTTGGTCCTTCACAGACGAAGATATTTTCCATACTGATACTGAAACTTGGGATTTATACTTCGATGGTACATCTAATTTTCGAGGGTTCGGAGTCGGGATCCTCCTAATTTCACCAAAAGGGGAACATACTCCCGTCTCCATCAAACTGGACTTCGATGTTACCAATAATGCAGCAGAGTACGAAGCATGCATTTACGGGCTACAAGCCGCCGCCAATCTGGGGATTACAAATCTCCGGGTACATGGTGACTCATCCTTGGTCATTAACCAAGCACTTCAAAAATGGAAGACTCGAAATGCTAATCTCGTGGCCTACCAGGCACGAGTAAGGGATCTCGAGAAACAATTCCAAAAGGTAGAGTATATATATCTACCCCGAGAAGAAAATCAGTTCGCAGATGCACTCTCAAAATTGGCATCTTTACTGAATATCCCCGACCACGTGACTAGTATGCCGATTTGCGTCGAAAGATGGTCCAAGCCGGCGTACATTTGCGACATTGAAGACATTGAGATAACCGATCCCGAACCATGGTACCAAGCTGTGTTAACGTACCTAACAAACGGAGAATATCCTCTTGGGTCGGAAGGTCGAGCCAAGAAAGCCTTACGGAGGCTAGCCACCCAGTTCATCCGTACCGACGACGGGCAACTGTATAAAAAGACGGCACAGGGGGCTCTTCTCCTTTGTGTTGACAAATACAAGGCTGAAAAGGTTATGGCCGAAGTACATGATGGTGAGAATGGCCCACACATGAATGCCCACATGCTGGTCCGGAAAATCATGAGGCTCGGTTATTACTGTAATACCATGGAAGCCGATTGCCGGTCGTATGTCAAACATTGTCATAACTGTCAAATTTTTGGCAATGTGCAACATATGCCGTCATCACTACTCTATACCATGACGTCACCCTGGCCATTCTCAACGTGGGGTATCGACATAATCGGGAAAATAAATCCCTCGGGTACCGGTGGGCATTGCTTTATTTTGGTAGCTATCGACTATTTCACCAAATGGGTCGAAGCTGAATCATATCGCATTCTCACCGCCAAGCATGTCGCCAAGTTCATTCAAAACAAGATAATATGTCGATATGGGATCCCCTCTGAATTTATCAGTGATCACGGGACTCATTTTCAAGCCGAGACTGCGGCTCTGCTGACCAAATATAAAATCCAAAGGCATACTTCCTCGCCTTACCGTCCCCAAACAAATGGAGCAGTAGAGGCGGCTAATAAAACAATTGTCACCATACTCAAAAAGATGGCTTATAATTACCGGGACTGGCCCGACAAAATACCTTTTGCCCTATGGGGATATCGAACGTCAATTCGCACCGCAACCGGGGCGACACCATATTACCTAACCTACGGGATGGAGGCAGTTCAACCAGTCGAGCTGGAGGTACCGTCCCTCAGAATTCTGCTAGAAAGTCAAGTACCCGAAGCTGACTGGGTTCGAGCACGATATGACTCACTGGTTCTACTAGACGAACGACGGTCTCGTGCCCTCAATAATATCCAAATCTACCAGAAGAGGATACAACGGGCCTTCAACAAGAGAGTAAGGCCCACACACATTAAGGAGGGCGATCTAGTCCTTAAGTCTATCCGGGCTTTACTACCAGTTGACCCAAGGGGAAAATTCAAACCCAATTGGGCTGGGCCATATCTGGTGAAGAAAATCCTATCGGGGGGAGCAGTGGTGCTGACGAACCTGGACGGGAACGAGTTTGTCAACCCAACCAACCTGGACCAGCTGAAGCGCTACTACCCTTAGCCATTTCTCAATGTCATTGGCAAATTTTATCAAAATCATTTTTTTTAAAAAAGCAAGTCAATGAGCTAGAATTACTTATTCTACTGTCATAAACATCTTGAACCAATAGTCTTGGTGTAATTCGAGATTGCAAATTTCCTATGCCTGAACTACGTTTGGTTTGATTCTGCTAATCGCGGATACGTAGGCAACCCCTCAAAAGGGTACAACCAATGCAATTAAGAAAAGACAGGAGCGGTTTAATAATAAACTTCTTTTATTAATTCAAAAAAAAATTCTCGACAAACTCGGGAAATTACAAAATGCAGGAATTCAAAAAAAATAATAAATACAAAAAAAAAAGGGCACACAACAAAAAATAATAATAGTACTTAAATAATAATAATAATAAAGCTAAAGGACTCGGCACTTAGGGCATCTTGCCCTTCCCTTTGTCCTTAGCCTCCTTAGTCGTCCACTTACGACGACGCGGAGGGGAGCGTTCCCGAATCATTACGCGAACTTCTCTAGCTCGGGCTCGAGTGTTTGAGCCCGACTCCCCTGTCATATCAATAGGCCCAAGACGGGCCCTAACGGGCTCAGGGAGCCGGTCACGCGGACCAAGTCGGTCCCGGACCGCCAACCTCGGCCCAAGTCGTCGTTCCAGGTCGGTCTGCCCTCGAGTGCTGCTAGAACCGACTTCCTTAGATCGAGTCTTAGTTTGTGACTTAAGACCCGATTCTCCCCGGACTGTGGTCTCAGGAATGTGTTCCTCGATGAAAAAGTCTCTGTTGTCCTGCGCCGACTCACGCTGAATTAATTCGATGGCCTCATCAAGTTTTAAGGCCTTTCGAGCTTCCTCGGACTCTTCAGAAGTCCACTTCTGATAAGCCCGTGATACCCAAGCGGATTAACAAGGGCTAGGTATCGTCCATGTGGGACGAGTGAACCATCGTTGCAACCAAGTGTCGCACATAGCGTCCGTCAATTGGAGCGGGACGCTGATAATGGCTTCAGTCTCAGGGATGCGCTGAGACGAACCGAACTGCCTTAGGAGGCGGTCCGGATAAATGTGAACTGTCCAGTCTAAGGACAAGATCGTCAGGTATCGGGCTTGGTCCCTCTTAGCCAGTCCGGTCAATTTTGAAAGGAACCACCAAGCGACGGTCCACCTGATCAAAGGACCCCGTGAAACACCAACTCCTCGTCCCAGTAAGCTCGATCAATCCGATGACTCGAGCTTATCTTCCGCCTTCGGGAGCTAATCTGACTGCTCCGGTAATTGGGAATGCTTGGAGGGGCCTCTATGATTGATAACCGCTCCGACAGCCATATCTGAAGAGAATACACAAATTTTATAAGCAACGGAATGGTTCGCCAGGGTCCACTCGATCGAGTGCAGCAGATGACTCGATCGAGTTAGCCCTCTGAAAACAGGTAGTAGCTCCGTATGAGTGTCACTCGATCGAGTGACCGGTCCACTCGATTGAGTGACTTACGAGAATCAGAAAATTCGCGCGAAACGTGAAAAAAAAAAAAAAAATCGAGGTGCATACTTGAAGAAAACGGGTACTCCCCGTCAGCGGTCGAGTTAGGTCAAGCCGTCTGGCGTCCAAACCCATGATAATCTCTCCAGTGGCTAGCCAAGCAGGGCTATGACCAGTCTCCATCTGGTCAACCACTCCGATTAGCCTGATTTGACCCCTGCATGAGTCAAGCTCCATCAGCCCCTCGAAGACATAGCAGTGCAGCATGCAGAAGGCAAATGCCCTACGCCTATGAGCAGGGGTGGCCCTCACATCCCGTGGGTTCATGAACTTGTCGGCCAGGTCAAACAGGGAAACAGTATCTCCCTGCACCATCCGATTTGCCTCAGCATGAGACAAACCCAAAAACTCCCTTAACCTCCTCCTCGGATCCGGGTAGAATGGGGGAATGGCGGGCTGAATAGCAAGACCCCAGCCGCCTATGGCCGCAATCTCCTCGGGCAAGGGACACATCTCGCCCCTCGGGAATGCAAACACGTGATGGGTGGTGTCCCAAAACGACAGACAGGCATCCAGAAAATGCGAGTCAACTATCAGACGCTGAAAAGGGAATAAATTGACTATCCCCATCTGAGTCAGCTTGACCTTCTCCTCGTCCCGAAAGTATTGGGACCAGGCGAGAAGCATAGCCGTTAAATGATCGATACCCATAGCAGAGATTCCTAACTTTCTTGAAAGTCTAAAAGATTTTGAGAAGGGAAAAAAGAGTTTGAGTTGGAATGTAAAAAGCTGAAGCAGGGATTCTCCTATTTATAATGAGGAAACCCAACAGAAAACCTAACTACCCTGCCTCCTCAGCAAGCTGGGCCCTATGCGCGCGCAGGCCTGATTTCAAACTTGAGCCCAGAATAGGAATCAAGCTGTCCCGAGCTTTCCTAAGAGTCTCCCATTCTTTTTTGTGATAAAACTTCTTCGCGATAAAAATTCTTTTCAAAATTTTGTCCTTTCAAAAAAATTCAATCTTTTTCCCCCCTAGCGAGAGTCAACATTTTACCTACATGTTACATGCAAGTTGTTATGTGTCAGCATACAGGTACACCCCAGACTTCAAGAAGCAAGTCCCTGCGAAACTATTTAATTTCCCCAACGGAGTCCACTTTTCCCCGGTGTGCTACATCCAAAGTGCGATGTGTCGGCAAACGGGTACACCTACTCCCCAGAAGAGGCAGGCTTTACTCCCCACGGAGCATCATCATCAGCTCAAATGCGACCCAAGGCTTCAGAAACAAGCCCGTGCAGCTCCTATATTTCCCCAGCGGAACACCCAAGGCGGCATTTTCCCAAAATGATACGGGATGGGCCCACACATAGGCGCGCCCAGGACTTATGCTACAAGTCTGATTCCCCGCGAAGCTATCATCATCAGGACAGGTATGACCCTCTGCTTATGGCTGGCGAGCCCTTCACGCAAGTCTACTGGACTATAAACGACCCGACCGGAAGTCTACCAGGTCTTAGCGGGCTTGGTAGCTACTCTGACTTTCGCCTTGTCCAAGCCTCAGTCAGAGTGGGGGCTCTGTAGACACCCGCATTTTGACTGCCACGTGTCTATGGTAGTCTCCGAAAAACACCCGATGATGATTGGACGTCAACATGACTTCGTATACTCGGACTTGGGCTCGGAATTCATAATACCCGACATGGAATTTTTAGCGGAGTAAAATCTCACAAAACAGACCTCAAATTCAGGCCCAGTGGGTCATTCCGAGTCAAATAAGACTAATTTGGGCCAAAACCGACACCAAAAATATTTCCCGTCTTTTGGCGACCGGGTCAAAACCCGGTCAAAGGCGAAACCGTCTCATAAATCAGCTAAGTTCAGTTGGTGCATAAATTCGAATTAAAAAAAGAGCAACCAAAACAAACAAGACCAAGTCTTCCTTATTTTTCTCGCCCAACTGATCCACTCGATCGAGTGGATTGACCCACTCGGTCGAGTGGAATGCCTTGAACCCGGGTTTGGCCCATTTGCGAAGGCACTCGATCGTGTGCACTAGGGCCACTCGATCGAGTGCCCCTAGGTTGAGGGGTGAAGTCTATAAATACCGCTTCACCCCCATGCATTTTCAGAACTAATGATCAGCTTTTCACCACCTTTTGCCCTACATTTTTCAGCTATATTCCAACCCTACATCCCACCTTACAAGCCTTAGAAACCCTAAGTCAAACACATCAAAAAACCGAGTTCTAGTCCCTCGATAAACCGACACAACACACATACACATCCATATACACCATAACTCACATACGTACTCGATACTCCCAAGCATTGTCGCTGTTCACGAGCCTATTTCCGAGATCTATACTAACATGTATGTTGAGGGTGTCCTAAACCCCTTTTCTATCTCTTTTCTATACCATTTTTTATGTACATTTTTTGCATTATTGTATCGTAGTAACACTAACACTAACACTAGTTTTTTCATATTTTCGCGTTTCTATTTTTTTTTTGCATCTTTATTTCGTTTCGTCATTTTTTTTTATTACTAGCATCATAAATAATACCGCGTATATATAAAACTAGTATCAAATTTCGGTCTAAAATCCGTTTGACTACGATGTTTGCCTAAGATCCGTTTAATCCCTTTACGAGCAACGACGGAGGTGGAGCCCTTTCGAGGAGCCCCGCCCCAATGTACTCAAGGGCGTAACGCTATCGCAAACGGTCGTAGTTGAACGAATTTCATTCCATTTCCATAATTGGTTCGAGACCCGTTGACACGAATACCGACATCACATAACCCGAAAGGGTTAGTTTCGATGTCGTGACGTAGAGAGATGCATCTCGTTACTAATTCAAAATTTCCTAATCTAACGTAAAACATTTTCATAAAATCCCGATGACGGTATTATAATCGTTCATATACGATTATAATACCGGAGGTCGCACTAAGAACGAATCATGTAATATTCGTACTTGGTTAGGCCGATTATCGATTTCAAGTCATAAACCGAGCGAGCCACCTCTCGTACAGGGGGCACTCGATCGAGTTCCATAGGCCACTCGATCGAGTAGCACCCCAAAAAGTGGTCAGTAGCCACGCTAATGACACACTCGACCGAGTCAGTCAATGACTCGATCGAGTGGGTCTCATAACCCGCGATGCCGAGAGCTTGGACACATATTTCGAGCCCCTTTCTTTATCGACTTTAGACCATCATCTGACCTTCCTCATTCTTCAAAACCTACACATCACGACACGTAGAACGACTTTGACCACTTTGATGTGATAAGTCGGGACGAGACTATGGGATGTGAGATTAGGCTAGTAATACGCCACAGTCTCATATTTCCGTCCTTCGTTTAATACGTAACATAATACGTATTTAAGCGGGGTTAGTCCATCTACATATTTCGCGGTCTAGCTTTCATACGGGTCCGTTCTATCTTTATTTTATGTTATTTCGTTTATGTTGTATTGTGAATTCCGGGTTGTATTTCCGCCCGTGTAACTTGTACGCTTTTTATTTCCTTTCGAGCTTCATTTATTTTATTTGCTTTTACGCTTTATAAATGAACCTCGCATGCTAAACCACTTCGACCAATAATAAGATGCATTAAATGACGTAGTTACCGCAAAATTCGCATGCTTAGACCAAACGCTGTTTGCATATCATTTAATTATTTTACTAGCGCGCGTATCACGAACACGAACGATGTCTTAGTAGAGGCCGCCATGTGCGGGCGGGGTTGGGTGTCCTTAGTGGGCTTCCCAACACGTACCCTCACCCCTTACTCAGAACCTTTGGTTTCCGGATGTCCGAAACCCTTGGCGCACGAGAGTCATTTTATATACGAAAGCCGGTGTAAATGGTATCGATATAACTATGCAAAGGGACGAGCCTCATGAACTCTGAAATCGGAGTGGGCTTACTTTGTGTAAAGCCCATGACGACATAGAGTGGGCTCGTATGGTTCCGAATAACCACAAAATTCGGTGGCGACTCCATTTTGACTTAAATTTCGAACCCGAGAACAATCTTACCACGAGATTCATTCGCCTACCCAAAGCCACGCTTCGCCGCGTCGGGGTGGACCTACGTCATGTCCACAACTATTCTTCGGGACAGATCTTTGTCCCTGGACTTACTTCGAGATTGTTTCTGACAATTTATGGACTACTCTTTGGGACGGATCTTTGTCCCTCGGAGTTTCTTTGAGATAGTTTCTTACTATCTCTGGCCAATTCTTTCGGACGGATCTTTGTCCCTGGACTTTCTTCAAGATAGTTTTTGACTATCTCTTGGCTATTCGTTAGGATGGATCTTTGTCCCTGAACTTCCTTCGAGATAGTTTCTGACTATCTCTGGCCTATTCTTTAGGACAGATCTTTGTCCCTGAACTTTTTTCGAGATAGTATCTGACTATCCCTACACTATTCTTCGGGACAGATCTTTGTCCCTGGACTTACTTCGAGATTGTTTCTGACAATTTCTGGACTACTCTTCGGGACGGATCTTTGTCCCTCGGAGTTTCTTTGAGATAGTTTCTTACAATCTCTGGCCAATTCTTTCGGACGGATCTTTGTCCCTGGACTTTCTTCAAGATAGTTTTTGACTATCTCTTGGCTATTCGTTAGGATGGATCTTTGTCCCTGGACTTCCTTCGAGATAGTTTCTGACTATCTCTGGCCTATTCTTTAGGACAGATCTTTGTCCCTGAACTTTTGTCGGGATAGTATCTGACTATCTCTGCACTATTCTTTGGGACAGATCTTTGTCCCTGGACTTACTTCGAGATTGTTTCTGACAATTTCTGGACTACTCTTCGGGACGGATCTTTGTCCCTCGGACTTTCTTCAAGATAGTTTATTACTATCTCTGGCCAATTCTTTCGGACGGATCTTTGTCCCTGGACTTTCTTCGAGATAGTTTTTGACTATCTCTTGGCTATTCGTTAGGATGGATCTTTGTCCCCGAACTTTCTTCGAGATAGTTTCTGACTATCTTTGGCCTATTCTTTGGAATGGATATTTGTCCCTGTACTTTCTTCGAGATAGTTTTTGACTACCTATGGACTATTCTTTGGGATGGATCTTTGTCCCTGGACTTTCTTCGAGAAAGTTTATGACTATCTCCGGCCTATTCTTTAGGAAGGATCTTTGTCCCTGGACTTTTGTTTGAGATAATTTCTAACTATCTCTGGCCTATTCATTGGGACAGATCTTTGTCCCTGAACTTTTTTCGAGATAGTTTCTGACTATCTCTGCACTATTCTTTTGGACGTAACTTTGTCCCTGGACTTTCTTCGAGATTGTTTCTGACTATCTCTGCATTATTCTTCGGGACGGATCTTTGTCGCTTGACTTTCTTCGTAATAGTTTCTGACTATCTTTGGCCTATTCTTTGGGACGGATCTTTGTCCATGGACTTTCTTCGAGATAGTTTTTGACTACCTATGAACTATTCTTTGGGACGGATCTTTGTCCCTGGATTTTTTTCGATATAGTTTCTGACAATCTCTGACCTATTCTTTGGATCGGCTCGTTGTCCCTTGACATTCTTCGAGATAGTTTCTGACTATCTTTTGCCTATTCTTTGGGATGGATCTTTGTTGTTGGACTTTTTTCGAGATAGTTCCTGACTACCTTTGGACTATTCTTTGAGACAGATCTTTGTCCCTAGACTTTCTTCGAGATAGTTCTTGACTACCTTTGCACTATTATTTAGGACAGATCTTTGTCCCCGGACTTTCTTCAACATAGTTTCTGACTATCTCTGCACCATTCTTCGGACGGATCTTTGTTCTATGACATTCTTCGAGATCGTTTCTGACTATCTCTGGACTATTCTTCGGGACGGACCTTTGTCCATGGACTTTCTTCGAGATAGTTTTTGACTATCTCTAGACTATTCTTTGGTACGGAATTTGTCCATGGACTTTGTTCGAGAGAGTTTCTGACTATCTCTGGCCTTGTCTTCGGGACATATCTTGGTCCCTGGACTTTCGTCGAGATAGTTTCTTAAAATCTCCGGCCTATTCTTCGGGACGGATCATTGTCCCTGGACTTTCTTCGAGATAGTTTCTGACTATCTCTGGCCTATTCTTTAGGATGGATCTTTGTCCCTGGACTTTCTTCGAGATAGTTTCTGCCTATCTCTGGCCTATTCTTCGGGACAGATCTTTGTCCCTGGACATACTTCGAGATTGTTTCTGATAATTTCTGGACTACTCTTCGGGACGGATCTTTGTCCCTCGGACTTTCTTACTACTCTGGCCAATTCTTTCGGACGGATCTTTGTCCCTGGACTTTCTTCGAGATAGTTTTTGACTATCTCTTGGCTATTCCTTGGGATGGATCTTTGTCCCTGAACTTTCTTCGAGATATTTTCTGACTATCTCTAGCCTATTCTTTGGAACGGATATTTGTCTCTGTACTTTCTTCGAGATAGTTTTTGAATATCTCTAGACTAATATTCGGGACAGATCTTTGTCCCTGGACTTTTTTCGAGAAAGTTTCCTACTTTCTCTGGCCTATTCTTCGGAACGGATCTTTGTCCCTCGGACTTTTATTCGAGATAGTTTCTAACTATCTCTGGCCTATTCTTTAGGACAGATCTTTGTCTCTGAATTTTTTGCGAGATAGTATCTGACTATCTCTGCACTATTCTTCGGGACAGTTCTTTGTCCCTGGACTTACTTCTAGATTGTTTCTTACAATTTCTGGACTACTCTTCGGGACGGATCTTTGTCCCTCGGAGTTTCTTCGAGATAGTTTCTTACTATCTCTGGCCAATTCTTTCGGACGGATCTTTGTCCCTGGACTTTCTTCGAGATAGTTTTTGACTATCTCTTTGCTATTCGTTAGGATAGATCTTTGTCCCTGAACTTTCTTCGAGATAGTTTCTGACTATCTCTGGCCTATTCTTTGGAACGGATATTTGTCCCTGTACTTTCTTCGAGATAGTTTTTGACTACCTATGGACTATTATTCGGGACGGATCTTTGTCCCTGGACTTTCTTCGAGAAAGTTTCTGACTATCTCCGGCCTATTCTTTAGGAAGGATCTTTGTCCCTGGACTTTTGTTCGAGATAGTTTCTAACTATCTCTGGCCTATTCATTGGGACAGATCTTTGTCCCTGAACTTTTTTTGAGATAGTTTCTGACTATCTCTGCACTATTCTCCGGGACAGATCTTTGTCCCTGGACTTTCTTCGAGATAGTTTCTGACTATCTTTGGCCTATTCTTTGGGATGGATCTTTGTCCCTGGACCTTCTTCGAGATAGTTTCTGACTACCTCTTCACTATTCTTTGGGACGTATCTTTGTCCCTGGACTTTCTTCGAGATTATTTCTGACTATCTCTGCATTATTCTTCGGGACGGATCTTTGTCGCTTGACTTTTTCGTAATAGTTTCTGACTATCTTTTGCATATTCTTTGGGACGGATCTTTGTCCCTGGACTTTCTTCGAGATAGTTTTTGACTACCTATGAACTATTCTTTGGGACGGATCTTTGTCCCTGGATTTTTTTCGATATAGTTTCTGACAATATCTGACCTATTCTTTGGATCGGCTCGTTGTCCCTGGACATTCTTCGAGATAGTTTCTGACTATCTTTTTCCTATTCTTTGGGATGGATCTTTGTTCTTGGACCTTTTTCGAGATAGTTCCTGACTACCTTTGCACTATTCTTTAGGACAGATCTTTGTCCCTGGAATTTCTTCAACATAGTTTCTGACTATCTCTGCACTATTCTTCGGACGGATCTTTGTTCTATGACATTCTTCGAGATAGTTTCTGACTATCTCTGGACTATTCTTCGGGACGGACCTTTGTCCATGGACTTTCTTCGAGATAGTTTTTGCCTATCTCTAGACTATTCTTTGGTACGGAATTTGTCCATGGACTTTGTTCGAGAGAGTTTCTGACTATCTCTGGCCTTGTCTTCGGGACATATCTTGGTCCCTGGACTTTCGTCGAGATAGTTTCTTATAATCTCCGGCCTATTCTTCGGGACGGATCATTGTCCCTGGACTTTCTTCGAGATAGTTTCTGACTATCTCTGGCCTATTCTTTAGGATGGATCTTTGTCCCTGGACTTTCTTCGAAATAGTTTCTGACTATCTCTGGCCTATTCTTCGGGACAGATCTTTGTCCCTGGACATACTTCGAGATTGTTTCTGAATGTCTGGACTACTCTTCGGGACGGATCTTTGTCCCTCGGACTTTCTTACTATCTCTGGCCAATTCTTTCGGACGGATCTTTGTCCCCGGACTTTCTTCGAGATTGTTTTTGACTATCTCTTGGCTATTCCTTGGGATGGATCTTTGTCCCTGAACTTTCTTCGAGATAGTTTCTGACTATCTCTGACCTATTCTTTGGAACGGATATTTGTCCCTGTACTTTCTTCGAGATAGTTTTTGAATATCTCTAGACCAATATTCGGGACGGATCTTTGTCCCTGGACTTTTTTCGAGAAAGTTTCTGACTTTCTCTGGCCTATTCTTCGGAACGGATCTTTGTCCCTCGGACTTTTGTTCGAGATAGTTTCTAACTATCTCTGGCCTATTCTTTAGGACAGATCTTTGTCCCTGAATTTTTTTCGAGATAGTATCTGACTATCTCTGCACTATTCTTCGGGACAGATCTTTGTCCCTGGTCTTACTTCGAGATTGTTTCTGACAATTTCTTGACTACTCTTCGGGACAGATCTTTGTCCCTCGGACATTCTTCGAGATAGTTTATTACTATCTCTAGCCAATTCTTTCGGACGGATCTTTGTCCCTGGACTTTCTTCAAGATAGTTTTTGACTATTTCTTGGCTATTCGTTAGGATGGATCTTTGTCCCTGAACTTTCTTCGAGATAGTTTCTGACTATCTCTGGCCTATTATTTGGAACGGATATTTGTCCCTGTACTTTCTTCGAGATAGTTTTTGACTACCTATGGACTATTCTTTGGGACAGATCTTTGTCCCTGGATTTTTTTCGAGATAGTTTCTGACAATCTCTGGCCTATTCTTTGGGACGGCTCGTTGTCCCTGTACTTTCATCGAGATAGTTTCTGACTATCTTTTGCCTATTCTTTGGGTTGGATCTTTAATCATGGACCTTCTTCGAGATAGTTTCTGACTATCTCTGGCCTATTCTTTAGGACAGTTCATTGTCCCTGAACTTTTTTCGAGATAGTATCTGACTATCCCTACACTATTCTTCGGGACAGATCTTTGTCCCTGGACTTACTTCGAGATTGTTTCTGACAATTTCTGGACTACTCTTCGGGACGGATCTTTGTTCCTCGAAGTTTCTTTGAGATAGTTTCTTACTATCTCTGGCCAATTCTTTCGGACGGATCTTTGTCCCTGGACTTTCTTCTAGATAGTTTTTGACTATCTCTTGGCTATTCGTTAGGATGGATCTTTGTCCCTGAACTTCCTTCGAGATAGTTTCTGACTATCTCTGGCCTATTCTTTAGGACAGATCTTTGTCCCTGAACTTTTGTCAGGATAGTATCTGACTATCTCTGCACTATTCTTCGGGACAGATCTTTGTCCCTGGACTTACTTCGAGATTGTTTCTGACAATTTCTGGACTATTCTTCGGGACGGATCTTTGTCCCTCGGACTTTCTTCGAGACAGTTTATTACTATCTCTGGCCAATTCTTTCGGAAGGATCTTTGTCCCTGGACTTTCTTCGAGATAGTTTTTGACTATCTCTTGGCTATTCGTTAGGATGGATCTTTGTCCCCGAACTTTCTTCGAGATAGTTTCTGACTATCTCTGGCCTATTCTTTGGAACGGATATTTGTCCCTGTACTTTCTTCGAGATAGTTTTTGACTACCTATGGACTATTCTTTGGGATGGATCTTTGTCCCTGGACTTTCTTCGAGAAAGTTTATGACTATCTCCGGCCTATTCTTTAGGAAGGATCTTTGTCCCTGGACTTTTGTTTGAGATAATTTCTAACTATCTCTGGCCTATTCATTGGGACAGATCTTTGTCCCTGAACTTTTTTCGAGATAGTTTCTGACTATCTCTGCACTATTCTCCGGGACAGATCTTTGTCCCTGGACTTTCTTCGAGATAGTTTCTGACTACCTCTTCACTATTCTTTTGGACGTATCTTTGTCCCTGGACTTTCTTCGAGATTGTTTCTGACTACCTCTTCACTATTCTTTTGGACGTATCTTTGTCCCTGGACTTTCTTCGAGATTGTTTCTGACTATCTCTGCATTATTCTTCGGGACGGATCTTTGTCGCTTGACTTTCTTCGTAATAGTTTCTGACTATCTTTGGCCTATTCTTTGGGACGGATCTTTGTCCATGGACTTTCTTCGAGATAGTTTTTGACTACCTATGAACTATTCTTTGGGACGGATCTTTGTCCCTGGATTTTTTTCGATATAGTTTCTGACAATCTCTGACCTATTCTTTGGATCGGCTCGTTGTCCCTGGACATTCTTCGAGATAGTTTCTGACTATCTTTTGCCTATTCTTTGGGATGGATCTTTGTTGTTGGACTTTTTTCGAGATAGTTCCTGACTACCTTTGGACTATTCTTTGAGACAGATCTTTGTCCCTAGACTTTCTTCGAGATAGTTCTTGACTACCTTTGCACTATTCTTTAGGACAGATCTTTGTCCCCGGACTTTCTTCAACATAGTTTCTGACTATCTCTGCACTATTCTTCGGACGGATCTTTGTTCTATGACATTCTTCGAGATAGTTTCTGACTATCTCTGGACTATTCTTCGGGATGGACCTTTGTCCATGGACTTTCTTCGAGATAGTTTTTGACTATCTCTAGACTATTCTTTGGGACGGAATTTGTCCATGGACTTTGTTCGAGAGAGTTTCTGACAATCTCTGGTCTATTCTTCGGAACAGATCTTTGTCCCTGAACATACATCGAGATTGTTTCTGACAATTTCTGGACTACTCTACGGGACGGATCTTTGTCCCTCGGACTTTCTTACTATCTCTTGCCAATTCTTTCGGACGGATCTTTGTCCCTGGACTTTCTTCGAGATAGTTTTTGACTATCTCTTGGCTATTCCTTGGGATGGATCTTTGTCCCTGAACTTTCTTCGAGATAGTTTTTTACTATCTCTTGGCTATTCGTTAGAATGGATCTTTGTCCCTGAACTTTCTTCGAGATAGTTTCAGACTATCTCTGGCCTATTATTTGGAACGGATATTTGTCCCTGTACTTTCTTCGAGATAGTTTTTGACTACCTATGGATTATTCTTTAAGACGGATCTTTGTCCCTGGATTTTCTTCGAGATAGTTTCTGACAATCTCTGGCCTATTCTTTGGGACGGCTCGTTGTCCCTGTACTTTTTTCGAGATAGTTTCTGACTATCTTTTGCCTATTCTTTGGGATGGATCTTTGTTCTTGGACTTTCTTCGAGATAGTTTCTGACTATCTCTGACCTATTCTTTAGGACAGATCTTTGTTCCTGAACTTTTTTCGGGATAGTATCTGACTATCTCTGCACTATTCTCCGGGACAGATCTTTGTCCCTGGACTTTCTTCGAGATAGTTTCTGACTATCTTTGGCCTATTCTTTGGGATGGATCTTTGTCCCTGGACCTTCTTCGAGATAGTTTCTGACTACCTCTTCACTATTCTTTTGGACGTATCTTTGTCCCTGGACTTTCTTCGAGATTGTTTCTGACTATCTCTGCATTATTCTTCGGGACGGATCTTTGTCGCTTGACTTTCTTCGTAATAGTTTCTGACTATCTCTGACCTATTCTTTGGAACGGATATTTGTCCCTGTACTTTCTTCGAGATAGTTTTTGAATATCTCTAGACTAATATTCGGGACGGATCTTTGTCCCTGGACTTTTTTCGAGAATGTTTCTGACTTTCTCTGGCCTATTCTTCGGAACGGATCTTTGTCCCTCGGACTTTTGTTCGAGATAGTTTCTAACTATCTCTGGCCTATTCTTTAGGACAGATCTTTGTCCCTGAACTTTTTTCGAGATAGTATCTGACTATCTCCGCACTATTCTTCGGGACAGTTCTTCGTCCCTGTCTTACTTCGAGATTGTTTCTGACAATTTCTTGACTACTCTTCGAGACGGATCTTTGTCCCTCGGACTTTCTTCGAGATAGTTTATTACTATCTCTTGGCTATTCGTTAGGATGGATGTTTGTCCCCGAACTTTCTTCGAGATAGTTTCTGACTATCTCTGGCCTATTATTTGGAACGGATATTTGTCCCTGTACTTTCTTCGAGATAGTTTTTGACTACCTATGGACTATTCTTTGGGACGGATCTTTGTCCCTGGATTTTCTTCGAGATAGTTTCTGACAATCTCTGGCCTATTCTTTGGGACGGCTCGTTGTCCCTGTACTTTCTTCTAGATAGTTTCTGACTATCTTTTGCCTATTCTTTGGGATGGATCTTTGTTCTTGGACTTTCTTCGAGATAATTTCTGACTATCTCTGGCCTATTCTTTAGGACAGATCTTTGTCCCTGAACTTTTTTCGAGATAGTATCTGACTATCCCTACACTATTCTTCGGGACAGATCTTTGTCCCTGGACTTACTTCGAGATTGTTTCTGACAATTTCTGGACTACTCTTCGGGACGGATCTATGTCCCTCGGAGTTTCTTTGAGATAGTTTCTTACTATCTCTGGCAAATTCTTTCGAACGGATCTTTGTCCCTGGACTTTCTTCAAGATAGTTTTTGACTATCTAATGGCTATTCGTTAGGATGGATCTTTGTCCCTGAACTTTCTTCGAGATAGTTTCTGACTATCTCTGGCCTATTCTTTAGGACAGATCTTTGTCCCTGAACTTTTTTCGGGATAGTATCTGACTATCTCTGCACTATTCTTCGGGACAGATCTTTGTCCCTAGACTTACTTCGAGATTGTTTCTGACAATTTCTGGACTACTCTTCGGGACGGATCTTTGTCCCTCGGACTTTCTTCGAGATAGTTTATTACTATCTCTGGCCAATTCTTTCGGAAGGATCTTTGTCCCTGGACTTTCTTCGAGATAGTTTTTGACTATCTCTTGGCTATTCGTTAGGATGGATCTTTGTCCCCGAACTTTCTTCGAGATAGTTTCTGACTATCTCTGGCCTATTCTTTGGAACGGATATTTGTCCCTGTACTTTCTTCGAGATAGTTTTTGACTACCTATGGACTATTCTTTGGGACGGATCTTTGTCCCTGGATTTTCTTCGAGATAGTTTCTGACAATCTCTGGCCTATTCTTTGGGACGGCTCGTTGTCCCTGTACTTTCTTCGAGATAGTTTCTGACTATCTTTTGCCTATTCTTTTGAATGTATCTTTGTTCTTGGACTTTCTTCGAGATAATTTATGACTATCTCTGGCCTATTCTTTAGGACAGATCTTTGTCCCTGAACTTTTTTCGAGATAGTTTCTGACTATCTTTTGTCTATTCTTTGGGATGGATCTTTGTCCCTGAACTTTCTTCGAGATAGTTTCTGACTATCTCTGGCCTATTATTTGGAACGGATATTTGTCCCTGTACTTTCTTCGAGATAGTTTTTGACTACCTATGGACTTTTCTTTTGGACGGATCTTTGTCCCTGGATTTTCTTCGAGATAGTTTCTGACAATCTCTGGCCTATTCTTTGGGACGGCTCGTTGTCCCTGTACTTTCTTCGAGATAGTTTCTGACTATCTTTTGCCTATTCTTTGGGATGGAACTTTGTTCTTGGACTTTCTTCGAGATAGTTTCTGACTATCTCTGGCCTATTCTTTAGGACAGATCTTTGTCCCTGAACTTTTTTCGAGATAGTTTCTGACTATCTCTGGCCTATTCTTTAGGACAGATCTTTGTCCCTGAACTTTTTTTGGGATAGTATCTGACTATCTCTGCACTATTCTTCGGGACAGATCATTGTCCCTGGACTTACTTCGAGATTGTTTCTGACAATTTCTGGACTACTCTTCGGGACGGATCTTTGTCCCTCGGACTTTCTTCGAGATAGTTTATTACTATCTCTGGCCAATTCTTTCGGACGGATCTTTGTCCCTCGAATTTCTTCGAGATAGTTTTTGACTATCTCTTGGCTATTCGTTAGGATGGATCTTTGTCCCTGAACTTTCTTCGAGATAGTTTCTGACTATCTCTGGCCTATTCTTTAGGACAGATCTTTGTCCCTGAACTTTTTTCGGGATAGTATCTGACTATCTCTGCACTATTCTTCGGGACAGATCTTTGTCCCTAGACTTACTTCGAGATTGTTTCTGACAATTTCTGGACTACTCTTCGGGACGGATCTTTGTCCCTCGGACTTTCTTCGAGATAGTTTATTACTATCTCTGGCCAATTCTTTCGGAAGGATCTTTGTCCCTGGACTTTCTTCGAGATAGTTTTTGACTATCTCTTGGCTATTCGTTAGGATGGATCTTTGTCCCCGAACTTTCTTCGAGATAGTTTCTGACTATCTCTGGCCTATTATTTGGAACGGATATTTGTCCCTGTACTTTCTTCGAGATAGTTTTTGACTACCTATGGATTATTCTTTGGGACGGATCTTTGTCCCCGGATTTTCTTCGAGATAGTTTCTGACAATCTCTGGCCTATTCTTTGGGACGGCTCGTTGTCCCTGTACTTTTTTCGAGATAGTTTCTGACTATCTTTTGCCTATTCTTTGGGATGGATCTTTGTTCTTGGACTTTCTTCGAGATAGTTTCTGACTATCTCTGACCTATTCTTTAGGACAGATCTTTGTTCCTGAACTTTTTTCGGGATAGTATCTGACTATCTCTGCACTATTCTTCGGGACAGATCTTTGTCCCTGGACTTACTTCGAGATTGTTTCTGACAATTTCTGGACTACTCTTCGGGACGGATCTTTGTCCCTCAGACTTTCTTCGAGATAGTTTATTACTATCTCTGGCAAATTCTTTCGGACGAATCTTTGTCCCTGGACTTTTTTCGAGAAAGTTTCTGACTTTCTCTGGCCTATTCTTCGGAACGGATCTTTGTCCCTCAGACTTTTCTTCGAGATAGTTTCTAACTATCTCTGGCCTGTTCTTTAGGACAGATCTTTGTCCCTGAACTTTTTTCGAGATAGTATCTGACTATCTCTGCACTATTCTTCGGGGCAGATCTTTGTCCCTGGTCTTACTTCGAGATTGTTTCTGACAATTTCTTGACTACACTTCGGGACGGATCTTTGTCCCACGGACTTTCTTCGAGATAGTTTATTACTATCTCTGGCCAATTCTTTCGGACGGATCTTTGTCCCTGGACTTTCTTCGAGATAGTTTTTTACTATCTCTTGGCTATTCGTTAGGATGGATCTTTGTCCCTGAACTTTCTTCGAGATAGTTTCAGACTATCTCTGGCCTATTATTTGGAACGGATATTTGTCCCTGTACTTTCTTCGAGATAGTTTTTGACTACCTATGGACTATTCTTTGGGACGGATCTTTGTCCCTGGATTTTCTTCGAGATAGTTTCTGACAATCTCTGGCCTATTCTTTGGGACGGCTCGTTGTCCCTGTACTTTCTTCGAGATAGTTTCTGGCTATCTTTTGCCTATTCTTTGGGATGGATCTTTGTTCTTGGACTTTCTTCGAGATAGTTTCTGACTATCTCTGGCCTATTCTTTAGGACAGATCTTTGTTCCTGAACTTTTTTCGGGATAGTATCTGACTATCTCTGCACTATTCTTCGGGACAGATCTTTGTCCCTGGACTTACTTCGAGATTGTTTCTGACAATTTCTGGACTACTCTTCGGGACGGATCTTTGTCCCTCGGACTTTCTTCGAGATAGTTTATTACTATCTCTGGCCAATTCTTTCGGACGGATCTTTGTCCCTGGACTTTCTTCGAGATAGTTTTTGACTATCTCTTGGCTATTCTTTAGGATGGATCTTTGTCCCTGAACTTTCTTCGAGATAGTTTCTGACTATCTCTGGCCTATTATTTGGAACGGATATTTGTCCCTGTACTTTCTTCGAGATAGTTTTTGACTACCTATGGACTATTCTTTGGGACGGATCTTTGTCCCTGGATTTTCTTCGAGATAGTTTCTGACAATCTCTGGCCTATTCTTTGGGACGGCTCGTTGTCCCTGTACTTTCTTCGAGATAGTTTCTGACTATCTTTTGCCTATTCTTTGGTATGGATCTTTGTTCTTGGACTTTCTTCGAGATAGTTTCTGACTATCTCTGGCCTATTCTTTAGGACAGATCTTTTTTCCCTGAACTTTTTTCGAGATAGTATCTGACTATCCCTACACTATTCTTCGGGACAGATCTTTGTCCCTGGACTTACTTCGAGATTGTTTCTGACAACTTCTGGACTACTCTTCGGGACGGATCTATGTCCCTCGGAGTTTCTTTGAGATAGTTTCTTACTATCTCTGGCAAATTCTTTCGGACGGATCTTTGTCCCTGGACTTTTTTCGAGAAAGTTTCTGACTTTCTCTGGCCTATTCTTCGGAACGGATCTTTGTCCCTCAGACTTTTGTTCGAGATAGTTTCTAACTATCTCTGGCCTGTTCTTTAGGGCAGATCTTTGTCCCTGAACTTTTTTCAAGATAGTATCTGACTATCTCTGCACTATTCTTCGGGACGGATCTTTGTCCCTCGGACTTTCTTCGAGATAGTTTATTACTATCTCTGGTCAATTCTTTCGGACGGATCTTTGTCCCTGAACTTTCTTCGAGATAGTTTTTTACTATCTCTTGGCTATTCGTTAGGATGGATCTTTGTCCCTGAACTTTCTTCGAGATAGTTTCAGACTATCTCTGGCCTATTATTTGGAACGGATATTTGTCCCTGTACTTTCTTCGAGATAGTTTTTGACTACCTATGGACTATTCTTTGGGACGGATCTTTGTCCCTGGATTTTCTTCGAGATAGTTTATGACAATCTCTGGCCTATTCTTTGGGACGGCTCGTTGTCCCTGTACTTTCTTCGAGATAGTTTCTGACTATCTTTTGCCGATTTTTTGGGATGGATCTTTGTTCTTGGACTTTCTTCGAGATAGTTTCTGACTATCTCTGGCCTATTCTTTAGGACAGATCTTTGTTCCTGAACTTTTTTCGGGATAGTATCTGACTATCTCTGCACTATTCTTCGGGACAGATCTTTGTCCCTGGACTTACTTCGAGATTGTTTCTGACAATTTCTGGACTACTCTTCGGGACGGATCTTTGTCCCTCGGACTTTCTTCTAGATAGTTTATTACTATCTCTGGCCAATTCTTTCGGACGGATCTTTGTCCCTGGACTTTCTTCGAGATAGTTTTTGACTATCTCTTGGCTATTCTTTAGGATGGATCTTTGTCCCTGAACTTTCTTCGAGATAGTTTCTGACTATCTCTGGCCTATTATTTGGAACGGATATTTGTCCCTGTACTTTCTTCGAGATAGTTTTTGACTACCTATGGACTATTCTTTGGGACGGATCTTTGTCCCTGGATTTTCTTCGATATAGTTTCTGACAATCTCTGGCCTATTCTTTGGGACGGCTCGTTGTCCCTGTACTTTCTTCGAGATAGTTTTTGACTATCTTTTGCCTATTCTTTGGTATGGATCTTTGTTCTTGGACTTTCTTCGAGATAGTTTCTGACTATCTCTGGCCTATTCTTTAGGACAGATCTTTTTTCCCTGAACTTTTTTCGAGATAGTATCTGACTATCCCTACACTATTCTTCGGGACAGATCTTTGTCCCTGGACTTACTTCGAGATTGTTTCTGACAATTTCTGGACTACTCTTCGGGACGGATCTATGTCCCTCGGAGTTTCTTTGAGATAGTTTTTTACTATCTCTGGCAAATTCTTTCGGAAGGATCTTTGTCCCTGGACTTTTTTCGAGAAAGTTTCTGACTTTCTTTGGCCTATTCTTCGGAACGGGTCTTTGTCCCTCAGACTTTTGTTCGAGATAGTATCTAACTATCTCTGGCCTGTTCTTTAGGACAGATCTTTGTCCCTGAACTTTTTTCGAGATAGTATCTGACTATCTCTGCACTATTCTTCGGGGCAGATCTTTGTCCCTGGTCTTACTTCGAGATTGTTTCTGACAATTTCTTGACTACACTTCGGGACGGATCTTTGTCCCTCAGACTTTCTTCGAGATAGTTTATTACTATCTCTGGCCAATTCTTTCGGACGGATCTTTGTCCCTGGACTTTCTTCGAGATAGTTTTTTACTATCTCTTGGCTATTCGTTAGGATGGATCTTTGTCCCTGAACTTTCTTCGAGATAGTTTCAGACTATCTCTGGCCTATTATTTGGAACGGATATTTGTCCCTGTACTTTCTTCGAGATAGTTTTTGACTACCTATGGACTATTCTTTGGGACGGATCTTTGTCCCTGGATTTTCTTCGAGATAGTTTCTGACAATCTCTGGCCTATTCTTTGGGATGGCTCGTTGTCCCTGTACTTTCTTCGAGATAGTTTCTGACTATCTTTTGCCTATTCTTTGGGATGGATCTTTGTTCTTGGACTTTCTTCGAGATAGTTTCTGACTATCTCTAGCCTATTCTTTAGGACAGATCTTTGTTCCTGAACTTTTTTCGGGATAGTATCTGACTATCTCTGCACTATTCTTCGGGACAGATCTTTGTCCCTGGACTTACTTCGAGATTGTTTCTGACAATTTCTGGACTACTCTTCGGGACGGATCTTTGTCCCTCGGACTTTCTTCGAGATAGTTTATTACTATCTCTGGCCAATTTTTTCGGACGGATCTTTGTCCCTGGACTTTCTTCGAGATAGTTTTTGACTATCTCTTGGCTATTCTTTAGGATGGATCTTTGTTCCTGAACTTTCTTCGAGATAGTTTCTGACTATCTCTGGCCTATTATTTGGAACGGATATTTGTCCCTGTACTTTCTTCGAGATAGTTTTTGACTACCTATGGACTATTCTTTGGGACGGATCTTTGTCCCTGGATTTTCTTCGAGATAGTTTCTGACAATCTCTGGCCTATTCTTTGGGACGGCTCGTTGTCCCTGTACTTTCTTCGAGATAGTTTCTGACTATCTTTTGCCTATTCTTTGGTATGGATCTTTGTTCTTGGACTTTCTTCGAGATAGTTTCTGACTATCTCTGGCCTATTCTTTAGGACAGATCTTTTTTCCCTGAACTTTTTTCGAGATAGTATCTGACTATCCCTACACTATTCTTCGGGACAGATCTTTGTCCCTGGACTTACTTCGAGATTGTTTCTGACAATTTCTGGACTACTCTTCGGGACGGATCTATGTCCCTCGGAGTTTCTTTGAGATAGTTTCTTACTATCTTTGGCCAATTCTTTCGGACGGATCTTTGTCCCTGGACTTTCTTCAAGATAGTTTTTGACTATCTCTTGGCTATTCGTTAGGATGGATCTTTGTCCCTAAACTTTCTTCGAGATAGTTTCTGAATATCTCTGGCCTATTCTTTAGGACAGATCTTTGTCTCTGAACTTTTTTCGGGATAGTATCTGACTATCTCAGCACTATTCTTCGGGACAGATCTTTGTCCCTAGACTTACTTCGAGATTGTTTCTGACAATTTCTGGACTATTCTTCGGGACGGATCTTTGTCCCTCGGACTTTCTTCGAGATAGTTTATTACTATCTCTGGCCAATTCTTTCGGACGGATCTTTGTCCCTGGATTTTCTTCGAGATAGTTTTTTACTATCTCTTGGCTATTCGTTAGGATGGATCTTTGTCCCTGAACTTTCTTCGAGATAGTTTCTGACTATCTCTGGCCTATTATTTGGAACGGATATTTGTCCCTGTACTTTCTTCGAGATAGTTTTTGACTACCTATGGACTATTCTTTGGGACGGATCTTTGTCCCTGGATTTTCTTCGAGATAGTTTCTGACAATCTCTGGCCTATTCTTTGGGACGGCTCGTTGTCCCTGTACTTTCTTCGAGATAGTTTCTGACTATCTTTTGCCTATTCTTTGGGATGGATCTTTGTTCTTGGACTTTCTTCGAGATAGTTTCTGACTATCTCTGGCCTATTCTTTAGGACAGATCTTTGTCCCTGAACTTTCTTCGAGATAGTTTCTGACTATCTCTGGCCTATTCTTCGGGACAGATCTTTGTCCCTGGACTTACTTCGAGATTGTTTCTGACAATTTCTGGACTACACTTCAGGACAGATCTTTGTCCCTCGGAGTTTCTTTGAGATAGTTTCGTACTATCTCTGGCCAACCTATGTACTATTCTTTGGGACGGATCTTTGTCCTTTGATTTTTTTCGACATAGTTTATGATAATCTCTGACCTATTCTTTGGGACGGCTCGTTGTCCCTGGACATTCTTCGAGATAGTTTCTTACTATATTTTGCCTATTCTTTGGGATGGATCTTTGTTCTTGGACTTTTTTCGAGATAGTTCCTGACTACCTTTGGACTATTCTTTGAGACGGATCTTTGTCCCTAGACTTTGTTCGAGATAGTTCCTGGCTACCTTTGGAGTATTCTTTAGAACTGATCTCTGTCCCCGGAATTTCTTTAACATAGTTTCTGACTATCTCTGCACTATTCATCAGACGGATCTTTGTTCTATGACATTCTTCGAGATAGTTTCTGACTATCTCTGGACTATTCTTCGGGACGGACCTTTGTCCATGGACTTTCTTCGAGATAGTTTTTGACTATCTCTAGACTATTCTTTGGGACGAAATTTTTCCATGGACTTTGTTCGAGAGAGTTTCTGACTATCTTTGGACTAGTCTTCGGGACATATCTTTGTCCCTGTACTTTCTTCGAGATAGTTTCTTACAATCTCTGGCCTATTCTTTGGAACGGATATTTATCCCTTGGACTTTCTTCGAGATAGTTTCTTACTATCTCTAGATTATTATTCGGGACGGATATGTCCCTAAACTTTATTTGAGATAGTTTCTGACTATCTCTGGCCTATTCTTCGGGACAGATCTTTGTCCCTGGATATACTTCGAGATTGTTTCTGACAATTTCTGGACTACTCTTCGGGACGGATCTTTGTCCCTCGGACTTTCTTACTATCTCTGGCCAATTCTTTCGGACGGATCTTTGTCCCTGGACTTTCTTCGAGATAGTTTTTTACTATCTCTTCGCTATTCGTTAGGATGGATCTTTGTCCCTGAACTATCTTCGAGATAGTTTCTGACTATCTCTGGCCTATTCTTTGGAACGGATATTTGTCCCTGTACTTTCTTCGAGATAGTTTTTTACTATCTCTAGACTATTATTCGGGATGGATCTTTGTCCCTGGACTTTCTTCGAGAAAGTTTCTAACTATCTCCGGCCTATTGTTTAGGAAGGATCTTTGTCCCTGGACTTTTGTTCGAGATAGTTTCTAACTATCTCTGGCCTATTCTTTGGGACAGATCTTTGTCCCCGAACTTTTTTCGAGATAGTTTCTGACTATCTCTGCACTATTCTCCAGGACAGATCTTTGTCCCTGGACTTTCTTCGATATAGTTTCTGACTATCTTTGGCCTATTCTTTGGGATGGATCTTTGCCCCTGAACCTTCTTCGAGATAGTTTCTGACTTCCTCTTCACTATTCTTTGGGACGTATCTTTGTCCCTGGACTTTCTTCGAGATAGTTTCTTACTATCTCTGCATTATTCTTCGGGCCGGATCTTTGTCGCTTGACTTTCTTCGTAATAGTTTCTGACTATCTTTGGCCTATTCTTTGGGACGGATCTTTGTCCCTGGACTTTCATCGAGATAGTTTTTGACTCCCTATGGACTATTCTTTGGGACGGATCTTTGTCCTTGGATTTTTTTCGACATAGTTTCTGATAATCTCAGACCTATTCTTTGGGACGGCTCGTTGTCCCTGGACATTCTTCGAGATAGTTTCTTACTATCTTTTGCCTATTCTTTGAGATGGATCTTTGTTCTTGGACTTTTTTCGAGATAGTTCCTGACTACCTTTGGACTATTCTTTGAGACGGATCTTTGTCCCTAGACTTTCTTCGAGATAGTTCCTGACTACCTTTAGACTATTCTTTAGGACGGATCTCTGTCCCCGGAATTTCTTTAACATAGTTTCTGACTATCTCTGCACTATTCTTCAAACGGATCTTTGTTCTATGACATTCTTCGAGATAGTTTCTGACTATCTCTGGACTATTCTTCGGGACCGACCTTTGTCCATAGACTTTCTTCGAGATAGTTTCTGACTATCTCTAGACTATTCTTTGGTACGGAATTTGTCCATGGACTTTGTTCGAGAGAGTTTCTGACTATCTTTGGTCTAGTCTTCGGGACATATCTTTGTCCCTGTACTTTCTTCGAGATAGTTTCTTACAGTCTCTGGCCTATTCTTTGGAACGGATATTTGTCCCTTGGACTTTCTTCGAGATAGTTTCTTACTATCTCTAGACTATTATTCGGGACGGATCTGTCCCTAAACTTTCTTTGAGATAGTTTCTGACTATCTCTGGCCTATTCTTCGGGACAGATCTTTGTCCCTAGATATACTTCGAGATTGTTTCTGACAATTACTGGACTACTCTTCGGGACGGATCTTTGTCCCTCGGACTTTCTTACTATCTCTGGCCAATTCTTTCGGACGGATCTTTGTCCCTGGACTTTCTTCGAGATAGTTTTTGACTATCTCTTGGCTATTCTTTAGGATGGATCTTTGTCCCTGAACTTTCTTCGAGATAGTTTCTGACTATCTCTGGCATATTATTTGGAACGGATATTTGTCCCGTACTTTCTTCGAGATAGTTTTTGACTACCTATGGACTATTCTTTGGGACGGATCTTTGTCCCTGGATTTTCTTCGAGATAGTTTCTGTAAATCTCTGGCCTATTCTTTGGGACGGCTCGTTGTCCCTGTACTTTCTTCGAGATAGTTTCTGACTATCTTTTGCCTATTCTTCGGTATGGATCTTTGTTCTTGGACTTTCTTCGAGATAGTTTCTGACTATCTCTGGCCTATTCTTTAGGACAGATCTTTTTTCCCTGAACTTTTTTCGAGATAGTATCTGACTATCCCTACACTATTCTTCGGGACAGATCTTTGTCCCTGGACTTACTTCGAGATTGTTTCTGACAATTTCTGGACTACTCTTCGGGACGGATCTATGTCCCTCGGAGTTTCTTTGAGATAGTTTCTTACTATCTTTGGCCAATTCTTTCGGACGGATCTTTGTCCCTGGACTTTCTTCAAGATAGTTTTTGACTATCTCTTGGCTATTCGTTAGGATGGATCTTTGTCCCTAAACTTTCTTCGAGATAGTTTCTGAATATCTCTGGCCTATTCTTTAGGACAGATCTTTGTCTCTGAACTTTTTTCGGGATAGTATCTGACTATCTCAGCACTATTCTTCGGGACAGATCTTTGTCCCTAGACTTACTTCGAGATTGTTTCTGACAATTTCTGGACTATTCTTCGGGACGGATCTTTGTCCCTCGGACTTTCTTCGAGATAGTTTATTACTATCTCTGGCCAATTCTTTCGGACGGATCTTTGTCCCTGGATTTTCTTCGAGATAGTTTTTTACTATCTCTTGGCTATTCGTTAGGTTGGATCTTTGTCCCTGAACTTTCTTCGAGATAGTTTCTGACTATCTCTGGCCTATTATTTGGAACGGATATTTGTCCCTGTACTTTCTTCGAGATAGTTTTTGACTACCTATGGACTATTCTTTGGGACGGATCTTTGTCCCTGGATTTTATTCGAGATAGTTACTGACAATCTCTGGCCTATTCTTTGGGACGGCTCGTTGTCCCTGTACTTTCTTCGAGATAGTTTCTGACTATCTTTTGCCTATTCTTTGGGATGGATCTTTGTTCTTGGACTTTCTTCGAGATAGTTTCTGACTATCTCTGGCCTATTCTTTAGGACAGATCTTTGTCCCTGAACTTTTTTCGAGATAGTATCTGACTATCCCTACACTATTCTTCGGGACAGATCTTTGTCCCTGGACTTACTTCGAGATTGTTTCTGACAATTTCTGGACTACACTTCGGGACAGATCTTTGTCCCTCGGAGTTTCTTTGAGATAGTTTCTTACTATCTCTAGCCAACCTATGTACTATTCTTTGGGACGGATCTTTGTCCTTGGATTTTTTTCGACATAGTTTCTGATAATCTCTGACCTATTCTTTGGGACGGCTCGTTGTCCCTGGACATTCTTCGAGATAGTTTCTTACTATCTTTTGCCTATTCTTTGGGATGGATCTTTGTTCTTGGACTTTTTTCGAGATAGTTCCTGACTACCTTTGGACTATTCTTTGAGACGGATCTTTGTCCCTAGACTTTCTTCGAGATAGTTCCTGACTACCTTTAGACTATTCTTTAGGACGGATCTCTGTCCCCGGAATTTCTTTAACATAGTTTCTGACTATCTCTGCACTATTCTTCAAACGGATCTTTGTTCTATGACATTCTTCGAGATAGTTTCTGACTATCTCTGGACTATTCTTCGGGACGGACCTTTGTCCATAGACTTTCTTCGAGATAGTTTCTGACTATCTCTAGACTATTCTTTGGTACGGAATTTGTCCATGGACTTTGTTCGAGAGAGTTTCTGACTATCTTTGGTCTAGTCTTCGGGACATATCTTTGTCCCTGTACTTTCTTCGAGATAGTTTCTTACAATCTCTGGCCTATTCTTTGGAACGGATATTTGTCCCTTGGACTTTCTTCGAGATAGTTTCTTACTATCTCTAGACTATTATTCGGGACGGATCTGTCCCTAAACTTTCTTTGAGATAGTTTCTGACTATCTCTGGCCTATTCTTCGGGACAGATCTTTGTCCCTGGATATACTTCGAGATTGTTTCTGACAATTTCTGGACTACTCTTCGGGACGAATCTATGTCCCTCGGACTTTCATACTATCTCTGGCCAATTCTTTCGGACGGATCTTTGACCCTGGACTTTCTTCGAGATAGTTTTTGACTATCTCTTGGCTATTCCTTGGGATGGATCTTTGTCCCTGAACTTTCTTCGAGATAGTTTCTGACTATCTCTGGCCTATTCTTTGAAACGGATATTTGTCCCTGTTCTTTCTTCGAGATAGTTTTTGAATATCTCTAGACTATTATTCAGGACGGATCTTTGTCCCTGGACTTTTTTCGAGAAAGTTTCTCACTTTCTCTGGCCTATTCTTCGGAACGGATCTTTGTCCCTCGGACTTTTGTTCGAGATAGTTTCTAACTATCTCTGGCCTATTCTTTAGGACAGATCTTTGTCCCTGAACTTTTTTCGAGATAGTATCTGACTATCTCTACACTATTCTTCGGGACAGATCTTTGTCCCTGGACTTACTTCGATATTGTTTCTGAAAATTTCTGGACTACTCTTCGGGACGGATCTTTGTCCCTCGGACTTTCTTCGAGATAGTTTATTACTATCTCCGGCCTATTCTTTAGGAAGGATCTTTGTCCCTGGACTTTTGTTCGAGATAGTTTCTGACTATCTCTGGCCTATTCTCCAGGACAGATCTTTGTCCCTGGACTATCGTCGATATAATTTCTGACTATGTTTGGCCTATTCTTTGGGATGGATCTTTGTCCCTGTACTTTCTTCGAGATAGTTTTTGACTACCTATGGACTATTCTTTGGGACGGATCTTTGTCCCTGGATTTTCTTCGAGATAGTTTCTGACAATCTCTGGCCTATTCTTTGGGACGGCTCGTTGTCCCTGTACTTTCTTCGAGATAATTTCTGACTATCTTTTGCCTATTCTATGGGATGGATCTTTGTTCTTTGACTTTCTTCGATATAGTTTCTGACTATCTCTGGCCTATTCTTTAGGACAGATCTTTGTCCCTGAACTTTTTTCGAGATAGTATCTGACTATCTTTACACTATTCTTCGGGACAGATCTTTGTCCCTGGACTTACTTTCGAGATTGTTTTTGACAATTTTTGGACTACTCTTCGAGACGGATCTTTGTCCCTCGGAGTTTCTTTGAGATAGTTTCTTACTATCTCTGGCCAATTCTTTCGGACGGATCTTTGTCCCTGGACTTTCTTCAAGATAGTTTTTGACTATCTCTTGGCTATTCGTTAGGTTGGATCTTTGTCCCTGAACTTTCTTCGAGATAGTTTATGACTATCTCTGGCCTATTCTTTAGGACAGATCTTTGTCCCTGAACTTTTTTCGGGATAGTATCTGACTATCTCTGCACTATTCTTCGGGACAGATCTTTGTCCCTGGACTTACTTCGAGATTGTTTCTGACAATATCTTGACTACTCTTCGGGACGGATCTTTGTCCCTCGGACTTTCTTCGAGATAGTTTATTACTATCTCTGGCCAATTCTTTCGGACGGATCTTTGTCCCTGGACTTTCTTCGAGATAGTTTTAAACTATCTCTTGGCTATTCGTTAGGATGGATCTTTGTCCCTGAACTTTCTTCGAGATAGTTTCTGACTATCTCTGGCCTATTCTTTGGAACGGATATTTGTCCCTGTACTTTCTTCGAGATAGTTTTTGACTATCTCTAGACTATTATTCGGGATGGATCTTTGTCCCTGGACTTTCTTCGAGAAAGTTTATGACTATCTTCGGCCTATTCTTTAGGAAGGATCTTTGTCCCTGGACTTTTGTTCGAGATAGTTTCTAACTATCTCTGGCCTATTCTTTGGGACAGATCTTTGTCCCTGAACTTTTTTCGAGATAGTTTCTGACTATCTCTGCACTATTCTCCAGGACAGATCTTTGTCCCTGGACTTCCTTCGATATAGTTTCTGACTATCTTTGGCCTATTCTTTGGGATGGATCTTTGCCCCTGGACCCTCTTCGAGATAGTTTCTGACTACCTCTTCACTATTCTTTGGGACGTATCTTTGTTCCTGGACTTTCTTCGAGATAGTTTTTTACTATCTCTGCATTATTCTTCGGGACGGATCTTTGTCGCTTGACTTTCTTCGTAATAGTTTCTGACTATCTTTGGCCTATTCTTTGGGACGTATCTTTGTCCCTGGACTTTCTTCGAGATAGTTTTTGACTACCTATGGACTATTCTTTGGGACGGATCTTTGTCCTTGGATTTTTTTCGACATAGTTTCTGATAATATCTGACCTATTCTTTGGGACGGCTCGTTGTCCCTGGACATTCTTCGAGATAGTTTCTTACTATCTTTTGCCTATTCTTTGAGATGGATCTTTGTTCTTGGACTTTTTTCGAGATAGTTCCTGACTACCTTTGGACTATTCTTTGAGACGGATCTTTGTCCCTTGACTTTCTTCGAGATAGTTCCTGACTACCTTTGGACTATTCTTTAGGACGGATCTCTGTCCCCGGAATTTCTTTAACATAGTTTCTGACTATCTCTGCACTATTCTTCAGAAGGATCTTTGTTCTATGACATTCTTCGAGATAGTTTCTGACTATCTCTGGACTATTCTTCGGGACGGACCTTTGTCCATGGAATTTCTTCGAGATAGTTTCTGACTATCTCTAGACTATTCTTTGGGACGGATATTGTCCATGGACTTTGTTCGAGAGAGTTTCTGACTATCTCTGGACTAGTCTTCGGGACATATCTTTGTCCCTGTACTTTCTTCGAGATAGTTTCTTACAATCTCTGGCCTATTCTTTGGAACGGATATTTGTCCCTTGGACTTTCTTCGAGATAGTTTCTTACTATCTCTAGACTATTATTCGGGACGGATCTGTCCCTAAACTTTCTTCGAGATAGTTTCTGACTATCTCTGGCCTATTCTTCGGGACAGATCTTTGTCCCTGGATATACTTCGAGATTGTTTCTGACAATTTCTGGACTACTCTTCGGGACGAATCTATGTCCCTCGGACTTTCATACTATCTCTGGCCAATTCTTTCGGACGGATCTTTGACCCTGGACTTTCTTCGAGATAGTTTTTGACTATCTCTTGGCTATTCCTTGGGATGGATCTTTGTCCCTGAACTTTCTTCGAGATAGTTTCTGACTATCTCTGGCCTATTCTTTGAAACGGATATTTGTCCCTGTTCTTTCTTCGAGATAGTTTTTGAATATCTCTACACTATTCTTCGGGACAGATCTTTGTCCCTGGACTTACTTCGATATTGTTTCTGAAAATTTCTGGACTACTCTTCGGGACGGATCTTTGTCCCTCGGACTTTCTTCGAGATAGTTTATTACTATCTCCGGCCTATTCTTTAGGAAGGATCTTTGTCCCTGGACTTTTGTTCGAGATAGTTTCTGACTATCTCTGGCCTATTCTCCAGGACAGATCTTTGTCCCTGGACTATCGTCGATATAATTTCTGACTATGTTTGGCCTATTCTTTGGGATGGATCTTTGTCCCTGTACTTTCTTCGAGATAGTTTTTGACTACCTATGGACTATTCTTTGGGACGGATCTTTGTCCCTGGATTTTCTTCGAGATAGTTTCTGACAATCTCTGGCCTATTCTTTGGGACGGCTCGTTGTCCCTGTACTTTCTTCGAGATAATTTCTGACTATCTTTTGCCTATTCTATGGGATGGATCTTTGTTCTTTGACTTTCTTCGATATAGTTTCTGACTATCTCTGGCCTATTCTTTAGGACAGATCTTTGTCCCTGAACTTTTTTCGAGATAGTATCTGACTATCTTTACACTATTCTTCGGGACAGATCTTTGTCCCTGGACTTACTTTCGAGATTGTTTTTGACAATTTTTGGACTACTCTTCGAGACGGATCTTTGTCCCTCGGAGTTTCTTTGAGATAGTTTCTTACTATCTCTGGCCAATTCTTTCGGACGGATCTTTGTCCCTGGACTTTCTTCAAGATAGTTTTTGACTATCTCTTGGCTATTCGTTAGGTTGGATCTTTGTCCCTGAACTTTCTTCGAGATAGTTTATGACTATCTCTGGCCTATTCTTTAGGACAGATCTTTGTCCCTGAACTTTTTTCGGGATAGTATCTGACTATCTCTGCACTATTCTTCGGGACAGATCTTTGTCCCTGGACTTACTTCGAGATTGTTTCTGACAATATCTTGACTACTCTTCGGGACGGATCTTTGTCCCTCGGACTTTCTTCGAGATAGTTTATTACTATCTCTGGCCAATTCTTTCGGACGGATCTTTGTCCCTGGACTTTCTTCGAGATAGTTTTAAACTATCTCTTGGCTATTCGTTAGGATGGATCTTTGTCCCTGAACTTTCTTCGAGATAGTTTCTGACTATCTCTGGCCTATTCTTTGGAACGGATATTTGTCCCTGTACTTTCTTCGAGATAGTTTTTGACTATCTCTAGACTATTATTCGGGATGGATCTTTGTCCCTGGACTTTCTTCGAGAAAGTTTATGACTATCTTCGGCCTATTCTTTAGGAAGGATCTTTGTCCCTGGACTTTTGTTCGAGATAGTTTCTAACTATCTCTGGCCTATTCTTTGGGACAGATCTTTGTCCCTGAACTTTTTTCGAGATAGTTTCTGACTATCTCTGCACTATTCTCCAGGACAGATCTTTGTCCCTGGACTTCCTTCGATATAGTTTCTGACTATCTTTGGCCTATTCTTTGGGATGGATCTTTGCCCCTGGACCCTCTTCGAGATAGTTTCTGACTACCTCTTCACTATTCTTTGGGACGTATCTTTGTTCCTGGACTTTCTTCGAGATAGTTTTTTACTATCTCTGCATTATTCTTCGGGACGGATCTTTGTCGCTTGACTTTCTTCGTAATAGTTTCTGACTATCTTTGGCCTATTCTTTGGGACGTATCTTTGTCCCTGGACTTTCTTCGAGATAGTTTTTGACTACCTATGGACTATTCTTTGGGACGGATCTTTGTCCTTGGATTTTTTTCGACATAGTTTCTGATAATATCTGACCTATTCTTTGGGACGGCTCGTTGTCCCTGGACATTCTTCGAGATAGTTTCTTACTATCTTTTGCCTATTCTTTGAGATGGATCTTTGTTCTTGGACTTTTTTCGAGATAGTTCCTGACTACCTTTGGACTATTCTTTGAGACGGATCTTTGTCCCTTGACTTTCTTCGAGATAGTTCCTGACTACCTTTGGACTATTCTTTAGGACGGATCTCTGTCCCCGGAATTTCTTTAACATAGTTTCTGACTATCTCTGCACTATTCTTCAGAAGGATCTTTGTTCTATGACATTCTTCGAGATAGTTTCTGACTATCTCTGGACTATTCTTCGGGACGGACCTTTGTCCATGGAATTTCTTCGAGATAGTTTCTGACTATCTCTAGACTATTCTTTGGGACGGATATTGTCCATGGACTTTGTTCGAGAGAGTTTCTGACTATCTCTGGACTAGTCTTCGGGACATATCTTTGTCCCTGTACTTTCTTCGAGATAGTTTCTTACAATCTCTGGCCTATTCTTTGGAACGGATATTTGTCCCTTGGACTTTCTTCGAGATAGTTTCTTACTATCTCTAGACTATTATTCGGGACGGATCTGTCCCTAAACTTTCTTCGAGATAGTTTCTGACTATCTCTGGCCTATTCTTCGGGACAGATCTTTGTCCCTGGATATACTTCGAGATTGTTTCTGACAATTTCTGGACTACTCTTCGGGACGAATCTATGTCCCTCGGACTTTCATACTATCTCTGGCCAATTCTTTCGGACGGATCTTTGACCCTGGACTTTCTTCGAGATAGTTTTTGACTATCTCTTGGCTATTCCTTGGGATGGATCTTTGTCCCTGAACTTTCTTCGAGATAGTTTCTGACTATCTCTGGCCTATTCTTTGAAACGGATATTTGTCCCTGTTCTTTCTTCGAGATAGTTTTTGAATATCTCTAGACTATTATTCAGGACGGATCTTTGTCCCTGGACTTTTTTCGAGAAAGTTTCTCACTTTCTCTGGCCTATTCTTCGGAACGGATCTTTGTCCCTCGGACTTTTGTTCGAGATAGTTTCTAACTATCTCTGGCCTATTCTTTAGGACAGATCTTTGTCCCTGAACTTTTTTCGAGATAGTATCTGACTATCTCTACACTATTCTTCGGGACAGATCTTTGTCCCTGGACTTACTTCGATATTGTTTCTGAAAATTTCTGGACTACTCTTCGGGACGGATCTTTGTCCCTCGGACTTTCTTCGAGATAGTTTATTACTATCTCCGGCCTATTCTTTAGGAAGGATCTTTGTCCCTGGACTTTTGTTCGAGATAGTTTTTGACTATCTCTGGCCTATTCTCCAGGACAGATCTTTGTCCCTGGACTATCTTCGATATAATTTCTGACTATGTTTGGCCTATTCTTTGGGATGGATCTTTGTCCCTGGACCTTCATCGAGATAGTTTTTGACTACCTCTTCACTATTCTTTGGGACGTATCTTTGTCCCTGGACTTTCTTCGAGATAGTTTCTGACTATCTCTACATTATTCTTCGGGACGGATCTTTGTCCCTCGGACTTTCTTCGATATAGTTTATTTCTATCTCTGGCCAATTTTTTCGGACGGATCTTTGTCCCTGGACTTTCTTCGAGATAGTTTTTGACTATCTCTTGGCTATTCGTTAGGATGGATCTTTGTCCCTGAACTTTCTTCGAGATAATTTCTGACTATCTCTGGCCTATTATTTGGAACGGATATTTGTCCCTGTACTTTCTTCGAGATAGTTTTTGACTACCTATGGACTATTCTTTGGGACGGATCTTTGTCCCTTGATTTTCTTCGTGATAGTTTCTGACAATCTCTGGCCTATTCTTTGGGACGGCTCGTTGTCCCTGTACTTTCTTCCAGATAATTTCTGACTATCTTTTGCCTATTCTTTGGGATGGATCTTTGTTCTTGGACTTTCTTCGATATAGTTTCTGACTATCTCTGGCCTATTCTTTAGGACAGATCTTTGTCCCTGAACTTTTTTCGAGATAGTATCTGATTATCTTTACACTATTCTTCGGGACAGATCTTTGTCCCTGGACTTACTTTCGAGATTGTTTTTGACAATTTCTGGACTACTCTTCGGGACGGATCTTTGTCCCTCGAAGTTTCTTTGAGATAGTTTCTTACTATCTCTGGCCAATTCTTTCGGACGGATCTTTGTCCCCGGACTTTCTTCAAGATAGTTTTTGACTATCTCTTGGCTATTCGTTAGGATGGATCTTTGTCCCTGAACTTTCTTCGAGATAGTTTCTGACTATCTCTGGCCTATTCTTTGGAACGGATATTTGTCCCTGTACTTTCTTCGAGATAGTTTTTGACTATCTCTAGACTATTATTCGGGATGGATCTTTGTCCCAGGACTTTCTTCGAGAAAGTTTATGACTATCTTCGGCCTATTATTTAGGAAGGATCTTTGTCCCAGGACTTTTGTTCGAGATAGTTTCTAACTATCTCTGGCCTATTCTTTGGGACAGATCTTTGTCCCTGAATTTTTTTCGAGATAGTTTTTGACTATCTCTGCACTATTCTCCAGGACAGATCTTTGTCCCTGGACTTCCTTCGATATAGTTTCTGACTATCTTTGGCCTATTGTTTGGGATGGATCTTTGCCCCTGGACCCTCTTCGAGATAGTTTCTGACTACCTCTTCACTATTCTTTGGGACGTATCTTTGTCCCTGGACTTTCTTCGAGATATTTTTTTACTATCTCTGCATTATTCTTCGGGACGGATCTTTGTCGCTTTACTTTCTTCGTAATAGTTTCTGACTATCTTTGGCCTATTCTTTGGGACGTATCTTTGTCCCTGGACTTTCTTCGAGATAGTTTTTGACTACCTATGGACTATTCTTTGGGACGGATCTTTGTCCTTGGATTTTTTTCGACATAGTTTCTGATAATCTCTTACCTATTCTTTGGGACGGCTCGTTGTCCCTGGACATTCTTCGAGATAGTTTTTTACTATCTTTTGCCTATTCTTTGGGATGGATCTTTGTTCTTGGACTTTTTTCGAGATAGTTCCTGACTACCTTTGGACTATTCTTTGAGACGGATCTTTGTCCATAGACTTTCTTCGAGATAGTTCCTGACCACCTTTGGACTATTCTTTAGGACGGATCTCTGTCCCCGGAATTTCTTTAACATAGTTTCTGACTATCTCTGCACTATTCTTCAGACGGATGTTTGTTCTATGACATTCTTCGAGATAGTTTCTGACAATCTCTGGCCTATTCTTTGGGACGGCTCGTTGTCCCTGTACTTTCTTCGAGATAATTTCTGACTATCTTTTGCCTATTCTTTGGGATGGATCTTTGTTCTTGGACTTTCTTCGATATAGTTTCTGACTATCTCTGGCCTATTCTTTAGGACAGTTCTTTGTCCCTGAACTTTTTTCGAGATAGTATCTGACTATCTTTACACTATTCTTCGGGACAGATCTTTGTCCCTGGACTTACTTTCGAGATTGTTTTTGACAATTTCTGGACTACTCTTCGGGACGGATCTTTGTCCCTCGGAGTTTCTTTGAGATAGTTTCTTACTATCTCTGGCCAATTCTTTCGGACGGATCTTTGTCCCTGGACTTTCTTCAAGATAGTTTTTGACTATCTCTTGGCTATTCGTTAGGATGGATCTTTGTCCCTGAACTTTCTTCGAGATAGTTTCTGACTATCTCTGGCCTATTCTTTAGGACAGATCTTTGTCCCTGAACTTTTTTCGGGGTAGTATCTGACTATCTCTGCACTATTCTTCGGGACAGATCTTTGTCCCTGGACTTACTTCGAGATTGTTTCTGACAATTTCTGGACTACTCTTCGGGACGGATCTTTGTCCCTCGGACTTTCTCCGAGATAGTTTATTACTATCTCTGGCCAATTCTTTCGGACGGATCTTTGTCCCTGGACTTTCTTCGAGATAGTTTTTGACTATCTCTTGGCTATTCGTTAGGATGGATCTTTGTCCCTGAACTTTCTTCGAGATAGTTTCTGACTATCTCTGGCCTATTCTTTGGAACGGATATTTGTCCCTGTACTTTCTTCGAGATAGTTTTTGACTATCTCTAGACTATTATTCGGGATGGATCTTTGTCCCTGGACTTTCTTCGAGAAAGTTTATGACTATCTCCGGCCTATTCTTTAGGAAGGATCTTTGTCCCTGGACTTTTGTTCGAGATAGTTTCTAACTATCTCTGGCCTATTCTTTGGGACAGATCTTTGTCCCTGAACTTTTTTCGAGATAGTTTCTGACTATCTCTGCACTATTCTCCAGGACAGATCTTTGTCCCTGGACTTCCTTCGATATAGTTTCTGACTATCTTTGGCCTATTCTTTGGGATGGATCTTTGCCCCTGGACCTTCTTCGAGATAGTTTCTGACTACCTCTTCACTATTCTTCGGGACGTATCTTTGTCCGTGGACTTTCTTCGAGATAGTTTTTTACTATCTCTGCATTATTCTTCGGGACGGATCTTTGTCGCTTGACTTTCTTCGTAATAGTTTCTGACTATCTTTGGCCTATTCTTTGGGACGTATCTTTGTCCCTGGACTTTCTTCGAGATAGTTTTTGACTACCTATGGACTATTCTTTGGGACGGATCTTTGTCCTTGGATTTTTTTCGACATAGTTTCTGATTATCTCTTACCTATTCTTTGGGACGGCTCGTTGTCCCTGGACATTCTTCGAGATACTTTTTTACTATCTTTTGCCGATTCTTTGGGATGGATCTTTGTTCTCGGACTTTTTTCGAGATAGTTCCTGACTACCTTTGGACTATTCTTTGAGACGGATCTTTGTCCCTAGACTTTCTTCGAGATAGTTCCTGACTACCTTTGGACTATTCTTTAGGACGGATCTCTGTCCCCGGAATTTCTTTAACATAGTTTCTGACTATCTCTGCACTATTCTTCAGACGGATCTTTGTTCTATGACATTCTTCGAGATAGTTTCTGACTATCTTTGGACTATTCTTCGGGACGGACCTTTGTCCATGGAATTTCTTCGAGATAGTTTCTGACTATCTCTAGACTATTCTTTGGGACGGAATTTGTCCATCGACTTTGTTCGAGAGAGTTTCTGACTATCTCTGGACTAGTCTTCGGGACATATCTTTGTCCCTGTACTTTCTTCGAGATAGTTTCTTACAATCTATGGCCTATTCTTTGGAACGGATATTTGTCCCTTGGACTTTCTTCGAGATAGTTTCTTACTATCTCTAGACTATTATTCGGGACGGATCTGTCCCTAAACTTTCTTCGAGATAGTTTCTGACTATCTCTGGCCTATTCTTCGAGACAGATCATTGTCCCTGGATATACTTCAAGATTGTTTCTGACAATTTCTGGACTACTCTTCGGGACGGATCTATGTCCCTCGGACTTTCTTACTATCTCTGGCCAATCTTTCGGACGGATCTTTGACCTTGGACTTTCTTCGAGATAGTTTTTGACTATCTCTTGGCTATTCCTTGGGATGGATCTTTGTCCCTGAACTTTCTTCGAGATAGTTTCTGACTATCTCTGGCCTATTCTTTGGAACAGATATTTGTCCCTGTTCTTTCTTCGAGATAGTTTTTGAATATCTCTAGACTATTATTCGGGACGGATCTTTGTCCCTGGACTTTTTTCGAGAAAGTTTATGACTTTCTCTGGCCTATTCATCGGAACGGATCTTTCTCCCTCGGACTTTTGTTCGAGATAGTTTCTAACTATCTCTGGCCTATTCTTTAGGACAGATCTTTGTCCCCGAACTTTTTTCGAGATAGTATCTGACTATCTCTGCACTATTCTTCGGGACAGATCTTTGTCCCTGGACTTACTTCGATATTGTTTCTGAAAATTCTGGACTACTCTTCGGGACGGATCTTTGTCCCTCGGACTTTCTTCGAGATAGTTTATTACTATCTCCAGCCTATTCTTTAGGAAGGATCTTTGTCCCTGGACTTTTGTTCGAGATAGTTTCTGACTATCTCTGGCCTATTCTCCAGGACAGATCTTTGTCCCTGGACTATCTTCGATATAATTTCTGACTATGTTTGGCCTATTCTTTGGGATGGATCTTTGTCCCTGGACCTTCTTCGAGATAGTTTCTGACTACCTCTTCACTATTCTTTGGGACGTATCTTTGTCCCTGGACTTTCTTCGAGATAGTTTCTGACTATCTCTGCATTATTCTTCGGGACGGATCTTTGTCCCTCGGACTTTCTTCGATATAGTTTATTACTATCTCTAGTCAATTTTTTCGGACGGATCTTTGTCCCTGGACTTTCTTCGAGATAGTTTTTGACTATCTCCTGGCTATTCGTTAGGATGGATCTTTGTCCCTGAACTTTCTTCGAGATAGTTTCTGACTATCTCTGGCCTATTATTTGGAACGGATATTTGTCCCTGTACTTTCTTCGAGATAGTTTTTGACTACCTATGGACTATTCTTTGGGACGGATCTTTGTCCCTTGATTTTCTTCGAGATAGTTTCTGACAATCTCTGGCCTATTCTTTGGGACGGCTCGTTGTCCCTGTACTTTCTTCGAGATAATTTCTGACTATCTTTTGCCTATTCTTTGGGATGGATCTTTGTTCTTGGACTTTCTTCGATATAGTTTCTGACTAACTCCGGCCTATTCTTTAGGACAGATCGTTGTCCCTGAACTTTTTTCGAGATAGTATCTGACTATCTTTACACTATTCTTCGGGACAGATCTTTGTCCCTGGACTTACTTTCGAGATTGTTTTTGACAATTTCTGGACTACTCTTCGGGACGGATCTTTGTCCCTCGGAGTTTCTTTGAGATAGTTTCTTACTATCTCTGGCCAATTCTTTCGGACGGACTTTTGTCCCTGGACTTTCTTCAAGATAGTTTTTGACTATCTCTTGGCTATTCGTTAGGATGGATCTTTGTCCCTGAACTTCCTTCGATATAGTTTCTGACTATCTTCGGCCTATTCTTTGGGATGGATCTTTGCCCCTGGACCTTCTTCGAGATAGTTTCTGACTACGTCATCACTATTCTTCGGGACGTATCTTTGTCCGTGGACTTTCTTCGAGATAGTTTTTTACTATCTCTGCATTATTCTTCGGGACGGATCTTTGTCGCTTGACTTTCTTCGTAATAGTTTCTGACTATCTTTGGCCCATTCTTTGGGACGTATCTTTGTCCCTGGACTTTCTTCGAGATAGTTTTTGACTACCTATGGACTATTCTTTGGGACGGATCTTTGTCCTTGGATTTTTTTCGACATAGTTTCTGATAATCTCTTACCTATTCTTTGGGACGGCTCGTTGTCCCTGGACATTCTTCGAGATAGTTTTTTACTATCTTTTGCCGATTCTTTGGGATGGATCTTTGTTCTCGGACTTTTTTCGAGATAGTTCCTGACTACCTTTGGACTATTCTTTGAGACGGATCTTTGTCCCTAGACTTTCTTCGAGATAGTTCCTGACTACCTTTGGACTATTCTTTAGGACGGATCTCTGTCCCCGGAATTTCTTTAACATAGTTTCTGACTATCTCTGCACTATTCTTCAGACGGATCTTTGTTCTATGACATTCTTCGAGATAGTTTCTGACTATCTCTGGACTATTCTTCGGGACGGACCTTTGTCCATGGAATTTCTTCGAGATAGTTTCTGACTATCTCTAGACTATTCTTTGGGATGGAATTTGTCCATCGACTTTGTTCGAGAGAGTTTCTGACTATCTCTGGACTAGTCTTCGGGACATATCTTTGTCCCTGTACTTTCTTCGAGATAGTTTCTTACAATCTCTGGCCTATTCTTTGGAACGGATATTTGTCCCTTGGACTTTCTTCGAGATAGTTTCTTACTATCTCTAGACTATTATTCGGGACGGATCTGTCCCTAAACTTTCTTCGAGATAGTTTCTGACTATCTCTGGCCTATTCTTCGGGACAGATCTTTGTCCCTGGATATACTTCGAGATTGTTTCTGACAATTTCTGGACTACTCTTCGGGACGGATCTATGTCCCTCGGACTTTCTTACTATCTCTGGCCAATCTTTCGGACGGATCTTTGACCCTGGACTTTCTTCGAGATAGTTTTTGACTATCTCTTGGCTATTCCTTGGGATGGATCTTTGTCCCTGAACTTTCTTCGAGATAGTTTCTGACTATCTCTGGCCTATTCTTTGGAACAGATATTTGTCCCTGTTCTTTCTTCGAGATAGTTTTTGAATATCTCTAGACTATTATTCGGGACGGATCTTTGTCCCTGGACTTTTTTCGAGAAAGTTTCTGACTTTCTCTGGCCTATTCTTCGGAACGGATCTTTGTCCCTCGGACTTTTGTTCGAGAGAGTTTCAAACTATCTCTGGCCTATTCTTTAGGACAGATCTTTGTCCCTGAACTTTTTTCGAGATAGTATCTGACTATCTCTGCACTATTCTTCGGGACAGATCTTTGTCCCTTGACTTACTTCGATATTGTTTCTGAAAATTTCTGGACTACTCTTCGGGACGGATCTTTGTCCCTGGGACTTTCTTCGAGATAGTTTATTACTATCTCTGGCCAATTCTTTCGGACGGATCTTTGTCCCTGGACTTTCTTCGAGATAGTTTTTGACTATCTCTTGGCTATTTGTTAGGATGGATCTTTGTCCCTGAACTTTCTTCGAGATAGTTTCTGACTATCTCTGGCCTATTCTTTAGGACAGATCTTTGTCCCTGAACTTTTTTCGGGGTAGTATCTGACTATCTCTGCACTATTCTTCGGGACAGGTCTTTGTCCCTGGACTTACTTCGAGATTGTTTCTGACAATTTCTGGACTACTCTTCGGGACGGATCTTTGTCCCTCGGACTTTCTTCGAGATAGTTTATTACTATCTCTGGCCAATTCTTTCGGACGGATCTTTGTCCCTGGACTTTCTTCGAGATAGTTTTTGACTATCTCTTGGCTATTCGTTAGGATGGATTTTTGTCCCTGAACTTTCTTCGAGATAGTTTCTGACTATCTCTGGCCTATTCGTTGGAACGGATATTTGTCCCTGTACTTTCTTCGAGATAGTTTTTGACTATCTCTAGACTATTATTCGGGATGGATCTTTGTCCCTGGACTTTCTTCGAGAAAGTTTATGACTATCTCCGGCCTATTCTTTAGGAAGGATCTTTGTCCCTGGACTTTTGTTCGAGATAGTTTCTAACTATCTCTGGCCTATTCTTTGGTACAGATCTTTGTCCCTGAACTTTTTTCGAGATAGTTTCTGACTATTTCTGCACTATTCTCCAGGACAGATCTTTGTCCCTGGACTTCTTTCGATATAGTTTCTGACTATCTTTGGCCTATTCTTTGGGATGGATCTTTGCCCCTGGACCTTCTTCGAGATAGTTTCTGACTACCTCTTCACTATTCTTTGGAACGTATCTTTGTCCCTGGACTTTCTTCGAGATAGTTTTTTACTATCTCTGCATTATTCTTCGGGACGGATCTTTGTCGCTTGACTTTCTTCGTAATAGTTTCTGACTATCTTTGGCCTATTCTTTCGGACGTATCTTTGTCCCTGGACTTTCTTCGAGATAGTTTTTGACTACCTATGTACTATTCTTTAGGACGGATCTTTGTCCTTGGATTTTTTTCGACATAGTTTCTGATAATCTCTTACCTATTTTTGGGATGGCTCGTTGTCCCTGCACATTCTTCGAGATAGTTTTTTACTATCTTTTGCCTATTCTTTGGGATGGATCTTTGTTCTCGGACTTTTTTCGAGATAGTTCCTGACTACCTTTGGACTATTCTTTGAGACGGATCTTTGTCCCTAGACTTTCTTCGAGATAGTTCCTGACTACCTTTGGACTATTCTTTAGGACGGATCTCTGTCCCCGGAATTTCTTTAACATAGTTTCTGACTATCTCTGCACTATTCTTCAGACGGATCTTTGTTCTATGACATTCTTCGAGATAGTTTCTGACTATCTCTGGACTATTCTTCGGGACGGACCTTTGTCCATGGAATTTCTTCGAGATAGTTTCTGACTATCTCTAGACTATTCTTTGGGACGGAATTTGTCCATGGACTTTGTTCGAGAGAGTTTCTGACTATCTCTGGACTAGTCTTCGGGACATATCTTTGTCCCTGTACTTTCTTCGAGATAGTTTCTTACAATCTCTGGCCTATTCTTTGGAACGGATATTTGTCCCTTGGACTTTCTTCGAGATAGTTTCTTACTATCTCTAGACTATTATTCGGGACGGATCTGTCCCTAAACTTTCTTCGAGATAGTTTCTGACTATCTCTGGCCTATTCTTCGGGACAGATCTTTGTCCCTGGATATACTTCGAGATTGTTTCTGACAATTTCTGGACTACTCTTCGGGACGGATCTATGTCCCTCGGACTTTCTTACTATCTCTGGCCAATTCTTTCGGACGGATCTTTGACCCTGGACTTTCTTCGAGATAGTTTTTGACTATCTCTTGGCTATTCCTTGGGATGGATCTTTGTCCCTGAACTTTCATCGAGATAGTTTCTGACTATCTCTGGCCTATTCTTTGTAACGGATATTTGTCCCTGTTCTTTCTTCGAGATAGTTTTTGAATATCTCTAGACTATTATTCGGGACGGATCTTTGTCCCTGGACTTTTTTCGAGAAAGTTTCTGACTTTCTCTGGCCTATTCTTCGGAACGGATCTTTGTCCCTTGGACTTTTGTTCGAGATAGTTTCTAAATATCTCTGGCCTATTGTTTAGGACAGATCTTTGTCCCTGAACTTTTTTCGAGATAGTATCTGACTATCTCTGCACTATTCTTCGGGACAGATCTTTGTCCCTGGACTTACTTCGATATTGTTTCTGAAAATTTCTGGACTACTCTTCGGGACGGATCTTTGTCCCTCGGACTTTCTTCGAGATTGTTTATTACTATCTCCGGCCTATTCTTTAGGAAGGATCTTTGTCCCTGGACTTTTGTTAGAGATAGTTTCTGACTATCTCTGGCCTATTCTCCAGGGCAGATCTTTGTCCCTGGACTATCTTCGATATAATTTCTGACTATGTTTGGCCTATTCTTTGGGATGGATCTTTGTCCCTGGACCTTCTTCGAGATAGTTTCTGACTACCTCTTCACTATTCTTTGGGACGTATCTTTGTCCCTGGACTTTCTTCGAGATAGTTTCTGACTATCTCTGCATTATTCTTCGGGACAGATCTTTGTCCCTCGGACTTTCTTCGATATAGTTTATTACTATCTCTGGCCAATTTTTTCGGACGGATCTTTGTCCCTGGACTTTCTTCGAGATAGTTTTTGACTATCTCTTGGCTATTCGTTAGGATGGATCTTTGTCCCTGAACTTTCTTCGAGATAGTTTCTGACTATCTCTGGCCTATTATTTGGAACGGATATTTGTCCCTGTACTTTCTTCGAGATAGTTTTTGACTACCTATGGACTATTCTTTGGGACGGATCTTTGTCCCTGGATTTTCTTCGAGATAGTTTCTGACAATCTCTGGCCTATTCTTTGGGACGGCTCGTTGTCCCTGTACTTTCTTCGAGATAATTTCTGACTATCTTTTGCCTATTCTTTGGGATGGATCTTTGTTCTTGGACTTTCTTCGATATAGTTTCTGACTATCTCCGGCCTATTCTTTAGGACAGATCTTTGTCCCTGAACTTTTTTCGAGATAGTATCTGACTATCTTTACACTATTCTTCGGGACAGATCTTTGTCCCTGGACTTACTTTCGAGATTGTTTTTGACAATTTCTGGACTACTCTTCGGGACGGATATTTGTCCCTCGGAGTTTCTTTGAGATAGTTTCTTACTATCTCAGGCCAATTCTTTCGGACGGATCTTTGTCCCTGGACTTTCTTCAAGATAGTTTTTGACTATCTCTTGGCTATTCGTTAGGATGGATCTTTGTCCCTGAACTTTCTTCGAGATAGTTTCTGACTATCTCTGGCCTATTCTTTAGGACAGATCTTTGTCCCTGAACTTTTTTCGGGGTAGTATCTGACTATCTCTGCACTATTCTTCGGGACAGATCTTTGTCCCTGGACTTACTTCGATATAGTTTCTGACTATCTTTGGCCTATTCTTTGGGATGGATCTTTGCCCCTGGACCTTCTTCGAGATAGTTTCTGACTACCTCTTCACTATTCTTTGGGACGTATCTTTGTCCCTGGACTTTCTTCGAGATAGTTTTTTACTATCTCTGCATTATTCTTCGGGACGGATCTTTGTCGCTTGACTTTCTTCGTAATAGTTTCTGACTATCTTTGGCCTATTCTTTGGGACGTATCTTTGTCCCTGGACTTTCTTCGAGATAGTTTTAGACTACCTATGGACTATTCTTTGGGACGGATCTTTGTCCTTGGATTTTTTTCGACATAGTTTCTGATAATCTCTTACCTATTCTTTGGGACGGCTCGTTGTCCCTGGACATTCTTCGAGATAGTTTTTTACTATCTTTTGCCTATTCTTTGGGATGGATCTTTGTTCTTGGACTTTTTTCGAGATAGTTCCTGACTACCTTTGGACTATTCTTTGAGACGGATCTTTGTCCCTAGACTTTCTTCGAGATAGTTCCTGACTACCTTTGGACTATTCTTTAGGACGGATCTCTGTCCCCGGAATTTCTTTAACATAGTTTCTGACTATCTCTGCACTATTCTTCAGACGGATCTTTGTTCTATGACATTCTTGGAGATAGTTTCTGACTATCTCTGGACTATTCTTCGGGACGGACCTTTGTCCATGGAATTTCTTCGAGATAGTTTCTGACTATCTCTAGACTATTCTTTGGGACGGAATTTGTCCATGGACTTTGTTCGAGAGAGTTTCTGACTATCTCTGGACTAGTCTTCGGGACATATCTTTGTCCCTGTACTTTCTTCGAGATAGTTTCTTACAATCTCTGGCCTATTCTTTGGAACGGATATTTGTCCCTTGGACTTTCTTCGAGATAGTTTCTTACTATCTCTAGACTATTATTCGGGACGGATCTGTCCCTAAACTTTCTTCGAGATAGTTTCTGACTATCTCTGCATTATTCTTCGGGACGGATCTTTGTCCCTCGGACTTTCTTCGATATAGTTTATTACTATCTCTGGCCAATTTTTTCGGACGAATCTTTGTCCCTGGACTTTCTTCGAGATAGTTTTTGACTATCTCTTGGCTATTCGTTAGGATGGATCTTTGTTCCTGAACTTTCTTCGAGATAGTTTCTGACTATCTCTGGCCTATTCTTTAGGACAGATCTTTGTCCCTGAACTTTTTTCGGGGTAGTATCTGACTATCTCTGCACTATTCTTCGGGACAGATCTTTGTCCCTGGACTTACTTTGATATAGTTTCTGACTATCTTTGGCCTATTCTTTGGGATGGATCTTTGCCCCTGGACCTTCTTCGAGATAGTTTCTGACTACCTCTTCACTATTCTTTGGGACGTATCTTTGTCCCTGGACTTTCTTCGAGATAGTTTTTTACTATCTCTGCATTATTCTTCGGGACGGATCTTTGTCGCTTGACTTTCTTCGTAATAGTTTCTGACTATCTTTGGCTTATTCTTTGGGACGTATCTTTGTCCCTGGACTTTCTTCGAGATAGTTTTTGACTACCTATGGACTATTCTTTGGGACGGATCTTTGTCCTTGGATTTTTTTCGACATAGTTTCTGATAATCTCTTACCTATTCTTTGGGACGGCTCGTTGTCCCTGGACATTCTTCGAGATAGTTTTTTACTATCTTTTGCCTATTCTTTGGGATGGATCTTTGTTCTTGGACTTTTTTCGAGATAGTTCCTGACTACCTTTGGACTATTCTTTGAGACGGATCTTTGTCCCTAGACTTTCTTCGAGATAGTTCCTGACTACCTTTGGACTATTCTTTAGGACAGATCTCTGTCCCCGGAAATTCTTTAACATAGTTTCTGACTATCTCTGCACTATTCTTCAGACGGATCTTTGTTCTATGACATTCTTCGAGATAGTTTCTGACTATCTCTGGACTATTCTTCGGGACGGACCTTTGTCCATGGAATTTCTTCGAGATAGTTTCTGACTATCTCTAGACAATTCTTTGGGACGGAATTTGTCCATGGACTTTGTTCGAGAGAGTTTCTGACTATCTCTGGACTAGTCTTCGGGACATATCTTTGTCCCTGTACTTTCTTCGAGATAGTTTCTTACAATCTCTGGCCTATTCTTTGGAACGGATATTTGTCCCTTGGACTTTCTTCGAGATAGTTTCTTACTATCTCTAGACTATTATTCGGGATGGATCTGTCCCTAAACTTTCTTCGAGATAGTTTCTGACTATCTCTGGCCTATTCTTCGGGACAGATCTTTGTCCCTGGATATACTTCGAGATTGTTTCTGACAATTTCTGGACTACTCTTCGGGACGGATCTATGTCCCTCGGACTTTCTTACTATCTCTGGCCAATTCTTTCGGACGGATCTTTGACCCTAGACTTTGTTCGAGATAGTTTTTGACTATCTCTTGGCTATTCCTTGGGATGAATCTTTGTCCCTGAACTTTCATCGAGATAGTTTCTGACTATCTCTGGCCTATTCTTTGGAACGGATATTTGTCCCTGTTCTTTCTTCGAGACAGTTTTTTAATATCTCTAGACTATTATTCGGGACGGATCTTTGTCCCTGGACTTTTTTCGAGAAAGTTTCTGACTTTCTCTGGCCTATTCTTCGGAACGGATCTTTGTCCCTTGGACTTTTGTTCGAGATAGTTTCTAAATATCTCTGGCCTATTCTTTAGGACAGATCTTTGTCCCTGAACTTTTTTCGAGATAGTATCTGACTATCTCTGCACTATTCTTCGGGACAGATCTTTGTCCCTGGACTTACTTCGATATTGTTTCTGAAAAATTCTGGACTACTCTTCGGGACGGATCTTTGTCCCTCGGACTTTCTTCGAGATTGTTTATTACTATCTCCGGCCTATTTTTAGGAAGGATCTTTGTCCCTGGACTTTTGTTCGAGATAGTTTCTGACTATCTCTGGCCTATTCTCCAGGACAGATCTTTGTCCCTGGACTATCTTCGATATAATTTCTGACTATGTTTGGCCTATTCTTTGGGATGGATCTTTGTCCCTGGACCTTCTTCGAGATAGTTTCTGACTACCTCTTCACTATTCTTTGGGACGTATCTTTGTCCCTGGACTTTCTTCGAGATAGTTTCGGACTATCTCTGCATTATTCTTCGGGACGGATCTTTGTCCCTCGGACTTTCTTCGATATAGTTTATTACTATCTCTGGCCAATTTTTTCGGACGGATCTTTGTCCCTGGACTTTCTTCGAGATAGTTTTTGACTATCTCTTGGCTATTCGTTAGGATGGATCTTTGTCCCTGAACTTTCTTCGAGATAGTTTCTGACTATCTCTGGCCTATTATTTGGAACGGATATTTGTCCATGTACTTTCTTCGAGATAGTTTTTGACTACCTATGGACTATTCTTTGGGACGGATCTTTGTCCCTGGATTTTCTTCGAGATAGTTTCTGACAATCTCTGGCCTATTCTTTGGGACGGCTCGTTGTCCCTGTACTTTCTTCGAGATAATTTCTGACTATCTTTTGCCTATTCTTTGGGATGGATCTTTGTTCTTGGACTTTCTTCGATATAGTTTCTGACTATCTCTGGCCTATTCTTTAGGACAGATCTTTGTCCCTGAACTTTTTTCGAGATAGTATCTGACTATCTTTACACTATTCTTCGGGACAGATCTTTGTCCCTGGACTTACTTTCGAGATTGTTTTTGACAATTTCTGGACTACTCTTCGGGACGGATCTTTGTCCCTCGGAGTTTCTTTGAGATAGTTTCTTACTATCTCTGGCCAATTCTTTCGGACGGATCTTTGTCCCTGGACTTTCTTCAAGATAGTTTTTGACTATCTCTTGGCTATTCGTTAGGATGGATCTTTGTCCCTGAACTTTCTTCGAGATAGTTTCTGACTATCTCTGGCCTATTCTTTGGAACGGATATTTGTCCCTGTACTTTCTTCGAGATAGTTTTTGACTATCTCTAGACTATTATTCGGGATGGATCTTTGTCCCTGGACTTTCTTCGAGAAAGTTTATGACTATCTCCGGCCTATTCTTTAGGAAGGATCTTTGTCCCTGGACTTTTGTTCGAGATAGTTTCTAACTATCTCTGGCCTATTCTTTGGGACAGATCTTTGTCCCTGAACTTTTTTCGAGATAGTTTCTGACTATCTCTGCACTATTCTCCAGGACAGATCTTTGTCCCTGGACTTCCTTCGGTATAGTTTCTGACTATCTTTGGCCTATTCTTTGGGATGGATCTTTGCCCCTGGACCTTCTTCGAGATAGTTTCTGACTACCTCTTCACTATTCTTTGGGACGTATCTTTGTCCCTGGACTTTCTTCGAGATAGTTTTTTACTATCTCTGCATTATTCTTCGGGACGGATCTTTGTCGCTTGACTTTCTTCGTAATAGTTTCTGACTATCTTTGGCCTATTCTTTGGGACGTATCTTTGTCCCTGGACTTTCTTCGAGATTGTTTTTGACTACCTATGGACTATTCTTTGGGACGGATCTTTATCCTTGGATTTTTTTCGACATAGTTTCTGATAATCTCTTACCTATTCTTTGGGACGGCTCGTTGTCCCTGGACATTCTTCGAGATAGTTTTTTACTATCTTTTGCCTATTCTTTGGGATGGATCTTTGTTCTTGGACTTTTTTCGAGATAGTTCCTGACTACCTTTGGACTATTCTTTGAGACGGATCTTTGTCCCTAGACTTTCTTCGAGATAGTTCCTGACTACCTTTGGACTATTCTTTAGGACGGATCTCTGTCCCCGGAATTTCTTTAAAATAGTTTCTGACTATCTCTGCACTATTCTTCAGACGGATCTTTGTTCTATGACATTCTTCGAGATAGTTTCTGACTATCTCTGGACTATTCTTCGGGACGGACCTTTGTCCATGGAATTTCTTCGAGATAGTTTCTGACTATCTCTAGACTATTCTTTGGGACGGAATTTGTCCATGGACTTTGTTCGAGAGAGTTTCTGACTATCTCTGGACTAGTCTTCGGGACATATCTTTGTCCCTGTACTTTCTTCGAGATAGTTTCTTACAATCTCTGGCCTATTCTTTGGAACGGATATTTGTCCCTTGGACTTTCATCGAGATAGTTTCTTACTATCTCTAGACTATTATTCGGGACGGATCTGTCCCTAAACTTTCTTCGAGATAGTTTCTGACTATCTCTGGCCTATTCTTCGGGACAGATCTTTGTCCCTGGATATACTTCGAGATTGTTTCTGACAATTTCTGGACTACTCTTCGGGACGGATCTATGTCCCTCGGACTTTCTTACTATCTCTGGCCAATTCTTTCGGACGGATCTTTGACCCTGGACTTTCTTCGAGATAGTTTTTGACTATCTCTTGGCTATTCCTTGGGATGGATCTTTGTCCCTGAACTTTCTTCGAGATAGTTTCTGACTATCTCTGGCCTATTCTTTGGAACGGATATTTGTCCCTGTTCTTTCTTCGAGATAGTTTTTGAATATCTCTAGACTATTATTCGGGACGGATCTTTGTCCCTGGACTTTTTTCGAGAAAGTTTCTGACTTTCTCTGGCCTATTCTTCGGAACGGATCTTTGTCCCTCGGACTTTTGTTCGAGATAGTTTCTAACTATCTCTGGCCTATTCTTTAGGACAGATCTTTGTCCCTGAACTTTTTTCGAGATAGTATCTGACTATCTCTGCACTATTCTTCGGGACAGATCTTTGTCCCTGGACTTACTTCGATATTGTTTCTGAAAATTTCTGGACTACTCTTCGGGACGGATCTTTGTCCCTCGGACTTTCTTCGAGATAGTTTATTACTATCTCCGACCTATTCTTTAGGAAGGATCTTTGTCCCTGGACTTTTTTCGAGATAGTATCTGACTATCTTTACACTATTCTTCGGGACAGATCTTTGTCCCTGGACTTACTTTCGAGATTGTTTTTGACAATTTCTGGACTACTCTTCGGGACGGATCTTTGTCCCTCGGAGTTTCTTTGAGATAGTTTCTCACTATCTCTGGCCAATTCTTTCGGACGGATCTTTGTCCCTGGACTTTCTTCAAGATAGTTTTTGACTATCTCTTGGCTATTCGTTAGGATGGATCTTTGTCCCTGAACTTTCTTCGAGATAGTTTCTGACTATCTCTGGCCTATTCTTTAGGACAGATCTTTGTCCCTGAACTTTTTTCGGGGTAGTATCTGACTATCTCTGCACTATTCTTCGGGACAGATCTTTGTCCCTGGACTTACTACGAGATTGTTTCTGACTATCTCTAGACTATTCTTTGGGACGGAATTTGTCCATGGACTTTGTTCGAGAGAGTTTCTGACTATCTCTGGACTAGTCTTCGGGACATATCTTTGTCCCTGTACTTTCTTCGAGATAGTTTCTTACAATCTCTGGCCTATTCTTTGGAACGGATATTTGTCCCTTGGACTTTCATCGAGATAGTTTCTTACTATCTCTAGACTATTATTCGGGACGGATCTGTCCCTAAACTTTCTTCGAGATAGTTTCTGACTATCTCTGGCCTATTCTTCGGGACAGATCTTTGTCCCTGGATATACTTCGAGATTGTTTCTGACAATTTCTGGACTACTCTTCGGGACGGATCTATGTCCCTCGGACTTTCTTACTATCTCTGGCCAATTCTTTCGGACGGATCTTTGACCCTGGACTTTCTTCGAGATAGTTTTTGACTATCTCTTGGCTATTCCTTGGGATGGATCTTTGTCCCTGAACTTTCTTCCAGATAGTTTCTGACTATCTCTGGCCTATTCTTTGGAACGGATATTTGTCCCTGTTCTTTCTTCGAGATAGTTTTTGAATATCTCTAGACTATTATTCGGGACGGATCTTTGTCCCTGGACTTTTTTCGAGAAAGTTTCTGACTTTCTCTGGCCTATTCTTCGGAACGGATCTTTGTCCCTCGGACTTTTGTTCGAGATAGTTTCTAACTATCTCTGGCCTATTCTTTAGGACAGATCTTTGTCCCTGAACTTTTTTCGAGATAGTATCTGACTATCTCTGCACTATTCTTCGGGACAGATCTTTGTCCCTGGACTTACTTCGATATTGTTTCTGAAAATTTCTGGACTACTCTTCGGGACGGATCTTTGTCCCTCGGACTTTCTTCGAGATAGTTTATTACTATCTCCGACCTATTCTTTAGGAAGGATCTTTGTCCCTGGACTTTTTTCGAGATAGTATCTGACTATCTTTACACTATTCTTCGGGACAGATCTTTGTCCCTGGACTTACTTTCGAGATTGTTTTTGACAATTTCTGGACTACTCTTCGGGACGGATCTTTGTCCCTCGGAGTTTCTTTGAGATAGTTTCTTACTATCTCTGGCCAATTCTTTCGGACGGATCTTTGTCCCTGGACTTTCTTCAAGATAGTTTTTGACTATCTCTTGGCTATTCTTTAGGATGGATCTTTGTCCCTGAACTTTCTTCGAGATAGTTTCTGACTATCTCTGGCCTATTCTTTAGGACAGATCTTTGTCCCTGAACTTTTTTCGGGGTAGTATCTGACTATCTCTGCACTATTCTTCGGGACAGATCTTTGTCCCTGGACTTACTACGAGATTGTTTCTGACAATTTCTGGACTACTCTTCGGGACGGATCTTTGTCCCTCGGACTTTCTTCGAGATAGTTTATTACTATCTCTGGCCAATTCTTTCGGACGGATCTTTGTCCCTGGACTTTCTTCGAGATAGTTTTTGACTATCTCTTGGCTATTCGTTAGGATGGATCTTTGTCCCTGAACTTTCTTCGAGATAGTTTCTGACTATCTCTGGCCTATTCTTTGGAACGGATATTTGTCCCTGTACTTTCTTCGAGATAGTTTTTGACTATCTCTAGACTATTATTCGGGATGGATCTTTGTCCCTGGACTTTCTTCGAGAAAGTTTATGACTATCTCCGGCCTATTCTTTAGGAAGGATCTTTGTCCCTGGACTTTTGTTCGAGATAGTTTCTAACTATCTCTGGCCTATTCTTTGGGACAGATCTTTGTCCCTGAACTTTTTTCGAGATAGTTTCTGACTATCTCTGCACTATTCTCCAGGACAGATCTTTGTCCCTGGACTTCCTTCGGTATAGTTTCTGACTATCTTTGGCCTATTCTTTGGGATGGATCTTTGCCCCTGGACCTTCTTCGAGATAGTTTCTGACTACCTCTTCACTATTCTTTGGGACGTATCTTTGTCCCTGGACTTTCTTCGAGATAGTTTTTTACTATCTCTGCATTATTCTTCGGGACGGATCTTTGTCGCTTGACTTTCTTCGTAATAGTTTCTGACTATCTTTGGCCTATTCTTTGGGACGTATCTTTGTCCCTGGACTTTCTTCGAGATTGTTTTTGACTACCTATGGACTATTCTTTGGGACGGATCTTTGTCCTTGGATTTTTTTCGACATAGTTTCTGATAATCTCTTACCTATTCTTTGGGACGGCTCGTTGTCCCTGGACATTCTTCGAGATAGTTTTTTACTATCTTTTGCCTATTCTTTGGGATGGATCTTTGTTCTTGGACTTTTTTCGAGATAGTTCCTGACTACCTTTGGACTATTCTTTGAGACGGATCTTTGTCCCTAGACTTTCTTCGAGATAGTTCCTGACTACCTTTGGACTATTCTTTAGGACGGATCTCTGTCCCCGGAATTTCTTTAACATAGTTTCTGACTATCTCTGCACTATTCTTCAGACGGATCTTTGTTCTATGACATTCTTCGAGATAGTTTCTGACTATCTCTGGACTATTCTTCGGGACGGACCTTTGTCCATGGAATTTCTTCGAGATAGTTTCTGACTATCTCTAGACTATTCTTTGGGACAGATCTTTGTCCCTGGATATACTTCGAGATTGTTTCTGACAATTTCTGGACTACTCTTCGGGACGGATCTATGTCCCTCGGACTTTCTTACTATCTCTGGCCAATTCTTTCGGACGGATCTTTGACCCTGGACTTTCTTCGAGATAGTTTTTGACTATCTCTTGGCTATTCCTTGGGATGGATCTTTGTCCCTGAACTTTCTTCGAGATAGTTTCTGACTATCTCTGGCCTATTCTTTGGAACGGATATTTGTCCCTGTTCTTTCTTCGAGATAGTTTTTGAATATCTCTAGACTATTATTCGGGACGGATCTTTGTCCCTGGACTTTTTTCGAGAAAGTTTCTGACTTTCTCTGGCCTATTCTTCGGAACGGATCTTTGTCCCTCGGACTTTTGTTCGAGATAGTTTCTAACTATCTCTGGCCTATTCTTTAGGACAGATCTTTGTCCCTGAACTTTTTTCGAGATAGTATCTGACTATCTCTGCACTATTCTTCGGGACAGATCTTTGTCCCTGGACTTACTTCGATATTGTTTCTGAAAATTTCTGGACTACTCTTCGGGACGGATCTTTGTCCCTCGGACTTTCTTCGAGATAGTTTATTACTATCTCCGACCTATTCTTTAGGAAGGATCTTTGTCCCTGGACTTTTTTCGAGATAGTATCTGACTATCTTTACACTATTCTTCGGGACAGATCTTTGTCCCTGGACTTACTTTCGAGATTGTTTTTGACAATTTCTGGACTACTCTTCGGGACGGATCTTTGTCCCTCGGAGTTTCTTTGAGATAGTTTCTTACTATCTCTGGCCAATTCTTTCGGACGGATCTTTGTCCCTGGACTTTCTTCAAGATAGTTTTTGACTATCTCTTGGCTATTCTTTAGGATGGATCTTTGTCCCTGAACTTTCTTCGAGATAGTTTCTGACTATCTCTGGCCTATTCTTTAGGACAGATCTTTGTCCCTGAACTTTTTTCGGGGTAGTATCTGACTATCTCTGCACTATTCTTCGGGACAGATCTTTGTCCCTGGACTTACTACGAGATTGTTTCTGACAATTTCTGGACTACTCTTCGGGACGGATCTTTGTCCCTCGGACTTTCTTCGAGATAGTTTATTACTATCTCTGGCCAATTCTTTCGGACGGATCTTTGTCCCTGGACTTTCTTCGAGATAGTTTTTGACTATCTCTTGGCTATTCGTTAGGATGGATCTTTGTCCCTGAACTTTCTTCGAGATAGTTTCTGACTATCTCTGGCCTATTCTTTGGAACGGATATTTGTCCCTGTACTTTCTTCGAGATAGTTTTTGACTATCTCTAGACTATTATTCGGGATGGATCTTTGTCCCTGGACTTTCTTCGAGAAAGTTTATGACTATCTCCGGCCTATTCTTTAGGAAGGATCTTTGTCCCTGGACTTTTGTTCGAGATAGTTTCTAACTATCTCTGGCCTATTCTTTGGGACAGATCTTTGTCCCTGAACTTTTTTCGAGATAGTTTCTGACTATCTCTGCACTATTCTCCAGGACAGATCTTTGTCCCTGGACTTCCTTCGGTATAGTTTCTGACTATCTTTGGCCTATTCTTTGGGATGGATCTTTGCCCCTGGACCTTCTTCGAGATAGTTTCTGACTACCTCTTCACTATTCTTTGGGACGTATCTTTGTCCCTGGACTTTCTTCGAGATAGTTTTTTACTATCTCTGCATTATTCTTCGGGACGGATCTTTGTCGCTTGACTTTCTTCGTAATAGTTTCTGACTATCTTTGGCCTATTCTTTGGGACGTATCTTTGTCCCTGGACTTTCTTCGAGATTGTTTTTGACTACCTATGGACTATTCTTTGGGACGGATCTTTGTCCTTGGATTTTTTTCGACATAGTTTCTGATAATCTCTTACCTATTCTTTGGGACGGCTCGTTGTCCCTGGACATTCTTCGAGATAGTTTTTTACTATCTTTTGCCTATTCTTTGGGATGGATCTTTGTTCTTGGACTTTTTTCGAGATAGTTCCTGACTACCTTTGGACTATTCTTTGAGACGGATCTTTGTCCCTAGACTTTCTTCGAGATAGTTCCTGACTACCTTTGGACTATTCTTTAGGACGGATCTCTGTCCCCGGAATTTCTTTAACATAGTTTCTGACTATCTCTGCACTATTCTTCAGACGGATCTTTGTTCTATGACATTCTTCGAGATAGTTTCTGACTATCTCTGGACTATTCTTCGGGAAGGACCTTTGTCCATGGAATTTCTTCGAGATAGTTTCTGACTATCTCTAGACTATTCTTTGGGACAGATCTTTGTCCCTGGATATACTTCGAGATTGTTTCTGACAATTTCTGGACTACTCTTCGGGACGGATCTATGTCCCTCGGACTTTCTTACTATCTCTGGCCAATTCTTTCGGACGGATCTTTGACCCTGGACTTTCTTCGAGATAGTTTTTGACTATCTCTTGGCTATTCCTTGGGATGGATCTTTGTCCCTGAACTTTCTTCGAGATAGTTTCTGACTATCTCTGGCCTATTCTTTGGAACGGATATTTGTCCCTGTTCTTTCTTCGAGATAGTTTTTGAATATCTCTAGACTATTATTCGGGACGGATCTTTGTCCCTGGACTTTTTTCGAGAAAGTTTCTGACTTTCTCTGGCCTATTCTTCGGAACGGATCTTTGTCCCTCGGACTTTTGTTCGAGATAGTTTCTAACTATCTCTGGCCTATTCTTTAGGACAGATCTTTGTCCCTGAACTTTTTTCGAGATAGTATCTGACTATCTCTGCACTATTCTTCGGGACAGATCTTTGTCCCTGGACTTACTTCGATATTGTTTCTGAAAATTTCTGGACTACTCTTCGGGACGGATCTTTATCCCTCGGACTTTCTTCGACATAGTTTATTACTATCTCCGACCTATTCTTTAGGAAGGATCTTTGTCCCTGGACTTTTGTTCGAGATAGTTTTTGACTATCTCTGGCCTATTCTCCAGGACAAATCATTGTCCCTGGACTATCTTCGATATAATTTCTGACTATGTTTGGCCTATTCTTTGGGATGGATCTTTGTCCCTGGACCTTCTTCGAGATAGTTTCTAACTACCTCTTCACTATTCTTTGGGACGTATCTTTGTCCCTGGACTTTCTTCGAGATAGTTTCTGACTATCTCTGCATTATTCTTCGGGACGGATCTTTGTCCCTCGGACTTTCTTCGATATAGTTTGTTACTATCTCTGGCCAATTTTTTCGGACGGATCTTTGTCCCTGGACTTTCTTCGAGATAGTTTTTGACTATCTCTTGGCTATTCGTTAGGATGGATCTTTGTCCCTGAACTTTCTTCGAGATAGTTTCTGACTATCTCTGGCCTATTCTTTGGAACGGATATTTGTCCCTGTACTTTCTTCGAGATAGTTTTTGACTATCTCTAGACTATTATTCGGGATGGATCTTTGTCCCTGGACTTTCTTCGAGAAAGTTTATGACTATCTCCGGCCTATTCTTTAGGAAGGATCTTTGTCCCTGGACTTTTGTTCGAGATAGTTTCTAACTATCTCTAGCCTATTCTTTGGGACAGATCTTTGTCCCTGATCTTTTTTCGAGATAGTTTCTGACTATCTCTGCACTATTCTCCAGGACAGATCTTTGTCCCTGGACTTCCTTCGGTATAGTTTCTGACTATCTTTGGCCTATTCTTTGGGATGGATCTTTGCCCCTGGACCTTCTTCGAGATAGTTTCTGACTACCTCTTCACTATTCTTTGGGACGTGTCTTTGTCCCTGGACTTTCTTCGAGATAGTTTTTTACTATCTCTGCATTATTCTTCGGGACGGATCTTTGTCGCTTGACTTTCTTCGTAATAGTTTCTGACTATCTTTGGCCTATTCTTTGGGACGTATCTTTGTCCCTGGACTTTCTTCGAGATAGTTTTTGACTACCTATGGACTATTCTTTGGGACGGATCTTTGTCCTTGGATTTTTTTCGACATAGTTTCTGATAATCTCTTACCTATTCTTTGGGACGGCTCGTTGTCCCTGGACATTCTTCGAGATAGTTTTTTACTATCTTTTGCCTATTCTTTGGGATGGATCTTTGTTCTTGGACTTTTTTCGAGATAGTTCCTGACTACCTTTGGACTATTCTTTGAGACGGATCTTTGTCCCTAGACTTTCTTCGAGATAGTTCCTGACTACCTTTGGACTATTCTTTAGGACGGATCTCTGTCCCCGGAATTTCTTTAACATAGTTTCTGACTATCTCTGCACTATTCTTCAGACGGATCTTTGTTCTATGACATTCTTCGAGATAGTTTCTGACTATCTCTGGACTATTCTTCGGGACGGACCTTTGTCCATGGAATTTCTTCGAGATAGTTTCTGACTATCTCTAGACTATTCTTTGGGACGGAATTTGTCCATGGACTTTGTTCGAGAGAGTTTCTGACTATCTCTGGACTAGTCTTCGGGACATATCTTTGTCCCTGTACTTTCTTCGAGATAGTTTCTTACAATCTCTGGCCTATTCTTTGGAAGGGATATTTGTCCCTTGGACTTTCTTCGAGATAGTTTCTTACTATCTCTAGACTATTATTCGGGAAGGATCTGTCCCTAAACTTTCTTCGAGATAGTTTCTGACTATCTCTGGCCTATTCTTCGGGACAGATCTTTGTCCCTGGATATACTTCGAGATTGTTTCTGACAATTTCTGGACTACTCTTCGGGACGGATCTATGTCCCTCGGACTTTCTTACTATCTCTGGCCAATTCTTTCGGACGGATCTTTGACCCTGGACTTTCTTCGAGATAGTTTTTGACTATCTCTTGGCTATTCCTTGGATGGATCTTTGTCCCTGAACTTTCTTGGAGATAGTTTCTGACTATCTCTGGCCTATTCTTTAGAACGGATATTTGTCCCTGTTCTTTCTTCGAGATAGTTTTTGAATATCTCTAGACTATTATTCGGGACGGATCTTTGTCCCTGGACTTTTTTCGAGAAAGTTTCTGACTTTCTCTGGCCTATTCTTCGGAACGGATCTTTGTCCCTCGGACTTTTGTTCGAGATAGTTTCTAACTATCTCTGGCCTATTCTTTAGGACAGATCTTTGTCCCTGAACTTTTTTTCGATATAGTATCTGACTAACTCTGCACTATTCTTCGGGACAGATCTTTGTCCCTGGACTTACATCGATATTGTTTCTGAAAATTTCTGGACTACTCTTCGGGACGGATCTTTGTCCCTCGGACTTTCTTCGAGATAGTTTATTACTATCTCCGGCCTATTCTTTTGGAAGGATCTTTGTCCCTGGACTTTTGTTCGAGATAGTTTCTGACTATCTCTGGCCTATTCTCCAGGAAAGATCTTTGTCCCTGGACTATCTTCGATATAATTTCTGACTATGTTTGGCCTATTCTTTGGGATGGATCTTTGTCCCTGGACCTTCTTCGAGATAGTTTCTGACTACCTCTTCACTATTCTTTGGGACGTATCTTTGTCCCTGGACTTTCTTCGAGATAGTTTCTGACTATTTCTGCATTATTCTTCGGGACGGATCTTTGTCCCTCGGACTTTCTTCGATATAGTTTATTACTATCTCTGGCCAATTTTTTCGGACGGATCTTTGTCCCTGGACTTTCTTCGAGATAGTTTTTGACTATCTCTTGGCTATTCGTTAGGATGGATCTTTGTCCCTGAACTTTCTTCGAGATAGTTTCTTACTATCTCTGGCCTATTATTTGGAACGGATATTTGTCCCTGTACTTTCTTCGAGATAGTTTTCGACTACCTATGGACTATTCTTTGGGACGGATCTTTGTCCCTGGATTTTCTTCGAGATAGTTTCTGACAATCTCTGGCCTATTCTTTGGGACGGCTCGTTGTCCCTGTACTTTCTTCGAGATAATTTCTGACTATCTTTTGCCTATTCTTTGGGATGGATCTTTGTTCTTGGACTTTCTTCGATATAGTTTCTGACTATCTCTGGCCTATTCTTTAGGACAGATCTTTGTCCCTGAACTTTTTTCGGGGTAGTATCTGACTATCTCTGCACTATTCTTCGGGACAGATCTTTGTCCCTGGACTTACTTCGATATAGTTTCTGACTATCTTTGGCCTATTCTTTGGGATGGATCTTTGCCCCTGGACCTTCTTCGAGATAATTTCTTACTACCTCTTCACTATTCTTTGGGACGTATCTTTGTCCCTGGACTTTCTTCGAGATAGTTTTTTACTATCTCTGCATTATTCTTCGGGACGGATCTTTGTCGCTTGACTTTCTTCGTAATAGTTTCTGACTATCTTTGGCCTATTCTTTGGGACGTATCTTTGTCCCTGGACTTTCTTCGAGATAGTTTTTGACTACCTATGGACTATTCTTTGGGACGGATCTTTGTCCTTGGATTTTTTTCGACATAGTTTCTGATAATCTCTTACCTATTCTTTGGGACGGCTCGTTGTCCCTGGACATTCTTCGAGATAGTTTTTTACTATCTTTTGCCTATTCTTTGGGATGGATCTTTGTTCTTGGACTTTTTTCGAGATAGTTCCTGACTACCTTTGGACTATTCTTTGAGACGGATCTTTGTCCCTAGACTTTCTTCGAGATAGTTCCTGACTACCTTTGGACTATTCTTTAGGACGGATCTCTGTCCCCGGAATTTCTTTAACATAGTTTCTGACTATCTCTGCACTATTCTTCAGACGGATCATTGTTCTATGACATTCTTCGAGATAGTTTCTGACTATCTCTGGACTATTCTTCGGGACGGACCTTTGTCCATGGAATTTCTTCGAGATAGTTTCTGACTATCTCTAGACTATTCTTTGGGACGGAATTTGTCCATGGACTTTGTTCGAGAGAGTTTCTGACTATCTCTGGACTAGTCTTCGGGACATATCTTTGTCCCTGTACTTTCTTCGAGATAGTTTCTTACAATCTCTGGCCTATTCTTTGGAACGGATATTTGTCCCTTGGACTTTCTTCGAGATAGTTTCTTACTATCTCTAGACTATTATTCGGGACGGATCTGTCCCTAAACTTTCTTCGAGATAGTTTCTGACTATCTCTGGCCTATTCTTCGGGACAGATCTTTGTTCCTGGATATACTTCGAGATTGTTTCTGACAATTTCTGGACTACTATTCGGGACGGATCTATGTCCCTCGGACTTTCTTACTATCTCTGGCCAATTCTTTCGGACGGATCTTTGACCCTGGACTTTCTTCGAGATAGTTTTTGACTATCTCTTGGCTATTCCTTGGGATGGATCTTTGTCCCTGAACTTTCTTCGAGATAGTTTCTGACTATCTCTGGCCTATTCTTTGGAACGGATATTTGTCCCTGTTCTTTCTTCGAGATAGTTTTTGAATATCTCTAGACTATTATTCGGGACGGATCTTTGTCCCTGGACTTTTTTCGAGAAAGTTTCTGACTTTCTCTGGCCTATTCTTCGGAACGGATCTTTGTCCCTCGGACTTTTGTTCGAGATAGTTTCTAACTATCTCTGGCCTATTCTTTAGGACAGATCTTTGTCCCTGAACTTTGTTCGAGATAGTATCTGACTATCTCTGCACTATTCTTCGGGACAGATCTTTGTCCCTGGAGTTACTTCGATATTGTTTCTGAAAAATTCTGGACTACTCTTCGGGACGGATCTTTGTCCCTCGGACTTTCTTCGAGATAGTTTATTACTATCTCCGGCCTATTCTTTAGGAAGGATCTTTGTCCCTGGACTTTTGTTCGAGATAGTTTCTGACTATCTCTGGCCTATTCTCCAGGACAGATCTTTGTCCCTGGACTATCTTCGATATAATTTCTGACTATGTTTCGCCTATTCTTTGGGATGGATCTTTGTCCCTGGACCTTCTTCGAGATAGTTTCTGACTACCTCTTCACTATTCTTTGGGACGTATCTTTGTCCCTGGACTTTCTTCGAGATAGTTTCTGACTATCTCTGCATTATTCTTCGGGACGGATCTTTGTCCCTCGGACTTTCTTCGATATAGTTTATTACTATCTCTGGCCAATTTTTTCAGACGGATCTTTGTCCCTGGACATTCTTCGAGATAGTTTTTGACTATCTCTTAGCTATTCGTTAGGATGGATCTTTGTCCCTGAACTTTCTTCGAGATAGTTTCTGACTATCTCTGGCCTATTATTTGGAACGGATATTTGTCCCTGTACTTTCTTCGAGATAGTTTTTGACTACCTATGGACTATTCTTTGGGACGGATCTTTGTCCCTGGATTTTCTTCGAGATAGTTTCTGACAATCTCTGGCCTATTCTTTGGGACGGCTCGTTGTCCCTGTACTTTCTTCGAGATAATTTCTGACTATCTTTTGCCTATTCTTTGGGATGGATCTTTGTTCTTGGACTTTCTTCGATATAGTTTCTGACTATCTCCGGCCTATTCTTTAGGACAGATCTTTGTCCCTGAACTTTTTTCGAGATAGTATCTGACTATCTTTACACTATTCTTCGGGACAGATCTTTGTCCCTGGACTTAATTTCGAGATTGTTTTTGACAATTTCTGGACTACTCTTCGGGACAGATCTTTGTCCCTCGGAGTTTCTTTGAGATAGTTTCTTACTATCTCTGGCCAATTCTTTCGGACGGATCTTTGTCCCTGGACTTTCTTCAAGATAGTTTTTGACTATCTCTTGGCTATTCGTTAGGATGGATCTTTGTCCCTGAACTTTCTTCGAGATAGTTTCTGACTATCTCTGGCCTATTCTTTAGGACAAATCTTTGTCCCTGAACTTTTTTCGGGGTAGTATCTGACTATCTCTGCACTATTCTTCGGGACAGATCTTTGTCCCTGGACTTACTTCGAGATTGTTTCTGACAATTTCTGGACTACTCTTCGGGACGGATCTTTGTCCCTCGGACTTTCTTCGAGATAGTTTATTACTATCTCTGGCCAATTCTTTCGAACGGATCTTTGTCCCTGGACTTTCTTCGAGATAGTTTTTGACTATCTCTTGGCTATTCGTTAGGATGGATCTTTGTCCCTGAACTTTCTTCGAGATAGTTTCTGACTATCTCTGGCCTATTCTTTGGAACGGATATTTGTCCCTGTACTTTCTTCGACATAGTTTTTGACTATCTCTAGACTATTATTCGGGATGGATCTTTGTCCCTGGACTTTCTTCGAGAAAGTTTTTGACTATCTCCGGCCTATTCTTTAGGAAGGATCTTTGTCCCTGGACTTTTGTTCGAGATAGTTTCTAACTATCTCTGGCCTATTCTTTGGGACAGATCTTTGTCCCTAAACTTTTTTCGAGATAGTTTCTAACTATCTCTGCACTATTCTCCAGGACAGATCTTTGTCCCTGGACTTCCTTCGGTATAGTTTCTGACTATCTTTGGCCTATTCTTTGGGATGGATCTTTGCCCCTGGACCTTCTTCGAGATAGTTTCTGACTACCTCTTCACTATTCTTTGGGACGTATCTTTGTCCCTGGACTTTTTTCGAGATAGTTTTTTACTATCTCTGCATTATTCTTCGGGACGGATCTTTGTCGCTTGACTTTCTTCGTAATAGTTTCTGACTATCTTTGGCCTATTCTTTGGGACGTATCTTTGTCCCTGGACTTTCTTCGAGATAGTTTTTGACTACCTATGGACTATTCTTTGGGACGGATCTTTGTCCTTGGATTTTTTTCGACATAGTTTCTGATAATCTCTTACCTATTCTTTGGGACGGCTCGTTGTCCCTGGACATTCTTCGAGATAGTTTTTTACTATCTTTTGCCTATTCTTTGGGATGGATCTTTGTTCTTGGACTTTTTTCGAGATAGTTCCTGACTACCTTTGGACTATTCTTTGAGACGGATCTTTGTCCCTAGACTTTCTTCGAGATAGTTCCTGACTACCTTTGGACTATTCTTTAGGACGGATCTCTGTCCCCGGAATTTCTTTAACATAGTTTCTGACTATCTCTGCACTATTCTTCAGACGGATCTTTGTTCTATGACATTCTTCGAGATAGTTTCTGACTATCTCTGGACTATTCTTCGGGACGGACCTTTGTCCATGGAATTTCTTCGAGATAGTTTCTGACTATCTCTAGACTATTCTTTGGGACGGAATTTGTCCATGGACTTTGTTCGAGAGAGTTTCTGACTATCTCTGGACTAGTCTTCGGGACATATCTTTGTCCCTGTACTTTCTTCGAGATAGTTTCTTACAATCTCTGGCCTATTCTTTGGAACGGATATTTGTCCCTTGGACTTTCTTCGAGATAGTTTCTTACTATCTCTAGACTATTATTCGGGACGGATCTGTCCCTAAACTTTCTTCGAGATAGTTTCTGACTATCTCTGGCCTATTATTCGGGACAGATCTTTGTCCCTGGATATACTTCGAGATTGTTTCTGACAATTTCTGGACTACTCTTCGGGACGGATCTATGTCCCTCGGACTTTCTTACTATCTCTGGCCAATTCTTTCGGACGGATCTTTGACCCTGGACTTTCTTCGAGATAGTTTTTGACTATCTCTTGGCTATTCCTTGGGATGGATCTTTGTCCCTGAACTTTCTTCGAGATAGTTTCTGACTATCTCTGGCCTATTCTTTGGAACGGATATTTGTCCCTGTTCTTTCTTCGAGATAGTTTTTGAATATCTCTAGACTATTATTCGGGACGGATCTTTGTCCCTGGACTTTTTTCGAGAAAGTTTCTGACTTTCTCTGGCCTATTCTTCGGAACGGATCTTTGTCCCTCGGACTTTTGTTCGAGATAGTTTCTAACTATCTCTGGCCTATTCTTTAGGACAGATCTTTGTCCCTGAACTTTGTTCGAGATAGTATCTGACTATCTCTGCACTATTCTTCGGGACAGATCTTTGTCCCTGGAGTTACTTCGATATTGTTTCTGAAAAATTCTGGACTACTCTTCGGGACGGATCTTTGTCCCTCGGACTTTCTTCGAGATAGTTTATTACTATCTCCGGCCTATTCTTTAGGAAGGATCTTTGTCCCTGGACTTTTGTTCGAGATAGTTTCTGACTATCTCTGGCCTATTCTCCAGGACAGATCTTTGTCCCTGGACTATCTTCGATATAATTTCTGACTATGTTTCGCCTATTCTTTGGGATGGATCTTTGTCCCTGGACCTTCTTCGAGATAGTTTCTGACTACCTCTTCACTATTCTTTGGGACGTATCTTTGTCCCTGGACTTTCTTCGAGATAGTTTCTGACTATCTCTGCATTATTCTTCGGGACGGATCTTTGTCCCTCGGACTTTCTTCGATATAGTTTATTACTATCTCTGGCCAATTTTTTCAGACGGATCTTTGTCCCTGGACTTTCTTCGAGATAGTTTTTGACTATCTCTTAGCTATTCGTTAGGATGGATCTTTGTCCCTGAACTTTCTTCGAGATAGTTTCTGACTATCTCTGGCCTATTATTTGGAACGGATATTTGTCCCTGTACTTTCTTCGAGATAGTTTTTGACTACCTATGGACTATTCTTTGGGACGGATCTTTGTCCCTGGATTTTCTTCGAGATAGTTTCTGACAATCTCTGGCCTATTCTTTGGGACGGCTCGTTGTCCCTGTACTTTCTTCGAGATAATTTCTGACTATCTTTTGCCTATTCTTTGGGATGGATCTTTGTTCTTGGACTTTCTTCGATATAGTTTCTGACTATCTCCGGCCTATTCTTTAGGACAGATCTTTGTCCCTGAACTTTTTTCGAGATAGTATCTGACTATCTTTACACTATTCTTCGGGACAGATCTTTGTCCCTGGACTTAATTTCGAGATTGTTTTTGACAATTTCTGGACTACTCTTCGGGACAGATCTTTGTCCCTCGGAGTTTCTTTGAGATAGTTTCTTACTATCTCTGGCCAATTCTTTCGGACGGATCTTTGTCCCTGGACTTTCTTCAAGATAGTTTTTGACTATCTCTTGGCTATTCGTTAGGATGGATCTTTGTCCCTGAACTTTCTTCGAGATAGTTTCTGACTATCTCTGGCCTATTCTTTAGGACAAATCTTTGTCCCTGAACTTTTTTCGGGGTAGTATCTGACTATCTCTGCACTATTCTTCGGGACAGATCTTTGTCCCTGGACTTACTTCGAGATTGTTTCTGACAATTTCTGGACTACTCTTCGGGACGGATCTTTGTCCCTCGGACTTTCTTCGAGATAGTTTATTACTATCTCTGGCCAATTCTTTCGAACGGATCTTTGTCCCTGGACTTTCTTCGAGATAGTTTTTGACTATCTCTTGGCTATTCGTTAGGATGGATCTTTGTCCCTGAACTTTCTTCGAGATAGTTTCTGACTATCTCTGGCCTATTCTTTGGAACGGATATTTGTCCCTGTACTTTCTTCGACATAGTTTTTGACTATCTCTAGACTATTATTCGGGATGGATCTTTGTCCCTGGACTTTCTTCGAGAAAGTTTTTGACTATCTCCGGCCTATTCTTTAGGAAGGATCTTTGTCCCTGGACTTTTGTTCGAGATAGTTTCTAACTATCTCTGGCCTATTCTTTGGGACAGATCTTTGTCCCTAAACTTTTTTCGAGATAGTTTCTAACTATCTCTGCACTATTCTCCAGGACAGATCTTTGTCCCTGGACTTCCTTCGGTATAGTTTCTGACTATCTTTGGCCTATTCTTTGGGATGGATCTTTGCCCCTGGACCTTCTTCGAGATAGTTTCTGACTACCTCTTCACTATTCTTTGGGACGTATCTTTGTCCCTGGACTTTTTTCGAGATAGTTTTTTACTATCTCTGCATTATTCTTCGGGACGGATCTTTGTCGCTTGACTTTCTTCGTAATAGTTTCTGACTATCTTTGGCCTATTCTTTGGGACGTATCTTTATCCCTGGACTTTCTTCGAGATAGTTTTTGACTACCTATGGACTATTCTTTGGGACGGATCTTTGTCCTTGGATTTTTTTCGACATAGTTTCTGATAATCTCTTACCTATTCTTTGGGACGGCTCGTTGTCCCTGGACATTCTTCGAGATAGTTTTTTACTATCTTTTGCCTATTCTTTGGGATGGATCTTTGTTCTTGGACTTTTTTCGAGATAGTTCCTGACTACCTTTGGACTATTCTTTGAGACGGATCTTTGTCCCTAGACTTTCTTCGAGATAGTTCCTGACTACCTTTGGACTATTCTTTAGGACGGATCTCTGTCCCCGGAATTTCTTTAACATAGTTTCTGACTATCTCTGCACTATTCTTCAGACGGATCTTTGTTCTATGACATTCTTCGAGATAGTTTCTGACTATCTCTGGACTATTCTTCGGGACGGACCTTTGTCCATGGAATTTCTTCGAGATAGTTTCTGACTATCTCTAGACTATTCTTTGGGACGGAATTTGTCCATGGACTTTGTTCGAGAGAGTTTCTGACTATCTCTGGACTAGTCTTCGGGACATATCTTTGTCCCTGTACTTTCTTCGAGATAGTTTCTTACAATCTCTGGCCTATTCTTTGGAACGGATATTTGTCCCTTGGACTTTCTTCGAGATAGTTTCTTACTATCTCTAGACTATTATTCGGGACGGATCTGTCCCTAAACTTTCTTCGAGATAGTTTCTGACTATCTCTGGCCTATTATTCGGGACAGATCTTTGTCCCTGGATATACTTCGAGATTGTTTCTGACAATTTCTGGACTACTCTTCGGGACAGATCTATGTCCCTCGGACTTTCTTACTATCTCTGGCCAATTCTTTCGGACGGATCTTTGACCCTGGACTTTCTTCGAGATAGTTTTTGACTATCTCTTGGCTATTCCTTGGGATGGATCTTTGTCCCTGAACTTTCTTCGAGATAGTTTCTGACTATCTCTGGCCTATTCTTTGGAACGGATATTTGTCCCTGTTCTTTCTTCGAGATAGTTTTTGAATATCTCTAGACTATTATTCGGAACGGATCTTTGTCCCTGGACTTTTTTCGAGAAAGTTTCTGACTTTCTCTGGCCTATTCTTCGGAACGGATCTTTGTCCCTCGGACTTTTGTTCGAGATAGTTTCTAACTATCTCTGGCCTATTCTTTAGGACAGATCTTTGTCCCTGAACTTTTTTCGAGATAGTATCTGACTATCTCTGCACTATTCTTCGGGACAGATCTTTGTCCCTGGACTTACTTCGATATTGTTTCTGAAAATTTCTGGACTACTCTTCGGGACGGATCTTTGTCCCTCCGACTTTCTTCGAGATAGTTTATTACTATCTCCGGCCTATTCTTTAGGAAGGATCTTTGTCCCTGGACTTTTGTTCGAGATAGTTTTTGACTATCTCTTGCCTATTCTCCAGGACAGATCTTTGTCCCTGGACTATCTTCGATATAATTTCTGACTACGTTTGGCCTATTCTTTGGGATGGATCTTTGTCCCTGGACCTTCTTCGAGATAGTTTCTGACTACCTCTTCACTATTCTTGGGGATGTATCTTTGTCCCTGGACTTTCTTCGAGATAGTTTCTGACTATCTCTGCATTATTCTTCGGGACGGATCTTTGTCCCTCGGACTTTCTTCAATATAGTTTATTACTATCTCTGGCCAATTTTTTCGGACGGATCTTTGTCCCTGGACTTTCTTCGAGATAGTTTTTGACTATCTCTTGGCTATTCGTTAGGATGGATCTTTGTCCCTGAACTTTCTTCGAGATAGTTTCTGACTATCTCTGGCCTATTATTTGGAACGGATATTTGTCCCTGTACTTTCTTCGAGATAGTTTTTGACTACCTATGGACTATTCTTTGGGACGGATCTTTGTCCCTGGATTTTCTTCGAGATAGTTTCTGACAATCTCTGGCCTATTCTTTGGGACGACTCGTTGTCCCTGTACTTTCTTCGAGATAATTTCTGACTATCTTTTGCCTATTCTTTGGGATGGATCTTTGTTCTTGGACTTTCTTCGATATAGTTTCTGACTATCTCTGGCCTATTCTTTAGGACAGATCTTTGTCCCTGAACTTTTTTCGAGATAGTATCTGACTATCTTTACACTATTCTTCGGGACAGATCTTTGTCCCTGGACTTACTTTCGAGATTGTTTTTGACAATTTCTGGACTACTCTTCGGGACGGATCTTTGTCCCTCGGAGTTTCTTTGAGATAGTTTCTTACTATCTCTGGCCAATTCTTTCGGACGGATCTTTGTCCCTGGACTTTCTTCAAGATTGTTTTTGACTATCTCTTGGCTATTCGTTAGGATGGATCTTTGTCCCTGAACTTTCTTCGAGATAGTTTCTGAATATCTCTGGCCTATTCTTTAGGACAGATCTTTGTCCCTGAACTTTTTTCGGGGTAGTATCTGACTATCTCTGCACTATTCTTCGGGACAGATCTTTGTCCCTGGACTTACTTCGAGATTGTTTCTGACATATTCTGGACTACTCTTCGGGACGGATCTTTGTCCCTCGGACTTTCTTCGAGATAGTTTATTACTATCTCTGGCCAATTCTTTCGGACGGATCTTTGTCCCAGGACTTTCTTCGAGATAGTTTTTGACTATCTCTTGGCTATTCGTTAGGATGGATCTTTGTCCCTGAACTTTCTTCGAGATAGTTTCTGACTATCTCTGGCCTATTCTTTGGAACGGATATTTGTCCCTGTACTTTCTTCGAGATAGTTTTGGACTATCTCTAGACTATTATTCGGGATGGATCTTTGTCCCTGGACTTTCTTCGAGAAAGTTTATGACTATCTCCGGCCTATTCTTTAGGAAGGATCTTTGTCCCTTGACTTTTGTTCGAGATAGTTTCTAACTATCTCTGGCCTATTCTTTGGGACAGATCTTTGTCCCTGAACTTTTTTCGAGATAGTTTCTGACTATCTCTGCACTATTCTCCAGGACAGATCTTTGTCCCTGGACTTCCTTCGATATAGTTTCTGACTATCTTTGGCCTATTCTTTGGGATGGATCTTTGCCCCTGGACCCTCTTCGAGATAGTTTCTGACTACCTCTTCACTATTCTTTGGGACGTATCTTTGTCCCTGGACTTTCTTCGAGATAGTTTTTTACTATCTCTGCATTATTCTTCGGGACAGATCTTTGTCGCTTGACTTTCTTCGTAATAGTTTCTGACTATCTTTGGCCTATTCTTTGGGACGTATCTTTGTCCCTGGACTTTCTTCGAGATAGTTTTTTACTACCTATGGACTATTCTTTGGGACGGATCTTTGTCCTTGGATTTTTTTCGACATAGTTTCTGATAATCTCTTACCTATTCTTTGGGATGGCTCGTTGTCCCTGGACATTCTTCGAGATAGTTTTTTACTATCTTTTGCCTATTCTTTGGGATGGAACTTTGTTCTTGGACTTTTTTCGAGATAGTTCCTGACTACCTTTGGACTATTCTTTGAGACGGATCTTTGTCCCTAGACTTTCTTCGAGATAGTTCCTGACTACCTTTGGACTATTCTTTAGGACGGATCTCTGTCCCCGGAATTTCTTTAACATAGTTTCTGACTATCTCTGCACTATTCTTCAGACGGATCTTTGTTCTATGACATTCTTCGAGATAGTTTCTGACTATCTCTGGACTATTCTTCGGGACGGACCTTTGTCCATGGAATTTCTTCGAGATAGTTTCTGACTATCTCTAGACTATTCTTTGGGACGGAATTTGTCCATAGACTTTGTTCGAGAGAGTTTCTGACTATCTCTGGACTAGTCTTCGGGACATATCTTTGTCCCTGTACTTTCTTCGAGATAGTTTCTCACAATCTCTGGCCTATTCTTTGGAACGGATATTTGTCCCTTGGACTTTCTTCGAGATAGTTTCTTACTATCTCTAGACTATTATTCGGGACGGATCTGTCCCTAAACTTTCTTCGAGATAGTTTCTGACTATCTCTGGCCTATTCTTTGGGACAGATCTTTGTCCCTGGATATACTTCGAGATTGTTTCTGACAATTTCTGGACTACTCTTCGGGACGCATCTATGTCCCTCGGACTTTCTTACTATCTCTGGCCAATTCTTTCGGACGGATCTTTGACCCTGGAATTTCTTCGAGATAGTTTTTGACTATCTCTTGGCTATTCCTTGGGATGGATCTTTGTCCCTGAACTTTCTTCGAGATAGTTTCTGACTATCTCTGGCCTATTCTTTGGAACGGATATTTGTCCCTGTTCTTTCTTCGAGATAGTTTTTGAATATCTCTAGAGTATTATTCGGGACACATCTTTGTCCCTGGACTTTTTTCGAGAAAGTTTCTGACTTTCTCTGGCCTATTCTTCGGAACGGATCTTTGTCCCTCGGACTTTTGTTCGAGATAGTTTCTAACTATCTCTGGCCTATTCTTTAGGACAGATCTTTGTCCCTGAACTTTTTTCGAGATAGTATCTGACTATCTCTGCACTATTCTTCGGGACAGATCTTTGTCCCTGGACTTACTTCGATATTGTTTCTGAAAATTTCTGGACTACTCTTCGGGACGGATCTTTGTCCCTCGGACTTTCTTCGAGATAGTTTATTACTATCTCCGGCCTATTCTTTAGGAAGGATCTTTGTACCTGGACTTTTGTTCGAGATAGTTTCTGACTATCTCTGGCCTATTCTCCAGGACAGACCTTTGTCCCTGGACTATCTTCGATATAATTTCTGACTATGTTTGGCCTATTCTTTGGGATGGATCTTTGTCCCTGGACCTTCTTCGAGATAGTTTCTTACTACCTCTTCAGTATTCTTTGGGACGTATCTTTGTCCCTGGACTTTCTTCGAGATAGTTTCTGACTATCTCTGCATTATTCTTCGGGACGGATCCTTGTCCCTCAGACTTTCTTCGATATAGTTTATTACTATCTCTGGCCAATTTTTTCGGACGGATCTTTGTCCCTGGACTTTCTTCGAGATAGTTTTTGACTATCTCTGGCCTATTATTTGGAACGGATATTTGTCCCTGTACTTTCTTCGAGATAGTTTTTGACTACCTATGGGCTATTCTTTGGGACGGATCTTTGTCCCTGGATTTTCTTCGAGATAGTTTCTGACTATCTCTGCATTATTCTTCAGGACGGATCTTTGTCCCTCGGACTTTCTTCGATATAGTTTATTACTATCTCTGGCCAATTTTTTCGGACGGATCTTTGTCCCTGGACTTTCTTCGAGATAGTTTTTGACTATCTCTTGGCTATTCGTTAGGATGGATCTTTGTCCCTGAACTTTCTTCGAGATAGTTTCTGACTATCTCTGGCCTATTATTTGGAACGGATATTTGTCCCTATACTTTCTTCGAGATAGTTTTTGACTACCTATGGACTATTCTTTGGGACGGATCTTTGTCCCTGGATTTTCTTCGAGATAGTTTCTGACAATCTCTGGCCTATTCTTTGGGACGACTCGTTGTCCCTGTACTTTCTTCGAGATAATTTCTGACTATCTTTTGCCTATTCTTTGGGATGGATCTTTGTTCTTGGACTTTCTTCGATATAGTTTCTGACTATCTCTGGCCTATTCGTTAGGACAGATCTTTGTCCCTGAACTTTTTTCGAGATAGTATCTGACTATCTTTACACTATTCTTCGGGACAGATCTTTGTCCCTGGACTTACTTTCGAGATTGTTTTTGACAATTTCTGGACTACTCTTCGGGACGGATCTTTGTCCCTCGGAGTTTCTTTGAGATAGTTTCTTACTATCTCTGGCCAATTCTTTCGGACGGATCTTTGTCCCTGGACTTTCTTCAAGATTGTTTTTGACTATCTCTTGGCTATTCGTTAGGATGGATCTTTGTCCCTGAACTTTCTTCGAGATAGTTTCTGACTATCTCTGGCCTATTCTTTAGGACAGATCTTTGTCCCTGAACTTTTTTCGGGGTAGTATCTGACTATCTCTGCACTATTCTTCGGGACAGATCTTTGTCCCTGGACTTACTTCGAGATTGTTTCTGACATATTCTGGACTACTCTTCGGGACGGATCTTTGTCCCTCGGACTTTCTTCGAGATAGTTTATTACTATCTCTGGCCAATTCTTTCGGACGGATCTTTGTCCCTGGACTTTCTTCGAGATAGTTTTTGACTATCTCTTGGCTATTCGTTAGGATGGATCTTTGTCCCTGAACTTTCTTCGAGATAGTTTCTGACTATCTCTGGCCTATTCTTTGGAACGGATATTTGTCCCTGTACTTTCTTCGAGATAGTTTTTGACTATCTCTAGACTATTATTCGGGATGGATCTTTGTCCCTGGACTTTCTTCGAGAAAGTTTATGACTATCTCCGGCCTATTCTTTAGGAAGGATCTTTGTCCCTTGACTTTTGTTCGAGATAGTTTCTAACTATCTCTGGCCTATTCTTTGGGACAGATCTTTGTCCCTGAACTTTTTTCGAGATAGTTTCTGACTATCTCTGCACTATTCTCCAGGACAGATCTTTGTCCCTGGACTATCTTCGATATAATTTCTGACTATGTTTGGCCTATTCTTTGGGATGGATCTTTGTCCCTGGACCTTCTTCGAGATAGTTTCTGACTACCTCTTCACTATTCTTTGGGACGTATCTTTGTCCCTGGACTTTCTTCGAGATAGTTTCTGACTATCTCTGCATTATTCTTCGGGACAGATCCTTGTCCCTCAGACTTTCTTCGATATAGTTTATTACTATCTCTGGCCAATTTTTTCGGACGGATCTTTGTCCCTGGACTTTCTTCGAGATAGTTTTTGACTATCTCTGGCCTATTATTTGGAACGGATATTTGTCCCTGTACTTTCTTCGAGATAGTTTTTGACTACCTATGGACTATTCTTTGGGACGGATCTTTGTCCCTGGATTTTCTTCGAGATAGTTTCTGACAATCTCTGGCCTATTCTTTGGGACGGCTCGTTGTCCCTGTACTTTCTTCGAGAAAATTTCTGACTATCTTTTGCCTATTCTTTGGGATGGATCTTTGTTCTTGGACTTTCTTCGATATAGTTTCTGACTATCTCTGGCGTATTCTTTAGGACAGATCTTTGTCCCTGAACTTTTTTCGAGATAGTATCTGACTATCTTTACACTATTCTTCGGGACAGATCTTTGTCCCTGGACTTACTTTCGAGATTGTTTTTGACAATTTCTGGACTACACTTCGGGACGGATCTTTCTCCCTCGGAGTTTCTTTGAGATAGTTTCTTACTATCTCTGGCCAATTCTTTCGGACGGATCTTTGTCCCTGGACTTTCTTCAAGATAGTTTTTGACTATCTCTTGGCTATTCGTTAGGATGGATCTGTCCCTAAACTTTCTTCGAGATAGTTTCTGACTATCTCTGGCCTATTCTTCGGGACAGATCTTTGTCCCTGAACTTTTTTCGGGGTAGTATCTGACTATCTCTGCACTATTCTTCGGGACAGATCTTTGTCCCTGGACTTACATCGAGATTGTTTCTGACAATTTCTGGACTACTCTTCGGGACGGATCTTTATCCCTCGGACTTTCTTCGAGGTAGTTTATTTCTATCTCTGGCCAATTCTTTCGGACGGATCTTTGTCCCTGGACTTTCTTCGAGATAGTTTTTTACTATCTCTTGGCTATTCGTTAGGATGGATCTTTGTCCCTGAACTTTCTTAGAGATAGTTTCTGACTATCTCTGGCCTATTCTTTGGAACGGATATTTGTCCCTGTACTTTCTTCGAGATAGTTTTTGACTATCTCTAGACTATTATTCGGGATGGATCTTTGTCCCTGGACTTTCTTCGAGAAAGTTTATGACTATCTCCGGCCTATTCTTTAGGAAGGATCTTTGTCCCTGAACTTTTGTTCGAGATAGTTTCTAACTATCTCTGGCCTATTCTTTGGGACAGATCTTTGTCCCTGAACTTTTTTTGAGATAGTTTCTGACTATCTCTGCACTATTCTCCAGGACAGATCTTTGTCCCTGGACTTCCTTCGATATAATTTCTGACTATCTTTGGCCTATTCTTTGGGATGGATCTTTGCCCCTGGACCTTCTTCGAGATAGTTTCTGACTACCTCTTCACTATTCTTTGGGACGTATCTTTGTCCCTGGACTTTCTTCGAGATAGTTTTTTACTATCTCTGCATTATTCTTCGGGACGGATCTTTGTCGCTTGACTTTCTTCGTAATAGTTTCTGACTATCTTTGGCCTATTCTTTGGGACGTATCATTGTCCCTGGACTTTCTTCGAGATAGTTTTTGACTACCTATGGACTATTATTTGGGACGGATCTTTGTCCTTGGATTTTTTTCGACATAGTTTCTGATAATCTCTTACCTATTCTTTGGGACGGCTCGTTGTCCCTGGACATTCTTCGAGATAGTTTTTTACTATCTTTTGCCTATTCTTTGGGATGGATCTTTGTTCTTGGACTTTTTTCGAGATAGTTCCTGACTACCTTTGGACTATTCTTTGAGACGGATCTTTGTCCCTAGACTTTCTTCGAGATAGTTCCTGACTACCTTTGGACTATTCTTTAGGACGGATCTCTGTCCCCGGAATTTCTTTAACATAGTTTCTGACTATCTCTGCACTATTCTTCAAACGGATCTTTGTTCTATGACATTCTTCGAGATAGTTTCTGACTATCTCTGGACTATTCTTCGGGACGGACCTTTGTCCATGGAATTTCTTCGAGATAGTTTCTGACTATCTCTAGACTATTCTTTGGGACGGAATTTGTCCATGGACTTTGTTCGAGATAGTTTCTGACTATCTCTGGACTAGTCTTCGGGACATATCTTTGTCCCTGTACTTTCTTCGAGATAGTTTCTTACAATCTCTGGCCTATTCTTTGGAACGGATATTTTTCCCTTGGACTTTCTTCGAGATAGTTTCTTACTATCTCTAGACTATTATTCGGGACGGATCTGTCCCTAAACTTTCTTCGAGATAGTTTCTGACTATCTCTGGCCTATTCTTCGGGACAGATCTTTGTCCCTGAACTTTTTTCGGGGTAGTATCTGACTAACTCTGCACTATTCTTCGGGACAGATCTTTGTCCCTGGACTTACTTCGAGATTGTTTCTGACAATTTCTGGACTACTCTTCGGGACGGATCTTTGTCCCTCGGACTTTCTTAGAGATAGTTTATTTCTATCTCTGGCCAATTCTTTCGGACGGATCTTTGTCCCTGGACTTTCTTCGAGATAGTTTTTGACTATCTCTTGGCTATTCGTTAGGATGGATCTTTGTCCCTGAACTTTCTTCGAGATAGTTTCTGACTATCTCTGGCCTATTCTTTGGAACGGATATTTGTCCCTGTACTTTCTTCGAGATAGTTTTTGACTATCTCTAGACTATTATTCGGGATGGATCTTTGTCCCTAGACTTTCTTCGAGAAAGTTTATGACTATCTCCGGCCTATTCTTTAGGAAGGATCTTTGTCCCTGAACTTTTGTTCGAGATAGTTTCTAACTATCTCTGGCCTATTCTTTGGGACAGATCTTTGTCCCTGAACTTTTTTCGAGATAGTTTCTGACTATCTCTGCACTATTCTCCAGGACAGATCTTTGTCCCTGGACTTCCTTCGATATAGTTTCTGACTATCTTTGGCCTATTCTTTGGGATGGATCTTTGCCCCTGGACCTTCTTCGAGATAGTTTCTGACTACCTCTTCACTATTCTTTGGGACGTATCTTTGTCCCTGGACTTTCTTCGGGATAGTTTTTTACTATCTCTACATTATTCTTCGGGACAGATCTTTGTCGCTTGACTTTCTTCGTAATAGTTTCTGACTATCTTTGGCCTATTCTTTGGGACGTATCTTTGTCCTTGGAATTTCTTCGAGATAGTTTTTGACTACCTATGGACTATTCTTTGGGACGGATCTTTGTCCTTGGATTTTTTTCGACATAGTTTCTAATAATCTCTTACCTATTCTTTGGGACGGCTCGTTGTCCCTGGACATTCTTCGAGATAGTTTTTTACTATCTTTTGCCTATTCTTTGGGATGGATCTTTGTTCTTGGACTTTTTTCGAGATAGTTCCTGACTACCTTTGGACTATTCTTTGAGACGGATCTTTGTCCGTAGACTTTCTTCGAGATAGTTCCTGACTACCTTTGGACTATTCTTTAGGACGGATCTCTGTCCCCGGAATTTCTTTAACATAGTTTCTGACTATCTCTGCACTATTCTTCAGACGGATCTTTGTTCTATGACATTCTTCGAGATAGTTTCTGACTATCTCTGGACTATTCTTCGGGACGGACCTTTGTCCATGGAATTTCTTCGAGATAGTTTCTGACTATCTCTGGACTATTCTTTGGGACGGAATTTGTCCATGGACTTTGTTCGAGAGAGTTTCTGACTATCTCTGGACTAGTCTTCGGGACATATCTTTGTCCCTGTACTTTCTTCGAGATAGTTTCTTACAATCTCTGGCCTATTCTTTGGAACGGATATTTGTCCCTTGGACTTTCTTCGAGATAGTTTCTTACTATCTCTAGACTATTATTCGGGACGGATCTGTCCCTAAACTTTCTTCGAGATAGTTTCTGACTATCTCTGGCCTATTCTTCGGGACAGATCTTTGTCCCTGAACTTTTTTTGGGGTAGTATCTGACTATCTCTGCACTATTCTTCGGGACAGATCTTTGTCCCTGGACTTACTTCGAGATTGTTTCTGACAATTTCTGGACTACTCTTCGGGACGGATCTTTGTCCCTCGGACTTTCTTCGAGATAGTTTATTTCTATCTCTGGCCAATTCTTTCGGACGGATCTTTGTCCCTAGACTTTCTTCGAGATAGTTTTTGACTATCTCTTGGCTATTCGTTAGGATGGATCTTTGTCCCTGAACTTTCTTCGAGATAGTTTCTGACTATCTCTGGCCTATTCTTTGGAATGGATATTTGTCCCTGTACTTTCTTCGAGATAGTTTTTGACTATCTCTAGACTATTATTCGGGATGGATCTTTGTCCCTGGACTTTCTTCGAGAAAGTTTATGACTATCTCCGGCCTATTCTTTAGGAAGGATCTTTGTCCCTGAACTTTTGTTCGAGATAGTTTCTAACTATCTCTGGCCTATTCTTTGGGACAGATCTTTGTCCCTGAACTTTTTTCGAGATAGTTTCTGACTATCTCTGCACTATTCTCCAGGACAGATCTTTGTCCCTGGACTTCCTTCGATATAGTTTCTGACTATCTTTGGCCTATTCTTTGGGATGGATCTTTGCCCCTGGACCTTCTTCGAGATAGTTTCTGACTACCTCTTCACTATTCTTTGGGACGTATCTTTGTCCCTGGACTTTCTTCGAGATAGTTTTTTACTATCTCTGCATTATTCTTCGGGACGGATCTTTGTCGCTTGACTTTCTTCGTAATAGTTTTTGACTATCTTTGGCCTATTCTTTGGGACGTATCGTTGTCCCTGGACTTTTTTCGAGATAGTTCCTGACTACCTTTGGACTATTCTTTGAGACGGATCTTTGTCCCTAGACTTTCTTCGAGATAGTTCCTGACTACCTTTGGACTATTCTTTAGGACGGATCTCTGTCCCCGGAATTTCTTTAACATAGTTTCTGACTATCTCTGCACTATTCTTCAGACGGATCTTTGTTCTATGACATTCTTCGAGATAGTTTCTGACTATCTCTGGACTATTCTTCGGGACGGACCTTTGTCCATGGAATTTCTTCGAGATAGTTTCTGACTATCTCTGGACTATTCTTTGGGACGGAATTTGTCCATGGACTTTGTTCGAGAGAGTTTCTGACTATCTCTGGACTAGTCTTCGGGACATATCTTTGTCCCTGTACTTTCTTCGAGATAGTTTCTTACAATCTCTGGCCTATTCTTTGGAACGGATATTTGTCCCTTGGACTTTCTTCGAGATAGTTTCTTACTATCTCTAGACTATTATTCGGGACGGATCTGTCCCTAAACTTTCTTCGAGATAGGTTCTGACTAACTCTGGCCTATTCTTCGGGACAGATCTTTGTCCCTGGATATACTTCGAGATTGTTTCTTACAATTTCTGGACTACTCTTCGGGACGGATCTATGTCCCTCGGACTTTCTAACTATCTCTGGCCAATTCTTTCGGACGGATCTTTGACCCTGGACTTTCTTCGAGATAGTTTTTGACTATCTCTTGGCTATTCCTTGGGATGGATCTTTGTCCCTGAACTTTCTTCGAGATAGTTTCTGACTATCTCTGGCATATTCTTTGGAACGGATATTTGTCCCTGTTCTTTCTTCGAGATAGTTTTTGAATATCTCTAGACTATTATTCGGGACGGATCTTTGTCCCTGGACTTTTTTCGAGAAAGTTTCTGACTTTCTCTGGCCTATTCTTCGGAACGGATCTTTGTCCCTCGGACTTTTGTTTGAGATAGTTTCTAACTATCTCTGGCCTATTCTTTAGGACAGATACTTGTCCCTGAACTTTTTTCGAGATAGTATCTGACTATCTCTGCACTATTCTTTGGGACAGATCTTTGTCCCTGGACTTACTTCGATATTGTTTCTGAAAATTTCTGGACTACTCTTCGGGACGGATCTTTGTCCCTCGGACTTTCTTCGAAATAGTTTATTACTATCTCCGGCCTATTCTTTAGAAAGGATCTTTGTCCCTGGACTTTTGTTCGAGATAGTTTATGACTATCTCTGGCCTATTCTCCAGGACAGATCTTTGTCCCTGGACTATCTTCGATATAATTTCTGATTATGTTTGGCCTATTCTTTGGGATGGATCTTTGTCCCTGGACCTTCTTCGAGATAGTTTCTGACTACCTCTTCACTATTCTTTGGGACGTATCTTTGTCCCTGGACTTTCTTCGAGATAGTTTCTGACTATCTCTGCATTATTCTTCGGGACGGATCTTTGTCCCTCGGACTTTCTTCGATATAGTTTATTACTATCTCTGGCCAATTTTTTCGGACGGATCTTTGTCCCTGGACTTTCTTCGAGATAGTTTTTGACTATCTCTTGGCTATTCGTTAGGATGGATCTTTGTCCCTGAACTTTCTTCGAGATAGTTTCTGACTATCTTTGGCCTATTCTTTGGGACGGATCTTTGTCCCTGGACTTTCTTCGAGATAGTTTTTGACTACCTATGGACTATTCTTTGGGACGGATCTTTGTCCTTGGATTTTTTTCGACATAGTTTCTGATAATCTCTGACCTATTCTTTGGGACGGCTCGTTGTCCCTGGACATTCTTCGAGATAGTTTCTTACTATCTATTGCCTATTCTTTGGGATGGATCTTTATTCTTGGACTTTTTTCGAGATAGTTCCTGACTACCTTTGGACTATTCTTTGAGACGGATCTTTGTCCCTAGACTTTCTTCGAGATAGTTTCTGACTACCTTTGGACTATTCTTTAGGACGGATCTCTGTCCCCGGAATTTCTTTAACATAGTTTCTGACTATCTCTGCACTATTCTTCAGACGGATCTTTGTTCTATGACATTCTTCGAGATAGTTTCTGACTATCTCTGGACTATTCTTCGGGACGGACCCTTGTCCATGGACTTTCTTCGAGATAGTTTTTGACTATCTCTAGACTATTCTTTGGGACGGAATTTGTCCATGGACTATGTTCGAGAGAGTTTCTGACTATCTTTGGACTAGTCTTCGGGACATATCTTTGTCCCTGTACTTTCTTCGAGATAGTTTCATACAATCTCTGGCCTATTCTTTGGAACGGATATTTGTCCCTTGGACTTTCTTCGAGATAGTTTCTTACTATCTCTAGACTATTATTCGGGACGGATCTGTCCCTAAACTTTCTTTGAGATAGTTTCTGACTATCTCTGGCCTATTCTTCGGGACAAATCTTTGTCCCTGAACATACTTCGAGATTGTTTCTGACAATTTCAGGACTACTCTTCGGGACGGATCTTTGTCCTTCGGACTTTCTTACTATCTCTGGCCAATTCTTTCGGACGGATCTTTGACCCTGGACTTTCTTCGAGATAGTTTTTGACTATCTCTTGGCTATTCCTTGGGATGGATCTTTGTCCCTGAACTTTCTTCGAGATAGTTTCTGACTATCTCTGGCCTATTCTTTGGAACGGATATTTGTCCCTGTTCTTTCTTCGAGATAGTTTTTGAATATCTCTAGACTATTATTCGGGACGGATCTTTGTCCCTGGACTTTTTTCGAGAAAGTTTCTGACTTTCTCTGGCCTATTCTTCGGAACGGATCTTTGTCCCTCGGACTTTTGTTCGAGATAGTTTCTAACTATCTCTGGCCTATTCTTTAGGACAGATCTTTGTCCCTGAACTTTTTTCGAGATAGTATCTGACTATCTCTGCACTATTCTTCGGGACAGATCTTTGTCCCTGGACTAACTTCGATATTGTTTCTGAAAATTTCTGGACTACTCTTCGGGACGGATCTTTGTCCCTCGGACTTTCTTCGAGATAGTTTATTACTATCTCCGGCCTATTCTTTAGGAAGGATCTTTGTCCCTGGAATTTTGTTCGAGATAGTTTCTCACTATCTCTGGCCTATTCTCCAGGACAGATCTTTGTCCCTGGACTATCTTCGATATAATTTCTGACTATGTTTGGCCTATTCTTTGGGATGGATCTTTGTCCCTGGACCTTCTTCGAGATAGTTTCTGACTACCTCTTCACTATTCTTTGGGACGTATCTTCGTCCCTGGACTTTCTTCGAGAAAGTTTCAGACTATCTCTGCATTATTCTTCGGGACGGATCTTTGTCCCTCGGACTTTCTTCGATATAGTTTATTACTATCTCTGGCCAATTTTTTCGGACGGATCTTTGTCCCTGGACTTTCTTCGAGATAGTTTTTGACTATCTCATGGCTATTCGTTAGGATGGATCTTTGTCCCTGAACTTTCTTCGAGATAGTTTCTGACTATCTTTGGCCTATTCTTTGGGACGGATCTTTATCCCTGGACTTTCTTCGAGATAGGTTTTGACTACCTATGGACTATTCTTTGGGACGGATCTTTGTCCTTGGATTTTTTTCGACATAGTTTCTGATAATATCTGACCTATTCTTTGGGACGGCTCGTTGTCCCTGGACATTCTTCGAGATAGTTTCTTACTATCTATTGCCTATTCTTTGGGATGGATCTTTGTTCTTGGACTTTTTTCGAGATAGTTCCTGACTACCTTTGGACTATTCTTTGAGACGGATCTTTGTCCCTAGACTTTCTTCGAGATAGTTCCTGACTACCTTTGGACTATTCTTTAGGACAGATCTCTGTCCCCGGAATTTATTTAAAATAGTTTCTGACTATCTCTGCACTATTCTTCAGACGGATCTTTGTTCTATGACATTCTTCGAGATAGTTTCTGACTATCTCTGGACTATTCTTCGGGACGGACCTTTGTCCATGGAATTTCTTCGAGATAGTTTCTGACTATCTCTAGACTATTCTTTGGGACGGAATTTGTCCATGGACTTTGTTCGAGAGAGTTTCTGACTATCTCTGGACTAGTCTTCGGGACATATCTTTGTCCCTGTACTTTCTTCGAGATAGTTTCATACAATCTCTGACCTATTCTTTGGAACGGATATTTGTCCCTTGGACTTTCTTCGAGATAGTTTCTTACTATCTCTAGACTATTATTCGGGACGGATCTGTCCCTAAACTTTCTTTGAGATAGTTTCTGACTATCTCTGGCCTATTCTTCGGGACAGATCTTTGTCCCTGAACATACTTCGAGATTGTTTCTGACAATTTCTGGACTACTCTTCGGGACGGATCTTTGTCCTTCGGACTTTCTTACTATCTCTGGCCAATTCTTTCGGACGGATCTTTGACCCTGGACTTTCTTCGAGATAGTTTCTGACTATCTCTGGCCTATTCTTTGGAACGGATATTTGTCACTTTTCTTTCTTCGAGATAGTTTTTGAATATCTCTAGACTATTATTCGGGACGGATCTTTGTCCCTGGACTTTTTTCGAGAAAGTTTCTGACTTTCTCTGGCCTATTCTTCGGAACGGATCTTTGTCCCTCGGACTTTTGTTCGAGATAGTTTCTAACTATCTCTGGCCTATTCTTTAGGACAGATCTTTGTCCCTGAACGTTTTTCGAGATAGTATCTGACTATCTCTGCACTATTCTTCGGGACAGATCTTTGTCCCTGGACTTACTTCGATATTGTTTCTGAAAATTTTTGGACTACTCTTCGGGACGGATCTTTGTCCCTCGGACTTTCTTCGAGATAGTTTATTACTATCTCCGGCCTATTCTTTCGGAAGGATCTTTGTCCCTGGACTTTTGTTCGAGATAGTTTCTCACTATCTCTGGCCTATTCTCTAGGACAGATCTTTGTCCCTGGACTATCTTCGATATATTTTCTGACTATGTTTGGCCTATTCTTTGGGATGGATCTTTGTCCCTGGACCTTCTTCGAGATAGTTTCTGACTACCTCTTCACTATTCTTTGGGACGTATCTTTGTCCCTGGACTTTCTTCGAGATAGTTTCTGACTATCTCTGCATTATTCTTCGGGACGGATCTTTGTCCCTCGGACTTTCTTCGAGATAGTTTATTACTATCTCTGGCCAATTTTTTCGGACGGATCTTTGTCCCTGGACTTTCTTCGAGATAGTTTTTGACTATCTCTTGGCTATTCGTTAGGAAGGATCTTTGTCCCTGAACTTTCTTCGAGATAGCTTCTGACTATCTTTGGCCTATTCTTTGGGACGGATCTTTGTCCCTGGACTTTCTTCGAGATAGTTTTTGACTACCTATGGACTATTCTTTGGGACGGATCTTTGTCCTTGGATTTTTTTCGACATAGTTTCTGATAATCTCTGACCTATTCTTTGGGACGGCTCGTTGTCCCTGGACATTCTTCGAGATAGTTTCTTACTATCTTTTGCCTATTCTTTGGGATGGATCTTTGTTCTTGGACTTTTTTCGAGATAGTTCCTGACTACCTTTGGACTATTCTTTGAGACGGATCTTTATCCCTAGACTTTCTTCGAGATAGTTCCTGACTACCTTTGGACTATTCTTTAGGACAGATCTCTGTCCCCGGAATTTCTTTAACAAAGTTTCTGACTATCTTTGCGCTATTCTTCAGACGGATCTTTGTTCTATGACATTCTTCGAGATAGTTTCTGACTATCTCTGGACTATTCTTCGGGACGGACCTTTGTCCATGGACTTTCTTCGAGATAGTTTCTGACTATCTCTAGACTATTCTTTGGGACGGAATTTGTCCATGGACTTTGTTCGAGAGAGTTTCTGACTATCTCTGAACTAGTCTTCGGGACATATCTTTGTCCCTGTACTTTCTTCGAGATAGTTTCTTACAATCTCTGGCCTATTCTTTGGAATGGATATTTGTCACTTGGACTTTCTTCGAGATAGTTTCTTACTATCTCTAGACTATTATTTGGGACGGATCTGTCCCTAAACTTTCTTTGAGATAGTTTCTGACTATCTCTGGCCTATTCTTCGGGACAGATCTTTGTCCCTGGATATACTTCGAGATTGTTTCTGACAATTTCTGGACAACTCTTCGGGACGGATCTATGTCCCTCGGACTTTCTTACTATCTCTGGCCAATTCTTTCGGACGGATCTTTGACCCTGGACTTTCTTCGAGATAGTTTTTGACTATCTCTTGGCTATTCCTTGGGATGGATATTTGTCCTTGAACTTTCTTCGAGATAGTTTCTGACTATCTCTGGCCTATTCTTCGAAATGGATATTTGTCCCTGTACTTTCTTCGAGATAGTTTTTGAATATCTCTAGACTATTATTCGGGACGGATCTTTGTCCCTGGACTTTTTTCGAGAAAGTTTCTGACTTTCTCTGGCCTATTCTTCGGAACGGATCTTTCACCCTCAGACTTTTGTTCGAGATAGTTTCTAACTATCTCTGGCCTATTCTTTAGGACAGATCTTTGTCCCTGAACTTTTTTCGAGATAGTATCTGACTATCTCTGCATTATTCTTCGGGATAGATCTTTGTCCCTGGACTTACTTCGATATTGTTTCTGAAAATTTCTGGACTACTCTACGGGACGGATCTTTGTCCCTCGGACTTTCTTCGAGATAGTTTATTACTATCTCCGGCCTATTCTTTAGGAAGGATCTTTGTCCCTGGACTTTTGTTCGAGATAGTTTCTGACTATCTCTGGCCTATTCTTTGGGACAGATCTTTGTCACTGCACTTTTTTCGAGATAGTCTCTGACTATCTCTGCACTATTCTCCAGGACAGATCTTTGTCCCAGGACTATCTTCGATATAGTTTCTGACTATCATTGGCCTATTCTTTGGGATGGATCTTTGTCCCTGGACCTTATTCGAGATAGTTTCTGACTACCTCTTCACTATTCTTGGGGACGTATCTTTGTCCCTGGACTTTCTTCGAGATAGTTTCTGACAATCTCTGCATTATTCTTCGGGACGGATCTTTGTCCCTCGGACTTTCTTCGAGACAGTTTATTACTGTCTCTAGCCAATTCTTTCGGACGGATCTTTGTCCCTGGACTTTCTTCGAGATAGTTTTTGACTATCTCTTGGCTAATCGTTAGGATGGATCTTTGTCCCTGAACTTTCTTCGAGATAGTTTCTGACTATCTTTGGCCTATTCTTTGGGACGGATCTTTGTCCCTGGACTTTCTTCGAGATAGTTTTTGACTACCTATGGAATATTCTTTGGACGGATCTTTGTCCTTGGATTTTTTTCGACATAGTTTCTGACAATGTCTGACCTATTCTTTGGGACGGCTCGTTGTCCATGGACATTCTTCGAGATAGTTTCTGACTATCTTTTGCCTATTCTTTGGGATGGATCTTTGTTCGTGGACTTTTTTCGAGATAGTTCCTGACTACCTTTGGACAATTCTTTTAGACGGATCTTTGTCCTTAGACTTTCTTCGAGATAGTTCCTGACTACTGTTGGACTATTCTTTAGGACGGATCTTTGTCCCCGGACTTTCTTCAACATAGTTTCTGACTATCCCTGCACTATTCTTCGGACGGATCTTTGTTCTATGACATTCTTCGAGATAGTTTCTGACTATCTATGGACTATTCTTCGGGACGGACCTTTGTCCATGGACTTTCCTCGAGATAGTTTCTGACTATCTCTAGACTATTCTTTGGGACGGTATTTGTCCATGGACTTTGTTTGAGAGAGTTTCTAACTATCTCTGGACTAGTCTTCGGGACATATCTTTGTCCCTGGACTTTCTTCGAGATAGTTTCTTACAATCTCTGCCCTATTCTTTGGAACGGATATTTGTCCCTTGGACTTTCTTCGAGATAGTTTCTTACTATCTCTAGACTATTCTTTGGGACGGAATTTGTCCATGGACTTTGTTCGAGAGAGTTTCTGACTATCACTGGACTAGTCTTCGGGACATATCTTTGTCCCTGTACATTCTTCGAGATAGTTTCTTACAATCTCTAGACTATTATTCGGGACGGATCTGTCCCTAAACTTTCTATGAGATAGTTTCTGACTATCTCTGGCCTATTCTTCGGGACAGATCTTTGTCCCTGGATATACTTCGAGATTGTTTCTGACAATTTCTGGACTACTCTTCGGGACGGATCTTTGTCCCTCGGACTTTCGTACTATTTCTGGCCAATTCTTTCGGACGGATCTTTGTCCCTGGACTTTCTTCGAGGTAGTTTTTCACTACCTCTCGGCTATTCCTTGGGATGGATCTTTGTCCCTGAACTTTCTTCGAGATAGTTGCTGACTATCTCTGGCCAATACTTTGGAACGGATATTTTTCCCTGTACTTTCTTCGAGATAGTTTTTGAATATCTCTAGACTATTATTCGGGACGGATCTTTGTCCCTGGACTTTTTTCGAGAAAGTTTCTGACTTTCTCTGGCCTATTCTTCGGAACGGATCTTTCACCCTCAGACTTTTGTTCGAGATAGTTTCTAACTATCTCTGGCCTATTCTTTAGGACAGATCTTTGTCCCTGAACTTTTTTCGAGATAGTATCTGACTATCTCTGCATTATTCTTCGGGATAGATCTTTGTCCCTGGACTTACTTCGATATTGTTTCTGAAAATTTCTGGACTACTCTACGGGACGGATCTTTGTCCCTCGGACTTTCTTCGAGATAGTTTATTACTATCTCCGGCCTATTCTTTAGGAAGGATCTTTGTCCCTGGACTTTTGTTCGAGATAGTTTCTGACTATCTCTGGCCTATTCTTTGGGACAGATCTTTGTCACTGCACTTTTTTCGAGATAGTCTCTGACTATCTCTGCACTATTCTCCAGGACAGATCTTTGTCCCAGGACTATCTTCGATATAGTTTCTGACTATCATTGGCCTATTCTTTGGGATGGATCTTTGTCCCTGGACCTTCTTCGAGATAGTTTCTGACTACCTCTTCACTATTCTTGGGGACGTATCTTTGTCCCTGGACTTTCTTCGAGATAGTTTCTGACAATCTCTGCATTATTCTTCGGGACGGATCTTTGTCCCTCGGACTTTCTTCGAGACAGTTTATTACTGTCTCTAGCCAATTCTTTCGGACGGATCTTTGTCCCTGGACTTTCTTCGAGATAGTTTTTGACTATCTCTTGGCTAATCGTTAGGATGGATCTTTGTCCCTGAACTTTCTTCGAGATAGTTTCTGACTATCTTTGGCCTATTCTTTGGGACGGATCTTTGTCCCTGGACTTTCTTCGAGATAGTTTTTGACTACCTATGGAATATTCTTTGGGACGGATCTTTGTCCTTGGATTTTTTTCGACATAGTTTCTGACAATGTCTGACCTATTCTTTGGGACGGCTCGTTGTCCCTGGACATTCTTCGAGATAGTTTCTGACTATCTTTTGCCTATTCTTTGGGATGGATCTTTGTTCGTGGACTTTTTTCGAGATAGTTCCTGACTACCTTTGGACAATTCTTTTAGACGGATCTTTGTCCTTAGACTTTCTTCGAGATAGTTCCTGACTACTGTTGGACTATTCTTTAGGACGGATCTTTGTCCCCGGACTTTCTTCAACATAGTTTCTGACTATCCCTGCACTATTCTTCGGACGGATCTTTGTTCTATGACATTCTTCGAGATAGTTTCTGACTATCTATGGACTATTCTTCGGGACGGACCTTTGTCCATGGACTTTCCTCGAGATAGTTTCTGACTATCTCTAGACTATTCTTTGGGACGGTATTTGTCCATGGACTTTGTTTGAGAGAGTTTCTAACTATCTCTGGACTAGTCTTCGGGACATATCTTTGTCCCTGGACTTTCTTCGAGATAGTTTCTTACAATCTCTGCTCTATTCTTTGGAACGGATATTTGTCCCTTGGACTTTCTTCGAGATAGTTTCTTACTATCTCTAGACTATTCTTTGGGACGGAATTTGTCCATGGACTTTGTTCGAGAGAGTTTCTGACTATCACTGGACTAGTCTTCGGGACATATCTTTGTCCCTGTACATTCTTCGAGATAGTTTCTTACAATCTCTAGACTATTATTCGGGACGGATCTGTCCCTAAACTTTCTATGAGATAGTTTCTGACTATCTCTGGCCTATTCTTCGGGACAGATCTTTGTCCCTGGATATACTTCGAGATTGTTTCTGACAATTTCTGGACTACTCTTCGGGACGGATCTTTGTCCCTCGGACTTTCTTACTATTTCTGGCCAATTCTTTCGGACGGATCTTTGTCCCTGGACTTTCTTCGAGGTAGTTTTTCACTATCTCTCGGCTATTCCTTGGGATGGATCTTTGTCCCTGAACTTTCTTCGAGATAGTTGCTGACTATCTGTGGCCAATACTTTGGAACGGATATTTTTCCCTGTACTTTCTTCGAGATAGTTTTTGAATATCTCTAGACTATTATTCGGGACTGATCTTTGTCCCTGGACTTTTTTCGAGAAAGTTTCTGACTTTCTCTGGCCTATTCTTCGGAACGGATCTTTCACCCTCAGACTTTTGTTCGAGATAGTTTCTAACTATCTCTGGCCTATTCTTTAGGACAGATCTTTGTCCCTGAATTTTTTTCGAGATAGTATCTGACTATCTCTGCATTATTCTTCGGGATAGTTCTTTGTCCCTGGACTTACTTCGATATTGTTTCTGAAAATTTCTGGACTACTCTACGGGACAGATCTTTGTCCCTAGACTTTCTTCGAGAAAGTTTATGACTATCTCCGGCCTATTCTTTAGGAAGGATCTTTGTCCCTGGACTTTTGTTCGAGATAGTTTCTGACTATCTCTGGCCTATTCTTCGGGACAGATCTTTGTCACTGCACTTTTTTCGAGATAGTCTCTGACTATCTCTGCACTATTCTCCAGGACAGATCTTTGTCCCAGGACTATCTTCGATATAGTTTCTGACTATCTTTGGCCTATTCTTTGGGATGGATCTTTGTCCCTGGACCTTCTTCGAGATAGTTTCTGACTACCTCTTCACTATTCTTGGGGACGTATCTTTGTCCCTGGACTTTCTTCGAGATAGTTTCTGACAATCTCTGCATTATTCTTCGGGACGGATCTTTGTCCCTCGGACTTTCTTCGAGACAGTTTATTACTGTCTCTAGCCAATTCTTTCGGACGGATCTTAGTCCCTGGACTTTCTTCGAGATAGTTTTTGACTATCTCTTGGCTAATCGTTAGGATGGATCTTTGTCCCTGAACTTTCTTCGAGATAGTTTCTGACTATCTTTGGCCTATTCTTTGGGACGGATCTTTGTCCCTGGACTTTCTTCGAGATAGTTTTTGACTACCTATGGACTATTCTTTGGGACGGATCTTTGTCCTTGGATTTTTTTCGACATAGTTTCTGACAATGTCTGACCTATTCTTTGGGATGGCTCGTTGTCCCTGGACATTCTTCGAGATAGTTTCTGACTATCTTTTGCCTATTCTTTGGAATGGATCTTTGTTCGTGGACTTTTTTCGAGATAGTTCCTGACTACCTTTGGACAATTCTTTGAGACGGATCTTTGTCCTTAGACTTTCTTCGAGATAGTTCCTGACTACCGTTGGACTATTCTTTAGGACGGATCTTTGTCCCCGGACTTTCTTCAACATAGTTTCTGACTATCCCTGCACTATTCTTCGGACGGATCTTTGTTCTATGACATTCTTCGAGATAGTTTCTGACTATCTATGGACTATTCTTCGGGACGGACCTTTGTCCATGGACTTTCCTCGAGATAGTTTCTGACTATCTCTAGACTATTCTTTGGGACGGTATTTGTCCATGGACTTTGTTTGAGAGAGTTTCTAACTATCTCTGGACTAGTCTTCGGGACATATCTTTGTCCCTGGACTTTCTTCGAGATAGTTTCTTACAATCTCTGCCCTATTCTTTGGAACGGATATTTGTCCCTTGGACTTTCTTCGAGATAGTTTCTTACTATCTCTAGACTATTCTTTGGGACGGAATTTGTCCATGGACTTTGTTCGAGAGAGTTTCTGACTATCACTGGACTAGTCTTCGGGACATATCTTTGTCCCTGTACATTCTTCGAGATAGTTTCTTACAATCTCTAGACTATTATTCGGGACGGATCTGTCCCTAAACTTTCTTTGAGATAGTTTCTGACTATCTCTGACCTATTCTTCGGGACAGATCTTTGTCCCTGGATATACCTCGAGATTGTTTCTGACAATTTCTGGACTACTCTTCGGGACGGATCTTTGTCCCTCGGACTTTCGTACTATTTCTGGCCAATTCTTTCGGACGGATCTTTGTCCCTGGACTTTCTTCGAGGTAGTTTTTCACTATCTCTCGGCTATTCCTTGGGATGGATCTTTGTCCCTGAACTTTCTTCGAGATAGTTGCTGACTATCTCTGGCCAATACTTTGGAACGGATATTTTTCCCTGTACTTTCTTCGAGATAGTTTTTGAATATCTCTAGACTATTATTCCTGACGGATCTTTGTCCCTGGACTTTTTTCGAGAAAGTTTCTGACTTTCTCTGGCCTATTCTTCGGAACGGATCTTTCACCCTCAGACTTTTGTTCGAGATAGTTTCTAACTATCTCTGGCCTATTCTTTAGGACAGATCTTTGTCCCTGAACTTTTTTCGAGATAGTATCTGACTATCTCTGCATTATTCTTCGGGATAGATCTTTGTCCCTGGACTTACTTCGATATTGTTTCTGAAAATTTCTGGACTACTCTACGGGACAGATCTTTGTCCCTCGGACTTTCTTCGAGATAGTTAATTACTATCTCCGGCCTATTCTTTAGGAAGGATCTTTGTCCCTGGACTTTTGTTCGAGATAGTTTCTGACTATCTCTGGCCTATTCTTTGGGACAGATCTTTGTCACTGCACTTTTTTCGAGATAGTCTCTGACTATCTCTGCACTATTCTCCAGGACAGATCTTTGTCCCAGGACTATCTTCGATATAGTTTCTGACTATCTTTGGCCTATTCTTTGGGATGGATCTTTGTCCCTGGACCTTCTTCGAGATAGTTTCTGACTACCTCTTCACTATTCTTGGGGACGTATCTTTGTCCCTGGACTTTCTTCGAGATAGTTTCTGACAATCTCTGCATTATTCTTCGGGACGGATCTTTGTCCCTCGGACTTTCTTCGAGACAGTTTATTACTGTCTCTAGCCAATTCTTTCGGACGGATCTTTGTCCCTGGACTTTCTTCGAGATAGTTTTTGACTATCTCTTGGCTAATCGTTAGGATGGATCTTTGTCCCTGAACTTTCTTCGAGATAGTTTCTGACTATCTTTGGCCTATTCTTTGGGACGGATCTTTGTCCCTGGACTTTCTTCGAGATAGTTTTTGACTACCTATGGACTATTCTTTGGGACGGATCTTTGTCCTTGGATTTTTTTCGACATAGTTTCTGACAATGTCTGACCTATTCTTTGGGACGGCTCGTTGTCCCTGGACATTCTTCGAGATAGTTTCTGACTATCTTTTGCCTATTCTTTGGGATGGATCTTTCTTCGTGGACTTTTTTCGAGATAGTTCCTGACTACCTTTGGACAATTCTTTTAGACGGATCTTTGTCCTTAGACTTTCTTCGAGATAGTTCCTGACTACCGTTGGACTATTCTTTAGGACGGATCTTTGTCCCCGGACTTTCTTCAACATAGTTTCTGACTATCCCTGCACTATTCTTCGGACGGATCTTTGTTCTATGACATTCTTCGAGATAGTTTCTGACTATCTATGGACTATTCTTCGGGACGGACCTTTGTCCATGGACTTTCCTCGAGATAGTTTTTGACTATCTCTAGACTATTCTTTGGGACGGTATTTGTCCATGGACTTTGTTTGAGAGAGTTTCTAACTATCTCTGGACTAGTCTTCGGGACATATCTTTGTCCCTGGACTTTCTTCGAGATAGTTTCTTACAATCTCTGCCCTATTCTTTGGAACGGATATTTGTCCCTTGGACTTTCTTCGAGATAGTTTCTTACTATCTCTAGACTATTCTTTGGGACGGAATTTGTCCATGGACTTTGTTCGAGAGAGTTTCTGACTATCACTGGACTAGTCTTCGGGACATATCTTTGTCCCTGTACATTCTTCGAGATAGTTTCTTACAATCTCTAGACTATTATTCGGGACGGATCTGTCCCTAAACTTTCTATGAGATAGTTTCTGACTATCTCTGGCCTATTCTTCGGGACAGATCTTTGTCCCTGGATATACTTCGAGATTGTTTCTGACAATTTCTGGACTACTCTTCGGGACGGATCTTTGTCCCTCGGACTTTCGTACTATTTCTGGCCAATTCTTTCGGACGGATCTTTGTCCCTGGACTTTCTTCGAGGTAGTTTTTCACTACCTCTCGGCTATTCCTTGGGATGGATCTTTGTCCCTGAACTTTCTTCGAGATAGTTGCTGACTATCTCTGGCCAATACTTTGGAACGGATATTTTTCCCTGTACTTTCTTCGAGATAGTTTTTGAATATCTCTAGACTATTATTCGGGACGGATCTTTGTCCCTGGACTTTTTTCGAGAAAGTTTCTGACTTTCTCTGGCCTATTCTTCGGAACGGATCTTTGTCCCTCGGACTTTTGTTCGAGATAGTTTCTAACTATCTCTGGCCTATTCTTTAGGACAGATCTTTGTCCCTGAACTTTTTTCGAGATAGTATCTGACTATCTCTGCATTATTCTTCGGGATAGTTCTTTGTCCCTGGACTTACTTCGATATTGTTTCTGAAAATTTCTGGACTACTCTACGGGACAGATCTTTGTCCCTAGACTTTCTTCGAGAAAGTTTATGACTATCTCCGGCCTATTCTTTAGGAAGGATCTTTGTCCCTGGACTTTTGTTCGAGATAGTTTCTGACTATCTCTGGCCTATTCTTTGGGACAGATCTTTGTCACTGCACTTTTTTCGAGATAGTCTCTGACTATCTCTGCACTATTCTCCAGGACAGATCTTTGTCCCAGGACTATCTTCGATATAGTTTCTGACTATCTTTGGCCTATTCTTTGGGATGGATCTTTGTCCCTGGACCTTCTTCGAGATAGTTTCTGACTACCTCTTCACTATTCTTGGGGACGTATCTTTGTCCCTGGACTTTCTTCGAGATAGTTTCTGACAATCTCTGCATTATTCTTCGGGACGGATCTTTGTCCCTCGGACTTTCTTCGAGACAGTTTATTACTGTCTCTAGCCAATTCTTTCGGACGGATCTTAGTCCCTGGACTTTCTTCGAGATAGTTTTTGACTATCTCTTGGCTAATCGTTAGGATGGATCTTTGTCCCTGAACTTTCTTCGAGATAGTTTCTGACTATCTTTGGCCTATTCTTTGGGACGGATCATTGTCCCTGGACTTTCTTCGAGATAGTTTTTGACTACCTATGGACTATTCTTTGGGACGGATCTTTGTCCTTGGATTTTTTTCGACATAGTTTCTGACAATGTCTGACCTATTCTTTGGGATGGCTCGTTGTCCCTGGACATTCTTCGAGATAGTTTCTGACTATCTTTTGCCTATTCTTTGGGATGGATCTTTGTTCGTGGACTTTTTTCGAGATAGTTCCTGACTACCTTTGGACAATTCTTTGAGACGGATCTTTGTCCTTAGACTTTCTTCGAGATAGTTCCTGACTACCGTTGGACTATTCTTTAGGACGGATCTTTGTCCCCGGACTTTCTTCAACATAGTTTCTGACTATCCCTGCACTATTCTTCGGACGGATCTTTGTTCTATGACATTCTTCGAGATAGTTTCTGACTATCTATGGACTATTCTTCGGGACGGACCTTTGTCCATGGACTTTCCTCGAGATAGTTTCTGACTATCTCTAGACTATTCTTTGGGACGGTATTTGTCCATGGACTTTGTTTGAGAGAGTTTCTAACTATCTCTGGACTAGTCTTCGGGACATATCTTTGTCCCTGGACTTTCTTCGAGATAGTTTCTTACAATCTCTGCCCTATTCTTTGGAACGGATATTTGTCCCTTGGACTTTCTTCGAGATAGTTTCTTACTATCTCTAGACTATTCTTTGGGACGGAATTTGTCCATGGACTTTGTTCGAGAGAGTTTCTGACTATCACTGGACTAGTCTTCGGGACATATCTTTGTCCCTGTACATTCTTCGAGATAGTTTCTTACAATCTCTAGACTATTATTCGGGACGGATCTGTCCCTAAACTTTCTTTGAGATAGTTTCTGACTATCTCTGGCCTATTCTTCGGGACAGATCTTTGTCCCTGGATATACTTCGAGATTGTTTCTGACAATTTCTGGACTACTCTTCGGGACGGATCTTTGTCCCTCGGACTTTCGTACTATTTCTGGCCAATTCTTTCGGACGGATCTTTGTCCCTGGACTTTCTTCGAGGTAGTTTTTCACTATCTCTCGGCTATTCCTTGGGATGGATCTTTGTCCCTGAACTTTCTTCGAGATAGTTGCTGACTATCTCTAGCCAATACTTTGGAACGGATATTTTTCCCTGTACTTTCTTCGAGATAGTTTTTGAATATCTCTAGACTATTATTCGGGACGGATCTTTGTCCCTGGACTTTTTTCGAGAAAGTTTCTGACTTTCTCTGGCCTATTCTTCGGAACGGATCTTTCACCCTCAGACTTTTGTTCGAGATAGTTTCTAACTATCTCTGGCCTATTCTTTAGGACAGATCTTTGTCCCTGAACTTTTTTCGAGATAGTATCTGACTATCTCTGCATTATTCTTCGGGATAGATCTTTGTCCCTGGACTTACTTCGATATTGTTTCTGAAAATTTCTGGACTACTCTACGGGACAGATCTTTGTCCCTCGGACTTTCTTCGAGATAGTTAATTACTATCTCCGGCCTATTCTTTAGGAAGGATCTTTGTCCCTGGACTTTTGTTCGAGATAGTTTCTGACTATCTCTGGCCTATTCTTTGGGACAGATCTTTGTCACTGCACTTTTTTCGAGATAGTCTCTGACTATCTCTGCACTATTCTCCAGGACAGATCTTTGTCCCAGGACTATCTTCGATATAGTTTCTGACTATCTTTGGCCTATTCTTTGGGATGGATCTTTGTCCCTGGACCTTCTTCGAGATAGTTTCTGACTACCTCTTCACTATTCTTGGGGACGTATCTTTGTCCCTGGATTTTCTTCTAGATAGTTTCTGACAATCTCTGCATTATTCTTCGGGACGGATCTTTGTCCCTCGGACTTTCTTCGAGACAGTTTATTACTGTCTCTAGCCAATTCTTTCGGACGGATCTTAGTCCCTGGACTTTCTTCGAGATAGTTTTTGACTATCTCTTGGCTAATCGTTAGGATGGATCTTTGTCCCTGAACTTTCTTCGAGATAGTTTCTGACTATCTTTGGCCTATTCTTTGGGACGGATCATTGTCCCTGGACTTTCTTCGAGATAGTTTTTGACTACCTATGTACTATTCTTTGGGACGGATCTTTGTCCTTGGATTTTTTTCGACATAGTTTCTGACAATGTCTGACCTATTCTTTGGGATGGCTCGTTGTCCCTGGACATTCTTCGAGATAGTTTCTGACTATCTTTTGCCTATTCTTTGGGATGGATCTTTGTTCGTGGACTTTTTTCGAGATAGTTCCTGACTACCTTTGGAAAATTCTTTGAGACGGATCTTTGTCCTTAGACTTTCTTCGAGATAGTTCCTGACTACCGTTGGACTATTCTTTAGGACGGATCTTTGTCCCCGGACTTTCTTCAACATAGTTTCTGACTATCCCTGCACTATTCTTCGGACGGATCTTTGTTCTATGACATTCTTCGAGATAGTTTCTGACTATCTATGGACTATTCTTCGGGACGGACCTTTGTCCATGGACTTTCCTCGAGATAGTTTCTGACTATCTCTAGACTATTCTTTGGGACGGTATTTGTCCATGGACTTTGTTTGAGAGAGTTTCTAACTATCTCTGGACTAGTCTTCGGGACATACCTTTGTCCCTGGACTTTCTTCGAGATAGTTTCTTACAATCTCTGCCCTATTCTTTGGAACGGATATTTGTCCCTTGGACTTTCTTCGAGATAGTTTCTTACTATCTCTAGACTATTCTTTGGGACGGAATTTGTCCATGGACTTTGTTCGAGAGAGTTTCTGACTATCACTGGACTAGTCTTCGGGACATATCTTTGTCCCTGTACATTCTTCGAGATAGTTTCTTACAATCTCTAGACTATTATTCGGGACGGATCTGTCCCTAAACTTTCTTTGAGATAGTTTCTGACTATCTCTGGCCTATTCTTCGGGACAGATCTTTGTCCCTGGATATACTTCGAGATTGTTTCTGACAATTTCTGGACTACTCTTCGGGACGGATCTTTGTCCCTCGGACTTTCGTACTATTTCTGGCCAATTCTTTCGGACGGATCTTTGTCCCTGGACTTTCTTCGAGGTAGTTTTTGACTATCTCTCGGCTATTCCTTGGGATGGATCTTTGTCCCTGAACTTTCTTCGAGATAGTTGCTGACTATCTCTGGCCAATGCTTTGGAACGGATATTTTTCCCTGTACTTTCTTCGAGATAGTTTTTGAATATCTCTAGACTATTATTCGAGACGGTTCTTTGTCCCTTGACTTTTTTCGAGAAAGTTTTTGACTTTCTCTGGCCTATTCTTCAGAACGGATCTTTGTCCCTCGGACTTTTGTTCGAGATAGTTTTTAACTATCTCTGGCCTATTCTTTAGGACAGATCTTTGTCCCTCGGACTTTTGTTCGAGATAGTTTTTAACTATCTCTGGCCTATTCTTTAGGACAGATCTTTGTCCCTCGGACTTTAGTATCTAAATATCTCTGCACTATTCTTCGGGACAGATCTTTGTCCCTGGACTTACTTCGAGATTGTTTCTGACAATTTCTGGACTACTCTTCGGAATGGATCTTTGTTTCTCGGACTTTCTTCGAGATAGTTTCTTACTATCTCTGGCCAATTCTTTCGGACAGATCTTTGTCCCTCGACTTTTTTCGAGATAGTTTTTGACTATCTCTTGGCTATTCGTTAGGATGGATCTTTGTCCCTAAACTTTCTTCGAGATAGTTTCAGACTATCTCTGGCTTATTATTTGGAACGGATATTTGTCCCTGTACTTTCTTCGAGATAGTTTTTGACTACCTATGGACTATTCTTTGGTACGAATCTTTGTCCCTGGATTTTCATCGAGATAGTTTCTGACAATCTCTGGCCTATTCTTTGGGACGGCTCGTTGTCCCTGTACTTTATTTGAGATAGTTTCTGACTATCTTTTGCCAATTCCTTGGGATGGATCTTTGTTCTTGGACTTTCTTCGATATAGTTTCTGACTATCTCTGGACTATTCTTGGGGATGGATCTTTGTCCCTAGACTTTCTTCAAGATAGTTCCAGACTACTTTTGGACTATTCTTTGAGACGGACCTTTTTCCCCAGATTTTCTTCGAGATAGTTTCTGACTATCTTTGGACTATTTTTTGGGACGGATCTTTGTCCCTGGACGTTTTTCGAGATAGTTTCTGACTATCTCTTGACTATTCTTTCGTACGAATCTTCGTCCCTGGACTTTCTTTGAGAGAGTTTCTGACAATTTCTGGACTATTCTTCGGGACGGATCTTTGTCCCTGTACTTTCTTCGAGATAGTTTTTTACTATCTCTAGACTAATATTCGGGATGGATCTTTGTCCCTGGACTTTCTTCGAGAAAGTTTCTGACTATCTCCGGCTTATTCTTTAGGATGGATCTTTGTCCCTGGACTTTTGTTCGAGATAGTTTCTAACTATCTCTAGCCTAATCTTTGGGACAGATCTTTGTCCCTGAACTTTTTTCGAGATAGTTTCTGACTATCTCTGCACTATTCTCCGGGACAGATCTTTGTCCATGGACTTTCTTCGAGATAGTTTCTGACTATCTTTGGCCTATTCTTTGGGATGGATCTTTGTTCCTGGACCTTCTTTGAGATAGTTTCTGACTGACTACCTCTTCACTAATCTTTGGGATGGATCTTTGTCCCTGGACTTTCTTCGAGATAGTTTCTGACTATCTCTACACTATTCTTCGGGACGGTACTTTGTCACTTGACTTTCTTCGTAATAGTTTCTGACTATCTTTGGCCTATTCTTGGGGACGGATCTTTGCCCCTGCACTTTCTTCGAGATAGTTTTTGAATACCTATGGACTATTCTTTGGGACGGATCTTTGTCCCTGGATTTTTTTCGATATAGTTTCTGACAATCTCTGACTTATTCTTTGGTACGGCTCGTTGTCCCTGGACATTCTTCGAGATAGTTTCTGACTATCTTTTGCCTATTCTTCGGAACGGAACTTTGTCCCTCGGACTTTTGTTCGTGATAATTTTTAACTTTTTTTTGCCTATTCTTTAGGAAAGATCTTTGTCCCTCATACTTTAGTATCTAACTATCTCTGCACTATTCTTCGGGACAGATCTTTGTCCCTGGACTTACTTCGAGATTGTTTCTGACAATTTCTGGACTACTCTTCGGGACGGATCTTTGTCCCTCGGACTTTCTTCGAGATAGGTTCTTACTATCTCTGGCCAATTCTTTCGGACAGATCTTTGTCCCTCGACTTTTTTCGAGATAGTTTTTGACTATCTCTTGGCTATTCGTTAGGATGGATCTTTGTCCCTGAACTTTCTTCGAGATAGTTTCTGACTATCTCTGGCCTATTATTTGGAACGGATATTTGTCCCTGTACTTTCTTCGAGATAGTTTTTGACTACCTATGGACTATTCTTTGGTACGGATCTTTGTATCTGGATTTCTTCGAGATAGTTTCTGACAATCTCTGGCCTATTCTTTGGGACGGCTCGTTGTCCCTGTACTTTGTTTGAGATAGTTTCTGACTATCTTTTGCCAATTCTTTTGGATGGATCTTTGTTCTTGGACTTTCTTCGATATAGTTTCTGACTATCTCTGGACTATTCTTTGGGATGGATCTTTGTCCCTAGACTTTCTTCAAGATAGTTCCTGACTACTTTTGGACTATTCTTTGAGACGGACCTTTGTCCCCAGATTTTCTTCGAGATAGTTTCTGTCTATCTTTGGACTATTTTTTGGGACGGATCTTTGTCCCTGGACGTTTTTCGAGATAGTTTCTGACTATCTCTTGACTATTCTTTCTTACGAATCTTCGTCCCTGGACTTTCTTTGAGAGAGTTTCTGACAATTTCTGGACTATTCTTCGGGACGGATCTTTGTCCCTGTACTTTCTTCGAGATAGTTTTTTACTATCTCTAGACTAATATTCGGGATGGATCTTTGTCCCTGGACTTTCTTCGAGAAAGTTTCTGACTATCTCCGGCTTATTCTTTAGGATGGATCTTTGTCCCTGGACTTTTGTTCGAGATAGTTTCTAACTATCTCTAGCCTAATCTTTGGGACAGATCTTTGTCCCTGAACTTTTTTCGAGATAGTTTCTGACTATCTCTGCACTATTCTCCGGGAGAGATCTTTGTCCATGGACTTTCTTCGAGATAGTTTCTGACTATCTTTGGCCTATTCTTTGGGATGGATCTTTGTTCCTGGACCTTCTTTGAGATAGTTTCTGACTGACTACCTCTTCACTATTCTTTGGGACGGATCTTTGTCCCTGGACTTTCTTCGAGATAGTTTCTGACTATCTCTACACTATTCTTCGGGACGGTACTTTGTCACTTGACTTTCTTCGTAATAGTTTCTGACTATCTTTGGCCTATTCTTGGGGACGGATCTTTGCCCCTGGACTTTCTCCGAGATAGTTTTTGAATACCTATGGACTATTCTTTGGGACGGATCTTTGTCCCTGGATTTTTTTCGATATAGTTTCTGACAATCTCTGACTTATTCTTTGGTACGGCTCGTTGTCCCTGGACATTCTTCGAGATAGTTTCTGACTATCTTTTGCCTATTCTTCGGAACGGAACTTTGTCCCTCGGACTTTTGTTCGAGATAGTTTTTAACTATCTCTGGCTTATCCATTAGGAAAGATCTTTCTCCCTCGGACTTTAGTATCTAACTATCTCTGCACTATTCTTCGGGACAGATCTTTGTCCCTGGACTTACTTCGATATTGTTTCTGACAATTTCTGGACTACTCTTCGGGACGGATCTTTGTCCCTCGGACTTTCTTCGAGATAGTTTCTTACTATCTTTCGGACAGATCTTTGTCCCTCGACTTTTTTCGAGATAGTTTTTGACTATCTCTTGGCTATTCGTTAGGATGGATCTTTGTCCCTGAACTTTCTTCGAGATAGTTTCTGACTATCACTGGCCTATTATTTGGAACGGATATTTGTCCCTGTACTTTCTTCGAGATAGTTTTTGACTACCTATGGACTATTCTTTGGTACGGATCTTTGTCCCTAGATTTTCTTCGACATAGTTTCTGACAATCTCTGGCCTATTCTTTGGGACGGCTCGTTGTCCCTGTACTTTGTTTGAGATAATTTCTGACTATCTTTTGCCAATTCTTTGGGATGGATCTTTGTTCTTGGACTTTCTTCGATATAGTTTCTGACTATGTCTGGACTATTCTTTGGGATGGATCTTTGTCCCTAGACTTTCTTCAAGATAGTTCCTGACTACTTTTGGACTATTCTTTGAGACGGACCTTTGTCCCCAGATTTTCTTCGAGATAGTTTCTGACTATCTTTGGACTATTTTTTGGGAGGGATCTTTGTCCCTGGACGTTTTTCGAGATAGTTTCTGACTATCTCTTGACTATTCTTTCGTACGAATCTTCGTCCCTGGACTTTCTTTGAGAGAGTTTCTGACAATTTCTGGACTATTCTTCTGGACGGATCTTTGTCCCTGTACTTTCTTCGAGATAGTTTTTTACTATCTCTAGACTAATATTCGGGATGGATCTTTGTCCCTGGACTTTCTTCGAGAAAGTTTCTGACTATCTCCGGCTTATTCTTTAGGATGGATCTTTGTCCCTGGACTTTTGTTCGAGATAGTTTCTAACTATCTCTAGCCTAATCTTTGGGACAGATCTTTGTCCCTGAAGTTTTTTCGAGATAGTTTCTGACTATCTCTGCACTATTCTCCGGGACAGATCTTTGTCCATGGACTTTCTTCGAGATAGTTTCTGACTATCTTTGGCCTATTCTTTGGGATGGATCTTTGTTCCTGGACCTTCTTTGAGATAGTTTCTGACTGACTACCTCTTCACTATTCTTTGGGACGGATCTTTGTCCCTGGACTTTCTTCGAGATAGTTTCTGACTATCTCTACACTATTCTTCGGGACGGTACTTTGTCACTTGACTTTCTTCGTAATAGTTTCTGACTATCTTTGGCCTATTCTTGGGGACGGATCTTTGCCCCTGGACTTTCTTCGAGATAGTTTTTGAATACCTATGGACTATTCTTTGGGACGGATCTTTGTCCCTGGATTTTTTTCGATATAGTTTCTTACAATCTCTGACTTATTCTTTGGTACGGCTCGTTGTCCCTGGACATTCTTCGAGATAGTTTCTGACTATCTTTTGCCTATTCTTCGGAACGGAACTTTGTCCCTCGGACTTTTTTTCGTGATAGTTTTTAACTATCTCTGGCCTATTCTTTAGGATAGATCTTTGTCCCTCGGAATTTGGTATCTAACTATCTCTGCACTATTCTTCAGGACAGATCTTTGTCCCTGGACTTACTTCGAGATTGTTTCTGACAATTTATGGACTACTCTTCGGGACGGATCTTTGTCCCTCGGACTTTCTTCGAGATAGTTTCTTACTATCTTTCGGACAGATCTTTGTCCCTCGACTTTTTTCGAGATAGTTTTTGACTATCTCTTGGCTATTCGTTAGGATGGATCTTTGTCCCTGAACTTTCTTCGAGATAGTTTCTGACTATCTCTGGCCTATTATTTGGAACGGATATTTGTCCCTGTACTTTCTTCGAGATAGTTTTTGACTACCTATGGACTATTCTTTGGTACGGATCTTTGTCCCTGGATTTTCTTCGAGATAGTTTGTGACAATCTCTGGCCTATTCTTTGGGACGGCTCGTTGTCCCTGTACTTTGTTTGAGATAGTTTCTGACTATCTTTTGTCAATTCTTTGGGATGGATCTTTGTTCTTGGTCTTTCTTCGATATAGTTTCTGACTATCTCTGGACTATTCTTTGGGATAGATCTTTGTCCCTAGACTTTCTTCAAGATAGTTCCTGACTACTTTTGGAGTATTCTTTGAGACGGACCTTTGTCCCCAGATTTTCTTCGAGATAGTTTCTGACTATCTTTGGACTATTTTTTGGGACGGATCTTTGTCCCTGGACGTTTTTCGAGATAGTTTCTGACTATCTCTTGACTATTCTTTCGTACGAATCTTCGTCCCTGGACTTTCTTTGAGAGAGTTTCTGACAATTTCTGGACTATTCTTCGGGACGGATCTTTGTCCCTGTACTTTGTTCGTGATAGTTTTTTACTATCTCTAGACTAATATTCGGGATGGATCTTTGTCCCTGGACTTTCTTCGAGAAAGTTTCTGACTATCTCCGGCTTATTCTTTAGGATGGATCTTTGTCCCTGGATTTTTGTTCGAGATAGTTTCTAACTATCTCTAGCCTAATCTTTGGGACAGATCTTTGTCCCTGAACTTTTTTCGAGATAGTTTCTGACTATCTCTGCACTATTCTCCGGGACAGATCTTTGTCCATGGACTTTCTTCGAGATAGTTTCTGACTATCTTTGGACTATTCTTTGGGATGGATCTTTGTTCCTGGACCTTCTTTGAGATAGTTTCTAACTGACTACCTCTTCACTATTCTTTGGGACGGATCTTTGTCCCTGGACTTTCTTCGAGATAGTTTCTGACTATCTCTACACTATTCTTCGGGACGGTACTTTGTCACTTGACTTTCTTCGTAATAGTTTCTGACTATCTTTGGCCTATTCTTGGGGACGGATCTTTGCCCCTGGACTTTCTTCGAGATAGTTTTTGAATACCTATGGACTATTCTTTGGGACGGATCTTTGTCCCTGGATTTTTTTCGATATAGTTTCTGACAATCTCTGACTTATTCTTTGGTACGGCTCGTTGTCCCTGGACATTCTTCGAGATAGTTTCTGACTATCTTTTGCCTATTCTTCGGAACGGAACTTTGTCCCTCGGACTTTTGTTCGAGATAGTTTTTAACTATCTCTGGCTTATCCATTAGGAAAGATCTTTCTCCCTCGGACTTTAGTATCTAACTATCTCTGCACTATTCTTCGGGACAGATCTTTGTCCCTGGACTTACTTCGAGATTATTTCTGACAATTTCTGGACTACTCTTCGGGACGGATCTTTGTCCCTCGGACTTTCTTCGAGATAGTTTCTGACTATCTTTGGCCTATTCTTTGGGATGGATCTTTGTTCCTGGACCTTCTTTGAGATAGTTTCTAACTGACTACCTCTTCACTATTCTTTGGGACGGATCTTTGTCCCTGGACTTTCTTCGAGATAGTTTCTGACTATCTCTACACTATTCTTCGGGACGGTACTTTGTCACTTGACTTTCTTCGTAATAGTTTCTGACTATCTTTGGCCTATTCTTGGGGACGGATCTTTGCCCCTGCACTTTCTTCGAGATAGTTTTTGAATACCTATGGACTATTCTTTGGGACGGATCTTTGTCCCTGGATTTTTTTCGATATAGTTTCTGACAATCTCTGACTTATTCTTTGGTACGGCTCGTTGTCCCTGGACATTCTTCGAGATATTTTCTGACTATCTTTTGCCTATTCTTCGGAACGGAACTTTGTCCCTCGGACTTTTGTTCGAGATAGTTTTTAACTATCTCTGGCTTATCCATTAGGAAAGATCTTTCTCCCTCGGACTTTAGTATCTAACTATCTCTGCACTATTCTTCGGGACAGATCTTTGTCCCTGGACTTACTTCGAGATTATTTCTGACAATTTCTGGACTACTCTTCGGGACGGATCTTTGTCCCTCGGACTTTCTTCGAGATAGTTTCTTACTATCTTTCGGACAGATCTTTGTCCCTCGACTTTTTTCGAGATAGTTTTTGACTATCTCTTGGCTATTCGTTAGGATGGATCTTTGTCCCTGAACTTTCTTCGAGATAGTTTCTGACTATCTCTGGCCTATTATTTGGAACGGATATTTGTCCCTGTACTTTCTTCGAGATAGTTTTTGACTACCTATGGACTATTCTTTGGTACGGATCTTTGTCCCTGGATTTTCTTCGAGATAGTTTGTGACAATCTCTGGCCTATTCTTTGGGACGGCTCGTTGTCCCTGTACTTTGTTTGAGATAGTTTCTGACTATCTTTTGCCAATTCTTTGGGATGGATCTTTGTTCTTGGTCTTTCTTCGATATAGTTTCTGACTATCTCTGGACTATTCTTTGGGATGGATCTTTGTCCCTAGACTTTCTTCAAGATAGTTCCTGACTACTTTTGGAGTATTCTTTGAGACGGACCTTTGTCCCCAGATTTTCTTCGAGATAGTTTCTGACTATCTTTGGACTATTTTTTGGGACGGATCTTTGTCCCTGGACGTTTTTCGAGATAGTTTCTGACTATCTCTTGACTATTCTTTCGTACGAATCTTCGTCCCTGGACTTTCTTTGAGAGAGTTTCTGACAATTTCTGGACTATTCTTCGGGACGGATCTTTGTCCCTGTACTTTCTTCGAGATAGTTTTTTACTATCTCTAGACTAATATTCGGGATGGATCTTTGTCCCTGGACTTTCTTCGAGAAAGTTTCTGACTATCTCCGGCTTATTCTTTAGGATGGATCTTTGTCCCTGGATTTTTGTTCGAGATAGTTTCTAACTATCTCTAGCCTAATCTTTGGGACAGATCTTTGTCCCTGAACTTTTTTCGAGATAGTTTCTGACTATCTCTGCACTATTCTCCGGGACAGATCTTTGTCCATGGACTTTCTTCGAGATAGTTTCTGACTATCTTTGGACTATTCTTTGGGATGGATCTTTGTTCCTGGACCTTCTTTGAGATAGTTTCTAACTGACTACCTCTTCACTATTCTTTGGGACGGATCTTTGTCCCTGGACTTTCTTCGAGATAGTTTCTGACTATCTCTACACTATTCTTCGGGACGGTACTTTGTCACTTGACTTTCTTCGTAATAGTTTCTGACTATCTTTGGCCTATTCTTGGGGACGGATCTTTGCCCCTGGACTTTCTTCGAGATAGTTTTTGAATACCTATGGACTATTCTTTGGGACGGATCTTTGTCCCTGGATTTTTTTCGATATAGTTTCTGACAATCTCTGACTTATTCTTTGGTACGGCTCGTTGTCCCTGGACATTCTTCGAGATAGTTTCTGACTATCTTTTGCCTATTCTTCGGAACGGAACTTTGTCCCTCGGACTTTTGTTCGAGATAGTTTTTAACTATCTCTGGCTTATCCATTAGGAAAGATCTTTCTCCCTCGGACTTTAGTATCTAACTATCTCTGCACTATTCTTCGGGACAGATCTTTGTCCCTGGACTTACTTCGAGATTATTTCTGACAATTTCTGGACTACTCTTCGGGACGGATCTTTGTCCCTCGGACTTTCTTCGAGATAGTTTCTGACTATCTTTGGCCTATTCTTTGGGATGGATCTTTGTTCCTGGACCTTCTTTGAGATAGTTTCTAACTGACTACCTCTTCACTATTCTTTGGGACGGATCTTTGTCCCTGGACTTTCTTCGAGATAGTTTCTGACTATCTCTACACTATTCTTCGGGACGGTACTTTGTCACTTGACTTTCTTCGTAATAGTTTCTGACTATCTTTGGCCTATTCTTGGGGACGGATCTTTGCCCCTGCACTTTCTTCGAGATAGTTTTTGAATACCTATGGACTATTCTTTGGGACGGATCTTTGTCCCTGGATTTTTTTCGATATAGTTTCTGACAATCTCTGACTTATTCTTTGGTACGGCTCGTTGTCCCTGGACATTCTTCGAGATATTTTCTGACTATCTTTTGCCTATTCTTCGGAACGGAACTTTGTCCCTCGGACTTTTGTTCGAGATAGTTTTTAACTATCTCTGGCTTATCCATTAGGAAAGATCTTTCTCCCTCGGACTTTAGTATCTAACTATCTCTGCACTATTCTTCGGGACAGATCTTTGTCCCTGGACTTACTTCGAGATTATTTCTGACAATTTCTGGACTACTCTTCGGGACGGATCTTTGTCCCTCGGACTTTCTTCGAGATAGTTTCTTACTATCTTTCGGACAGATCTTTGTCCCTCGACTTTTTTCGAGATAGTTTTTGACTATCTCTTGGCTATTCGTTAGGATGGATCTTTGTCCCTGAACTTTCTTCGAGATAGTTTCTGACTATCTCTGGCCTATTATTTGGAACGGATATTTGTCCCTGTACTTTCTTCGAGATAGTTTTTGACTACCTATGGACTATTCTTTGGTACGGATCTTTGTCCCTGGATTTTCTTCGAGATAGTTTGTGACAATCTCTGGCCTATTCTTTGGGACGGCTCGTTGTCCCTGTACTTTGTTTGAGATAGTTTCTGACTATCTTTTGCCAATTCTTTGGGATGGATCTTTGTTCTTGGTCTTTCTTCGATATAGTTTCTGACTATCTCTGGACTATTCTTTGGGATGGATCTTTGTCCCTAGACTTTCTTCAAGATAGTTCCTGACTACTTTTGGAGTATTCTTTGAGACGGACCTTTGTCCCCAGATTTTCTTCGAGATAGTTTCTGACTATCTTTGGACTATTTTTTGGGACGGATCTTTGTCCCTGGACGTTTTTCGAGATAGTTTCTGACTATCTCTTGACTATTCTTTCGTACGAATCTTCGTCCCTGGACTTTCTTTGAGAGAGTTTCTGACAATTTCTGGACTATTCTTCGGGACGGATCTTTGTCCCTGTACTTTCTTCGAGATAGTTTTTTACTATCTCTAGACTAATATTCGGGATGGATCTTTGTCCCTGGACTTTCTTCGAGAAAGTTTCTGACTATCTCCGGCTTATTCTTTCGGATGGATCTTTGTCCCTGGATTTTTGTTCGAGATAGTTTCTAACTATCTCTAGCCTAATCTTTGGGACAGATCTTTGTCCCTGAACTTTTTTCGAGATAGTTTCTGACTATCTCTGCACTATTCTCCGGGACAGATCTTTGTCCATGGACTTTCTTCGAGATAGTTTCTGACTATCTTTGGACTATTCTTTGGGATGGATCTTTGTTCCTGGACCTTCTTTGAGATAGTTTCTAACTGACTACCTCTTCACTATTCTTTGGGACGGATCTTTGTCCCTGGACTTTCTTCGAGATAGTTTCTGACTATCTCTACACTATTCTTCGGGACGGTACTTTGTCACTTGACTTTCTTCGTAATAGTTTCTGACTATCTTTGGCCTATTCTTGGGGACGGATCTTTGCCCCTGGACTTTCTTCGAGATAGTTTTTGAATACCTATGGACTATTCTTTGGGACGGATCTTTGTCCCTGGATTTTTTTCGATATAGTTTCTGACAATCTCTGACTTATTCTTTGGTACGGCTCGTTGTCCCTGGACATTCTTCGAGATAGTTTCTGACTATCTTTTGCCTATTCTTCGGAACGGAACTTTGTCCCTCGGACTTTTGTTCGAGATAGTTTTTAACTATCTCTGGCTTATCCATTAGGAAAGATCTTTCTCCCTCGGACTTTAGTATCTAACTATCTCTGCACTATTCTTCGGGACAGATCTTTGTCCCTGGACTTACTTCGAGATTATTTCTGACAATTTCTGGACTACTCTTCGGGACGGATCTTTGTCCCTCGGACTTTCTTCGAGATAGTTTCTGACTATCTTTGGCCTATTCTTTGGGATGGATCTTTGTTCCTGGACCTTCTTTGAGATAGTTTCTAACTGACTACCTCTTCACTATTCTTTGGGACGGATCTTTGTCCCTGGACTTTCTTCGAGATAGTTTCTGACTATCTCTACACTATTCTTCGGGACGGTACTTTGTCACTTGACTTTCTTCGTAATAGTTTCTGACTATCTTTGGCCTATTCTTGGGGACGGATCTTTGCCCCTGCACTTTCTTCGAGATAGTTTTTGAATACCTATGGACTATTCTTTGGGACGGATCTTTGTCCCTGGATTTTTTTCGATATAGTTTCTGACAATCTCTGACTTATTCTTTGGTACGGCTCGTTGTCCCTGGACATTCTTCGAGATATTTTCTGACTATCTTTTGCCTATTCTTCGGAACGGAACTTTGTCCCTCGGACTTTTGTTCGAGATAGTTTTTAACTATCTCTGGCTTATCCATTAGGAAAGATCTTTCTCCCTCGGACTTTAGTATCTAACTATCTCTGCACTATTCTTCGGGACAGATCTTTGTCCCTGGACTTACTTCGAGATTATTTCTGACAATTTCTGGACTACTCTTCGGGACGGATCTTTGTCCCTCGGACTTTCTTCGAGATAGTTTCTTACTATCTTTCGGACAGATCTTTGTCCCTCGACTTTTTTCGAGATAGTTTTTGACTATCTCTTGGCTATTCGTTAGGATGGATCTTTGTCCCTGAACTTTCTTCGAGATAGTTTCTGACTATCTCTGGCCTATTATTTGGAACGGATATTTGTCCCTGTACTTTCTTCGAGATAGTTTTTGACTACCTATGGACTATTCTTTGGTACGGATCTTTGTCCCTAGATTTTCTTCGACATAGTTTCTGACAATCTCTGGCCTATTCTTTGGGACGGCTCGTTGTCCCTGTACTTTGTTTGAGATAATTTCTGACTATCTTTTGCCAATTCTTTGGGATGGATCTTTGTTCTTGGACTTTCTTCGATATAGTTTCTGACTATGTCTGGACTATTCTTTGGGATGGATCTTTGTCCCTAGACTTTCTTCAAGATAGTTCCTGACTACTTTTGGACTATTCTTTGAGACGGACCTTTGTCCCCAGATTTTCTTCGAGATAGTTTCTGACTATCTTTGGACTATTTTTTGGGAGGGATCTTTGTCCCTGGACGTTTTTCGAGATAGTTTCTGACTATCTCTTGACTATTCTTTCGTATGAATCTTCGTCCCTGGACTTTCTTTGAGAGAGTTTCTGACAATTTCTGGACTATTCTTCTGGACGGATCTTTGTCCCTGTACTTTCTTCGAGATAGTTTTTTACTATCTCTAGACTAATATTCGGGATGGATCTTTGTCCCTAGACTTTCTTCGAGAAAGTTTCTGACTATCTCCGGCTTATTCTTTAGGATGGATCTTTGTCCCTGGACTTTTGTTCGAGATAGTTTCTAACTATCTCTAGCCTAATCTTTGGGACAGATCTTTGTCCCTGAACTTTTTTCGAGATAGTTTCTGACTATCTCTGCACTATTCTCCGGGACAAATCTTTGTCCATGGACTTTCTTCGAGATAGTTTCTGACTATCTTTGGCCTATTCTTTGGGATGGATCTTTGTTCCTGGACCTTCTTTGAGATAGTTTCTGACTGACTACCTCTTCACTATTCTTTGGGACGGATCTTTGTCCCTGGACTTTCTTCGAGATAGTTTCTGACTATCTCTACACTATTCTTCGGGACGGTACTTTGTCACTTGACTTTCTTCGTAATAGTTTCTGACTATCTTTGGCCTATTCTTGGGGACGGATCTTTGCCCTTGGACTTTCTTCGAGATAGTTTTTGAATACCTATGGACTATTCTTTGGGACGGATCTTTGTCCCTGGATTTTTTTCGATATAGTTTCTGACAATCTCTGACTTATTCTTTGGTACGGCTCGTTGTCCCTGGACATTCTTCGAGATAGTTTCTGACTATCTTTTGCCTATTCTTCGGAACGGAACTTTGTCCCTCGGACTTTTGTTCGAGATAGTTTTTAACTATCTCTGGCTTATCCATTAGGAAAGATCTTTCTCCCTCGGACTTTAGTATCTAACTATCTCTGCACTATTCTTCGGGACAGATCTTTGTCCCTGGACTTACTTCGAGATTATTTCTGACAATTTCTGGACTACTCTTCGGGACGGATCTTTGTCCCTCGGACTTTCTTCGAGATAGTTTCTGACTATCTTTGGCCTATTCTTTGGGATGGATCTTTGTTCCTGGACCTTCTTTGAGATAGTTTCTAACTGACTACCTCTTCACTATTCTTTGGGACGGATCTTTGTCCCTGGACTTTCTTCGAGATAGTTTCTGACTATCTCTACACTATTCTTCGGGACGGTACTTTGTCACTTGACTTTCTTCGTAATAGTTTCTGACTATCTTTGGCCTATTCTTGGGGACGGATCTTTGCCCCTGCACTTTCTTCGAGATAGTTTTTGAATACCTATGGACTATTCTTTGGGACGGATCTTTGTCCCTGGATTTTTTTCGATATAGTTTCTGACAATCTCTGACTTATTCTTTGGTACGGCTCGTTGTCCCTGGACATTCTTCGAGATATTTTCTGACTATCTTTTGCCTATTCTTCGGAACGGAACTTTGTCCCTCGGACTTTTGTTCGAGATAGTTTTTAACTATCTCTGGCTTATCCATTAGGAAAGATCTTTCTCCCTCGGACTTTAGTATCTAACTATCTCTGCACTATTCTTCGGGACAGATCTTTGTCCCTGGACTTACTTCGAGATTATTTCTGACAATTTCTGGACTACTCTTCGGGACGGATCTTTGTCCCTCGGACTTTCTTCGAGATAGTTTCTTACTATCTTTCGGACAGATCTTTGTCCCTCGACTTTTTTCGAGATAGTTTTTGACTATCTCTTGGCTATTCGTTAGGATGGATCTTTGTCCCTGAACTTTCTTCGAGATAGTTTCTGACTATCTCTGGCCTATTATTTGGAACGGATATTTGTCCCTGTACTTTCTTCGAGATAGTTTTTGACTACCTATGGACTATTCTTTGGTACGGATCTTTGTCCCTGGATTTTCTTCGAGATAGTTTGTGACAATCTCTGGCCTATTCTTTGGGACGGCTCGTTGTCCCTGTACTTTGTTTGAGATAGTTTCTGACTATCTTTTGCCAATTCTTTGGGATGGATCTTTGTTCTTGGTCTTTCTTCGATATAGTTTCTGACTATCTCTGGACTATTCTTTGGGATGGATCTTTGTCCCTAGACTTTCTTCAAGATAGTTCCTGACTACTTTTGGAGTATTCTTTGAGACGGACCTTTGTCCCCAGATTTTCTTCGAGATAGTTTCTGACTATCTTTGGACTATTTTTTGGGACGGATCTTTGTCCCTGGACGTTTTTCGAGATAGTTTCTGACTATCTCTTGACTATTCTTTCGTACGAATCTTCGTCCCTGGACTTTCTTTGAGAGAGTTTCTGACAATTTCTGGACTATTCTTCGGGACGGATCTTTGTCCCTGTACTTTCTTCGAGATAGTTTTTTACTATCTCTAGACTAATATTCGGGATGGATCTTTGTCCCTGGACTTTCTTCGAGAAAGTTTCTGACTATCTCCGGCTTATTCTTTCGGATGGATCTTTGTCCCTGGATTTTTGTTCGAGATAGTTTCTAACTATCTCTAGCCTAATCTTTGGGACAGATCTTTGTCCCTGAACTTTTTTCGAGATAGTTTCTGACTATCTCTGCACTATTCTCCGGGACAGATCTTTGTCCATGGACTTTCTTCGAGATAGTTTCTGACTATCTTTGGACTATTCTTTGGGATGGATCTTTGTTCCTGGACCTTCTTTGAGATAGTTTCTAACTGACTACCTCTTCACTATTCTTTGGGACGGATCTTTGTCCCTGGACTTTCTTCGAGATAGTTTCTGACTATCTCTACACTATTCTTCGGGACGGTACTTTGTCACTTGACTTTCTTCGTAATAGTTTCTGACTATCTTTGGCCTATTCTTGGGGACGGATCTTTGCCCCTGGACTTTCTTCGAGATAGTTTTTGAATACCTATGGACTATTCTTTGGGACGGATCTTTGTCCCTGGATTTTTTTCGATATAGTTTCTGACAATCTCTGACTTATTCTTTGGTACGGCTCGTTGTCCCTGGACATTCTTCGAGATAGTTTCTGACTATCTTTTGCCTATTCTTCGGAACGGAACTTTGTCCCTCGGACTTTTGTTCGAGATAGTTTTTAACTATCTCTGGCTTATCCATTAGGAAAGATCTTTCTCCCTCGGACTTTAGTATCTAACTATCTCTGCACTATTCTTCGGGACAGATCTTTGTCCCTGGACTTACTTCGAGATTATTTCTGACAATTTCTGGACTACTCTTCGGGACGGATCTTTGTCCCTCGGACTTTCTTCGAGATAGTTTCTGACTATCTTTGGCCTATTCTTTGGGATGGATCTTTGTTCCTGGACCTTCTTTGAGATAGTTTCTAACTGACTACCTCTTCACTATTCTTTGGGACGGATCTTTGTCCCTGGACTTTCTTCGAGATAGTTTCTGACTATCTCTACACTATTCTTCGGGACGGTACTTTGTCACTTGACTTTCTTCGTAATAGTTTCTGACTATCTTTGGCCTATTCTTGGGGACGGATCTTTGCCCCTGCACTTTCTTCGAGATAGTTTTTGAATACCTATGGACTATTCTTTGGGACGGATCTTTGTCCCTGGATTTTTTTCGATATAGTTTCTGACAATCTCTGACTTATTCTTTGGTACGGCTCGTTGTCCCTGGACATTCTTCGAGATATTTTCTGACTATCTTTTGCCTATTCTTCGGAACGGAACTTTGTCCCTCGGACTTTTGTTCGAGATAGTTTTTAACTATCTCTGGCTTATCCATTAGGAAAGATCTTTCTCCCTCGGACTTTAGTATCTAACTATCTCTGCACTATTCTTCGGGACAGATCTTTGTCCCTGGACTTACTTCGAGATTATTTCTGACAATTTCTGGACTACTCTTCGGGACGGATCTTTGTCCCTCGGACTTTCTTCGAGATAGTTTCTTACTATCTTTCGGACAGATCTTTGTCCCTCGACTTTTTTCGAGATAGTTTTTGACTATCTCTTGGCTATTCGTTAGGATGGATCTTTGTCCCTGAACTTTCTTCGAGATAGTTTCTGACTATCTCTGGCCTATTATTTGGAACGGATATTTGTCCCTGTACTTTCTTCGAGATAGTTTTTGACTACCTATGGACTATTCTTTGGTACGGATCTTTGTCCCTAGATTTTCTTCGACATAGTTTCTGACAATCTCTGGCCTATTCTTTGGGACGGCTCGTTGTCCCTGTACTTTGTTTGAGATAATTTCTGACTATCTTTTGCCAATTCTTTGGGATGGATCTTTGTTCTTGGACTTTCTTCGATATAGTTTCTGACTATGTCTGGACTATTCTTTGGGATGGATCTTTGTCCCTAGACTTTCTTCAAGATAGTTCCTGACTACTTTTGGACTATTCTTTGAGACGGACCTTTGTCCCCAGATTTTCTTCGAGATAGTTTCTGACTATCTTTGGACTATTTTTTGGGAGGGATCTTTGTCCCTGGACGTTTTTCGAGATAGTTTCTGACTATCTCTTGACTATTCTTTCGTATGAATCTTCGTCCCTGGACTTTCTTTGAGAGAGTTTCTGACAATTTCTGGACTATTCTTCTGGACGGATCTTTGTCCCTGTACTTTCTTCGAGATAGTTTTTTACTATCTCTAGACTAATATTCGGGATGGATCTTTGTCCCTAGACTTTCTTCGAGAAAGTTTCTGACTATCTCCGGCTTATTCTTTAGGATGGATCTTTGTCCCTGGACTTTTGTTCGAGATAGTTTCTAACTATCTCTAGCCTAATCTTTGGGACAGATCTTTGTCCCTGAACTTTTTTCGAGATAGTTTCTGACTATCTCTGCACTATTCTCCGGGACAAATCTTTGTCCATGGACTTTCTTCGAGATAGTTTCTGACTATCTTTGGCCTATTCTTTGGGATGGATCTTTGTTCCTGGACCTTCTTTGAGATAGTTTCTGACTGACTACCTCTTCACTATTCTTTGGGACGGATCTTTGTCCCTGGACTTTCTTCGAGATAGTTTCTGACTATCTCTACACTATTCTTCGGGACGGTACTTTGTCACTTGACTTTCTTCGTAATAGTTTCTGACTATCTTTGGCCTATTCTTGGGGACGGATCTTTGCCCTTGGACTTTCTTCGAGATAGTTTTTGAATACCTATGGACTATTCTTTGGGACGGATCTTTGTCCCTGGATTTTTTTCGATATAGTTTCTGACAATCTCTGACTTATTCTTTGGTACGGCTCGTTGTCCCTGGACATTCTTCGAGATAGTTTCTGACTATCTTTTGCCTATTCTTCGGAACGGAACTTTGTCCCTCGGACTTTTGTTCGAGATAGTTTTTAACTATCTCTGGCTTATCCATTAGGAAAGATCTTTCTCCCTCGGACTTTAGTATCTAACTATCTCTGCACTATTCTTCGGGACAGATCTTTGTCCCTGGACTTACTTCGAGATTGTTTCTGACAATTTCTGGACTACTCTTCGGGACGGATCTTTGTCCCTCGGACTTTCTTCGAGATAGTTTCTTACTATCTTTCGGACAGATCTTTGTCCCTCGACTTTTTTCGAGATAGTTTTTTACTATCTCTTGGCTATTCGTTGGGATGGATCTTTGTCCCTGAACTTTCTTCGAGATAGTTTCTGACTATCTCTGGCCTATTATTTGGAACGGATATTTGTCCCTGTACTTTCTTCGAGATAGTTTTTGACTACCTATGGACTATTCTTTGGTACGGATCTTTGTCCCTAGATTTTCTTAGACATAGTTTCTGACAATCTCTGGCCTATTCTTTGGGACGGCTCGTTGTCCCTGTACTTTGTTTGAGATAATTTCTGACTATCTTTTGCCAATTCTTTGGGATGGATCTTTGTTCTTGGACTTTCTTCGATATAGTTTCTGACTATGTCTGGACTATTCTTTGGGATGGATCTTTGTCCCTAGACTTTCTTCAAGATAGTTCCTGACTACTTTTGGACTATTCTTTGAGACGGACCTTTGTCCCCAGATTTTCTTCGAGATAGTTTCTGACTATCTTTGGACTATTTTTTGGGAGGGATCTTTGTCCCTGGACGTTTTTCGAGATAGTTTCTGACTATCTCTTGACTATTCTTTCGTACGAATCTTCGTCCCTGGACTTTCTTTGAGAGAGTTTCTGACAATTTCTGGACTATTCTTCTGGACGGATCTTTGTCCCTGTACTTTCTTCGAGATAGTTTTTTACTATCTCTAGACTAATATTCGGGATGGATCTTTGTCCCTGGACTTTCTTCGAGAAAGTTTCTGACTATCTCCGGCTTATTCTTTAGGATGGATCTTTGTCCCTGGACTTTTGTTCGAGATAGTTTCTAACTATCTCTAGCCTAATCTTTGGGACAGATCTTTGTCCCTGAAGTTTTTTCGAGATAGTTTCTGACTATCTCTGCACTATTCTCCGGGACAGATCTTTGTCCATGGACTTTCTTCGAGATAGTTTCTGACTATCTTTGGCCTATTCTTGGGGACGGATCTTTGCCCCTGGACTTTCTCCGAGATAGTTTTTGAATACCTATGGACTATTCTTTGAGACGGATCTTTGTCCCTGGATTTTTTTCGATATAGTTTCTGACAATCTCTGACTTATTCTTTGGTACGGCTCGTTGTCCCTGGACATTCTTCGAGATAGTTTCTGACTATCTTTTGCCTATTCTTCGGAACGGAACTTTGTCCCTCGGACTTTTTTTCGTGATAGTTTTTAACTATCTCTGGCCTATTCTTTAGGATAGATCTTTGTCCCTCGGAATTTAGTATCTAACTATCTCTGCACTATTCTTCAGGACAGTTCTTTGTCCCTGGACTTACTTCGAGATTGTTTCTGACAATTTATGGACTACTCTTCGGGACGGATCTTTGTCCCTCGGACTTTCTTCGAGATAGTTTCTTACTATCTTTCGGACAGATCTTTGTCCCTCGACTTTTTTCGAGATAGTTTTTGACTATCTCTTGGCTATTCGTTAGGATGGATCTTTGTCCCTGAACTTTCTTCGAGATAGTTTCTGACTATCTCTGGCCTATTATTTGGAACGGATATTTGTCCCTGTACTTTCTTCGAGATAGTTTTTGACTACCTATGGACTATTCTTTGGTACGGATCTTTGTCCCTGGATTTTCTTCGAGATAGTTTGTGACAATCTCTGGCCTATTCTTTGGGACGGCTCGTTGTCCCTGTACTTTGTTTGAGATAGTTTCTGACTATCTTTTGCCAATTCTTTGGGATGGATCTTTGTTCTTGGTCTTTCTTCGATATAGTTTCTGACTATCTCTGGACTATTCTTTGGGATGGATCTTTGTCCCTAGACTTTCTTCAAGATAGTTCCTGACTACTTTTGGAGTATTCTTTGAGACGGACCTTTGTCCCCAGATTTTCTTCGAGATAGTTTCTGACTATCTTTGGACTATTTTTTGGGACGGATCTTTGTCCCTGGACGTTTTTCGAGATAGTTTCTGACTATCTCTTGACTATTCTTTCGTACGAATCTTCGTCCCTGGACTTTCTTTGAGAGAGTTTCTGACAATTTCTGGACTATTCTTCGGGACGGATCTTTGTCCCTGTACTTTCTTCGAGATAGTTTTTTACTATCTCTAGACTAATATTCGGGATGGATCTTTGTCCCTGGACTTTCTTCGAGAAAGTTTCTGACTATCTCCGGCTTATTCTTTAGGATGGATCTTTGTCCCTGGACTTTTGTTCGAGATAGTTTCTAACTATCTCTAGCCTAATCTTTGGGACAGATCTTTGTCCCTGAACTTTTTTCGAGATAGTTTCTGACTATCTCTGCACTATTCTCCGGGACAGATCTTTGTCCATGGACTTTCTTCGAGATAGTTTCTGACTATCTTTGGCCTATTCTTTGGGATGGATCTTTGTTCCTGGACCATCTTTGAGATATTTCTAACTGACTACCTCTTCACTATTCTTTGGGACGGATCTTTGTCCCTGGACTTTCTTCGAGATAGTTTCTGACTATCTCTACACTATTCTTCGGGACGGTACTTTGTCACTTGACTTTCTTCGTAATAGTTTCTGACTATCTTTGGCCTATTCTTGGGGACGGATCATTGCCCCTGGACTTTCTTCGAGATAGTTTTTGAATACCTATGGACTATTCTTTGGGACGGATCTTTGTCCCTGGATTTTTTTCGATATAGTTTCTGACAATCTCTGACTTATTCTTTGGTACGGCTCGTTGTCCCTGGACATTCTTCGAGATAGTTTCTGACTATCTTTTGCCTATTCTTCGGAACGGAACTTTGTCCCTCGGACTTTTGTTCGAGATAGTTTTTAACTATCTCTGGCTTATCCATTAGGAAAGATCTTTCTCCCTCGGACTTTAGTATCTAACTATCTCTGCACTATTCTTCGGGACAGATCTTTGTCCCTGGACTTACTTCGAGATTGTTTCTGATAATTTCTGGACTACTCTTCGGGACGGATCTTTGTCCCTCGGACTTTCTTCGAGATAGTTTCTTACTATCTTTCGGACAGATCTTTGTCCCTCGACTTTTTTCGAGATAGTTTTTGACTATCTCTTGGCTATTCGTTAGGATGGATCTTTATCCCTGAACTTTCTTCGAGATAGTTTCTGACTATCTCTGGCCTATTATTTGGAATGGATATTTGTCCCTGTACTTTCTTCGAGATAGTTTTTGACTACCTATGGACTATTCTTTGGTACGGATCTTTGTCCCTAGATTTTCTTCGACATAGTTTCTGACAATCTCTGGCCTATTCTTTGGGACGGCTCGTTGTCCCTGTACTTTGTTTGAGATAATTTCTGACTATCTTTTGCCAATTCTTTGGGATGGATCTTTGTTCTTGGACTTTCTTCGATATAGTTTCTGACTATGTCTGGACTATTCTTTGGGATGGATCTTTGTCCCTAGACTTTCTTCAAGATAGTTCCTGACTACTTTTGGACTATTCTTTGAGACGGACCTTTGTGCCCAGATTTTCTTCGAGATAGTTTCTGACTATCTTTGGACTATTTTTTGGGAGGGATCTTTGTCCCTGGACGTTTTTCGAGATAGTTTCTGACTATCTCTTGACTATTCTTTCGTACGAATCTTCGTCCCTGGACTTTCTTTGAGAGAGTTTCTGACAATTTCTGGACTATTCTTCTGGACGGATCTTTGTCCCTGTACTTTCTTCGAGATAGTTTTTTACTATCTCTAGACTAATATTCGGGATGGATCTTTGTCCCTGGACTTTCTTCGAGAAAGTTTCTGACTATCTCCGGCTTATTCTTTAGGATGGATCTTTGTCCCTGGACTTTTGTTCGAGATAGTTTCTAACTATCTCTAGCCTAATCTTTGGGACAGATCTTTGTCCCTGAAGTTTTTTCGAGATAGTTTCTGACTATCTCTGCACTATTCTCCGGGACAGATCTTTGTCCATGGACTTTCTTCGAGATAGTTTCTGACTATCTTTGGCCTATTCTTGGGGACGGATCTTTGCCCCTGGACTTTCTCCGAGATAGTTTTTGAATACCTATGGACTATTCTTTGAGACGGATCTTTGTCCCTGGATTTTTTTCGATATAGTTTCTGACAATCTCTGACTTATTCTTTGGTACGGCTCGTTGTCCCTGGACATTCTTCGAGATAGTTTCTGACTATCTTTTGCCTATTCTTCGGAACGGAACTTTGTCCCTCGGACTTTTTTTCGTGATAGTTTTTAACTATCTCTGGCCTATTCTTTAGGATAGATCTTTGTCCCTCGGAATTTAGTATCTAACTATCTCTGCACTATTCTTCAGGACAGTTCTTTGTCCCTGGACTTACTTCGAGATTGTTTCTGACAATTTATGGACTACTCTTCGGGACGGATCTTTGTTCCTCGGACTTTCTTCGAGATAGTTTCTTACTATCTTTCGGACAGATCTTTGTCCCTCGACTTTTTTCGAGATAGTTTTTGACTATCTCTTGGCTATTCGTTAGGATGGATCTTTGTCCCTGAACTTTCTTCGAGATAGTTTCTGACTATCTCTGGCCTATTATTTGGAACGGATATTTGTCCCTGTACTTTCTTCGAGATAGTTTTTGACTACCTATGGACTATTCTTTGGTACGGATCTTTGTCCCTGGATTTTCTTCGAGATAGTTTGTGACAATCTCTGGCCTATTCTTTGGGACGGCTCGTTGTCCCTGTACTTTGTTTGAGATAGTTTCTGACTATCTTTTGCCAATTCTTTGGGATGGATCTTTGTTCTTGGTCTTTCTTCGATATAGTTTCTGACTATCTCTGGACTATTCTTTGGGATGGATCTTTGTCCCTAGACTTTCTTCAAGATAGTTCCTGACTACTTTTGGAGTATTCTTTGAGACGGACCTTTGTCCCCAGATTTTCTTCGAGATAGTTTCTGACTATCTTTGGACTATTTTTTGGGACGGATCTTTGTCCCTGGACGTTTTTCGAGATAGTTTCTGACTATCTCTTGACTATTCTTTCGTACGAATCTTCGTCCCTGGACTTTCTTTGAGAGAGTTTCTGACAATTTCTGGACTATTCTTCGGGACGGATCTTTGTCCCTGTACTTTCTTCGAGATAGTTTTTTACTATCTCTAGACTAATATTCGGGATGGATCTTTGTCCCTGGACTTTCTTCGAGAAAGTTTCTGACTATCTCCGGCTTATTCTTTAGGATGGATCTTTGTCCCTGGACTTTTGTTCGAGATAGTTTCTAACTATCTCTAGCCTAATCTTTGGGACAGATCTTTGTCCCTGAACTTTTTTCGAGATAGTTTCTGACTATCTCTGCACTATTCTCCGGGACAGATCTTTGTCCATGGACTTTCTTCGAGATAGTTTCTGACTATCTTTGGCCTATTCTTTGGGATGGATCTTTGTTCCTGGACCATCTTTGAGATATTTCTAACTGACTACCTCTTCACTATTCTTTGGGACGGATCTTTGTCCCTGGACTTTCTTCGAGATAGTTTCTGACTATCTCTACACTATTCTTCGGGACGGTACTTTGTCACTTGACTTTCTTCGTAATAGTTTCTGACTATCTTTGGCCTATTCTTGGGGACGGATCATTGCCCCTGGACTTTCTTCGAGATAGTTTTTGAATACCTATGGACTATTCTTTGGGACGGATCTTTGTCCCTGGATTTTTTTCGATATAGTTTCTGACAATCTCTGACTTATTCTTTGGTACGGCTCGTTGTCCCTGGACATTCTTCGAGATAGTTTCTGACTATCTTTTGCCTATTCTTCGGAACGGAACTTTGTCCCTCGGACTTTTGTTCGAGATAGTTTTTAACTATCTCTGGCTTATCCATTAGGAAAGATCTTTCTCCCTCGGACTTTAGTATCTAACTATCTCTGCACTATTCTTCGGGACAGATCTTTGTCCCTGGACTTACTTCGAGATTGTTTCTGACAATTTCTGGACTACTCTTCGGGACGGATCTTTGTCCCTCGGACTTTCTTCGAGATAGTTTCTTACTATCTTTCGGACAGATCTTTGTCCCTCGACTTTTTTCGAGATAGTTTTTGACTATCTCTTGGCTATTCGTTAGGATGGATCTTTATCCCTGAACTTTCTTCGAGATAGTTTCTGACTATCTCTGGCCTATTATTTGGAATGGATATTTGTCCCTGTACTTTCTTCGAGATAGTTTTTGACTACCTATGGACTATTCTTTGGTACGGATCTTTGTCCCTAGATTTTCTTCGACATAGTTTCTGACAATCTCTGGCCTATTCTTTGGGACGGCTCGTTGTCCCTGTACTTTGTTTGAGATAATTTCTGACTATCTTTTGCCAATTCTTTGGGATGGATCTTTGTTCTTGGACTTTCTTCGATATAGTTTCTGACTATGTCTGGACTATTCTTTGGGATGGATCTTTGTCCCTAGACTTTCTTCAAGATAGTTCCTGACTACTTTTGGACTATTCTTTGAGACGGACCTTTGTCCCCAGATTTTCTTCGAGATAGTTTCTGACTATCTTTGGACTATTTTTTGGGAGGGATCTTTGTCCCTGGACGTTTTTCGAGATAGTTTCTGACTATCTCTTGACTATTCTTTCGTACGAATCTTCGTCCCTGGACTTTCTTTGAGAGAGTTTCTGACAATTTCTGGACTATTCTTCTGGACGGATCTTTGTCCCTGTACTTTCTTCGAGATAGTTTTTTACTATCTCTAGACTAATATTCGGGATGGATCTTTGTCCCTGGACTTTCTTCGAGAAAGTTTCTGACTATCTCCGGCTTATTCTTTAGGATGGATCTTTGTCCCTGGACTTTTGTTCGAGATAGTTTCTAACTATCTCTAGCCTAATCTTTGGGACAGATCTTTGTCCCTGAACTTTTTTCGAGATAGTTTCTGACTATCTTTGCACTATTCTCCGGGACAGATCTTTCTCTATGGACTTTCTTCGAGATAGTTTCTGACTATCTTTGGCCTATTCTTTGGGATGGATCTTTGTTCCTGGACCTTCTTTGAGATAGTTTTTGACTGACTACCTCTTCACTATTCTTTGGGACGGATCTTTGTCCCTGGACTTTCTTCGAGATAGTTTCTGACTATCTCTACACTATTCTTCGGGACGGTACTTTGTCACTTGACTTTCTTCGTTATAGTTTCTGACTATCTTTGGCCTATTCTTGGGGACGAATCTTTGCCCCTGGACTTTCTTTGAGATAGTTTTTGAATACCTATGGACTATTCTTTGGGACGGATCTTTGTCCCTGGATTTTTTTCGATATAGTTTCTTACAATCTCTGACTTATTCTTTGGTACGGCTCGTTGTCCCTGGACATTCTTCGAGATAGTTTCTGACTATCTTTTGCCTATTCTTCGGAACGGAACTTTGTCCCTCGGACTTTTTTTCGTGATAGTTTTTAACTATCTCTGGCCTATTCTTTAGGATAGATCTTTGTCCCTCGGAATTTAGTATCTAACTATCTCTGCACTATTCTTCAGGACAGTTCTTTGTCCCTGGACTTACTTCGAGATTGTTTCTGACAATTTATGGACTACTCTTCGGGACGGATCTTTGTCCCTCGGACTTTCTTCGAGATAGTTTCTTACTATCTTTCGGACAGATCTTTGTCCCTCGACTTTTTTCGAGATAGTTTTTGACTATCTCTTGGCTATTCGTTAGGATGGATCTTTGTCCCTGAACTTTCTTCGAGATAGTTTCTGACTATCTCTGGCCTATTATTTGGAATGGATATTTGTCCCTGTACTTTCTTCGAGATAGTTTTTGACTACCTATGGACTATTCTTTGGTACGGATCTTTGTCCCTAGATTTTCTTCGACATAGTTTCTGACAATCTCTGGCCTATTCTTTGGGACGGCTCGTTGTCCCTGTACTTTGTTTGAGATAATTTCTGACTATCTTTTGCCAATTCTTTGGGATGGATCTTTGTTCTTGGACTTTCTTCGATATAGTTTCTGACTATGTCTGGACTATTCTTTGGGATGGATCTTTGTCCCTAGACTTTCTTCAAGATAGTTCCTGACTACTTTTGGACTATTCTTTGAGACGGACCTTTGTCCCCAGATTTTCTTCGAGATAGTTTCTGACTATCTTTGGACTATTTTTTGGGAGGGATCTTTGTCCCTGGACGTTTTTCGAGATAGTTTCTGACTATCTCTTGACTATTCTTTCGTACGAATCTTCGTCCCTGGACTTTCTTTGAGAGAGTTTCTGACAATTTCTGGACTATTCTTCTGGACGGATCTTTGTCCCTGTACTTTCTTCGAGATAGTTTTTTACTATCTCTAGACTAATATTCGGGATGGATCTTTGTCCCTGGACTTTCTTCGAGAAAGTTTCTGACTATCTCCGGCTTATTCTTTAGGATGGATCTTTGTCCCTGGACTTTTGTTCGAGATAGTTTCTAACTATCTCTAGCCTAATCTTTGGGACAGATCTTTGTCCCTGAACTTTTTTCGAGATAGTTTCTGACTATCTCTGCACTATTCTCCGGGACAGATCTTTGTCCATGGACTTTCTTCGAGATAGTTTCTGACTATCTTTGGCCTATTCTTTGGGATGGATCTTTGTTCCTGGACCTTCTTTGAGATATTTCTAACTGACTACCTCTTCACTATTCTTTGGGACGGATCTTTGTCCCTGGACTTTCTTCGAGATAGTTTCTGACTATCTCTACACTATTCTTCGGGACGGTACTTTGTCACTTGACTTTCTTCGTAATAGTTTCTGACTATCTTTGGCCTATTCTTGGGGACGGATCTTTGCCCCTGGACTTTCTTCGAGATAGTTTTTGAATACCTATGGACTATTCTTTGGGACGGATCTTTGTCCCTGGATTTTTTTCGATATAGTTTCTGACAATCTCTGACTTATTCTTTGGTACGGCTCGTTGTCCCTGGACATTCTTCGAGATAGTTTCTGACTATCTTTTGCCTATTCTTCGGAACGGAACTTTGTCCCTCGGACTTTTGTTCGAGATAGTTTTTAACTATCTC